>VDFB02000003.1:503080438-503441546 GCA_007258455.2 Sequoia sempervirens | reverse complement strand
ATACAAAGCATGTCCTAGGATCCGTTCCGACAATGGGAACTTTTATCAAATCAACCACTTTGGGTAAACAAAACGACGTGTCATTAACATGTCCTAGGATCCGTTCCGACAATGGACATTATCTTTTGGCAATGAGTTTTGGCTCCCATCTTTTGAAACACATTCCTTTGGCTAGAGGTATGAAGAACATTGGCTTGTTTGCGTACTTGATCTTTTCTTTTGATTTATCTTATTGCGCTCATTCCAAGGACCTCTCGATGATATCCGAACGAAGGGATTTAGAGAGATAGGAATGGGGCAACGATCATTATCTTCTTATCTGTTGTGCTTGTTGGGCGTTCTTGTAATATAACCTTGGTGAATACTTGCTTTGCTAGCAAGGTTTCCGTATGTCAGGTGTGAACAAGAATACTCCTATCTATTTGTCGAGTCAAAGTCCATCACACTAAGTACAACGCCATCCTCGTCCTTCATACCTTGATGCATCGTGCTTAGGCGTGTTATCAAACATAAAGTAAGTGACCCTTTGAAAATCCCAATCCTTGATAAGCAAATCATAATCATCATCATCATCTCTAATAAAGTCTCGACCAATCATGGACTTGTTGGATCCTCTTGTCATCATCTCATTTCCATGATAACATTGCATCATGAATAGTCCATCATGCATCCGTCATGCATCCATCATGCATCCATCCTGCATCTGCAAACCATCAATATACTGCATACCACATATCATTCATATCATACATCATAGGAAACATCGATCATTTCACATGCATTGCATAATCATCATCATAATATAGATCTGTTAGTCTCTCATAACTCATCCATTGCATAATCACGGCATATCACATCATCAATCTCACCCATCTCATATCATATCATCATTTAAGTTGTTTAGGATAATATAGATTTGTTATTCTAAGCATCTTGAAATCATCTTTGCATCGTCATCCATAACCACCCATTTTGAACCTCTTTATCGCGAGATCGACCCTCAAATCGAATCTTTTCGCTCGATCTCTCGAGGGGGCAATGTACCAGTGTACTTCTTTCCGCTGGGGCATTCGAAAAATCATGAAATTTTTAAATTTTGATCACGGCAAGTTTATTCTTTGAACCAACGCAACAAGTACATTGCTTCAAAGAGGGGAAAAATGTAGACATGCAAAATTAACATTATGCATTCGATCAGATTCGGTCAAATTAGCTCTTACATTAGGCAAATTCATCACTTTCAACCATTCATTAAATAATCTCATTTATCAAATAAACATTATCATTCAACCTCAACCTTCATCATCCATTTAATTAAATAAATCAGGAAGCCATTTAAATCAAATCTTAAATCATTTTCCAAAGTCCAAAAAGTCAAATCAGTTAATCAGCATTAAATCAGCATAATCATCATCAAATTAATCTAATCCTAATCTAATGCTAATTACATCCCACTTGCATTATCTAGACCTAGCCACTTGCACAATAAATCAATTTTATTGATTTATTAAAACCTCATTTTCCCTCAACATGACAAGTCAAACAGGGTATTTATTGCTCTTCTTTCTTGTCCCCCTCTCAGCATTTATGGCAAAATTTGAATTCAAATTTTCCCCCTCTTAGGCACTCTTCCCAAATCTTGCACATGCATCCATCAATCACATGGTGACAAGTGTCCTTAACTCATTGGCAGAATATTTAATCCCACATTGGTCCATCTTCAATCTTAGCATTTGAAATCTTCAAATAGAGGCTTCAACATTGAGCAAATCCTTCACAATCTTCACAATCTTCACAATCTCCACAATCCTCCACAACTTGATGCAAGGTCATTCTCTTTGAGAAGTTATCTTGTCCATTTATCATCTCCATCATCTATAGCAATTTCATCATCTAAGCTTATCAATCAAGGATTGGGAAAGGGTCACTAGCACATGTGACACCAATCCACTATGAGATAGAGTTGGATCATGTCTTTCATATGCATTCTTTAGTTTCTATTGTTCCATTTTTTATTGCATGATTGATGTGTTTCATTATTTCATAGGGATGTTAAAATGGTGTTTTAAACTAACCATATTGCAGATTTTAGCATCCACAGTTTCCAGCTCTGAGTGAGCTTAATTCTTCATTGCTGCTTGAGTCTGTAGAATATTTACAACTGCCTGTTATAGAGACAGAGCCTTTTGTATTAGGATGTAGAGCATTAGATCTGCAGGTCCGTCCTAGAGGCAACTCATTGAGTATTTTGGAGGCAAAGCAGCAATAAGTGTCGCTTTCAATCTAGTCCACTTAGCATTACAATTGATTTTGTTTTCTAGGTTCCCATCTTTGCTCTGCACAATTAAGAGTTAATTCTATCATTTATTTAGATATCCTCATGGTAATGGATCCTTAACCAACAGACCAAATAGGCATTCTCTGCAAGGTACCCACTATCACCACCCGTCTCCTAATGCCAGCAAATTCACAGTTGAATAAGAAAATCTGCTAATTTTTCACTAAAACCGTTGACATTTTTTTGTCTATCTGCTCTATGCAAGTCAGAACCCACTTACTTGAATGCATCAGTTGTCTGTAGGAGCTACAATATGTTAAATCAGTAGTCTAATTGATACTGGCAACAATGAGCTCACACAGATCTAATTTACTGTAACTCTCATCTGGTCTCTCGCATTTCCGTTTCATGCACAATCTGGGTGTAATGTGATGATGGATGCTTACCTTGTTCTAGTAGGAGTGAGCTGAAACACAGCAGAATCCAGAAGCGTGGTTTCTTTCATTGTTGAATCTCCTCAATTTCAACTTGAGAAACACGCATCCACAGGGATCTTCACCTCAACAGATCCAACTACAAGGAAAAACAGTATGGATATAAAATAGAAGAGGGAGAGCTTGAGCTAGAGGTGAACTTGATTGATCTGTCAAGTACCCATCTTGGGATTACAATCCAATGATTGAAGGGGTATTTGGGGAGTGCCATTGCCATGAGTGATTATAACCATGGCACTGATCCTTTTTGATCAATTTTCAAAATACACAACACTCTTTATACTCAATTTAGTATGTAACTTGGGGAATAAACCCACCAGTAGAATTAATTTTTATGTCTAAGGTCATCACTGTAGAAATAAGCTCATAAATTAACTAACACAATTTGGGAACTTTGCAAAGTATAAACTTAAAAGCTGTGGTTTATATCTTGCAGTCAATGAGAGAACCACTCAACATGCTAATTTTTGTTTACTTATTCTTGTTAGCTGCCATTTTGATTCGTTCTAGTTCTCACTTGATCCAGTTTTGTTTCCGGCAGTGTTAGATGTACAAGATTTATGTTTAAACTATAAACTCTTTCAGGGTTTATATCAAACTTCCAAGATTAACATGATTTCTTTATTCCTTTTTCAGAAGGATCTAGCTAATGAAGATGTATTGCCTGTTGATGTTGAAGAGAACTTGATGACTGGTAGTGAACCAATCTCGAAGCAAAGAGATGAGCAACATTTGGTTGAAAAGCTGGAAAAACTTCATTCACAGAAGGAATTTATATGCAGTTCCACTATGCTAAAAGAATCATAAGTTTTTTGGCCTTCTAAAGGAACAAAACAGAGGAAATTTGCACTATGTTTACACCTCGTGGGTCTAAGGATTCAAATGAAGAAACGTTTTCTAATGACTCTGAAGTAAACATGCTTCTTCAAGAAGGGATTGTACTTGAGAAGAGAGATAGCAGCGCTCAAGAGGCACATAAAAGTGCAGGTTGTCAAGATAATCAAGATGTGTGCTACAAAAGGAGCTTGTCAGATAAAAACCTTCAAGATACTAGAACAGAGGTGCCTCAGAAATCTCTGCTCCAAAGGCTTCACTCCAAAAAACCATTACAATCTTATCAGCTGGGAAAACATTTATCTGTCAAATGGTCAACTGGTGCAGGTCCACGAATAGGCTGTGTTGCAGACTACCCTTTAGAACTATGTGACAAGGCTTTGGAGAAAGTAAATTTGTCCCCAAGGTATCGTAGGTCAACCAACAGTCCAAGGGGGTTTATGGATTCTTCATGGCATCCCACGTCTCCAGGAATTTCCTCATAGATACAGATTCCCTAGCAATATTCTTTTCTTTCTAGCATTCTTTAAAGGAACAAATCCTAACCCTGTTTTTTCATATTATCTTTATTAATCCCCCCAAAAAATTGCCATCAGAATTCCTTTGTATCTTTAGTGTAACTAATAGCGATAACACCCATCAAGGGGTGCCAAATTTTCATGTATTTGATTTTCTCAAATGTTGCTTATTTTCGATAAGATTAACTTTGAAGTGAACAATCACTTCTTCTGCCAATATTACATTGGAGACTTACAGGATCACCAAGATTGCAATTAAGTGACTTACTTGTTCAAAGCAATCTAATCAACATTTTGTTTCACTTCATGAACATTCTATCTCTTTTAAAGAGGACCTTCCAAAAAGACAAATACATGTTCTTACGTAAATTTGACTCATGAAAACTCACTACAAATTGTTTAAAGGGATTTCATTGGTTATAAAAAACATATCCAACAAAAGAATGTACCTACTTATATTATACAATACATATATCTATACAATATATTTTAATACAACTGTTACATAGAATTACAATTCATTGACAATTTTTCTTTAATTTCCTATCGGCGTCTCCCTTGAACCTCCTATAGATGCAAGTGCTAGTATATATATTAATATTTAATATATGTATGCTAGTTTTATTTTACAATAGCATATTATTTATATTGAACACTAAAGTCTTTTTCTATTCACCTTATTATTAAAAGCTTTGAAAAAAACATAAAAAAGTCTAACTCACGCTGAGTTCATTTTAACGCGAATACGTTGATGGTTCCTTAATGTGAACCAGCAAATTCGAACATCAACGACCACCATAATATCCGTTGAAAACATCGTCTTTAGTTTTACTTCTGTTTGGTTTAATTTTGCTTGTGTGTCGTAGCAAATGTCGTCCTTCGTGTAGGAGCTGTCCTTGCTAGAGTGGTCTCACCCAATCCATTTAATCCAAATTGCAATCCTTCGCTGATCATGTGGATAGGGAAATAACAATTTAGTCTTGTGTGTCGCTAATATTGGGGCCCACTAATAGTCTGCATGGTTTTCTATTCGAATTCTCTTATTGCGTTTCAATCCTGCCAAAATTTATCAACCCCATGGATTTTACTAAAAACTGTTACATTTCTTCCTTGATCGCGGCGTCCTCGTATTTTAGAGCTTTGTATTGTTTCTTAGCGATTTTTTTTTAAATGTCGTCCTGTGGATCTCCTACAGACTTTGGAAGCCGGCTAACAAAATAATGCAATGACTATTCTTTGGCGGTTTGTAATGATGTTTTTTATTTGGCGACGGTCGACAACCACTGAAGAAGTGACAAAAAACATGGAAAACAGCATAATTAATGTCTATTTTTAAGTGGCGAAGGAATCATAACAAAAGGCCAATAGACTGAGTCAGAAAAGTACTTTGATGTTACATGTGCTTTTGGTATGCATTGCACGACAATGGAGCTTTAACTCTTTCCGTATCTAAACGGAAATTGAGGTCATTAAGAATCTTTTTAACGGGAATCGAGGTATTTTTGTCCATTCAGTCGTTTGTCGTGCAGCTGCATTAGAGATCGCGCGAGTGACTCAATTAATCCACGAATTTCGGCGGCAACGAAAATGAACGGCCAAGAACATTTTGATCGTCTTGCATCCATTTTCAAATAAACTGAGCCGTCGATTTAGCAAATTAAGTCGCTCCCCTTCATGGAGGTAACGCCTTCGGCGTAAATACTTCAAATAACCGTGAGAGGCAGGGTCAACTAGGCCTTAGACTCACGTGTTTTGTCGCACATTTACAAAGAAAAAATTCGTAGCGGTTCAAGGAAGCTTAGCACTCCCCAACACCTGTGATTGCTAAAGCTTCAAATTGGAGCTCCATTGTTTTGTCTGCGTTAACCAGGTACACCACAATTTCTCTTCTCAATAAAAGATGCCATAGATCTAGAAAATACGTCAAACTTCAACAATTAATTTTGTGTCTTCACTTTTTCATTTCTTTGGGTTTTTTTTTTTAATCTCTTTAATGCATGTGCCTAGATTGCAATGGCAAATGTTTTTTTGGAGGAATATTTGGAATCTGCTTTTTCTCTTTTTCTTCCTTTCTCTCCATGCATGAATGCGCCGTGAACTTCATTGATTTTCACAGTTAGTTTCAGAGTTTTATTGTTTTTACATAGGGACAAATTTAACCTGCAGCCCTTGAAATGTCATGATTAGTTTGTCCGAGTTCCATTCTAATCTTGTCATTTCTGTTGGAGCAATCAAAATAACATGGTTAGTCTCCACTTTACATGCTGCTGATAACCTGAACACAACAGATTTATTGTGTGATACTAGCCTGAACAGATAACAAATTTATTATAACGGAAACCTCTTCGTCTCAAACTAGAAATATAGTGCAATACAATGCTATAATTATCATTTAATATTTATTACAATCGCAATCACTTAATTGATATATCTTTGGTGGTAATGAAACGCTAAATGTCATGTACTAACGACCAAAATGGCAATTAATCATAACACCTCTATTATCTGCAGTAATATCTTCAGCTGTATATAACTTTAGAACATGGCCAGCTAACATGCCAGTCAAGTATCTTTTATTACAGAAGATCCACACATAAAAGATCTTATTGCAATAACGCAAGGACAGAAGTCAGAAGACACACTGTACTGTGCAGAACCCGTTACATACTTGAACCGCTATAAGCATGCAGCCCCGTACAGAGAAAACGCACAGCCAAAGACGAACAATAAGCCGGAGATGACTGAGAAAGAGAAAACCTTAACCGGAAGAGTAAGGGTGGATGTGAAGAAACAAATCCGAGGTGAGAGGGACGAGCGCCAAGAAGACCAAACTGCAGTATTGGCACAAAATATACGAATAAATACCATAAAGTTTTGTGGCTTGCATGGATGAGTGTAGGGAAAATATATACACCCTATAAGATTTAAAGTTTACTTGTAATTAAACTAAGGATTTGATCTACCAAGTTGATATTGGAATAAAAGACCGAGACTAAGTAAATTGATATTGAGAACTGATATAGTTGAAAATGAACAAGAAGTTTATTTAGTGTTTGATGTGACATAGACGTTGATCTATTGACTGGTTGATATATTGTGACATACTTGACTAGAAATTGAAATGTGGTATTTGAATAGAGATTAAGAGACTGAGTAAGCTCTTTTGAGATTTATGTTGTATGGGAAGCATTTGTGCATAGGATAAGATTGTCCATGTGCCCTAGTTTAATTGGTGTGGTTTTTTTCTTTGATTTTGAATTGTGGGATTTGTTTGCTTGCACTTGTATTTGCACGTAAATTTTTGCTGATACCAAAATACCTTTAGGGGCTTGTTTTAGATAGAGGTGTTAGTGTGAATTAGTCATATTTTCTAGTTAATCTATTTTCTAGCTAGTTCTCTACTTAGATCCTTTTAATATTATGTTAAGTTTTTTTTATATTGAGCAATGTAAAAGTTACAAAGAATAAGGACAGCCAAAAGACCGTCAAGAATAGATATGAACAACTGTCAAACAACAAACACATGCCTACAAAGAGCTGAGTCTCCACAAGGCAACACTCATGACTAGCTGCCAACAACAAAACAAGACAAGACATGACAACATCAATAACCAAAAAATCAAAGATTACAATATGAATTTGAACAACCTATGAAGTTGTCTGCAACAAAATAGCTCTTCCTTGTGATTCTAGAGAATGTGAAGCTTAACATTGTCCAAATAATTTCTGATGTTGACTTAAGGATTTTTTACAAATTATGTCACATTGGTTATATATTCTAAGTCTCATGGGTGGCATATATATATATATATATCTTACTCATTCTTGTATGCTTTGCATTCTTGTTGAATAGAGTATAGTTTATTTTATCATTTTGGTATTATGTGTTTACTTTCCTTGAGTTATTTGCATTCTAGGCGGCTTCACAACCAAATCTTACATGGTATTAGAATTGTTGTGCCTTTTGGATTAGTATCTTTTTAATAAATTTATAAGTCAATTTTTTTCTTCTTGAAGTATTGAGTATGCTCTTATCTTGCATACTAAGATGATTTGGAGAATTAAAAAGGTGTGAAAGAAATATTAGATTCTAAAGAGATTCCTTTTCGAACTTGTTAGCTATAAGTGCATTATTGGAGTTTCTTGGAGAAAATATAAGGTCAACATTGAGTTTAGAGTACTCAAGAAGTTAGATTTTCTTTTAATTTTGTCCTATTTGTACCTTAGAGGCCAAATCTATGAGAGTTTATAGATCATATTTTTTCTATTAGATCCAATGTGCTACTCATTTTTTGGGCTTTTTGAGGTGAAATATACCCTGCCATTACATCTAGAAGGCCTAATAATCCCCATTTTCAAGTTGGCAACTAGCTATCATCACATTTCTCGAAACGGATTAGCATGCATCTTGTCATTTTTTATATAAATAGGTCGGTAAGTAGTGAGGAAATCATACTTAGCATTTGAGTAGTGATAGGTTGTTAGCGGAGTTTTAAGCAAGTTTTCTCATAGGCTAGGTGATAGGTAAATTTCAGTATTGGCTAAAAAGCATAGCAATAGTGTCAGGATCATGGACACTCTTGTTCGTCTAACCTCTTATAAGTCACAAACAACGTTTCTAGGGAAGGTTTCTACTAGGCAGCTGAAAAGGATGACCAAGAATAAGCATTCCCTGGTCTTGATAGCCATAAAATGGGTTCTGGGTAAGGACTACATAGAATATGAGGACAAGTATCAGGTGAACACTGACATATGCTCCCACTTTGTGGTGTCTATGTTAGACATTAACGTCCCTAGGCCTCTCATCCTGAAGTTGGTCAAAGAAATGTTTCCCAAAAAGTACTTTAATGGCCTTGGTGAAGTTGTTCCTCACGCCTCATATGGAGTAGGTCTGTCGTCAGCCAGTGACCTTCGTCGCTATATCAAGGAAGAAGCAGTAGTTGTATGGTTGCCATTTCTTAGTGGATTCTGCCTTCAGACACATGACAAGCATTGGCAGAGGGTTACCCAGGCCTTGCACTTCTTGTTCCGCAGTTACAACGTGATACCTTTCTACGACGTAGATTGGTATATCAACTTTAAGAACCCGGTATTTCCCCCACCAATGACAGTTGTGCCGAATGATGTTGCTTTTGCTGCCGAAAAACTTGTTGACAAGGAAGAGCTAGACATTGTCATTGATGCATCAATTGCTGCCTCTCTTGCCCTTGGATGAAAATCCCTCTTTTTTCCCAAAAATTTCTCATTGCTTTCTCTATTTTCCGCTGTTGCATAGACCACCTACCCAATAGTTTTTATATAAACCTCAAAAAAGGCTATCATTTTGCATACGTAAAAGAATAGCTTGAGTACTTGTATACTTTTTGGATTATGGCTTCCCCAGCCATTTTGCAATGTAAAGAATATATATAAATAGATATATATCTTTTTAAAGAAAATCCATGCTCTTTCTTTCATTCTGCATTTCAATTCTATGGGTTCTTTTATAGCATATTTGTTATTTCTCTGCACATGGGTACATTTTATGTAAAACAATCCTTCTATTCCATCCTCCGTAATAATGGGTTAATTCCGCATAAACACAAACCAATTTCGAAAAAGACTAGCCAAAGAAAGGGAAATAAAATAAAAGCACTATTCACATATGTACAAAAATAGAACTTAACACCTAATGGAACAGCTTAAGATGAATCCCATTAACTGGGATTCCTAAGGGTTCTTGTTCTATATTTTCTAACTCAAAAGCGTTATGTTCTTTGCACTGAATGATTTTAAAGGGACCCTCCCATAGGCTATCAAATTTACCATGTTGACCTAACTTAGCAGCTCTTTTATCATACTTCAGTACTAAGTCTTCGCATTTTAGACCTTTGTTGGAAGCCTTCTTGTCAAACCATCGCTTGACCACTTATTGATGGTTTGTCATGGCTATTAGTGAATTTTCCCTTTTTTCTTATACTTCTAACAGTTTGGCAAGCCGAACTTCCATGGCGCCATTTTGTTCTATCTCAAGGGACTTCAACAATTGGAGTGTTGGAATCTCCATAGATATAGGTAACAACGCCTCTTTCCCATATACCAACTCATAAGGCGAAGTCTTAAGGACTTGCTTAGGGGTTATGCGGTTTTCCCAAAGCATTGCTTAGATATTTTTATGTCATTCCCTTTGGTGTTATGAACCAATTCTTTTAAGGAGTCGAACTAGGCTCTTGTTTGTTGACTCTGCTACGCCATTTCCTGGTGGGTAATAATTTGATGATGTCTTGAGGAATATGCCATTCGTTAATGCAAAGTGGCATACCTTTGTGCCTAGGAAAGCTCTAGCATTATCTAAAATGATAGTCTTCAGGGGACTGAACCTTGTCACCAACTCGAGGAAATCTACAATCTTTGTTCTTGTTGCGCTCTTAAGCGGAATAGCCTCTGTCCATATTGTGAAGTAATTCGTGGCAGTCAGAATCCACTTATGTCCGACATTAGAAGCCGAGTTAATCATTCTGATGAAGTCTAGGCCCCATTGCGCAAACGGTTCGTCCACCACTATGGGTTTGAGAGGCATTGCGGAATTCTTCCTTCTATCAGTAAAGAATTGGCATTTTTTGCAATATTTTACCGTAGAGTGGGAGTCATTAAAAAGTGTAGGCCAATAGTAACCATCACACATGATCTTAATAGCGGTGGTCTTAGCAGAGAAGTGTCCGCCCATAGCGCTATTATGGAACGCGTCAAGGATCCTCTTTGCTTGCTCTGAAGTAACACATCGCAAGAGAACACCATTGAAATTCCTTTTGAAAAGGACTCCCTCTACTAGCGTATATCCGTAATTTTGTAGCCGATAATATCTCCCTTTTTGGGATGAGAGACCTAGCAGATACTTTCTGGTTTGTATGAACCTCATTCTATCAGTCAACCAACAACCCTCCAATTCTAGTTCATTTATCAAGATGAGCTCTAGTTGCTCCGTTGTCGCAGGTATATCCTTGTTCTGCGCCATGTATTTGCACAGTCCTCTTCCTCTAATAGTTTTAGTAGGTTTGACCTCAATGTCATATTCAAGGATCTTGGTGATCCAATTAACTATTTTTTTTGTGATCTCCCCTTCCATGATATATTCGTGCACACTGGAATGTGCGACATATATAAACACCTTGTTGCAGGAAATTAGATGGCAGAACTTTTTAAGTCCCTTCACTATTGCAAAGGCTTGCCTTTCGATGAAATTATAATTCACCTCATATTCCTTCAGGGTCCGGGAGTAGAACGCCACTGGATGTTCTCTTTTTCCTTCATCATCCTTTTGGGTTAGGACAGTAGCGATATTGTACTTTCTATTGAATGCATACATTATAAAATCCTTAGATAGATTTGGATTAACCAGTATCGGAGATGTGGAAATACTTTCCTTGACCTTTTCAAAGGCTTCTCGAGCTTTGGTCATCCACTTGAATGTCCGATCCTTCTTAAGCATCAGGGTGATCTACTTAATTATCCCCACAAAGTCAGAAATAAACTTGCTGAAAAAATTTACTTTCCCTAGGAAGGATTGAACACCTTTCTTATTCACCGGAAGGGGAAGTTCCTTGATAGCTTTCACCCATTCAGGGTCAATTGAAACCCCTTCCTTAGATACAACATGTCCTAATAGCTTGCCTTGCGGTACTCTGAATACGCATTTTTTTGGATTTAGGGAAACTCCAAAATCTTGACACTTTTGAAAAACTAATTCTAAGTGATCAAAATGATCATTATTAGATTTAGAAAACACAGTAAGATCATCCAAATAAATTATAATAAACTTATTGATTAGTTCGTTGAATGCGATCTCCATCACCCGTCGGAATGTTGCTCCTACATTGGGTAAACCAAAAGGAATATTAGCATATGCAAATTTTCCCCACTTTGTGGTGAATGTAGTCTTGTGCTGATCCTCTTCCTTAACTCAGATCTGAGTGTAGCCAGAGAAGCTGTCCAACAGAGAAAACATTTCAGATCCTGCAACCATTTGTAATATTGACTCCATAGAAGGCAGCGGATAGTGGTCCCTTAGAGATGCTCTGTTTAGGTCTCGGAAGTCCACACATAAATGGATATTTCCATTCTTCTTTTAGACCGGGACCAGATTAGATACCCAAGTACTATGCTTGATTGTGAATACAATGCGTGACTCAATGAGCTTAGTTAGCTCTTGCGCCATTAGCACTTCAATTTTAGGGTTGGGTTTACTAGCCTTTGTTTTTGTCAGACTAGTTTTGCACCTTTTGTTAGCTCAATCATGTGCTGAATGATATCGAGATCATACCCCTCTAGATCATCATAAGATAATTTTCCCGACTTGAAGATTCTTGCCATCTACGAACTGAAGGTTCATATAATCACTTGTGTCTGCTACGAACTTTCGTTTATCATTTCGGGCATCATCACAATCAAATTTTTTTTTGAGAGTAACCAATCCTTTCAAAAGCTTGTTAGACTCGAGCTGCATAATTTGTCCTTCATAAGCTTTAGCAATCTTTGGTTGAAGTTGATCGGAAAGCTCCCCTGAGTGCTGGATAAATGAGGTGATGTGTTCATCACTTTCAAAAACTTTTCAACTCTGATCATTATCAGGGATTGCCGGTTGGACTAGTACTCTTACTACATGTTCATTATGTATGAGGTTAGAGGCAAGATCAAACTGAGCACCAATCACGACCATTTTATTTGCATCGCTATTTTGTCCTCAGGGAATAGTCTGGATGTTGAAAGCTTCAAAACCATCAATCAAGTCCTATACTCAGTGTCGATAGGATTTCATGTAGACATTCCTTGCCGTAGAAGTCCCTCGGACTTGGTTGACTACTAGTTTGAAATCTCCGAACACCATTAATTGCTTAATGCCCATTTGTTCCACGAAGCTTAAACCTTGAACTAATCCTTCATATACAGCCTCATTGTTTGAACAGGAAAAATGAAAACAAAAATCCCTTAACATTTTTTTATTTTGTGGGGATATTAGATATATCCCTGCTCCAACACCCACTTTGCTTCTTGCTCCATCAAATTATAGTGTCCAAAGCTCATTTGCTTGGCTACCCTCGAACTCTTTGGTGACCTTTGGAAGCACTTGGTCTTCATCATAAATTACATAGGTGCCTAATCCTGTAGCATGATAATTGCCAAAAAGATCATTGTCCATGTGTTCACTCAATAGAGCATCTTTTTTGTCATTCCAGTCTTCGCTCACCTTTTTTTCCTCTAGTAATTCAATGCAATACATTTCTTGCTTGGTGATAGAGGTATGCACGACTTCAAAATTGATCAAGGCTTCATCCGCTACATGTTCAAAATGTAAAGCCTTCGATTCTATCTTGATTTTTGCATTGTGCTTGGTCCTGAGTATCAGATGTGACCAATCCAAGGATAGGTATCCGCCCACTTTTGAAGTAAATTCTCAAGATAGACAGAGACCAAACATAGGAGGAACATCTATTATCATAGTGTCTTGCGGCACTGTGATACTAGGACAAACAAATAGGGTTAAAGGAAGTGTTTTGATGACACCTACGGTTTCAACTTTGTTCCCATCAAGCTGCAGTACCCCCCTTTTCATAGGTTTATAGCTGAGTCCTAAAGCTTTGGTTATCTATTTAGGCATAACCGTGGTACTAGCGCCAGAATCAATCATAGCATTATGTAATAACTTCTTTCCTATAATGAGAGTCAAGAAGGGTTGAGGTTTTAACTTTTCCCTAACCTTGGCAGGGGATTCCTTTGTATTGTTTGTAAGGACTTTGGTCGGCGGTATTTGATTGACAACTTCTGCACTGGAAAACTGCTCTATTGGCCTTGTATTGACCTCTTCTTGAAGCACCCTCTGTAATAACATCTTTTGCTCAGGGATAGCTAGAATGTCCCATAGAGATAAATTAGTGGATGACTTCTTCAATTGTTCGACCACATTAAAAGGTAACAAACTTGGAGGTTTTTGTTGCTTGGCTCTTGGTGTAATAATTTCCTTCCACAGTTGGGATGGTAGCATGGCAGTAGAAGTACCAGGAACCTGATTAGAAACACCTTTGAGTTGCGGACTAGCTAGATGTGAAACAACTAACTCACCGGTGAGTCTCCTCTTTGAGCGCGTGTTATAATCAGACTGCACTTGTAGTGTTTTGGGTATGAATGCGTCATTATCAAACACCGTTTGTTCTTCCTCCATCTAGGAAAAAAATGTGTGATCAGGAGTAATATCAGATTCTTGTTCTAAAGACATTCCTTGCATTTGCGCGATAAGCACCGCAATCTCCATTTGTGGTTAGGCATATATATAACCCCCGCGATTTGTCACTACGCCTTGGCTGCGTTGCTCTGCCACCTTTTGTTGCAAATTGCCACATGGATAGTTCTGGAGCATATGCGCATTGCTGTAAGGGAAGCACCACGGATTGATATCATCAATAAGGTTGTTCTGCCCTGCGGTTAATTCCCTACTCGAGCTTGGCGACGCGCTCATCAGCGGAGTAGGCACCAACACCATTTTATTTGCAGTCAGAGCTGGTGGATTAGTGCGAGGTGCGCCTTGGTATTGATTCTACTGATACGAGGACCGCCCACCTTGATAGTTTTGATATGTAGGCTTCAGAGGTGTTGATTGGTTCCGCTTAAGAGTGGTTATATCATTTGCCATGGTTCTCAACATCTCTTTGAGGTCGCTCATTTCATCTTTGGAAGAACCTGATGTAGAGGCCACATTTTGTGGGGTTTCTGCATATGTGTACATTGACTGGGCAGTTGCGGGCGTGCTAGTTGACATAACCTCTTGCGCGAGAATCGATATTTCTATAAATATCAGCATAATAGGTCAAGGAGGCAATTTTCCGCAATCTATTAAATGATTCTCAGCTTTGATAGCAACACCATAAGCATCTGGTAGAGTAGCTCCTCCCAAAGACTTGATCATCATGTAAATTTTATAATTGATGGACTTTACATAAAATATGAACGCCAACTTAGGATTCGGGCATATAGTAACAGGAATCCTCTGCAAATTTGTTTGAAATTGGGTATTAAAGTCCGTCAGAGCCTCCTGGGGGGATCATTTTATGACTGATAGTTGATAATACAGTAAAGAACGATCTTCGTCATTTGAGAACCTCTCATAGAATGGATCTTTGAGCTCATCCCAAGTGCGAATAGTATTAGGTGATAGTGTTCGGTACCAATCCAGCGCCTTGCCTTTAAAAGACATGGTGAGAAGCCTCAGAGCTACATTATGTGATGTAATCTTGTGTACCAGACATACGTCCACCACATCCTACAAATATTTTGTTAGTGTTCTTGAGCCATCTCTGATAAACTTGGGTATAGCTTTCATGGTTGAAACCAAGATAGCGCACCAGACAGCAGGTGCTACTGGGGCTACTAGGGGACTTCTGGCGTCCCAATGTGCCACGTAATTTTTTTTGGCATCCGACAACATGGTGAGAGGAACGGGTGGTGGGAACATAATGGTTACTAGCTGATTTGCGATTCGGACTATTCCTAGTGGGGGTACTATTAAATTGGGGTTGCTTGCGGTTTGAGATCTAGTTACAGACCGATGGCTCATACACCCTTCTAAAATGCAATTTCATTTAAGCTCGATCCCAGTAGGTGTGCCAAAAAAAAAAACTATTGACGCCAAAATTTGATGAGGTAACAGTGTCTTATGGGAAACTCAGTTTATGGGGGACTTTTTGCGCTAAATTGAGTGACCTCCGGGTTTTTAGAGAAGTCATCTTCTTCTATAATGGGGGTTAGGAAAGGGAAACATAAATAGATATAATAAATTAAAGTCTAACCTAAGGCGATGTGCCAATACTTAATGATAGGCACGATTAATCATAGATTTAAGTGCCTGAATGGTGTTTGTAGTGTTCCAAAACATTAGAAACTGAAGATTACAGCATAGAAAATCCATTCATTGACATAAAATAATATTACATACATTCTTATTGCCAAGAAGAGTCATTAGACATGATCTAGGTCAGCAAACTTGCATTCAACTTGTATAGAAGTTCTTAAATGAAATGTCCAGACAATAAAAAGCACAGTTAACAGTTTGATCAAATAGCATGAAAAAAATAGAAAGGTCGGACAATTGGCACAATCTTAGAGTTTTTGCAATCAAATAAAACAGCAATAAAGGCCTGGCATCTTTTACTAAAACCAACATTTTCTTCAAATTTCGGACCCTTTTCTCACAATAGAGAAAAGTATATATAGCAAGGAAAAAACCCCCACCGCTTCGGAGAGTAGCAACAAAAAAGATTTCGCAATCCCCTGGCAATGATGCAAGAATCAGAATATTTCCAAAGCCATTGCAACAAAATCAATTCGGAACCAAGTATCTGGTCAATCCAGACATAGGGGCATCCTCTGCAAATGATGGCGGTGGTCTCGGCTAGGCCCAATCAGACAAGTGTCACCCTCTTGTGCGAATGACTATGACACGCAGTGGCCAACAGTATCATTCGGTCCATCTAGTCTATCACCCGAATATGAGATCTATTGGCTAGGCACGTGGCAGCCTTTCGCTGCCTGTATGAACCCTTTTCTTTTTCCACTGAGGACCTGCGTTAATGCTACATGTGTTGAATGGGCCAAGCACTTCATGAACAATGGAGGGAACGATTACTAGCCAGGCGCAAAAGAGACGTGTGGCAGCATTTCGCTACCCGCGGTTGCTACTTCATCTCTACATTGAAAGATTTGTGAATGGAAAACATGTAGCAAGTGTACACCGCATATAGAAACTGTGGGGCCCGCCAAAACCTTTTAGGAATGAGGGCTTCATGGCAGTCTTTTGGAGCCCGATGAGGCATCAAGAAAACATGATCAAAAGTATCCCGCAGCCACAACACGTGGAAGCATAGCGAAGTTTCCTGGAATGCGAAGGAATGCAGAGACTCGGGGTTGTGAGGAGTAGACACATGGAGCGGCAGAGCAGAACCTAGATAAAAGGTTGAGTTGACTCTACAAAGCGCGAGCCGACACATAGAGGAAAAATACACCCGAAGGAAGCTAGTTAAATATTTATTAACAGGTTTCTTGCAATTGTGTGTGATGAATAGATAAGTTTATCCATAACAGGCACGGTAGTTATGCAAGGTCCCCTATAATAATTATAAACATGCCACCAAAGATAGTATTTTGTTGATGGGGGATTGCTTCATGTAACCGGATATCAATTTTTACTAGAAGTTTTGGCCTAATGAAGCTCATCTCATAAATGATAATGTATTTTATATTTTTCATGTCTTCTTGAATTTTTGTTAGTGTTTGTCCTTGCAATGGTTTCATGTCTCTAATTGGAATCTTGAGGGTTGCATGTATAATCGAGGCTTGTATATTAAATGTTGTAATTCTTGTTGGAGAAAGAATAAGGATTGGGTTTACTCTTGTCGGTAGGAAAGTTTGAAGTGCATTTCTAATGCAATGCATTAGATATGATTTTCTAGTGCCTACAATTCCTTGTATGACCATATGCAACAGTTGGTTAGAGCATTTCCCTATCCAGTGATTTGTTATTATAGTAAGTTCTCGTTGTTGTTTTGGTGATAGTATATAGCTATGGTTGTACAAATTTGAAGGGGAATGCACATCTTGTTGGTGTGCAAAAATTGAATTGCAACATGTAAATTTGTAGGGACGTTATGATTTTCCCATTTGTTATTATGGTCAAAATCATGTCAACCTAGCATTTCAAGTTCATTTAAATTGAGACTATTAGCAAGGCCCAATTGATATAATAAATCCCATTCATTCATTTCTAGTGTTTCTTGTCGATCCATATCTTCATCATAAATGTTATCCTCTTCAAGAACATCTTCAATTTGTTCATTGCAACTAACATGCTATGCATTATATTTTTTTGTATTCAATTGCTTCCAATTTTTGATGATTTCTTCTTTGGTAAGGCCTATATCTTCATTTATTTGTTGAAAATGTTTATACAGAAGTAACTCACTCCCAAAAAATGTTTCAAAATGTTCAGAGTCTTCTTTCAGAATGTTATAGAAACATGGAAATACTTGAACTATTTCTTTTTGTTTTCTATTCAGCTTTGCATCCTTTGCACAAAGCAGCATATGTGAAGGATCTTATTGATTCAATTAGTGATACCATTTCTAGGTGACATGGGTGTTGCATGTAGGATTGTATGTAGTTAGATAGTATCTCACTACCATCAATTTTTTTCAAGTGGTGGAACATTTTTTTACCTACATTTAACGATACAATTTTTTTATTACAAATCACGAGGGGTAATTTTTGTAGCATGTGACATGTTTCTTGGGCTCCTATATCTAACTCGACAACAATCTCTGCTAGGAATTTTTGGTATGCTTTCAAAGCTTGGTCCTCTAATCTTTCATTTGAACATATTCTTTGCAACATATTAACACAATTCTCTATTTTTTTTTAGCTTTAGATGCATACTTGGCAATGTACTTGAGAACAAGAATTTGTGAGATGATGGGTTGGAAATCTATATTAGCTCTCCATATTGAGAACATCTTTGGGTTATGAATTTTTAACCTATCATCATTTCTAGATGGTTCGTAAGATTTGTTTCTTGATTCATCACATGATAGAGTCAATTTTTCACATTCTTTCCATGGAGCTTTGTATTTGCATTCTACATGTTTCCCTTTTTTGTGTAGGAATGTGTGCTCTATGAATTTAGTGTGTCTTTATACACGATTAACTAACTCTTCATAATCGATGCATGGATCAGTAGAGAATATTTATAATGAGTTTAGAAGGCATGGATTGTCCATTGGATTTCAATGTATGAAATTGCTCATTTTAGATCTAGAGTGAGGGTTCCAAGTAGTGACAGTGATCAAAGAATTATTTTTCTCTATTCACTTGCACGTAATTTTCCGAATCCAATGTATCCATGTGTTCAATGCATTTTCTAGCCATAGGAATCCATGTATGTTTGCAGAGTTGAGTGATGTTTCCTTTCATACCTATACCAGAAATTGGTTGCATGTAAGAGCTTCTCAATAAACTCTTCATGAGTGATTGTGAATTATTGATGTAGATATAGGGAAGTTGTTGAATACTTGAAATACTAAGGGGGGTGAATCAGTATTCCATAAAACCATTCACATAAAATCCATTTAAACAATATCACAAATCTGACAGAAACAACAAGAGAAGACACGGAATCAAGACAATACATCAACACACATGAACACTAGTATTTTTACCTGGAAAATGAAAAATGGGAAAAACCATGGCGAGGGTTAGTTCACAATATAATATATCCGGATATAGAATATTACAATGGCTCATTGTCAGGGCACACTATCCTTAAAGGCTCACAACCTGAAGTAGATTACAAAATAGAGTATGGCTCACTGCCAAGTGGTGAATTGAGATAGAATGCACCTTCCTTGTGTTGGAGTTCAATTATGGTGAAGCACAATACAAAAATAACACACCTATCTACTCATCCATACAATTTCGTACATATACTCACTCTCATCTCTGTCTTCATGTATCTATCGCACTTACTTCTCCTTTTTACACTTCAAAAGTGTCTTATATATATCTATATATATATCCATGTTTGCTAATTACCTAGGTTGACTTAATTAGAGAAACCTTTTTTCAAATCAAAAGCTAACTTTTTCGGCATTATCCTCAAAAAATATTTATTTTCACATATAGATAGTTAGTGTGGACCTAAGATAGATCCATTTTATCATTCATATAACATATAAAAACTTTTCAATATTAATACACAATTAGGTTGGCTAGAGTTAGACCAAAAAACCCCAAACATATATGCAATCCATAAAACATGTAACACAAAAACTTTTTAACACATTGAATTCTCCTTTAGATGATATCGAACTACACATCTTCAACACTACATGGTATGATAATCAAATATGAGAAAATGTGAAATCTCCCACATCAGTGTACTAAATAGAAACTCACTATAGTCTTCAAATCAGAATACTGTCATTCATATTTTCCAAATTCCTTCATATATCATTATGAAATTCAAATGTAGAATGCATCTTGTGGTCTCAAATCTATGTACAAAATCCTATTGTGATATCTTTTTTTGAGATAGAATCCGGACCAAAAAATTGACATACAAAGCTAGTGTATAAGCATGACACTGTCATCCAAGTTACTAGTAATTGTACCTTCCCAGCTATATAACCTTGCCAATTGAAACCTTGAAAATGGATGCAACTGATGTCAAGATAGAAATTATTATCAGCTTTTGAGCAGTTCTTACAAAATAAGATAATTTGGATGAAAATATCAGATCAATAGACTTCCAATACTAGAGTAGGAAAATAATGTATAATACTGATAATCATCCAAATTCCATTATGGAAATTAACCCAATTCCCAATTTCCAACAATCTCCCCCTTTATCATTTATGGTAACACATGATGTGAAAACCATCAAAAGACCATCAAAATACTTCTTCCAACTTTTTAATTTTATCCTTAAAAATTGTTCACAAAACTTTTCAATTTTCTTGTTGTTTGCACATGATACCTCTCTCTCCCTTTGACATCAATGGCAAAGGGAAAGAAATTTAATTCTTTAAAGGTTCCTTTTGCATACCTAAATATTCCCCCTAAGGATTACATCCAAGACAGTTGTGCATAGTCAACCAGAGGTTATTGCCCTTTGAAGTTTACTGAGAATACATGTCCATGAGGATCTGCCTTCATCCCAAACCCTTTTTCCTTTGACAAAGCTCTACAAAGATAGTCGAGCTCGATTAAGATATATTTTCCTTCAACCACAATTTTGGGAGTAACATTAGATTTTAGAGTTCTATCAGCTAAAGAAACATAATAGACAAGTGTACACTTAATCTTGATTAGATCTCTAAGCATCCCATATTATTCAATCATCTCTCCTTTCTCTTTATGTGATGCAAGGTATTCTTCATGTATTTTTTGCAAACCGTACCAAGTCTAATCATCCAAATCAAGAGCAAGATCAAATGTGCTAGATGCAAACTTGATCTGGGTTTCAATTGTGTTCACAACACCATTGAGTCTTTGAATTGCATCAAGCCAAGTCCTACAAAGTGTGAATAAACTCTTGACCTCTTTCTCACACTTTTGAACATCCTTGAGATTTTCAAGTACCATGTTGTGAGTAGACTTGCACTTCTCTACAATTTCCAATAATCCTTTATCTTCAACCCAAGTGACCATGTCACTTACTGCTTTGCTCTTTAATTTATTGAATCTATCAATTAATTCATTTGTTCTTTCCTTAGTGGACCATGAAGAACTAGTAACCGCACTAGGAGCTACCTAAAAAATGTATCCTTCTGGCTAGTTGCTTAAGTCTTCTTAGAGAAAGTTCAACCTGATCAACTAGTGCATGAACCTCAGTGACTTTCCTTTTTTCTCCAATGGTAGATATTGATTTATCAGAGACTAACTCAAACTCTTCAAGAGCTTTACCTACTTTAGTGTAGGTTCCAAACCTAGGTCTTTTGGGGTCTCGGGGGTTGTTAATCAACAATTCAATGCAACCACCAACATAGTCCATCTCAATCTCATATCCAAACTCAGGTATCAATGAATTCCTTGGTTCAATTTCCTTGATGATGCAACTATCAGTGGTTGCCAAAAATATAATATCGTTCTTATATTTTGTAACCAATTCTCTTAGAACTCTCCTTTTGTAAATTATTCTTTGAAACTTTCCAAAGAATGTGGCAAGAACATCTCCTTATGCATCCAAATCCCCAATGTTTCTCATAATTTAATTGATTTGATGAGTGACTGGTATGGTATTTTCCCTACTAACTTCACCTATTATAGGAATCTCCTTCATAAAATAGAAAATTAGACATAATACCAATGTACCATATCTTAATGTGCATTTCTTCTTTATATCTCTTAGATTCTTCAACAGTTGTCGAAGCAACTCATAAAGGTCATATTTTTTTATATTCTCAATCATATCCAATGCAAGATCAATTGCAGTAGTGGAGACATTTTTGTCACCAAGGATCAGTTGTGAAATAACTAGATTTGTATATTGAATTGTCGGGTTAGTGATTCCAGGACGTGTGTTCCTTATTAAACCCTTTTCTCTATCAAAATTACATTCAAGAGTCAATCCAGAGGATGATAACCCAGTAACATTTCTAATTACTTCTCTGGATATCGTATATGAATTTTTAAGCCACACACATTCACCATGAAATCTTCTAAGAGCCATTTTGATACATCTTTCTTCATTTCTAAAGTCCGGAAGATTGTTTCATACATCCAATTTCATTTTTGTGAGTATGTTGTGTTCTGATTTCAGGATAAAATCATTTCCAATTAATTCTTCAACCCACAACATGTGAGATTTTTTGTAGGTAGATTCTTCCAATTTTCTATGGATGTATACCCTAACATCTTCAATCAGTATAACACCAAGAGGGATATCCTAAAAAGCACCTAAAGGATCAAATTCTGAAGTTTTAACAAGGTACATTTTGAGCTGTGGTTTTGGTCTCACTGAATTATCTATGTATTAAGGTATATCCATCACATTCAACAAAATTTGACAAGTAAAATAGTGTATAGCAATAGCGACTTACCTCTTTCTTTTCCACCACAACCAAATTCATAATTTTTACTATATGGAATTTCCCTCATTTCTCCAAGTTTCCTCTGCACACTTTCCCCTTTCACAAATGCTTTTCATCGAATGTGTTTTCCTTAACATATTTGATTTTATTTCTTTCATCCCAAATTCTTTTGCAATAAATTCTTCAAATCATAAGTAGACATCCTCGAAATTTGTGTAGACTTATATCCTTTCAAACTTTGTGGAATTGTTCTTCACACATGTGTGCCTAAAAATTCCTTTTGCATGAAATATTGAATTTTTAACCTTAATAAATGCACTTCTGTCATTATATAACATCATATATCGAAAGAGGGGTTAATAAATTTTCTTATTATTGCTCCCCCTTAGCCACTACCTAAATTAATTTTTGACAGAAGTATCTACACCGAAGGATGACACAAAAAGCAATGCTTCTAATTCTGCTTGTTTTTTAGATTCTCCTTCCTTTCTCCAAATCTTTTACTTTTCCATCTTGACTTTTTCCAGATCAATCTTAATGATTGGTTCATATCTCTTTACTGGATTGTTACTTCTCATATTTCTACTTCTACAGTCTCTTACAAGATGTCTCATATTGTTGCAATTATAGAAAACAACATTCTTCCATCCAAATTTTTCTTTATTCAATCTATATTTGTATTGGTTAGCCTTATGTCCAAATGAACTATAGTGATAATTGTGATAGGGCAAATTTTAGTGTTGGAAAATGAACAACAAATAAAAGAGTGCAAAATAACAACAAAAGACACCCTACACCTCAAGATTAGCCTAGTTGGATTCAATACAATATAAAGACAATAAAATGAAACCTTTTACCTTGTGTTGAATCAATCTTTTGGTTGGCCCTTCGATCTTTGGTGTTTGTATTCTCCTTGGATGGCAAGAGATGCAAATATGGATTGTAAGATGGACGAAAAATGGATGAAGGTGGATGCAAGTGTGAAAAATGGCTAAGTATGGCTCAAGAAAATTTTTTGCAAGAGTTTGGCTAGCATAAATGATCTCTACCCAAATGAGAGAAAAGAGGGGGTATTTATAGAGAATTTGGAATTATCTAGGGAAATGGATGGTCAAGATTGAGCCACCATGATCAAGATGTAGGGCTAAGGTGAGTTGAGAACTCACAAGCCCTCACATCTTGACATGTGGCATGTGAAGTGGCTTAAAAGAGGTGATGTGTACATGAGGTGGAAAGATAGTACATGACATGGAGGTGGTACATAGAACCTTGGGATTGGACAAGATATCCTCATAAAGGAGGTCCTTGTCCCCATGTGGGTGAGAGGACATGTGGGGAATTAAAAATTTCTCAAATATTCTCATGGAGATGAGAGAAGGAATTTTAAATTCCAAGGAATGCATTGGGGGATTAAATGTGAATTAAAAATTCACATGGGGAATGGAGTGCCTTCTCCAAAAGAAGAAAGTCTTTAATAAGGTTGACTTAGGACAAATTCCATAAATGATATGAGGATTAAGGTTGGCCTAATTAAGTGATTAAAGTTGTGCAAGTACTTGATTAGAATAATTAATGAAGATTAGAGGCAAGTGGGAAATTATGGAGGATGGGACCGTAATGATGATTAGGGGTGTGCACATCTTAATCATAAATTAATTATGACTAAGAAAGAGGGTTAGGTTGCCAAGAGGGATTAGAGACCAACTTGCAAAAGTTGGAGGATGTGACAATGAGAGAGAAAATGAGGAATTTAAAATAAATTTAAAATTCCAAAAAGATAATATGACTAAATTAAATAAAGTGATACATTTATTTAATTTAGAGAGGAAAGAAGGGAAAAAATATTTATTAAATCAAATACTTTAGAAACCTTATGGAAGACATGAAATATTAATTAAATGAGTAATTTAATTAATACCGGTAAAGAGGACGAATTAAACGAGCAAGAGGATGATTTAAGGAGACTCCCTTGACCATATGGAAGTGGCCAAATTTAGGTGTCTACAATAATAATAGCCACTGAATGGATAAATCATCTTATTTAACTTCTGGTTTATGAAATCTTTAGTTTTTTGTTCAATCTTCTTGAATTCAAAACATTGTCTGGAGAATGATAAAGTATTTTCATTCATTCCATCATTTTGTTTTTCTTTCTTTTCACAATTTTTTACCCTATGTACAAACCTATTGCAAGAATAATAGACACCATTAAAAGATAAATACCTTTGAGCATTGGGTTGTCTAATAGGAATCCTTTTGGTATGTCCACCATTACTTTGTGTGATATCCAATATGTCTAACCTATTCTAAGCAAATAAAATGCAATAGAAAAGCATAAGGAAAAACCTCAAGATTAGCCTAAGGAATTTGTAAAAGCAAAGAGGAAAGTGTTAAATGAAGACAAATTGATATACCTCCCTTTTTGCAGCTGAAACTCCTTGGTTGGCCCTTGATTTGAATTGATTTGTATGCTCCTTGATGGCTCTTGATATGGATAAATGCAAAGCTTAGCTATATGCTTGGATGCAAATGAAAATGGGTGAAATTGAAGACTAGATGAGTGCATAAAATGGCAACATTTAGTTGTAAAATGGCTAAGTGTTTTAAATGCCTTAGAGGATGGGGTATTTATAGAGAAACTTGAATTATCTAAAGAATTCAATGGTTGGGATTTATTCAACAAGGCCAAGATGAAGGGCTAAGGTGAGTTGAGGACTCATAAGCCCTCACAACTTGACATGTGGATTGTGAGATGGATAAAGATAGGATGATGTGTAGGTGATGTGGAAGGGAGGTACATGATGTGGAGGAAGGACAAGTACCTTCCAAGTACATTGGGAGATGAGAAGATTCCTTGGAGGAATAAATGTGAATTAAAAGCTTAAGAGAATCTAGTGGATAAGAGAGTCTCCAAAAAAGTGGGAGTTTGTCACATGTGACTTGATGTGACAAGTCAAATGTTCTAGAAGATGCATGGAAAAAGGGGATTCTAGGAGGAATAAAAGTGAATTGAAAATTCACATTGGGAAGAGAGGAGCCTTAGATGAATAAAAATGAATTAAAAACTCCCTGGGGGATGGGGAGAGTTGACCAAGGTACTAATTAGGTTTAACTAATTAGTAATTAGAGGATAATTAGGGGTTAATGAGGATTAGAAGCCAACTTGCAAAAGTTGGAGAATGTGACTCATTCTAATCAAGGATTAGGCATGTGCACATTCTTAATGAAGAGATTAGGAGATGGATTAGGATTAGATGAAAATGACATGTAAGGAATTAAAGAAATGTAATATTTATTTAATTCATTTGATGAAAAGGGGATTAAGGATATTAATTAAATAATAGTAATATTACTTAATTAACTTGGATAAGAGGATGTTTAGATGAAAAATGATAAATTTGGATAAATTAAGTGTCCAAATTTGGATGTCTATATTTTGCCCCTCTTTGAGATGGTGTTACGAAGTAGCATCATTTCAAAGAATATTAAAATATAGAACCTAGAAGGAGATGGTTAGATTGAGAAGGATGCCCCAGTTATCAAAGGGATGACTAGGAAGAAATATGATGGGGGTGAAGATGAAGATTAGAGATTGAGGATGCCCCCTCGAGAGGACATGCGAGTTCAAGAGAACGTGGGTGTTCTCTCGAAATGAATGAGATGATGAAATGGGAGATGAGGAAGATGATGCAAAAGGGATGGATATGAAAGGATGAAAAGGCGACAAGAGGTTGGGAAGCGCAAATGGATGCAAAGATGAAGATGATGTTGCCCTAGCCAAGCTACAAGCGAAAAATGGGTGGATGAGGGAATGAGAGATCCCAAAATAATAGGAGGATAGGGAAGGATACCTCCTGCTGATGATGATGAAAGTGTTGTTGACGAGGGAAGGATACATCCCAAAACAACACCGACAGGATATGGAAGAATACATCTGGATTATGATGATGATGATGAGGATGACTGGATCAAGGCTTGTAACAAGACTAGGAATAAGACCAAGGATATGATTAAATGATTTGGGCTAAATGGAATGGATGGGGATTGGATAGAGATGTGAGCTGAGGATGAAGGAGGAATGGATGGGGGGATTTTGATAGATGAGAAGATGGGGGATGCATGCAAGACAATAGAAATGAAATGCAATCCTAATGCAATTTTCCATCTTCGAAACACTGATTTTTGCTATAGCATAAGACACCAAGTGCCAGGGTATGTGGAACCAAGGCGTATTAGTGTCTAATGCATGAAATAAACACAACAGACAAGAAGGCTATCCCAACACCCCAAAGTCACAAAGACCTTGGTCGGGCGAGGTATTGAGATAACCCAAGCACAAAAGGATGCCCCAGCGTAACACAAGATCTTGGGGATCTTGGTAGGTACTACGTGGGACAACCAAGAAGATAGAAATAAAAATAAAAAAGATCAAAATATGCCCCTATGTTGACCAATCAAAACACACCATATGTAATATGATAGATCATGGCAGCCTTGACAAGTGATGATAGGGAGCTCAAATGATAAACAAAAGCCAAATGTATCAAAATATCGCAATCGAGTTCAAACATCCTTTGCCATAGGATCAAAAGGGATGGATGGGGTTGATGAGGTCTATTAGGAAGGATGCATCCTATTGAGACCAAAGATGATGGATACTAAACTAAATGATCGATATGACGCAGGATATTTGGGACTGAATGGATCTGCTAATACGAGTAGATCTTGTTTGTTAAGAACTAGCTAGATAAGGGCATAGCTTGATGACACGATGCAAGGAAGACAAGACATGGGACTGACACACCCTAAAGACCTGGGGGCTCGGGGGTCGATCAAAGATTATCCTTGCCTACGTGAAAGCACAGAGCCCTTGTAATTCGGTGAAAGGCGGACGACTGACCATGGATAAAAGTAGAAAAAGGATGATGAAGACTAATGGTGGATGACAAGGACTGGAGAGACAAAAGAAAAGATTGATGATAGATGATAAAGGAGTGGATAGATAGAGCAGAAAGACTGACGCTAGACGATAGAGGAGCCTCGAGGGCGGATCATGTGACCGACCTTGCCTACGTGAAAGCGCAGGGGCAATGTAGTTTGACAAGAGGCTGACGATAGACCATGGTGGAGACTTTGATGGATGATAGGATGTAAAAAGAAGAAAGACTGATGATAGATGATAAAGGATCCCTGGGGGCAGATCAAGTGACCGACCTTGCTTATGTGAAAGCGCAGGGGCAACATAGTTCGACAAGAGACCGAAGATAAATGATGGATAAAGGATGATGGATGATGATAGGATGAGTGGATAAAAAGATGGGACCGATATGATGAGATAGGATAGACCGGTTGGATTGGATAGGATGATGACGATCACATAAAGCTCAGGAATGGGATAGTTATCCAAGTCATTAAAATGACTTGGGAGGATGATATGATGGGGAGATGACTATTGAGAAAGGATAAGAGATTGAAAAGATGTGTAAAAAAAGCAAAAGTGATGGCGATGAGATAAATGGCATTGGGTTGCATGGAGGGAGGCCTATAGCTAGATACCAATGACAAGGGATTGTGAGATGGGATGAGGATAAAGATGAAAGAATGGATAGAGATATAGAGATGAAGGATGGGAGGGATAGGAATATAAGGATTGGGAGATGAAAGGGATGCTAGTATAGATATATACGAAGATAAGGATGGGGAGATGGAAGGGATGTTGTGATAGATGGATAGGGATATAAGGATTGGGAGATGAAAGGGATGCTAGGATAGATGGATACGAAGATAAGGATGGGGAGATGGAAGGGATGTTGTGATAGATGGATAGGGATATAAAGATTGAGAGATGAAAGGGATGCTAGGATAGATGATGTCTCCAAGGACTATATCACAAAGGAAGTAGATGCCTCCACTCTAGATATGTCATATATGATGAAGCATGAGGGATGGAAGACGAGTGGATGGGAAAATGAGATAACTAAGGAGGATAAGATGGGTGACCAAGGAATACAACAGAGCATGGATGAAGGGAATGTATACCAAGAGGTGGCCAAAGCATGTATAGATAGGTGCCCCTATTTTGATCAAGATCACAAGAAGGATGGAGGGATGGGAGATAAATGGGATATGATGGTAGGATGCGGAAGATAGGTGGGATGGAGGGATGCATATCAGAAGCTGCCCCAAGTGCAGATGGGGATTTATGCATGAGCATGTTTGCTAGGTTTTCATCATGGTACTTATCCAAGTTGTTTGCCAAGTTTTCACCATTGGACGAATTATTTCTCTTTACTATTTATTTTTTTGACATTTTATTTATTTATTTATTTATTTTTTGGATTTTTTGAATTTTTGGATTTTTAGATAGTAGGGGGATGAAAATGGATAAGGATATGGATGAAGGACTCAAACATCGAATTCTATATGAGGTATTAAGAGCCCATGTTTGAACCGACTATTGGATGTTCAACCTTATTAGGATAAATGGATTATGCAAGAGGATGAATTAGAGGGATTTGAGAGGGGAGATACATGGGATAATGGATGGGATGCTGCAAAGGGTATGGATGGATGGATGGGGTGGATATGTGATGGGGATATGTGTTCAGGACCAACATTGACACATGTGGTGGTGGATGTGAAAAGATAAGAGGATTAATGGATGGAGAATGTGTGGATAATGGAGGAGATGGGGTGGTGAATTTTGGAACATAAGGACCCAAAACAAACTTAGGAGATGAAAGGGGTGTATGACTAGCTTTTAGATTAGCAACTTTGGATGTTCTTATAGATTTTTCATTTGATTGCATTGCATATTTTTTCTTTGGGACCCACATGGTTTTGATCTTTGCTTTGGTGGGCCTTTGTGGCCTACAGATTTGATTTAGATTTAGATTTAGATTCTTCTCTTCACCATGTCTTTTAGAGGGGACATGGGGAGCTTTAGATTCATGTGGATGTTTAGATTGATGTATTTTTACTTTGGCATCCAAAGTGCTTTTAGTAGCAATGGGATGGGTGTGAGGAGATGGATGATGTGGAGTGATGGAGGTAGGATTATGGGGACTATGTGTAGATGGAGGATGTTTAGGTATGTTCCTTTGTTGATCCTGATTATGGGATATGTGAGGGATTTTTATGATGGATGAGATGGATAGGTGATGAATGGACGAAAGGATGGATAGGTGATGAATGGATGAAAGGATGGATAGGATGAGATGGAGGAGGTGATTTTAGGATATAGGGGCCAGAATAGACATAGGACCTGGAGGAAACATGGACATGGTAGATGGAGGATTGGAGATGGTAGATGGAGGGATGTAAGGACCCAAAATGGATGGAGCAGATGAAGGAGGAATATGGACGGTTGTTTTGAGGCGATACGATAGAGGAGGAGGGATGGCAGCATATGGTCTGGTGGAGTGATGGGAAGAGCTGACATATCTTTTAGAAAAGGCTCGTTGAGGACGTCTAGAGGTTGTACCAACATCTTTAGATTGTGAGTCGTGGGAAATAAGTCCAAGACCTTGCATGCAGATTTGTTCTTTGACTCAGATGGGCTCCAAAATACCTTGCTCATGAAGGCCTAGACCTTTTCCTTGATAGTTCATTTTCTTGAGCATGCGATCCATGATAGGATTTGTGTTATTCGAAAACATGATGCAAGTCCATCATTAGGTGGAGGATGATGGGTGGTATATACACTTTTTTTCTTCTGTGAGGAGGCCACCATGGAAGAATGTGAGCGTACCAAGGGGATATGCAAGTGGTGTGGGGATAGCAGTTTTAGGTGATGATGGGGGATCATGAGAGGGAGATGATGGGATAGTAGCATTTGGATGGGTGGTATCAGGAGAGGGATCAGGGGATATGATAGGATTTGGATTTGTGGTAGTGGGCTCATGCGATGGAGATGGAGATGGAGATGGAGTGGTGGAAGCTTGAATGACAAGGGGATCATGGGATGGAACGGATGGGGGACTGTGATCTTGAGGTGGACTAGATGGGATGGTAGGATCTTGATCTAGAGAGGGGGATATGTTGGCATGCTTTGGATTAGGCTCTTGGAATGACTCCTCGTGTGCAGGAGGCATGATAATGGAGTCTTGGTGGGACTCTTCAAGTAGGGAAGATGGAGGGATGGAGGATTCAAAACATTTATGGGAATGGATTTTAGTGACACTAGGAGTGGAAGAAGTGGATTGGATTAGGGTGTCGTCGATGGGTTCGACAACTCTTGGAGTAGGAGGTGGGTGTTCAATGGATTCAGTAGATGTGATGGTAGGAGATGGGGGCTCAGTGGATTCAAAAGATGTGATGGTAGGAGATGGGGGATCAGTGGATTCAGAGGATTTGATGGTAGGAGATGGGGGCTCAGTGGATTCAAAGGATGTGATGGTAGGAGATGGGGGCTTAGTGGATTCAGAGGGTTGGTCTGAGTGGTGCTAGGAGTGGTATCATCAATGATAGGTGTTGGGTGGAGAAGGGTCTTGTCAATTATGGTTGTGGATGATGGATTCAGATGGCATGATTCCACGACTTCTAGGTGTGGAGTGGGAGATGTCTTCTTTGTTGTAAGTCCTTGGAGAACTTCTGAAATGAGAGACTTGCATACTCCAGGCTGAGATGGTATGGTAGGCGTGGATGAGGTATTTGGGATTGGTAGGGGATTAGGGCTAGGGTTTAGGGGACTAGGATTAGATGGGGGAATGGTATTGGATGCAGGACTGGGAATAGATGGGGGATTAAGATTAGATGAAGGGTTAAGATAGGGGTATTGGAATGGTGAATTAGGACACAAGGATGTGTGTGGTGGATTGTAGTAAGGGTATGGGGATGGTGGATTAGGATGGGAAGATTGAGGTGGCAGATTGAGATAGGGAAATGTGGATGTTGGATTAGAGTTAGGAGAGGTGGATGTTATATTAGGATAGGAAGGTGTGAATGTAGGATTAGGGTGAGTAGATTGGTATGGAAGATTAGGGTAGTGGGTATATGCTGGTGAAGGATTGAGATAGGATGATGTGGACGGGGGATTAAGATAGGGGTATTGTGATGGCAGACTAGGATAAGAGGATGATGTAGATGAAGGATATCATGGATATCATGGATATCCCTTGTCAAAGGTAGCATAAGCAACATGATTAGGCATGGATGAAGACATAATGGGATAACTGGAAGGGGTGATTGAATTTTGGAAAGTGGGTGGAGAAAGCTTACTAGCAATGATAGTGTCAAGGGGATCTATGTCACATTCTTCTTGATCGACAAGACTTTTGTTATCGTTGTCAATGTAATTAGGGTTTCCCTTTACCACTATTGATGGAGGATAAGGATTCATGATGGTGAAAGGATAAAGAGGATGGATAAAATATTTTGGATGGGAATGGACTAAAGCTAGAATCAAGATTTAGCTCAAGCTCATAATGGGACTGGACTAAAGCTCAGATTATGATGATTGGATGATGTGATGGGATTGATTATGTCGATCGACACCGAATCTGCTTCAAGATAGAAGTAGATTGATTGGGTCGAAGATGATGTGATTGGATTGGATAAGGTTGATTGATGATTGATAAGATCAACTGATGTATCAGATAGGATGATGAGAGGAATTCAAAAACCCCGTTCGGAGATTATCCTAGGTGACTTAGGATGTTGATTGATCGGATTAAAGGATAAATGGATGATTGTAGCACCAAATCCACCTTGAGATTGAAGGTGAATTGATTGGGCCAACGATGATGATTAACTTGGGACAGATGACAATCCTAAGAAAATGTTGATGAGGACGATCAGATCAGACACTTAGGTCAATTTGGATAATAACTCTAGACGAAGTTTAGGGGATCTGGATGGGGAAAACGATGATTTGATTGGAGAAATGGATGATGAATATTCAAGACGAGTAAATGTTTGATCAGAACAAATGAATGACTACTCAGAATGAGTAAACGACTGCTCACAATGGACAAATGATTCTCAGAACGAGAAGATGAAGGTTTGGAATAGATGGAGGATTACTTGGAATGAGTAAATAATTGATCGATATTGTTGAACGAGAGTTCAAAATGATTGAATGTTTACTCGGAACAGGGAAATGGATGATTGGAATGACTGAATGAAAGTTTGAAATGATAGGAGGTGTGAAACGGATGAACATTTACTCGAAATGAGTAAACGGATGATCAGAATGATAGAACAAGAGTTTGGAATGATGAAATGAGGTGTGAAGTGGATGAACGTTTACTCAGAACGAGTAAACGGATGATCGGAATGATAGAACGAGAGTTTGGAATTATGAAAGGACATGTGAAATGGATGAACGTTTACTCAGAACGAGTAAACGGATGATCAAAATGATAGGAGATTTCAGAATGATGAAAGGATGTGTGAAATAGATGAATGTTTACTCAAAACGAGTAAACGGATGATCAGAATGATAGAACGAGAGTTCAGAATGATGAAATGAGGTGTGAAGTGGATGAACGTTTACTCAGAATGAGTAAACAGATGATCAGAATGATAGAACGAGAGTTCGGAATGATGAAAGGATGTGTGAAGTGGATGAAAGTTTACTCGGAACAAGTAAATGGATGATCGGAATTGCTAAACCAAAGTTTGAGATGATAGATGAAGGTTAAGAATAAATGAGTGTTTACACGGAATGAGTAAATGAATGATTGAAAAGGGAGAACAACTGTTTAGAATGGATGAATGAAAGGTTGAAATGACTAAAGCTCATATTAGGGTTTTGGTTAAGCTCAGATTGGGATTAGATTAAAGCTCAGATTAGGATTGGATTGAAGCCTAGAATTATTGGAGGATGTAATGGGATTGATTCTACACCAAGTTCTAGGGTTTAAAGAACGTAAGGTGCTGACACTCAAATTTTTCCAGATTTGGCAATTTTCAAAAATTGTCAAATTTTGCCATTTTAGGAAACCTCACAAACGTACTTTTGAGAGTCCAATTTTTTCCCAAAAAATACCAAAAACTAAGATAGGATGAATTGCCAACTAACATCCCAAATTTGAGACACATTCCGAGTTATTAACGAAAACGATTTTTGAAAATGCTGGAAAAAACACTAAATTGCGATTTTGAGGGTCAAGATGAAAGTTTGAGGCCACAAAAATGTGGCAAAACAGGGTCCAAAGGACTTCCAGTCAATCAAGGATCCACATGCCATCTCATAACGCAACCACCCATAAAATTTTAGCTCAAACGGACACTCAAGTCAAAAGTTATGGCCTCCGGAAGTTTCGGCACAAAAATCAAAATTCTCAAAATGAAGTCTAGATGATTGGGATGGATGATTTGATGCTAGATATGGACTTTAATGATGTTCTAAGTGGCACTTATGTGATTTTGGTGATGAAATGATGATTTTCAGAAAAGTGTTGATGACGGGCAAACGGGTGCTCAGAATAGATGAATGACTCTCAGAATGAGGAGATGGATGCTTGGAATGGATAAAATGGAGCTTTGGAATGATCAAATGGAGGTTTTCAGAGGTTTAAAATGACAAAACAAAGGTTTGGGATGATGAGAAAAAGGTTGGGAATGATTAAATGATGGTTCAAAGGCTAAACAGATCCAAACGGGGTGATTTCGGGTGTTCAGGAGGGGAAATTCGCCCCCTGCAATAAATTAGGGGCGCAGTCACCCTTCTGTAGTAAATCAGGGGCGTAATCGCCCTTCTGCAGAAAATGAGGGGCACAATCGCCCTTCTACAAAAAATCAGGGGCGCAGTCGCCCTTTTGAGGAAAATCAGGGGCGTAATCACCCTTCTGCGGAAAATCAGGGGCGTAATCGCCCTTTTGTGAAAAATCAAGGGTATAATCGCCCCACTGCAGAAAATCAGGGGTGTAATCGCCCCACTGCGGAAAATTAGGGGTGTAATCGCCCACTATGAAAAATCAGGGGCGTAATCACCCCACTATGGAAAATCAGGGGCACAGTCACCCTTTTGTGGTAAATTAGAGACTTGGTTTGATGAAAATGACTATGGCAAGGATTTTAAAATGACAATAATAAGGCCAATTTGTCAAAAATTTCACTAGTTTCTCACAAGAAAACACTTTCAAGCAAACACAATCCTATGATTAGTGTTAAGGTTATGGCCAAAGAGGTCTTAATCTAGGATGCACAAGGTGTCTAGGGAGTCCTCGATATACTCTCGGTATGTGAAGCACAACCGTGAACACCAGCATGTCACAAGCATGAGTCAGGAACCCCAGCGAGATACTGAAGGGCTCGGACCAACTCTTCACGTCTATCTAGGTATCACCCTAGCTTCGACGCTCCACCGATTATGACGTGACTAGATTGGGGTACAGCTTTCGCTCTCCCCCCTTTATATACCCCGCCAGTACGCGTGGTTGGAATCATCCCTTGGGGTGATGAAATCCCCAAGCAGGTCCCACTAGAAAGAAAGCACTAATTATTTCCAACTACTCCCTAGGCTCACACGAAGTGCAAGGGGAAAGCAAAAACAAGCTAATGCTCCCTTTGGATAACAGAAAAGATAGACACAACAAGCAATGAATATTACTCCCCCTAATTAAACTATGTTCTTAGATTAAGGCAAACAGCAAGGATATTTTAAAAATTGAGTGAATGGATAGCCTTACAAGCAAATGTTAGATGTTTTATCCCACTTTCTTCATCAACTTTACAAAAATATGCTGCAAAAAGTTAGCAAAAAACACTAATATCCTTGCAAGAACAGTGTTAAGGGGTTAATACTTGAAAATAGCAAAAAATCGAAGCCAAAATGACAGTTTTACCTTTCAAAATGTGTTGCTTCGTGGTGACAAGGGGGCGCAATAGCCCTTCTACAGTAAATCAGGGGCGCAGTCACCCTTCTGCGGAAAATCAGGGGCATAGTCACCCTTTGTGAAAAATCAGGGGCGTAATCACCCCACTACAGAAAATCAGGGGCGTAATCGCCCCACTGCGGAAAATCAGGGGCGTAATTGCCCTTCTGCAGAAAAGTGTTAGCACAAAAATTTCAGCCTAGGGGGCATAGTTGCCCTTTTGCAGAAGAGTGTTAGCATAAAATTTTCAGCCCAGGAGGCGTAGTTGCCTTTCTGCAAGAAAAGTGTTAGCACAAAATTTTCAGCCCAGGGGGCATAGTTGCCTTTCTGCAAGAAAAGTGTTAGCCAAAAATTTTGGTCAAGGAGGGGGCGTAGTCGCCCTTCTACAGAAAAAGTAAGCCAAAAATTTTGGTCAAGGAGGGGGCGTAGTCGCCCTTCTGCAAAAAATCAGGGGCACAGTCGCCCCACTGCAGAAAATTAGGGGTGCAGTTGCTCCACTGTGGAAAATCAGGGGCGTAATCACCCCACTGCGGAAAATCAGGGGCGTAATCGCCCCACTGTTGAAAATCAGGGGCATAGTCGCCCCACTGCGGAAAATCAAGGGCGTAGTTGCCCTTCTGCGACGTATTCCTACAAAAAACTCAACAACAGCAAACGTGAAATATAGGAACCCGCTTGTGGGTCCCACCGGGCGTGCCAGAAATGTGATATCGAATATGTCTAACCTATTCTAAGCAAATAAAATGCAATGGAAAAGCATAAGGAAACACCTGAAGATTAGCCTAAGGAATTTGTAAAAGCAAAGAGGAAAGTGTTAAATGAAGTCAAATTGATATACCTCCCTTTTTGCAGCTGAAACTCCTTGGTTGGCCCTTGATTTGGATTGATTTGTATGCTCCTTGATGGCTCTTGATATGGATAAATGCAAAGCTTAACTATATGCTTGGATGCAAATGAAAATGGGTGAAATTGAAGACTAGATGAGTGCATAAAATGGCAGCATTTAGTTGCAAAATGGCTAAGTGTTTTAAATGCCTTAGAGGATGGGGTATTTATAGAGAAACTTGAATTCTCTAGAGAATTCAATGGTTGGGATTTATCCAACAAGGCCAAGATGAAGGGCTAAGGTGAGTTGAGGACTCACAAGCCCTCACATTTTGACATGTGGATTGTGAGATGGATAAAGGTAGGATGATGTGTAGGTGATGTGGAAGGGAGGTACATGATGTGGAGGAAGGACATGTACCTTGGAAGTACATTGGGAGATGAGAAGATTCCTTAGAGGAATAAATGTGAATTAAAAATTCACATGCTTGGGAGAATCTAGTGGATAAGAGAGAGTCTCCAAAAAGGTGGGAGTTTGTCACATGTGACTTGATGTGACAAGTCAAAGATTCTAGAAGATGCATGGGAAAAGGGGTTCTAGAGGAATAAAAGTGAATTAAAAATTCACATTGGGAAGAGAGGAGCCTTGGATGAATAAAAAGGAATTAAAAATTCCTTGGGGGATGGGGAGAGTTGACCAAGGTACTAATTAGGTTTAACTAATTAGTAATTAGAGGATAATTAGGGGCTAATGAGGATTAGAAGCCAACTTGCAAAAGTTGGAGGATGTGACACATCCTAATCAAGGATTAGGCATGTGCACATTCTTAATGAAGAGACTAAAAGATGAATTAGGATTAGATGAAAATGACATGTGAGGAATTAAATAAATGTAATATTTATTTAATTCATTTGATGAAAAGGGGATTAAGGAGGGTAAGGTATTTAAAATTAAATACCTTAGGGATTTGGTAGAATTAAGGATATTAATTAAATAATAGTAATATTACTTAATTAACTTGGATAAGAGGATGTTTAGATGAAAAGTGATAAATTTGGATAAATTAAGTGTCCAAATTTGGATGTCTACACTTTGAGTCTTCATGTCAAGAGATTGGTTCACCTTTGAAATTTTTCCTTCAAATCCCAAACCACTTTTATCCATAGAGGACTTCTATCCTGCAATCAATTTGTCCAACATTGTAGAGCTTGTCGCAAATTTATCCTAATATCCTTTTGCGTTTTCCAGATCTAATTTCAGAGTTACCACTTCTTGCTCAAGCTTTGCACATTCATCTATCTTCCTTTGAATTTCATCTTTCTAACAATCTTCAATCTTTCTCTTTTCATCCAATTGTTCTTTTAGTTTGGTAATGTCCTCATCTGTTTTATTTAATTGATCACTGAATTCTCCATATCTTTCCCTCAAATTCTTAATGCACTCATTTGCTTCCTTTAGCCTATCCTTCAAATCTTCGTTTTATTTTGTATGTTCAGTAGATCACTTCCAGAGAAATAAGATTTTTTTTGTCTTCCATATATTCAAATTTTAGGACCTTCCCTAAGTTGTTAGACTTCTTCAGAGGAACCAATCTCTTATACCAATTTTTGAACACCTGGAACACTAAGAGGGGGGGTGAATCATTATTCCATAAAATCATTCACATAAAATTCATTTAAACAATATCATAGATCTAATTGAAACAACAAGAGAAGACATGGAATCAAGAAAATACATCAATAGACATGAACACCAATAGTTTTACGTGGAAAACCCAAAATGGGAAAAACCACAGTGAGGATCAACTCACAATATAATATATCTAAATATAGAATATTACAATAGCTCACTTCCAAGACACACTAACCTTAAAGGGTCACAACTTGAAGTAGATTACAAAATAGAGTATGGCTCACTGTCAAGTCGTGAACTGAGATAGAATGCATCTTCCTTGTGCTGGAGTTCAATTTTGATGAAGCACAATACAAAAATAACACACTTATCTGCTCATCCATACAATTTCACACATATACACATTGTCATCTCTATCTTCATGTATCTCTCGCACTTACTTCTCCTTTTTATACTTCAAAATTGTCATATATATACATATATCCATGTTTACTCATTAGGTTGGCCTAATTAGAGAAACCTTATTTCAAATCAAAAGCTAACTTTGTCAGCATTATCCTCAAAACATATTCATCTTCACATATAGATAGTCAGGGTGGACCTAAGATAGATCCCTTTATCATTCTTAGCACATATAAAAACTTCTCAATATTAGTACATAATTGGGTCGGCTAGAGTTAGACCAAAAAACAACAAAAATATATGTAATCCATAAAATGTGTAACACAAAAACTTGTTAACACATTGAATTCTCCTTTAGATGACATCGAACTACACATCTTCAACACTGCATGGTATGATAATAAAATGTGATGTAGCAAGTAAAATATGATGGTACAAGAAGTTAACTACATGAAAAAGTGTTTCCTTATCGGAAAAAGCATAGTAACTAGACAAAAGAAGGGAATTGTGGGCCTGTATCATAGGTTAGATGCCTTTTTTATAGTTTTAGTAAAGGCCATTTAGCGAGCATCAAATGAGATTTATAGAGAATTTGTAAGTGTTAAACCCTCAACCCTATATAAAGACCTATAGAGTGGGAAGAGAAGAGTGGGAGAGACCTAGAAGAGTAACAAGGGATGGAGGGAGAGGTTTAATGAGCTTTAATGATAATGAAGAAGATATTTTACCTCATTCAATCAACTTCACACACATCCATGTCACAAAAACAACACATATGACATCCTAAATGATTGGAATAAGGTAAAATGGTGCTAGTGACAAAGGTCAACAAGATTGTTGAGGAAGTGGTACAACATGTTGCCTCACATATGTTAGGAGCTCTTTCACTTGCATTGTTTGTTTTACTTGTGGCATTCAAGGCATTTTGTAAGGAATTAAATTTGAACCCAAATTATTGTCATCTTAGCAACTTGCAGCATCAAGTAATGATTGTTAAAGTTGCTTGATTTGTGTCACAACCTTGGCATCATGCTTCTTTAGGGTATTGTGCTAGTCCATCACCTACATATAACCTTTGTGAACATTTTATTGAATGGTGTTGAACTTGATGATGTCCTTAGAGTGTGAGACCTACCCTTCGATGACCTAGATTATTATGCTATTTAACTTATTGTCATCTTGGACATTTTATGTTATTGTTTGCTTCTATGGTGTTGGAGATTTTATTTCTGCATTTGACTATGGTTTTGTAATATTTACATGCATAGAAAAACTTTGATCTTGTTTATGATGATATTGCTATGAGTTGATGATTAATTAGGTTGTTTTATTTCTTATGTGAATGGCATGAATGCTTAATTAATGAATTGAAATCCTAAGATGAGTTAGGTTATGTTGTGTTTATTAATTATCAAATATTGAATTGATTTTTTTTGTAATTACATGTTCTAAGAATTGTGTTTATATGGAATTGAAATGTTATAAATTGTGATTATGATATTTTATTGAATTATGTGATGGATGTGATTATGGATCAAATGTCTAAAATTGAATGTAGTTTGATCCATGATGCCATTATAGAGATGGATAAGGGGGGATGGAGAGGTATACAATGAGTGACTAAGAGACCTATAGAGGGAAGAGGTAGAGAGGTCAAGGTGAGAGCGAAGAAAATGAGAGAAAGACGGGTAAAGGAGGGAGGGAAAGTAACTAGAGAGGGGAGAGATATAGAGTTGTGAGACCTACAACCTAGGGAGAGAGGGATGAGAGACATAGGGGAGAGATAGGGGTGAGAGAGAGAGAAGAGAGGGAGAATGAAAGGGAAGTATCGACCTAGAGGAGTAACAAGGGATGGAGGGAGAGGTAGACATGGAGGGAGTGAGAGACATAGGGAAGGAGGAGATAGAGAGGTGATGATGTAGAGAGGGGAGGGAGAGAGAAGAGGAGAGAGAAAAGAACAAAGAGAAATAGATAGCTAATGAGGGATGGAGAGGTAGACAAGGAGTGACTAAGATACCTATAGAGGGAAGAGGTAGAGAGGTGAGGGGGGCAGTGAATAAAATGAGAGAGAGTTCACAAAGAGGGAAAGAAGGGTAAGGAGGGAGGGAAATAACTAGAGAGAGGAGAGATATAGAGGTGTGAGACCTATAGCCTAGGGAGAGAGGGGTGAGAGATATATGGGGAGAGATAGGGATGAGAGAGAGAAGAGAGGGAGGGAGAAAGGGAAGTATCGACCTAGAGGAGTAGCAAGGGATGGAGGGAGAGGTAGACATGGAGAGAGTGAGATACATAGGGAAGGAGGAGATAGAGAGGTGATGACATAGAGAGGGGAGGGAGAGAGAAGAGGAGAGAGAAGAACAAAGATAAATAGATGGCTAAGGGGGGATGAAGGGGTAGACAAGGAGTGACTAAGAGACTTATAGAGGGAAGAGGTAGAGAGGTAAGGGGGAGAGTGAAGAAAATAAGGGAGAGAAGTTCACAAAGAGGGAAATATGGGTAAGGAAAGAGGGAGAGAGGTGGATGGGGAGGGAAATAATTAGAGAGGGGAGAGATATAGAGGTGTGAGGTCTACAACCTAGGGAGAGAGGGGTTAAAGACATAGGGGGGAGATAGGGGTGAGAGAGATAAGAGAGGGAGAGAGAAAGGGAAATATTGGTAGAGGAGTAAAAAGGAATGGAAGGAGAGGTAGAAATGGAGAGAGTGAGGCATAGGGAGGGAGGAGACAGAGAGGCGATGATGTAGAGAGGTGAGGGAGAGAGAAGAGGATAAAGAGAACAAGGAGAAAGAGATGGCTAAGGAGGGATGGAGAGGTAGAAAGGAGTGACTAAGAGACCTATAGAGGGGAGAGGTAGAGAGGTGAGGGGAAGAGAGAAGAAAATGAGAGTTCATAAAGAGGGAAAGAGGGGTAAGGAGGGAGGGAGAGAGGTGGAGAGGGAGGGAAATAACAGGAGATCTTAGAGAGATATAGAGGTCAGATACCTACAACCTAGGGAGAGAGGGGTGAGAGACATAGCGAGAGAGATAGGGGTGAGAGACATAGAGGGGGGAGAGAGGTGAGTAATGAGACAAGGAGGGAGAGGTAGAGATGGTTGAGGGATGAAGAGGTAGACAAGGAGTGATTGAGAGATATAAAGAGGGGGGAGGTAGAGAGGTGAGAGAGAAAAGAGAGCGAGAGAAAGGGAAGTATTGGTGGAGGTGTAACAAGGGATGGAGGGAGATGTAGACGTGGAGGGAGTGAGAGGCATAGGGAAGGAGTAGATAGAGAGGTGATGACATAGAGAGGGGAGGTAGAGAGAAGAGGAGAGAGAGAAGAACAAAGAGAAAGAGATAGCTAAGGAGGGATGGAGGGGTAGAGAAGGAGTGACTAAGACCTACAAAGGGGAGAGGTAGAGAGGTTAGGAGGAGAGAGAAGAAAATGAGAGAGAGAAGTTCAAAAAAGAGAGAAAGAGCAGTAGGGAGGGAGGGAGAGAGGTGGAGAGGGAGGGAAATAACTAGACAACCCAAAGAGATATAGAGGTCAGAGGGGTGATGAGACAATGAGGGAGAGGTAGAGAGGTAAAGAGGGAAGGAGGGAGAGACTTGGAGATGGGGAGAGGGTAGGAGGGTAGGAGGGAGAGGTAGTGATTGAGCTAATGGAGAGAGATGGGAAAGAAATAATAATAGAGGGAGAGAGAAGAAGATAGAGGTAGGAAGGAAAGGATATAGATGGGGGTAAGGATATAGATGGGGTAACAAAATTTCACACATTTTTGGTTGTGCTCTCCATCAGGTTTGCATGTGTTTCAATTCAAATTTATAAAAATACCATGATTACGTTAGGCTCATTCTTGGCTGTTTAAACATATAATTTTTTTAACATTTTTTTTATGTTAAAGTTTTCATCTATAACTTTTCTTTTTAGTGCCTCTATTTTTTGTCAAAAACCAACATGTGCTAGTTTGGGTATAGATTTTTACTTATTCGTCAAATTTTGAAACAAATTACATCTTTAGAAAGTAGACTCCATTATACACATAATGGAAAAAATGATATTTTTATTAGTTTTCAAAAAAAATAGGGTGGAGCAAGCTCAAATTTCAGCTTTTCAAGAAGTGTCCACTTCGAAAATTAGTAAAATATTATATATTCATTAAAAAAATGTCGAAAAAATGGCATAAAATACATGGTGTTAAGAAATTTCTTACCGTAGTGATTTTTGAAATTCTAAAAAAAAGTTGACTTTTTAGAGGGGCCACAACAAATGCTATGCTATTTTTTTGATAAAAAAAGGGCCACTTTGTGTGGTCCCCCTTTTGCAAACCCTTAATCTTCATTAATTTTTAAAAAAAAATAGTAGTTTAGAAAGTAGATTCAGAGCACTAAAACTTAGATTCAGAGCACTAAAAAGTGGTGCCTTAAGAGCCATTTTTGTGTCATAACTTGGTGCATTTACCTTGTTGCCAAGTGTTACCAACTCTGCCCTTTTAATCTCTAGATTTGGATACTTACTTGTCCATGTTGATCTTTCCTTCTTAAAATATATGATTTGAAAGACACTAAAATGCTAACATCAAGTGGCTACAATTTATGAGATGTGTGGGCCGGTAGGATTAGCAAGTCAATGTCTAGTGACCTTACTTCATTAATATTAGAAAATGCAACGTGGCTGCCATGGCCATCAAAAATCAAAAGGTGTCTATTAGTGGGTGAGACACCTCATGTACAGAACCAACATAATGGTGCAACCAATTGAGGAAGAGGTCTTTTGTCATCCACGCATGGGGCTGAGCAGCCATACATGCACTTGACTCACAATGAGCTAGATAGTTCTTCAAGTGTTTTTTGCTCTTAAAAAAAGAAAAGCCAAATATTTTCTATGCAACAACATTTACACAACATAAAATTGTGACCCAGTCTCAACTCTTGGGTATAATGTACGATACACTTCTATTGCCCTTTTTGGCAAGCATTCTCATTGCACCATTTTTGGCGAGGTGTCTATTAGTGGGTGAGACACCTCATGTACATAACCAACAAAATGGTGCAACCAATTGAGGAAGAGGTCTTTGGTCATCCATGCATGGGGCTGAGCAGCCATACATGCACTTGACTCACAATCAGCTATATAGTTCTTCAAGTGTTTTTTTCTCTTAAAAAAAGAAAAGACAAATATTTTCTATGCAACAACATTTACACAACATAAAATTGTGATCTAGTCTCAGCTCTTGGGTATAATGTACGATACACTTCTATTGCCCTTTTTGGTGAGCATTCTCATTGCACCATGCCAGTCTCATCACAGTTCCAAATCTTCATGTTGGACCACATAGATTGGTTGTGTATGCCTTTGTCAATGTATCATAGAATGTAACAACCACTACAGGCCTTAAATTGAATGCATGGTCTTTATCTTGGCCTTGTGTTTTCCTCAAAGTAAGATCTAGATGCCTTCTTTTGAAGCTTGTCCACCTACCAAGAACTCCATCCTTGAATGGATTTGGCCTCATCTGACATATTTGTGCTACTTTAGATTTCAAATTGATGATTTCCAAACCATGGCCAACAACAGTCATATCCTTGCACGATTCAACAACCTTTTCCTCTTCGTCATCATTCAAGAATGTTGGGGGCACTTTCATTTTTGTATAGGTAACACTAGTCAACCAATTAGTCAATGTGATTGTTGGAAGACCCCACTTCTTTGCTAGCCTACTTGTTGACATTTCATTGTCTTCAACGTCTCTCATGGCAGATTCCATGTTAGCTATGAACCGTTTTTGTTGCATTGAAACCTTCTTTGTTGTAATAATTGCATTCACTTGGACTACAAGTTCGACTGGCTATAGAATGGAAATAAATTTGTCCTCTTCACTATGTGGCAACCTCACACCTCTCTTGTGTGGTGGCAATGTTGTCTGAGCTATCTTTACAGCTCGGCTAGTTCTTGCTTGCACTATATTCTTCATCTATACTAAACCAAGTAAAAAGAATAAATGATAGACACATATACACAGATATATATTCAAAGTAAAGCAGAGGGTTTGATAGTGGTGAGTGCTATGTTATGTGAGAGGTCCACATCATAAACCCTTAACTAATCATATCCCCAATTCTAACTCTTACAATCCTTAGTTGATCATGGAATATATATATATATATATATATATATATATATATAGTTAAGGGGTTATATATAACTTGAAACAATAGTATGATACAAATATTTATAACCATTTATGAAACAACATTATGATACTTATATATAACTTGAAATAGTAGTATGATACAAACATTTATAACCCTTTTTCAAACAACATTATGATACTTATATATAACTTGAAACAACTGTCTAATACAAATATTTATAACCCTTTCTAAAACAGTATTATGATATTTATATATTTATTTTGAAACAATAGTATGATACAAATATTTATAACCCTTTCAAAAACAACATTATGATATAAATTGAAACAACATTATCATACATGTAAAGGTCACTGTAATTGAAGAACAAACAAACCATACATCTTATTCATTTAAATGTAAATGAAAAAGGCTATAGGAAATATGTATAAGAAAGGGTTATATATATTTGTATCATAATGTTGTTTCAAATTATATATAAATATCAGAGCATTGCTACATAAATGGTTATAAATATTTGTATCATGATGCTATTTCAAGTTATATATAAATATCATTATGCTATTTCACAAAGGGTTATACATTGCTATCATTTGAGGGTATCATATACTTGACTATTAATGGTTTCATGCACCTACCTTTTGGCCAACAATGTGTATGTGTAAACTAAGGATGATAGGTGGAATTTAATATGTATTAACCGTAACTATTTTTCAAGAAAATCATGATACATATGAACAATAAACTTAAAATAAATAAATAATACATTTAATTCATTTTAATGTAAATGAACAAGGCTATATGAAACATCAATTTAACTATCTTTTCAACATATATAGCATTTGAGGGTATCATATACTCGACTATGAAGGGTTTTATGCACCTATCTTTTGGTCGATTGTGTGTGTGTAAAGTAAGGATGATACATGGAATGATACATAAGTATGGAAATGTTTCTAAACAAAATCATGATACATATGAATAATAATCATACATTGAATAGTTTATACAATTGTAATTTTATAACAACTTTGAAATATACATATTGTGGAAATTGTAATAGGTGTGTGAAAGAAGCTTGCAAGAGTTGTCTTCAAATAGTCTTGAATAGGTGTCTAAAACTGAAACTAAGAAATTTGAATTATGAATAAAGCTAGCTTGTAATGCACATTTGTGGTGACTTGTATAAATAAGGCTAAACTGACTTGTATACATTTGAAAAGATAGGTGCAAGTAGAAAAATTTGAATTGTCAGAGAGAATTTGAGGTTGCATACTTGGAATTAATGGTAGAAGTGATATGAATTGGGTTGTAAATGGTACGTATTAATGCAATTTGAGAGATTAGAAATTTGGGTTGGCAATATTAGCTACAGTGTGATTTGAAAGCTGATATGAGAAATTTGAAATTGTGTTTTGTTTTATTATTTTGTGTGTATTTATTAAATTTCATGTATAATTGTGAAATATGGTTGAAATAATAAGTTCTTGTTTTGTAAAATTGTATTGCATAGTAAGCCTAAGAGTTAGTTTTCAATTTTTGCAAGGTAAATTTGCAAAAAGACTAGTATAGTTGGACAAGGTGGAACAATAAATTTGTCAATCAAGGATGAATAATGGAATTTTTTATTTATAATATGTCGAAATGTATTTCCAAGTTGGTCAACTATCAAACCTATGATTGTTGAAATGTAACTAGGTTTTGTACTTGTCAACTCAGTTTTAATGTATTGGGGCAAATATTATGCAAATAAAAATATCTATTTGCATTCACCTAAATTTAGGAAGGTGGAAAGTATTTACTTTATCATTGATTAAACATTTTTTTGATTTAACATGTACTTGTCATATCATATTAAAATAACTCTTTGAAAAAAATTGAATCTTATATTGTTATTAAGTGGAGCCCAAGCTGGGTTGGGGCCCTAGCTCGGTTGGCTAAATCTTTTCTGTTGTAGGAGGTTGGTCACGAGGTCTAGTCTCCCCCACCCCCGTAGTACTGGAGGGCGTGTCGCGCCAACGCTACCGGTCACGTTAAAAAGCTTACCAGGCGCACTGCAGTTTATAGGGGGTCGTGCTACCCGATTCCTGCAGTCTAAAAAAAAATGTGGGGCCCAAACTATCATCTCCTATCGCCACGATAGAAGCCCACAACACCATTGAATCCTCTCCCTTGATTATCTTCCACAAAAACTTATAAGACCTCAATATAAAATAAAATCTAAAAAGATCATCCCTTCCGTGGTAAAATTCACTAACAAAAACACTCCTTGGATCTAAAAAGATCATCCTTTCCATGGTAAAATTCACCATTAACATTAACATTACAGAAAGCTTGAAATGCATACACACCGTCCCGTACAACAATAATTTCTTTTACGTTGGTCCAACAGTACAGCTGTAAAGGTTAATGGATACGACCATAGATTCTACATCACATCATATTATTGAAGGAATGGACATCCACTAAACATTCAAATGGATGGACTATGTAAATCGGGTACTCAATGCAAAAAAATCAGAATTGAGGCTCAAATATTTTATGGGACGGTGTGGAAGCACCCCAAGCTCTTGGAATAAATCTATAACTTACACTGCCCGATTGTTTGGGCTTCCTCAGTGAAAAATCGGGGGTTTCAAATATTTTGAATTGGCGTATATTCTGTATGGAACATACAAAACTCGTGGGAGTGGCATAGAAAATATCAGCTCCGAATATGATTCTAAAAAGGACATTGTTACGCTCCAATTATTCAACTGTAAAAGTAGACAAAATTTATGCTGGCATTTACTTATTTCTGGTTGATTACGAGTATTCCAGCCAAGCGCTGCCTTCCGTTGCTTATACCACCGCTTCTTAGTTATGCAGAATCAATTCTTCATTAACTGCTATGTAATGTTACCCTGTAAACTCTTCCATGCATTTATGTATAAATTGAATACATGTGCCTGTTATCTTAGAGCTCAAGTTGAGATTTCTCCACTTTTTCTGTCTTCTCTACGTTTTTCAGGAAAGCGTAGCGATGGTTCATGGCACATATTTGCAAAAGAAGAGTTTGTGGTGGTGAAGAAAAATTGCAGAGATAAGTTGAGCGCTTCAAGCTTACCCCTCCCCAACGTCAGTGATTGCTGAAGCTTCAAATTGGAGCTCCATTGCTTTTTCTGTCTTAACCAGGTACACGATCTCTCTCCTTACTAAAAGATCTCGACTATTATGCCATAGATCTAAACAACGCTTCAACTTCATCAATTTTAAATTTCTTGCGACTTTTGTCCTCTAATAAACGTGCCTAGATTGCAATGGTAAGAACAGCAGGAGTTCTGGAAACAAAAATGATAGATACCAAATCCAATAACACAGATTATGCAAATCAAAAAGAATAGGAATAAACAGATCTTACATTCAAAACTTGTTCCACTATGAAAACTCATTACAATATAATCAGATTCTGATCATCCAGATCGCATTAAAGCGCAGGAGAGAGCATAAGTCTGATATCCTAGACTCTTCTAAGACTCTTTCAAATCTCCAACTCGGTGTGTTGAGATAGGCGTCTCCGAGGTCCTTTTATAGCAAAAGACTGATTCCATCGGAGCGGAACTTTAACCTTCTCTTCATAATATTTTGAAGTCCGCCAATAGAAGAGTGCCAACAAAAAGCATCTTATCCGTAGCACCGCCATAAGGGTAGGTACATGAACAAGGATAAGAACCAACCGACACAAATTCCTGTAGCCATTAAAAAAGGCATGAGCAAGGAATCTGTAACAACCGTGATTAAGACTCGTGTCACGTATACGATGACTTTACACCCAAAAGTCATTATGGGTTTTGCTTTTTTGTGGATAGGTAGCATCCTATCTGTCACGTCTTAACGTGGGTGACTTCACGGCATAGACAAGCCCATATGCTAGCTCCCAAAGGGAAGAGGATCTAAAAGATTATCTGGTAGCTCTGAACAAGCTTTTTCCCAATCTTCCTGAGTGGCATTGAAGGCGTAATCGATCTGGACCATGTAGTCATTTGAGTAAGCAATATCCTTTTCTATTCTGGCTGCAAGTAAGGCTGGTCGAAGAGTAACTTCGCAGTTTTGGATCCTGACTTCAGCTTTCCAATTGTGCTCTAAAGGATAATATTCGATCCTGGGAAAGTAGTAACCATTACGAGGATAAGTTTCTAAATAATCTGTAAGGCCATCACAGATTACATGAGTAAAACCAGGATGTATCAATTCAAAGAATTGTTCCATATCAGCTTTGAACCTGCCACCAACTAAATCAGCATAATCTTCAAAATTGTCTTGATGTAAAGAAAGACGAGTGATGAAACCAAATTTGATTAATTTCAACAAATTCATTTTACTCCTTTTAGACCAATTCATACCAAACAATCCTTTGATTCTGATATGAATCATCTGTCTTCCACACCAGTAGCTGATTGGGGCGAATTCCATCCCAATTTCTCTTTTGAATCCATCTTCTTCTTCAGGATCTAAAATAACATGGTTAAATTGATATTCAATATGCCTTCTGAGATATGTTAGCCATCTATTTAGAAAATAAGTTTCTAATAAAACAATGATAATGTCCTTAGGAAGTGAAGGGAGGATTTGAATATTCCCCTGGCCGAAATCTGCAATATACATGGCTGCTTCATCTGGTCTATAATATTCACATCCTAGAAATTCTAGGTCAGTATAGATTGAACAGGCCATTTCTCTGGTAAGTGAATCTGCAAGAGGGTTAAGTTCTCCTTTTATCCATTCAATATTAAAATCATATCCTTGGAACTCAAAATACCATCTAGCAATTCTCCCTTGAGCAATGTCTTCATCTGGTTTCTTAGTTAGCAGATTTCTCATAGGCTGACTGTCTGTGCGAACAGTAAAATGGACTGGCTTTAGAAAGATTTTGAATTTTTTGATGCCATTTTTTACTGCTAAGATTTCTTTCTCATATATGTGGTATCTTGTTTGGGTATCTGTAAAGGTTTCAGATCTGTATCCACATATATCCTTTTCTCCTGATCCCTTTTCCTGTATTAACACAGCTGACCAAGTTTTATCAGAAGCATCAGTGTATAAATATAAGGGAAGATTATCAACTGGATTTTGGAGTGCTGGTAATTGCTGGCATTTTACTTTAATCCGTTGAATTGCTTTAGTAGCATTATCAGACCATTGTTCTGTGTTGTCTTTGAGATGATGCTGGATAATTCTCCTGTCTTCTGCTAATCCTTTGTAGAATGGTGAAAGATAATTGAGACAACCTAAAAATCTTTGAATCTGTTTCTTGTCAGTCAAAATATCTGGAAATTTTTGAATTCTGGCAAGAATATGAGGTTGTAACATTACCTTTCCATCCTGAAGATGCAATCCTAAGAAATCAATCTCAGAAGTACCAATCACCATTTTTTTTGCTGTTAAGCAAATACCATGTTTTCTAATGGCTTGGTATAATGCATCTAAGTGCTGCAAGTGGTCATCAATAGAATCTGAGAATAATAATATATCATCTATATAAACAGCACAAAATTTTTTTAAATGTCTGAGTGCTTGGTCCATTCTGCGCTGAAAATATGCTGGTGCAGTACTAAGACCAAAAGGCTTGACATTCCATTCGTATAATCCCTGTGGGACAGAGAATGTTGTTTTGTATCTGTCAGATTCTTTTACTTTAACCTGCCAAAAGCCTGATTTGCAATCAAACTTTGAGAATACCTTTTTGTTTGCAGCTCTTCGGATTAGTTCTGAGCTAAAAGGAAATGGATAATTAAATGGAAGAATTATCTCATTTAATGGCCTGTAATTTATACACAATCTTTTCTTTCCCCTTATTTGTTCTGCCCTCTTATTCACTAAGAATGCTGGACAAGAAAATGAACTCTTACTTTCTCTGATAAAATTTCCTTGAAGAAGTTCTTGTAATTGTTCATCTATTTCTTTTGTTTCTGATGGGCTGAGTGAGTATGCTGGTTCATATGGGATTATTGATGTACTTTCTGGTCTTATCTGATTCTCACATTCTTCATGCTCTTGTGACCAGAATTGTAAAGGATTGAGACTACAACAATTTTCTTCAAATAACTTAGTTATTTTTTCAAAAGGATTTGTGGTCTCTTTATTTTCTTTACTAGATTCTTGTCTCTTTCTTTTTTTAACCTGGTCAAATCTATGGTTTACTATTTTGAGTGTAGGAATCTCAATTTGACCATCTTCATGTTTCAAAGAGATCTTATGCTTCCAAAACTGGAGAGGCTCATATTTAGTAAAGAATAAGAATCCTAATAAAACATCATCTTCTAGATCATTATACTCAATGAAATCTGTGATGAATGTTTTTCCCATAATTTCTATGTGTACATCCTGTGCATACCTGCCCATCTGGATTCTTTGTCCATTTATTGCATAGCTTTGTGGTAGATCAGTTTTTTCCTTCCAGAAGCATGCTGGAATTGCATTAGTCTTGGCAAGTGACCTAGATGATCCTGTGTCCACAAAAGCATCTAATGGAATCTTCTTATATCCATGAAAACATAGATTTATTCTGATATAATTTCCATTATTTGCCAGTAATAAAGAGCAATGTTTTTCTCTTTTATCAAAAGGGGCGAAAGGGTTACTTTCTTTATGGCCGCTGCTATCTTCTGCTGACTGAATCTCTGATGGTTCTTGTTCTGCTTGAAAAAGAATGTCTTTAATTTCTCCCACCTCTGCAGAAAGATTTCTGATTGCTTTCTGTTGATCTTTCAATAATCTCTTAAGGTCAGAAACATCATTAAGTATAAGATCAAATTTCTTAAAAATAGCAATAATATCTGAATCTGCAGAAGGATGCTTATGAGAAGAAGAGCTTTCCTTTTTATCTTTTCTCTGCCATGGTGGTATTTTGTACCCATGATCAACATCTTTAGAAGAATGTGCAAAAGGTTTTTGATGTAGTTTGAGTTGTTTCTCTACATCTTTTTTATCTTTTTCTAGTTCTTTCATTCTGGCTAGATGTTGATGGACAGCTTTTCTTCTTTCTTCTCTTGTACAGGCTATTTTGTAGGGATCTTTGGATTTTTCAATCTGGATTTTTGTATTAATATCACCAAGTGTGGTTTTTAACAGAGTGACCAAAAAGTCTTCATCTGACTCAGAACTTGATTCTGGGCTGCTGCTGCTTGGATCAGATAGATTCTTCAATTTTCTCCTATCTTTGGATCTCAGCATAAAGTTAGAGTCAGTGACAATCTCTACAAGCTCAAATAATTCTGCTAGCTGATCAGTATATGGTACAATATCCCATTCTGGATTTGCTTTTTCAAAACAAGCATATATCTTTGTTCCAGGATTTAATTTCTTGGGACAGTTAGTGGCATAATGAGGTCCATTGCAAATGAAACATTTGACCCTTTTATTTGATGAAGAATTTCTTTTTTTTAATAACCAAGGAGGGTTATGAGTTTTTCTTTTCTGATAAGGAACTGCTCTATAATGCCTTTTTTTTTTATATCTACCATGCTTACTTCTTTTAAAAGTGAATTCTCCATCATGGTAGTGTTGTTTCTTCTTAGAGCATTTATGACATCTGTAGTTTTGTCCACAGCCTTTTTTTCTTTTAAATTCCTTCAATTGCTGGAAATCTTTTAACTGGTTGATTGGAGGAAGATTGCAAAATTCTTTCAGATTACAAGTATAATTATATTCTTCTTTATTAAGTTGTAATGCTCCTAAGAGACATTGTTTTTCTAACTTGTATCTGATCAACCTTCTCAGTGTAGGAAAACTGACATCATCAAGATGCTGATGTTCTTTTCTGATGATATAATCTTGAGCCCAAGCTCCTAATCCACATGGTAATGAATTTAGATAATACTGCTTAGTAGTAAGATCATGCATCTTATTAGCAGCTACCATGTATGATTCAAACATACAGTTATAAGCATCAAATTTTGCCAAATTTTTCAACTTCATAGACTGTAATATCTTATTTGCTTCAACTGTTTGATTAGATATATCATCACAAAATAATTCAGTTAATAGCCATTTGAATTCATCAAATCCAGCTTGAAAGATATCATCTTTTCCTAAGTTCTTAAGATCAACCAAAACAGGATCTGTAGGTTGTGTAGCAGTGACTTTAGGGAGAGGTCCAACATCTGGGAGATTATTCCACCAGTTGCGTAACTTTCCTGTCATTAGTCTAACTGCATACAGAACTTTTCCAGGTTCTGTCCATGTTCCTCCTCTTTCAAAAAGATTTTCTAATGTATCTGTCCAAGTGCAAAGAGCTTCATAAGGATTGACCAATTTGTCAATATTTAAAATATAACCACTGGATGCATAAGGACGCATCTGTTCTGGTCTCAAATTTTCAGAGACGGGCTCTTGCATTTCTATATCCATGGAGAGCTTCTTGAGAGATTCCCATGGTTCTTGTTCATTCACTTGCTGATAAGTAGACAGATCTATTAGATGTAAAGGATCTTCATCATCAGAAGAATTAGAGGATGAATAATTAGTGTGGTCAGTAAATGTAAGACCAGTATCAGAAAGAGAGAGTTCTGAATCTTTATTTGCAAGGATTGGTTCATCCATGTAAACAGGTTCTTCTGTTTCAGTTTCAACACCAATTTCTTCTAACCAATCTTTCAAAGGTTCTTTCTGTTCTTGTACTGGAAAACATTTTTCTTTTCCTACTGAAGTGTGCTCCTTAGGCGGCAGGAATATATGAATAGACTTTTTCTTAGAAGAAGAAGTCGATGCCGAGGCAGAAGAGGAGTTTCTTCTCTGTATGAGGATCTTTGGTTTGTTCTGGGGTTCTGGAATATTTACCTTTGGAGGTTGTTGTTTTTCTTCTCCAGAACTACTACTGTCTTTGCCAGTCTGTGTAATTCTAATTTTTTTTGTATATAATCTGAATTTTTCCAATTTTTTAGAAATATTGGATAAAAGAATGTTTTTCTCATCAGCATCATCTTTTCTAGATGTCTCATTGTTTTGCTGATTTCCATAAATATGAGTCAGATAGTTATCTTGATGTTCTTGAACAGAGATAACTTTTTTAATGCTGGTATGAGTTTGACCAACATCATAACTTACACTGGCTACTTCATTTGATAAAGATCCACAAAAATGTTCAATATTTTTTACTACAGAGAAATGTTGTTGCTGATCTTCAGAAATAATATCAATCTTATCTAAAGTATTTACAGAAGTATCTACAGAGTGTTTGACATCAATTGCTATGTCATCAATATTTTCTTGTGCAGAAGCTAACCACTGAGAAATCCAATTTCTTTGTGCTTCTGAATTTTTTTGCTTCCTTCCCAAATCTGTATGAATCTTTGGTTCATATTTTCCCCAAAGATTTTTGTCAGGATTTATTTGCACAAATCCTTCTGATGGGGGCCATCTTCCTGGTTCTATACTGACTATTTCTTGTTCTTGATGGTTTATTTCCATCTTGTATTTATGTCCTTTCTCAGTTCCTGCTCTTGGAAGGTGCTTCTTAAGAGGTTTTTCTCTTAACATGCATCCTTTTTCACTCATCTTTGTGAGTTTTATCCCTTTTCCCTTTTTATCAGACTGAGACTCTGGTTTTGACGTTAAAGCTAGCCTTTGGCTGACTTGTCTGGCCAGTTTATCTATTAGTTCAGGGTTTTCTAAAGAAGAGGGAATTTCTTTATATCTAGGAAACCGAGAGGATTCAATATTTTCTTCAGGATTAAAATCAAGGAATGGCTTATTTGAAGTTGTTGGGAAGTTTTTTGACATAGAGAATGAGAATGATCTTGACAGGCGAGGTGCAGGATGAGAAGTTGATGGTCTCTCTGGTTGAACAAATAATGGCTGTTGGTCAGGGAGACTCTGGAGGTCTATGCTTGCTAACCTTCTACTTTGGACTTTAGGTCTTTCGGAAAATAACCGAGTAGAGGGTAATGGAAGGTTCTGGAACGATGGTTGAGACTTATGGATTTGTTGTTCTATTATAGGAAATCCTATATCAAATCCAGTTGCATCTATATGCCTTCCATGACTATCTACGTTAGCATTAGCCTCAGTATAACTTACACCTGCCGGAAAACGTGAAGGGGGAAAAATAGTATTTAACAACCTATATACACAACGACCACCAACAGTGGCATAAACAGGTTCAGGCTGTAAAACTATTCCCTTAACTTGTAATAACAAACAGAAAGCGGACTGTACATATCTATCATTGAGATGAATGGTGAAATTTGGACGAACCGACATTAAAGCATCACCACCATTTTCTTCATCAGTAGATTTTACTAATCTACCTCTAAACTGTGCAATAACAGCTTGATCCCAAATAGTACACCGAGTATCTATAAGAGTAGCAAAGTATTCTGCTCCTATATCAAAATTAAAATGTGGGTGGAGGATTATATCGACTAATGAGAAGTGGACATGAAAATATCCTTTTTCCTTCCATCTCTTTATATCATCTGATAATAGGAATGGTAAATATACTGGACAAATGCCAACTCCAGAAACTCTAAGATTTATCTCTGATTGCCTAACAGAATGCATTACTTTTGCCTTTATGCCTTTTTCAGGATATAAATCTGAGATCTTTATGTCTGGGAACTTAAAATTGTCTTTTTCATCTATTAGTTCACCTTTATCTTGAAAATAGTTATGAATCACACTTGAAAGAGAGCTACTTGCATTCATTGAGCGCTGACTTGCCATAATGGAGGAATAAACTTACTTGGAAGCTTTAAATCCTTTCACTGCTACAATTTCTGACTTACTGCTCACCCTTGGCGCCTGTCCTTCGGCTAAAGCGGGATTTACGGTATTACTGCAGGTCCACAGTTACTCGCGATAGCTCCAATATAGAATACCAGCTCCAAAAGACTTACAATGGGGTTTAACCAACTCAATGAGGCAAAGCTATTTTCAGAATGACTATGATAACTACAACAAAAATGCCGACAAACATTCCAGTTTTTAAGAACAAACTAAATCCAGACGAACAATGTGGTTCTCTCAGAGTTTTTATGACTTGAGATACCAATTTGCGGAACAATTTGCGGAACTTTAGCAGGAGTTCTGGAAACAAAAATGATAGATACCAAATCCAATAACACAGATTATGCAAATCAAAAAGAATAGGAATAAACAGATCTTACATTCAAAACTTGTTCCACTATGAAAACTCATTACAATATAATCAGATTCTGATCATCCAGATCGCATTAAAGCGCAGGAGAGAGCATAAGTCTGATATCCTAGACTCTTCTAAGACTCTTTCAAATCTCCAACTTGGTGTGTTGAGATAGGCGTCTCCGAGGTCCTTTTATAGCAAAAGACTGATTCCATCGGAGCGGAACTTTAACCTTCTCTTCATAATATTTTGAAGTCCGCCAATAGAAGAGTGCCAACAAAAAGCATCTTATCCGTAGCACCGCCATAAGGGTAGGTACATGAACAAGGATAAGAACCAACCGACACAAATTCCTGTAGCCATTAAAAAAGGCATGAGCAAGGAATCTGTAACAACCGTGATTAAGACTCGTGTCACGTACACGATGACTTTACACCCAAAAGTCATTATGGGTTTTGCTTTTTTGTGGATAGGTAGCATCCTATCTGTCACGTCTTAACGTGGGTGACTTCACGGCATAGACAAGCCCATATGCTAGCTCCCAAAGGGAAGAGGATCTAAAAGATTATCTGGTAGCTCTGAACAAGCTTTTTCCCAATCTTCCTGAGTGGCATTGAAGGCGTAATCGATCTGGACCATGTAGTCATTTGAGTAAGCAATATCCTTTTCTATTCTGGCTGCAAGTAAGGCTGGTCGAAGAGTAACTTCGCAGTTTTGGATCCTGACTTCAGCTTTCCAATTGTGCTCTAAAGGATAATATTCGATCCTGGGAAAGTAGTAACCATTACGAGGATAAGTTTCTAAATAATCTGTAAGGCCATCACAGATTACATGAGTAAAACCAGGATGTATCAATTCAAAGAATTGTTCCATATCAGCTTTGAACCTGCCACCAACTAAATCAGCATAATCTTCAAAATTGTCTTGATGTAAAGAAAGACGAGTGATGAAACCAAATTTGATTAATTTCAACAAATTCATTTTACTCCTTTTAGACCAATTCATACCAAACAATCCTTTGATTCTGATATGAATCATCTGTCTTCCACACCAGTAGCTGATTGGGGCGAATTCCATCCCAATTTCTCTTTTGAATCCATCTTCTTCTTCAGGATCTAAAATAACATGGTTAAATTGATATTCAATATGCCTTCTGAGATATGTTAGCCATCTATTTAGAAAATAAGTTTCTAATAAAACAATGATAATGTCCTTAGGAAGTGAAGGGAGGATTTGAATATTCCCCTGGCCGAAATCTGCAATATACATGGCTGCTTCATCTGGTCTATAATATTCACATCCTAGAAATTCTAGGTCAGTATAGATTGAACAGGCCATTTCTCTGGTAAGTGAATCTGCAAGAGGGTTAAGTTCTCCTTTTATCCATTCAATATTAAAATCATATCCTTGGAACTCAAAATACCATCTAGCAATTCTCCCTTGAGCAATGTCTTCATCTGGTTTCTTAGTTAGCAGATTTCTCATAGGCTGACTGTCTGTGCAAACAGTAAAATGGACTGGCTTTAGAAAGATTTTGAATTTTTTGATGCCATTTTTTACTGCTAAGATTTCTTTCTCATATATGTGGTATCTTGTTTGGGTATCTGTAAAGGTTTCAGATCTGTATCCACATATATCCTTTTTTCCTGATCCCTTTTCCTGTATTAACACAGCTGACCAAGTTTTATCAGAAGCATCAGTGTATAAATATAAGGGAAGATTATCAACTGGATTTTGGAGTGCTGGTAATTGCTGGCATTTTACTTTAATCCGTTGAATTGCTTTAGTAGCATTATCAGACCATTGTTCTGTGTTGTCTTTGAGATGATGCTGGATAATTCTCCTGTCTTCTGCTAATCCTTTGTAGAATGGTGAAAGATAATTGAGACAACCTAAAAATCTTTGAATCTGTTTCTTGTCAGTCAAAATATCTGGAAATTTTTGAATTCTGGCAAGAATATGAGGTTGTAACATTACCTTTCCATCCTGAAGATGCAATCCTAAGAAATCAATCTCAGAAGTACCAATCACCATTTTTTTTTTTGTTAAGCAAATACCATGTTTTCTAATGGCTTGGTATAATGCATCTAAGTGTTGCAAGTGGTCATCAATAGAATCTGAGAATAATAATATATCATCTATATAAACAGCACAAAATTCTTTTAAATGTCTGAGTGCTTGGTCCATTCTGCGCTGAAAATATGCTGGTGCAGTACTAAGACCAAAAGGCATGACATTCCATTCGTATAATCCCTGTGGGACAGAGAATGTTGTTTTGTATCTGTCAGATTCTTTTACTTTAACCTGCCAAAAGCCTGATTTGCAATCAAACTTTGAGAATACCTTTTTGTTTGCAGCTCTTCGGATTAGTTCTGAGCTAAAAGGAAATGGATAATTAAATGGAAGAATTATCTCATTTAATGGCCTGTAATTTATACACAATCTTTTCTTTCCCCTTATTTGTTCTGCCCTCTTATTCACTAAGAATGCTGGACAAGAAAATGAACTCTTACTTTCTCTGATAAAATTTCCTTGAAGAAGTTCTTGTAATTGTTCATCTATTTCTTTTGTTTCTGATGGGCTGAGTGAGTATGCTGGTTCATATGGGATTATTGATGTACTTTCTGGTCTTATCTGATTCTCACATTCTTCATGCTCTTGTGACCAGAATTGTAAAGGATTGAGACTACAACAATTTTCTTCAAATAACTTAGTTATTTTTTCAAAAGGATTTGTGGTCTCTTTATTTTCTTTACTAGATTCTTGTCTCTTTCTTTTTTTAACCTGGTCAAATCTATGGTTTACTATTTTGAGTGTAGGAATCTCAATTTGACCATCTTCATGTTTCAAAGAGATCTTATGCTTCCAAAACTGGAGAGGCTCATATTTAGTAAAGAATAAGAATCCTAATAAAACATCATCTTCTAGATCATTATACTCAATGAAATCTGTGATGAATGTTTTTCCCATAATTTCTATGTGTACATCCTGTGCATACCTGCCCATCTGGATTCTTTGTCCATTTATTGCATAGCTTTGTGGTAGATCAGTTTTTTCCTTCCAGAAGCATGCTGGAATTGCATTAGTCTTGGCAAGTGACCTAGATGATCCTGTGTCCACAAAAGCATCTAATGGAATCTTCTTATATCCATGAAAACATAGATTTATTCTGATATAATTTCCATTATTTGCCAGTAATAAAGAGCAATGTTTTTCTCTTTTATCAAAAGGGGCGAAAGGGTTACTTTCTTTATGGCCGCTGCTATCTTCTGCTGACTGAATCTCTGATGGTTCTTGTTCTGCTTGAAAAAGAATGTCTTTAATTTCTCCCACCTCTGCAGAAAGATTTCTGATTGCTTTCTGTTGATCTTTCAATAATCTCTTAAGGTCAGAAACATCATTAAGTATAAGATCAAATTTCTTAAAAATAGCAATAATATCTGAATCTGCAGAAGGATGCTTATGAGAAGAAGAGCTTTCCTTTTTATCTTTTCTCTGCCATGGTGGTATTTTGTACCCATGATCAACATCTTTAGAAGAATGTGCAAAAGGTTTTTGATGTAGTTTGAGTTGTTTCTCTACATCTTTTTTATCTTTTTCTAGTTCTTTCATTCTGGCTAGATGTTGATGGACAGCTTTTCTTCTTTCTTCTCTTGTACAGGCTATTTTGTAGGGATCTTTGGATTTTTCAATCTGGATTTTTGTATTAATAAACGTGCCTAGATTGCAATGGTAAGAACATTTTTTTATTGAGTTTTCAGAATTTGTCTTTTCAAAAAAAATTAACTCCATCTATGAGTTCACACGAACTTCAATCCTTTCGACTGTTCTGCTAATTGGAAAGCTGTTTCATCTTTTTTGTTTTGTCTAAGTTTTATCTGCTGATAGTGAGGTCTGTTTCATATACCCTACTTATCTAATAAAAAAACAAAACTGATGAAAAACCTCATCTAAAGACTAACTTGCAGGTGCAAATCCTTCCGAAACAAAATAAATATCAGAAGATCTATGCTAAGATACCAAATCTTAATTTTCAATCAAGTCTATCCCAATATATTAATCGGTCAAACGGGTCAAAGTCTACATTTTCAGCTCTCATTTATTGATGTACTCTCAATCTTTTATTTCAATATCTTCCCATTGGATCATTATTTAATTTGAGTTAAACATTAGATTATGTTTAAGTGTATATATCTTTCCTTACACTTATCTATGTAAGCGCAATACTACTTATTAAGCCACAAAATATAATATATGTTTCGTTTTTTGTGCCAGCAATTTGATCTTTCTTGTGTTGGAATTTAATCCCAACTGCGTTATTTAATTCCTCCTCTATAGACTTTTTTTTCTCCACCGTCACATTTTTTGTCCATGCGTGTGAGATTTTAATTGCCAGCTCAATTACATTTCAACTTCCCTTCCCATCCACTGCATCAGGACAGATTTTGAGTGAGAATTTAATTGCAAATATCCTCCCTAGGATTTCACAGACACACAGCAGAATTAAATGTAATTAAACGTTTTTGCTTTGCCTCCTTTGTTGGGCATTTACGTGTTTTGAATAGTTATTTTTGTAATTTGATGTGGGAATAGTTGAGCAGAAGTTTTTTTGCTGTAGCAACAGTTTGGACAGCCAGTTTGTTGGGCATTTACGTACGTTTTGAATAGTTATTTTTGTAATTTGATGTGGGAATAGTTGAGCAGAAGCTTATTTTTGCTGTAGCAACAGTTTGGACAGCCAGTTTGTTGGGCATTTACGTAGGTTTTGACTAGTTATTTTTGTAATTTGATGTGGGAATAGTTGAGCAGAAGCTTATTTTTGCTGTAGCAACAGTTTGGACAGCCAGTAAAACAGAGGAACTTGGTTTTCAGTTATTTACTGAGCATAAAAAATAGCAGCAGCTCTGTATTTGATTTTATGGCAATAGACATTGTATGTTTTGAAACATATATATGAAACACAAATCACAACTTATTTTTGTATTTTATTTTCTCTGTTTTTCTCCTCTGCCTCTACCGTCATCTTGGCGTTCATCCCTCTCACCCTGTACTTGTTTCTTCACATCCATGCTGACCAGTGTTCCACAGGGACGTCTCATAGACTTGGGTATTTGGAGGATGTCCCCCTAGCAGCCCACCACCAGTGTCGATGTCTCCAAGACGCCACTAGGACTTTGAGAATGATGGGGTGTCCTCAAAACGTCTAGGGTACTCCTAGTTGTCTCCAAGATGTATAATTCTTATACATCTTTTTATAACTATTTTTTCAAATACTATATGTATTTCAGCACCTGCCGCCCCCTGTCGCTGTCCCCCGCCGTCCCCCTACCTCCCCCAAACTTAGACCCCATCCCCACGTCCCCGTAACGCATCCCCTGCCATCCCCCGTGCCCATCCCCGTCCCCGAAACCCTGTGGAACACTGATGCTGACGCTTTCTGCTAATGTTTTCTCTTTCTCAGTCTTCTCCCGGTTACTGTTCCTCTCTGGGCTGTCTGGGTTATGTCTCTGCGGGCTGTATGCTTATTGCTGTTAAAGTATGGAGTGAGCTCTGCGCAGTAGTCTCTACCTTCTGATTTCTGGCCTTGTGTTATTGAAACAAGATCTTTAGGGGTAAATATTATGTAATTACTGTTACTTTTGTAAACTTTATACAGGTATTTTTATTTATAGAAGACAAATAATAGAACTGTTTCAAATGTATATTCTATAGATTGTAATGTGCTCGTTATGAGTTCTAGAGGCTTCCGTTCCCATAAATATTATAAATTTGTTACCTGTTCAGACTAATATCACACTATAAATTTGTTGTCTGTTTAGATTATAAGCTGCCGGGACAGTGAACACTAACCATGTTGTTTTGATTGCTCAAGGATAAAAGAAAATATTATAATAGAACTCGGGAGAACTAACGATGGGGAGGATTAAGCTTCAAGCGCTCAACTTATCTCTGCAATTTTCCTTCACCACCAGACTCTTCTTTTGCAAATATGTGCCATGAACCATCACTACGCTTTCCTGAAAAACATAGAGAAGACAGAAAAAGAGGAGAAATCTCAACTTGAGCTCTAAGATTACAGGCTCGTTCAATTTATAGATAAATGCATGGAAGAGTTTACAGGGTAGACATCACATAGCAGTTAATGAAGAATTGATTCTGCATAAATAAGAAGCGGTGGTGAACGGCGCAGGACGGTTATAGGCAACGGAAGGCAGCGCTTGTTTGGCTGGAATACTCATAATCAAAGTCTACCACATTAGCAGAACGCGTCAGCATGGATGTGAAGAAACAAGTACAAGGTGAGAGGGATGAACGCAAGATTAAGGTAGAGGCAGAGAAAAAAATAGAGCACAAAAGAAAAACAGAGATAAAATACAGAAAATAAAATAGAAATAAAAGTCGTTATGATTTGTGTTTCATATACTATTCCCACATCACATTACAAAAATAACAATTCAAAACCTACGTAGATGCCCAACAAAGGAGGCAAAACAAAAACGTTTAATTCCATTTAATTCTGCTCGGTGTGTGAAATCCAAGGGAGGATATTTGCAATTAAATTCTCCTTCAAAATCTGTCCTGATGCAGTGGATGGGAAGGGAAGTTGAAATGTAATTGAGCTGGCAATTAAAATCTCTCACGCATGGACAAAAATGTGACGGTGGAGAGAAAAAAAAATCTGCTGAGGAGGAATTAAAGAAGGCAGCTGGGATTAAATTCCAACACAAGAAAGATCAAATTGCTGGCACAAAACATATGAGTGACAACATAATTTGTGGCTTACATAGGTAGTATTGCGCTTACATAGATAAGTGTAGGAAAGATATATACACTTTACCATAATCTAATGTTTAACTCATTAAATATTGATCCCATGGGAAGATAATGAAATAAGAGATTGAGAGTAGATCAATAAATGAGATAGCTGAAAATGTATACTTTGACCTGTTTGACCGATAAATATATTGGGATAGACTTGATTAAAATCAAGATTTGGTATCTTGACATAGATCTAGGGAATGTATCAAGGATCTTTTCATATTTATGTTGTTTTGGAAGGATTTGCATCTGTAAGTTAGTCTTTGGATGAGGTTTTCCATGCGACCTAGACTGATTGGTGCAGATTTGTTTTTTGATTAGATAAACAGGGTTTAGGGTTTTGATCCCATACATCAACATGAAACAAACCCCACGGCCAACAGATCAAACCAGACAAAACAACAAAGATGAAACAGGCTTTCCAACTAGAACAAACCAAGATCAGGCCTACAGACCACCCACAAGGCTGCAAACAAAAACAACTCAACAACAGCAGCCACCCCAAAGGTGGACAAAACAAGTAATTCAAAAGGGACCTAAAACCATTACATAACCATGCTCAGAAATGCTGAGCCTAACAACATTTCTTGATACAACCATCCCACAACAATCCTATCTCTCAAAGAACCAATTTCTGAGCCAAAAAACAACAGTAATGCTGATAAAACAAATGAACTCCATCATGCAACTTGCCTCTCCTCCTCTATAGGACAGGTTACTAAGAATACCCTATCCACTGCAGCAAAGACTCACCAGCATACCCAAACTCCACCTCAATAGAAGTGGTCTCCACCTCAATTGGAGGTGCAAAGGAGAGAAATTGTTGAAGAAGCATGGGCAACCCACCACACCCGAAGAACCCATCTCCACCTCAAAAGAAGAGGTATCCACCTCAATAGAAGACACCATCTGCAGAGCCAAGAAGATTGCAAACACTCCAATGGAAAGAATACACTTAGCCACCGTGGGCAATAAAAGCACCAAGGCCTTCAAAATGAACTTTGAAAGTAGCCCCACCAAAAACGAAATACGTGAAACCTAGGAGTCCACATCATGCTTGAAGATCATCTGTAAACAAGCCCCAAAAGGAGGCATTCCATCAAAGAGGACCTCCAAGGCTTCCTCATACAACAAGTTCAGCTTTTCGGAAAGAGCTTCAATAACAACTTCGACCGAAGCTAAAACAACCCCCACCTTAGACAAAGTAGCCCAAAAAATCACAAAACCCCAAACCTCCAAGGCTAGAATAACAGAACAACACACATAAGCATTGCAGGACGCAAATCCCTCGAGCAAACCATGCTTGATGGCTCCATAGCGAGAAACTATCATCTTTGAAACAGGGCATAGCCCCCAACACCACTGGAAAGACTTGTGAAACAAACCCACTATCACCAGACAAACAGTGATAATAAACATTCCTGAAACTTCAGCGCAAGCATGACACCTCCAACAGAGTCCAAGCTCGAAAGGCATGCCAGAGACTAGAATCAGATTCATAATAATATCTTTGAAACCCGCAGAAGCTGGAAAGTGCAGCTCCAAAACAAATGAACAGAAGAACAAATCACCCAACGCGGGCAAGTGCGTGCAGAACACTACTAACCTGGAGACCATAATGTTTCCGATGTCCATAAAACAAAGACAAAACATGCGAAGAGCATGAACATGACAACGACGATGCAGAGCAACAAGAAAGATGGGACATAAAGGCACAACCTTAGCAAAGCAGTGAAAAAGGCGCTTGAAAGGGCCGGAAACTCCACAGGTACGTGAGGGTTTGTGAGAGAACACTTCAACCCCCAACCACTTAGCAAGGACGAGAACAAGGGATTTGATCAGCTTAAAAGCCATGGCCGACATCAACCCTAGACAGAGAGATAACAACGGACCGACATCCGCCCAACCTCCAGCAAACAGACAAACGACAAAAGACAGAGCTCTAACAATAGAGGCCAGAGCCTTAACCATAATAGAGACTCCCCCAAAACTCACACATAAGGAGCCAGAGGAAAGCTAGGGATCAACAAGAAAAACAAACCAGAAGACGATATTCTTCATTCCCACGTAGGCAGAAGAGGCAGAGGAGGTCAATGCAACAGCAGAACCAACCTCCAAAAACACAAGGACGACCCCCTAAAACAAGAGACAACAAGCCTTAATCCAACGCCCAAGGCAAATAGGAAACTGCAAACCAAAAGGTGGCCAATAAAATGCTCATACTGGCTGCACATCTCCAAAAATAACATAATACCAAACTTACATGCCTAAGAGGATAGAGAATCCTCTAGCAGAAAATCAAACATCTCGCTGTTAACCACAACCGCAAGCAGAAAGGACAAACAACTAACACTGCTTCCCTTGAAAAGCACCAAAAGAAGGCCGGAGTAAAAAAGCACCAAAACGTAAGCCCAAGCTTCTGCAGACCCATCCTCAGCAGCGACAAACTCCCCTACAGGACAAGAGATCGACCAGGAAAACTCCACCCATGTTCCCAACATAGAAGGCCGAAGCTCCCGAACCACCAACCACCAAGCAATATTATCATCGTCCTCCGAATTAGAGTCACCATCCTCAGCTTCACCAGAGGATTTCAAAATCCTCGGCCCGCTCCTCTTCCCGCTCACGCGCTACTCATTCCACACATAGAATATTTATTTTGGTGTATGTTATGAGCTCCTTTGTCATTATATTGTGGGATAATTTGATAAGATAATGATTGGTGCAGTTTTGTTACCCATGCTGACCTCTGAAATTTATTTTCTTGTATTTGAAAATTTAATGGCACCAAAAGCACTTTTATGGGTTTATCATAGGGAGAGAGAAGGTCAAGGACTCCAATGAACACAAATAAAAAATAAGTAAAATAGAGACACAAAATGTTGATACAAAGAAGATTACAAGAGATTAAGATTCACTTGATTGAAATTATGTAAATGTAGATTATTTTTAAATGAATTGATTGATATTAAATGATCCAGGATGATATCCCTAAATACAAGTCAAATACATGCAATTTGAGACTTTTCATGGATGAGTTGTTGGAATAATGGTCATATTCTTGAAAATCACTATGGAAAGCATGAGATTTTAACTTCAAATTAGGACTCGACTATGATGTGGCCTTTTGCAAGTGACAAGATGTAAGTATGACTTAGTTTGGGATGTAGAAGTTGTATGGATTTGGATTTGTTTGGCTAAGGCAATGGTTAATGTAGGTCTAATTGATAGGTTTAGGATTAAGGTTGATTTGTGTATCAAATGAGCGAAGTAGAGTGCTAATACCAAGTATTATTAAGATAAAAGTATAAAGTATGCATTTATCCCTTACATTTCCCCCCACATCAGTTTGCATGTAGATCTATATGAGCAAACATGTGAAAAAATAAAAAAATAAAATAAGTCATGGAATGGATATAGTTTATTTATTGATTATCAAATATATTGGCCAATCATGTGTTCTCTTTGTCCTTGACATGCAAGATGAGATTTGTATATGGTCACAAAAATAGAACAAACCTATAAAGATTACACATAAATTAAGAATGAAATTAGTAAGAGTATGCCCCCGAATTGAATTGTGTGAACTTCAAAGGAGTGTCCACAAATCAAATAGGAAATATAAATAATTATTAAATGAAATATATAAATTTTAATTGAAAAATAAGCATATTAAGTAGAGGAAATTGAGTATAGAGTACACTTGTCTAGTGTATTTTACTTGTGTATGAAATTGGTTAGTTGAAACAAGTGCAAAAAATACCACATTCTTTGGATCCAATAGTAGCAAGTGTGATCATATAGAACTTGTTAAAAAAATAAATTTCCTTGCTCTAAATAAAAGTCAAGTGAAGGAAATAAAATATATCATGAGTATAACAAATATATAATCATAATACTATAACATACAATGTGTAACAACCCTTATGGACTTCAAGAAAACTAGACTGATTTATTTCCTTTATTAGCAGCCTAGTCCACCAATTTGATGTTAATTATGAGTGTTATTCTTGAACTTCCTAATGATTTATATTCTTAGTGCACTCAAAATCTTCAATTTTTCCTATATAGTAGTTGGGGTTGGTCATTCTGTCTTGGCTATCAAATCTTGTTATAAAATTCCATTTACATGTCAATTTAAAATTGACACTTTAGGGTTCTTTAAGTAGTAAGCTATTTCATGGAGTTTGTTGGGATTATATCTAGCATTGCAAAAAAATTGCTTGAGTCCTAGCTCCTTTATTTATTTAAGCCTTATTTCTCAAATCATAGATAATCAATATGAGAGATTTTCAAGTAAGCCCCCTTTTGTCAAATTTTCACAAGTGTTATTCCTAATCATCCTTGATCCCTTATTGTATGTTGGAAGTTTCTAAATCCCAAGAAAATTCTAAGTATGGAGTGTTTTTGGTCATTTTATTTTATTTTTATAAAGTTGCAAACTACTAATAGACTACCAAACATTTCTTCTCAAGTTAGTACCTAGTTAAATAGTGTCCAATCCTACTCAAATGCTCTATATAATCTATCATTCTCTTCCATTCCCCTCTCATTTATCATTTGTAGACAATCAAAGTGGATACAAACTTCTTCCTTATCCCCGCATCCACTTCCCACCTTTATGTGAACCAAAGTAATTCAATTTCATTGTCCAAATTCATTCCTTAGAAAACCTAAGGTTATAGTTTATGAAAGTGAACATACATCCATATATGAGTGCTTAACTAAATATACCATATTTATAGAATCGTCACAACTAAAATTATGAGATAAATTATGGTACTAAAAAAACATTATGTTTCATTCCTCTAGTAATTCAACAACTTTCTCATGAGGGATAAACACTATAAATATGACTTATGTTGCATCAAACCACTCTCATGGTCAATATCTAGTTCCATAAGAGTATTGAGTGATGCATGCAACTACCAACCAATTACATAACCCAACTGAATCATTTATTTCCTTCATCAACACCCATATCTTCTCAAGCCCCTTTCAATCCAATTCAAAATCTAAAATCTTATAAAAAACAAATACAAACTAGAGATAACCTATATTTCTATGATAAGATATATACATATATCAAGAGGGTTACAACCTCTCTAAACAGGTGCAAGAACATGTGTTGAGGGATTCAATATTAGTTGATTCAATCCAACTACAAATTCAATGTTATGATTCAATTACATTCAAGATGACCACTTGGGCTACAACTTGACAATTGAGTTCCAATAACTAGATAATAGTTATCACATATTGTGCCATTAAGACCATGATAAGTTACTAGACCAAAACTTATTTTTCCAATTCTATTTTATTTTTTTATGGTGATACATACTAACATGCCCACCTACTGAGATTACCATAATAATTTCCAACAAGACCTCAAAATTTTGTAGCATATTTCATGTCTTTCCCAATTATAGATACCAATTCAAGTTACTTAAATCATGGAGTATATCTATTAATAGTTTGAACAAATAAAATACTAGGATTTAGTTCATGCATAAGTCATGTAAGACATGCACACAATACATACACTACATGTATGTATTATACCTTAGTGTTGGTTTCTCTGGATCCCCTTTTTATAAATCATACCCACTTTCTCTAATCCCACACTTTTCCATTCAAATTCTTTTGGACTAATTCTTAACAATAAATGTAGCCATATTAGCAATATTCTAATTGATATATATATATATATATATATATATATATATCATCAATTTCTTTTTTGGGGTTCTATTGGTAAATCGAATTATTCAATTTGCCAATAGTTAACTATTTTTTATTGGTACCTTTTCCAATGATCTATGTTTATATAGTATTGATGTTTATTAACTAGTAATTTCCATTCAACCACAACAACAAAAAAAATCCATACATAATTTCTTATTAGTTATAGTGATCTTCTTTAATGTATTTGATTTTGACATAATCCTTGGTGATCTAGTTTATTTAATTTTGATCCATTTCTCTAGTTTCTTGACATCACAAAACATACTAGAAATTCATTTATCCTCATTATTGTTAGTATAAGTTAGCATCTATCTCATTAATTTATCTCTCTTGGCTCAGTGTCTTTTATTGATGTGTTTATGATATTGGAAAAAGGGATCTAGGGTGTAAACCACACTTCTTCCAATATCACAATGGAAATGACTAAAATTAATCTCAAACATCCACTTGGCTACTAGCCTCGATGGAAGAGCTCGAATAGTGGATCATGGTTTTAGTAATTTGGATGTGGGTGTGTTTGATATTGATTAATTGATTTAATTGATGATGGAAAGATGTTTCTAAGCCAAATATGAAAATGCAACAAATTGAGATGATTTCTGGAAAAAGCAAAACTAATGGATAGAAATAAAGTTTATAATAATAAAGGGAAGATATAGAGGAACCTAATATATGAATTTGGACTTCATCTAGCCAAACAAGGGCATTGGGCACCATAGACTAGGAGAAGGTACTTAGAATCAAATCTCACACTCTTATTGCTCTATCTCTGTAGGCTCTTTTTCTCTAGACTCATTGTCAAAACTTCGTCTGTTGCTGATAAAATCAACTTCACCTAATTTGTTGACTTGTAGGACTTGAATGCTTGAATGAGCAATTAGGTCTTAAACCCCCCTTCAATTCACTTCAAATCTATAACCTACACACATGAAAAAGGGGGAATGGTTGTGTCCTATAGAGGATTTCCTAAGTCAAACCCCATTTTGGTATTTCTACATCCACAATGGCTATGATGATGCAAAAGAGAGCTTACCCTTGGTCGAGAAAAGGCTAAATGATAAATAAGTGATAAATTGATAATTGTTGCAACTCACCACTCATATTTTCATTCCTTGATGGACTTAAGTCATTGTACTCATCACCTTCAAGGAAAAATTGATGCTTGATTTGAAGTACTACAAGTGTTAGTACTCACAAAACAAATAGACATGAAACATAAATAAACTCACATGAAAACATGATGCATTGCTAACACCATGCTTAATTGAAACGATGATGCTATAATTCTACTAATTCTTCTCTTGACTACTTTTAGGATGCTCAATTATGATCTCAATTGCCTTATGATTTATACAGATTGCTTAGGATTTCAAATGGTAAAAAGACTTGTATTTATATTCAATTATTTAATCTCCCACAAATTAATTATTGATAGCTGGAAAATGACTTTGGATTTTCAAACATTAAAATGCCAACATTGACATATTTTAAATTGAGACAAAGTAGGCTGGTCAAGGGCATTGGGTGCCCTAGCCCAAACTTATTTTTTTGGGGCCTGAGACAATAATAAATGTATTAAATGTTTATTTTCAATGCCACTTCTGATTTTTAGATTTTATTTCAAAAATAGGAAAATTAAATGCACAATTGGGTCCAAACACATGAGGGGAGCTAAACCTAGTGTGAAATTGTCAAGGGTGACAATTTATGATGCTACATTTAGCCCCCACTTTAGTGAGAGTACAAACTTATGATCATACTCAATAAAGTAAGGATAAACCAATGAGGGTTCATTTATCCAAACATTGAAGAGATATGACAACATAAAATCTAGGGGATGCACTAGCCCCTAGGCTTAAGAACCTATGACACAACAATATAAGGAAAAAGGAATACACAAACATGAGGTGCAATACAACATGAAAACATGAAGAATACACAATTAAGACACACAACATAATACAAAAACATAAAAAAGAAATTTAAACACTACATGATGTAAACATAATGAAAAACATAATGTAAATACAATGCAAACACAATGCAAATATGCAAAATGGGGTATGAAAATCATGGACTAGCAAGCTCCGTAGAAATCTTACTAGGATCCATAACCAAGGAATTCATGAATCCTAGGCTAACAAAGTCCAATTTTTTCTAGGTGACCCATGAACCAAAGAATCACATGCTAGTGAAGTTTGATATTCACTAGGTGAGCTTTTGTAATAATAGAAAATGAAAACACACAATGGCTACTGAAGTCTAATATTCACTAGTTGTATTCTCATGTCAACCATACCAAGAACTATAATCCCAATAATTTTGATAAGGTGCTATGTAAAAATGATCAATATGCCAAAAATGCATCACCAAGTTCAACATGTGTGAAAAAAGTGAAGCACATAATGTAATGCATGCCCCCACCTTAAATTAATTGTCAACACCAACTATGAGCGATTACCTTTAAGGTAGAATAAAATAGTATATGCCACATGATAGGCCATGAGATCTTATTGGAAAACCATATAACTATGATATGTTCCCAAAAAGCTAACTCATGACAAGGGGTTGCCCCCAAAAAAATGCACATAACAAGACACTTGAAAAAGATAACACATCAGGGATCCACAGGTCTAGGGTTAGTATAGATTGGAGATAATATATAATATGATCATCCTCTAAATCGTCATCATTCCAAAAATACTTGTGGAACTACAAACACAATGGATGAATGACACATGAATACAATAAACATGCTTTTGGGTCAACATGGAAGAGACCTAAATTTCTCAAAACTTTACATCCTTCCCAAAAGGAAACATAAGAAAACAATGTTCACAACATAAAGACGAATGGAGACACAAATAGATGAATGTCATAATAGATCCATTTTCTTTGTATCCTTGTGCGAACAAGAACAACTAGGGTCATCCAAAGAAAACTAAAAAACACAAAGACTCGCCAAGTGACACAACGCGAGGATCACATCACATGCAAGCAAACACATAAAGACACACAAAAAGGCACCACACATGTGATATGATCTAAAGAAAATCATCAACATCACAATCTTGCTCATCATAAATGAAAGGTAGACAATACACTAAAGGGACTAAAGCAAGTGTAGTACAAGGAGAAGCACTAGATTCATTGCACGGTGAGTCACTCTCACCAGGAGGATCTTCATGGCTACCCCCGTATAAATTCATTGACTTAGAAAATATAAGATCTAATTCATTATGGTCTTCTATTTGTTCTTCCATATTATATTCTTCTTCACTATGTAAATGTATCATAATAGGTTTTATATTAGCGCTATTAGCATGATTATGAGCATTATTATTTGTATGAGCCTCTTTCATTATTTTCTTAGGCTAGGACAGGTAAGGTTTGACTTTATGGTTTAGCAAAGGTGGTAGGGTGGAGTCAAGCAATGATGAGAATGGATATGTGGGAGGTATTTCATCAGAATTGGGTTGGATAGATGGATGGTCATTAGGTAAGGTTTCACAATTTGTGGCAAGTTGACAAGCCATAGCACAACATATTTGTTAATGATATTTTGTACTTCTATTTCTTCTCGCATGAGTTTTAGCTTACAAAGAGGTAATTGAGGTGTTCCCTAACATTGGTCACTTTTCTTCCTTAGGAAGAGGAACTGAAGGGACCACTGCTATTTAGGAGACCACTAGATTCATAGTTTTTGGCCTACAGACTTCTTTTTCTTTTGGAGGCACAAATTAAATCACATGGTTATTTGTTGGTTACTTACAGGATGGTGGAGGTGGAACCACAATGTACATGCTAGGTGGTTGAGGGAGTATATCCAATTCAAAATTAGGTCCATTTGATACCTGTTGGGTAGGAGGAACAACCATTGAAGTCATTGTAGACTGAGAAGCCTTAGGCAAGATATAAGTAAGGGATAATTTAGTTATATGCTTAGTTTTAAATTTTTGATATGATATGACTAAAACATCCTCACAAGGTTTAATAGGTTTAACTAGTTGATTCCAAAAATAAACTAGCAAAATATTTCCACGAGAGGGAAAAGGTTTAAATCTACTATAGTAAATAGTATGTGTTTATTCTTCAAATGGGAATTTAAGACATCTATGAATAGTTTATGGGACCTCCTTTATGGAGCTTAACCATGGATGACCTAACTTCACATGAAAATATTTTGATGTCAAAATTATAGTAAATGGAACATCCAACTATTTAGGTCCAACTTTTACTAAGAGTGTCATCAAACCAATCATAGGGCAAAGAGAACCTTCATAAGCCTTTAACTATACTTGCAATTATTCATAATCATCCTTGTAAAGTTAATGAATATATAAGAATTCCTCAACCATGTCACATTAACTATACTTGCGATTATTCCCCTCGTGGGTTTATCATTAATTCTATTGTGATATAAAGAGGACCATTAGGTGCACTTATAGATGCATTGATATGTATAAAAGCAATGTTAGACAACAAATTGGTTCAACACTTATGAGATTGAACTTTAGTTGTGTTTACAAAGTTGGATAAATCATTATCATCTTCTTCATCATCACTATAATGAACATAGTTTGTTGAATGACTTGGCAATGGATTTGTAAATATTTAAAAGTTTTGGTTAGGTGGTGAGACCAATTTATGTCCCTTTTCATTAACACCAACCAATTGGATTTGATTGGAGCCGATGAGGTCTTTCACTTGGTTCTTAAGATGCATACATATTTTCATACCATGTCCAAGTGTACGATGATAAATTGACAAAAAAAATTGCATTAAAGCTCAGTGGTAAAGGTTTAGTTGTATCAAAGGGCCTAATAAGAGGAAGTTGAACCATATTTTTGTTTAACAACTACAACATGATTTCATGGAGAGAATTGGGAAATTGTGAAATGGAGTTGTATTTATGGTAACGACTTGTATTTCAATGTTATTATCAGTTTGAAGAGTGTTTATCTTAATGATTTTTTTCTTTTTAAATGATTGATAGTTGTTTTGAGGCATGGATTTGGATTGATAGTAGGATCCAATGAAGGTGTACCTTTATATTGACTAACTCATATCTTATAATCATGAAGGGCCATACAAAAATGTATAAAAGATTAATATTTCATTAACAATATCTTATCTCGTATACTAGGTTGTAAGTTTCCTATAAACACCCTTTGAATATCAATGTTTGGAAGACTATAGGAAATTTATGAATAAAGTGATTGGTATCGTCCTATAAAGTCTATTGTTTTCTCTTTAGGTTCTTGTTTACAATGAACTATTTTCGTTAACATAACTTCAAGAAAAATATTCTCTTGAAAGTATTGGAGGAATTCACTAATGAGTTACGCAAAGGGGATAATCCAATTGTTTGGTAATGAAAAAGACCAATCTAAGGCCATATATTTCAATGACCAAGGAAATAGTTTCACTAGGAGCATATCTTCAATAATGAAGCTGCTAGACAAGGTAGTAAAAACTTACACATGGTTATAAGGATCTCCTTTACCATTATATTTTTCAAAATTTGAGGTATCTCAATGTGTTGTGGGATAGGTTTCTTTAAGATAGCAAATGACAATGGGCTACACATGAGATATGTTGGTGGTTTACCATTGGTTTGATTTTGGTTTAAGTTTAAATTTTTTGTTGTAGCAATGTCATATTTTGCAAAAGTTGATTTATCACGAGATCATTAGGTGACATGTTTTGAGAGTTTTTTGAGTATGTTGAACTAGAATGGATGATTGGTAGGCTATTTTTTGCATGTTTGGGATAGGTGACAAACATAACGGTGTTACAGGTGAAGGGAAAAACTATAAGGATGTCCAATAGAAAGACCTAAGATTGAATTTTAACCATTTCTATATTGCATTGTTGATGCCATGATTGGAGGTGTAAATGTGGGGATAGAAGGTACTGTTGTGGGAGAGTAAACTTGTTTTCCTACTTGGTGTTGGGCATTGGTAAGGGCTTGAGTGCAACCAATTATCGTTGGGATATTAATATCTAATATATGACCTAGGCTACACAACACTTATGTCCCTTGGGAATAATTTATTGACTTCCTAAGGTTATCCACAATAGACATCATTTCTCCAGTCAAAGGCTTGGTACTAAGGCAATCTTGAATTCCTAGATCTTTATCTATTTTTTTAGTTTATCTTCAGGGACGTGAGCAATACGTTCCTCCAAATCCACATGAATATTAGGTTACAATGAAGAGGATACTGGCAATGTAGGGCTAGAAAGAGAACCAAGTATGGACTAGGTAGAAGCAATACCTTGAGTGAAAGAGTCATAAGACTTAGGCTCAACACTAGTTGTGATTACAACACAAAAAGCCATAAGTCTGAAACTGTCTCATGGGGGTATTAGCTATAGGGCACCAAGTCGTGAAGCTCATAAATTTTTTGAGTTTCACTTTAGTTTGCATACAATGAAGGGAAAACACAACAAAATCACAAAAATTAAATAATTTTCAAACATAGAACCCAAAACAACACAATAAACACATATACAAATATATGATCCAAATTTTGGTCTAAATTGACTGGACAAGGGTGTTGGGTGCCCCAGACTAGTGGATTGATTTTTGCCAACTTTAAAATTTGGAAATGAGGTACAATGTCTAAGGATCCTAATCTATAAATGTTTAGGTCTGTTAATAGGCAAATTTTCAAAAATGCACATAATTTCAATTTTTTATATGTAACACAATTATGTATGCAATTTTAGATTTTTCAAATAATTTAATAATGAACTGAACATAATCTTGAAAAATCTAAAAAATTGCAATTTTATCTTTTGAAATGACAACAACAATGTAAATTTTCACTTTTTTGACAACATATGTATGCCTAAATGAGAAATTTAAACATTTTTAGATTATTTTTAGACTTTATCATGACCTAATGCAGATTTTTAGTGCAATTGTTGACTAGTCTACCTTGCAACAATTGAATTTAACACTATTAATCTTTTGAATGAAAAAATATATGCAAATTTTTACTTTTCAATAGTTTTTTTATGAAAAATGTGTATGCATAAATGGTAAATTCAAACAATCTAAGATTGCATTCTAATTTTAGAAAGATATGCTTCATATTTTATTTTATTTTTTAGTGCACAAATGTGAGGTTCAACAAAAAGTGATATTGGAAAAAGGGATCTAGGGCCTAAACTACACTTCTTCCAATATCATAATGGAAAGGACTAAAATTAATCTCAAACACGCACTTGGCTACTAATCTCAATGGAAGAGCAAGAATGGTGGATTGGGGTTTTATTCCTTTGGATGTGGGTGTGTGTGATAGTGACTAATTGATTTAATTTGATGATGCAAATATTTTCCTAATTTAAATATAAAAATCCCACCCTACCTCTCTATATCTACCTCTCCCTTCCTCCCTCTCTCTCTACTTCTCTCTATCTCCCCTCTTTATCTCTCTCTCTCTCTCTACTTACCTCTCACTAGACATCTCTCGCTCTTTCCCCATGTACCTCCCTTTAGATGTCTCTCTCTATATATTTTTTCTCTCCTTTCTACCTCTCTAACCTTCCCTCTCTATGTCTCTCTATCTCCACTCACCCTCTCTCTATAGAAAGGTAGAGAGGAAGATAGAGGGAGAGGGAGAGAAGAGATATATAGATAAAGAGAAGTAAAGGGAGATATACAAATTAGAGAGATAAAGAGATATAGAAGGTAAGATAAAGTGATAGAGAGAGAAATAAAGATAGAGAGTGAGAGATAAAGAGGTAGAGAGAAAGAGAGAAAGAGGGCGAACTAGAGAGGGGGAGATATAGGAAGGAGGTCAAGTGGGGGATAGATAGATAGGGGGAAGATAGAGAGATAAAGGTAGAGAAAAGGAGAGATGGGTAGAGAGGTAGAGAGAGAATAAGAGGGGGAAAGGGGGGAGAGATAGATCAATATATAGAGGGAGATATAGAGAGATGGAGAGGGATAGGGAGAGAGATAGGGAGATAGAGGTAGAGAAAGATATGGATAGAAATGGATATAAAGAGAGAGAGGTAGATATAATGAGATATATATAGAGATAAAGAGAGAGATAGGAGATATAGATAGAGGGGGGAAGATTGAGAGAGAAAGGTGATAAATACAAGTAATAGAGAGGTATAGAGAGATAGGGGAGAGAGATGGAGAGAGAGGATAGATATAGAGATAGAGATAGGGAGGGAGAAATAGGGTGTGTGTATGAGTGAGAGATAGATATGGAGATAACTTGATGAAGAGGGGGATTATATAAATAGATAAAGGACAGGGAGGGAGGGAGAGAATATATATATATATATATATATATATATATATATATATATATATATATATATATATATATATATATATATATATATATATATATATATATATATATATATATATATAACTTGGGAAAAGATAGAGGGAAGAGAAAGGAATAGAGCTAGTGAGAGGAGAGAGGGAGAGAGACATAGATGTTCTCCTAGTTCAGCTTGGGAAAATGTGCACACATGATCTATATAACTTTTTTACTCTCATTAGTAAAAAAATATAAATGTTTTATTATTTATTACTTCTTTAATGTTTCAAGTCTTTTGGGATGATTATTGAAAAAAACATGAATGAAAGACTTTATATGCAAGATTTATGAGCATTTAAAATTTTAAAAATTAAGGAGGAACTTAAAATGATTATAATTAATTTTTTGTGCACAATCTATCAAAATTATTTCATTCATTGTGTATATATTTGAATCACCTTTCCAATGCTTGTAAAAAATCAAACTTTCAATAAGTAACACAAAAGTTATGCCCATTTTATTGAAGTGTGATTTTTTAGGAATTTCAAAATGGATATCCATTTTGCTTTACAAAATAGATATTTTTCTTGCTTTTCAAAATGGATATCTGATTTGATTTTAAAAATGGAGATCCATTTTCAAAATATAAAATTAATTAAAATACTTATATGAAACATATATCCAATTTTTTTTCCAAAACAAATATATGATTTTCTTCTCAAAATAGATATCTGTTTTGAATACATAAAATTGACAAAAAATAATTTTGGGAAATAGATATCCATTACTAATGGATATTCGAATACCAAACCAAAATTAAATTTTACTCGACCCATACAAAAAGTCAACTTTATGTTTCACAAATTTTTGGCAAAGTAAAAACATGTTTTTATTATTTCCACTTTTTGGCCCATCATGATCTTGCACATGCCCATAAATTTTAGGGCGGTGATGAATAAGGCATCATAGACTTGAAGAGAATCAAATATGGATTGAGTGGATGTATCACCTTGAGTGAAAGATTTATAAGACTCAGGCTCAACATTGGATGTGATTTCAACATGGGAAGCCATAAGTTTGAAACATCTCACATGGGTATTAACTATGGGACACCAGGTCCTAAAGCTCATAATTATATTACAAGTTTCAAAACACTTGAGTGCTCATATAATGAAAAATAGATATCAATGACAAAAATTGAAACAATTTTTAGAAACAAAACAAAGACATGCACATAAATCACAAGGACAAAAAATTTGATCCAAATTTGATTCCAAAATCACTAGACAAAGTGTTGAAACCCTAGTCTAAAAATGTTTTTGACTAAATTTTATAATGAAAAATCACCTAGAATGTCTAAGGATCTGTTGTAGAGGCTTAACCGGCAAACCAAATTTTTTTTGAAAATGCTCAAACCCTAATTTTTCAATGTGGAAACACAATCACAAAATGAATTAAGTATTTTGTAATAAAGATTTTGGCACCCTAATCCTTTCTAGCACTTCAGGGTTTTTTCACCTAAAGAGAAAGAAGGCCAAATGGGAAAAGTTACACTCAAATTCAATGCAATATGGAAGGAATATTCCTAGATGAGATAAACTAAATGCAGAAAGCTAAATAAAGATATTGCTTATTGAATGAAAACTAAAGAAATGTAAGTTATTTGTAAACACATTGTGTAATGCAAAAATACCTAGAAATGTATGCAAAATGTAACATATTTTGATGAAACTGAAAGTGTGCACCTAAGATCTTGATGGAGCCTAGAAATGAATTCTGGAATGCTATTGATCCTAATTTTTAGGCCTAGTGGGACTTATTTTCCATTCTGCATCTAGAACTCAGACCGTGAACTATTCTAGGTTCGCTTGCATAAAATGCGCATCCAAAAATGGAGAAAGCCAAAATCAGGTTTAGAAGTGGGACTCATTCGCCATCCATGGAGTAGAATGAGTCCAATTTGAATTTTGAAGATTCAAAGGTGGAAATGTGGAGCCTCAGTCTACACTTTGCTCTAGGTGTCCGATTCTAAACTAACAAATTCAGCTTAAGGTGACTTTTTGTTGATGTTTTCCTTATCCAATGAAGAGATGACTTGAAAAAATTTCAACTTGATCTTCAATGATTTCCAAGCCCCAAGATGCCTAAATCTACAAACACACAAGAAGAGAAGAAAAATGTTGGATGTTAGCATGGGGTTTGCCTTCTTCACAAACCCATTTTAGGTAATTAAAACCCAATGAACCCTGTCTCAGGGAGACCACCCACTACTGATCCCAGGGCGATCTCAAATGATCTAGCTAGACTTCACACCCAGAATTAGTCCCAGAGAGGCTCATTTTCCAGTTGGGTTATTGGGGAATGCATAAATTAGGTTTATATGATGACTTAGTCAGTTATTTCATCAAATTATGCCTTGGGATGCACAATATGGGGTAATAGGGGCCTATTAATGATGATGTAAAGGTCAATTAGGGATTGGGACACAACATTCAATGTGAAAGTGTGATTAAATACACTTTACAACACTAAAATGAGGTCCACATAGCCTCGAAAGGCACAAGAACCAATATGAATGTGTAAAACACATTACAACACTAAGTTGAAGTCAAATTTAGTTTACAAGCCTTCTAGATTGATGTGATAATGCAATTAAATACATTTTATAATCTTGAATTAAGGGAAAATGTGTCCATTAAGTCTAGAAAAGCATGAAAGTCTTCTACAACACTTTACAACACCCTTACAAGACATCAATAAAAGAATGTTATTCAATTTGCAAGGGTCCAAGACCTAGTGTGGATGCACAAAATGCTTCACAACACTAAATCAAGGCCTCATTAAGTCCAATTTATCATGAATTATTCCCATGTCAAGCAAGAAACATCCATTTTAGAAACAAAACAAAGACCGACACATAAATCACAGAGACAAAAATTTGATCCAAATTTGACCTAAAATCAATTGGATAGGGGCAGTGGAACCCTAGTCTAAAAAAACAAGTTTTTGACTAAATTTACAATTTAAAAATCACCTAGAATGTCTAAGGATATAAGTTGTAGAGGCTCGAGTTTGGCAATAAACATTTTTTTTGGAAATGCTCAAAACCCTAATTTTTCAATGTGAAACACACAATCATGCATGAAATTTTATATTTTTGAAATAATGTAATATGTTCAAAATATAATTTCTAGAAATTGAAAATGCAATAGCTGACTAAATCTATCTTGAAAAAGCTAAAAATTAACTCCTTATCTTTTGAAATGAAAAACACTATGCAAATCTTTCATTTTTTAATGTTTTTTACCAAAATATGCATATGCATAAATGAAAAATTCAAATAACCTAAGATTGCACTAAGATTGGAAATGACAAATTTAAGATTTTATAAGGTTTTTAAAATATTTAACAAGCATCAGGTTCACCAAAAATGTGATGTGGGAAAAAGGGATCTAGGGTCTAAGTCATACTTTCTCCTATATCATATATGGAAAGAACAAAAAATGATCACAAACACCCACTTGGCTACTAACTTTAATGGAAGAGCTAGAATGGTGGATCAGGGTTTTAGTTATTTCTTGGGGAAATTGATAATGATAGATTGATTAATGATTAATTTGATTCGGTAATGTAAATATATACCTAGGTCAACTGTTAAGCTACATCAAACTAATGTGATTATAAAAATTATAGAACATAAACCTAGAATGAAGTACAAAGTAGTAGAGTGCAAAGACATAAGAACTTGGAATGTATGAATTTGAGCTTAAAATGGCTAGATAGGGGTGCAAACACCCTAGCATTGGAACTATAGATCTCATAAATAAAAAAATAGATATCAAATGGTCATAGTATTTAGGTTCCTCCTTTCTGAACTCAGCTTCATAGCTTTTTTTGTTGATAGTTAATTCCACTTTCCCTAATTTGTTGAGGTAGAAGGCTTGAATGCTTGATCTTACAGTCAGGTCTTCAATCCTTTCCCAAATCTACTTCAAATCTACCACCTACACACAAGAGAGGAGAGAAAGGGTTGTTCCATATAGGGGGTTGCCTAAGTCAAACCACATTTGGGTATTTCTACCTCCACAATGGATATGATGATGTAAGTAGTTCTTACCCTCGGTCGGGTAGAGGCAAATGGATAAAAGAATGATAAATTGACAAATGTTGCAACTTATCACTCAGATCTCTTTCCTTGATGGACTGAAGTCATTTTACCCATCTCATGTAAGGATAATTGGTTGCTTGATTGAAGGTCCTACAAGCGTTAGTACTCACAAAATAAATGAACATATAACATAAACAAACTCACATGAAGACTTGATGGGTTGCCAATATGAATCTTGATTGATGATAAATATTGTAAAATCTACCTTTTCTGCTCTTGACTACTTTTTAGGATGCTCAATGTGATTTCAAATGGTGATAAATACTTGTACTTATATGTAATAATTCATTTTCCCACAAAATTAATTATCGGAACCCAACAAATGAATTTAAATTTGTAAATATTAAAATATCAACAATGACTTATTCAAATTGGGGCTAAAATATGTTGGTCAAGGGTGGTGGCACCCTATGATAGACCTATTTTGCGTCTTTAAATATTATGAAATAAATATTAAATGATAATTTTTCCAATTTAGTCCTAATTTTCAAAATATAATCATAAAACGACCAATTTAAGATCATAATTAGGTCCAAGCACATAAGGGGGAGCTAAACCAAGTGTGAAATTGTCAGGGGTGATAATTTACGATGCTACAATATTTAATGAAATGTGTGCTCAACCAATAGAAAAATTATAATAATCATTTACTATAAAGACATTGACAAGAAGTCTTGTTAGGATAAGAGAATTATATGAAAAAGTGTTAAAAAGGATAAGAGAGCCTTTAATGAAAATATAATATATGATAAAATAATTTGCAATGGTCTTACATAGAGGATTTTTAAAGGGAAGGATATGATCCATAATTAGGGTATTTGTAAAATTATGAGTAGAAGTAACATGATCTTTACAAGAGTGACGATCCTTCTTAAGATTGTTATGTTGATCATGAGCAACACCATGTGTATTATAAGTGAATTTAATATTTCATGTACAATTTTAGGTTTTCCTATCTAATCAATGTTATTCTTATGAGAAAAATTAGAATACACACTATGGAAAGACAACAATGGAACTCACATTAGTAAGGTCTTGTATTTTATTATGTAGAGTTCTACACTATTTGATAGAATGACTTATCATCCTATTATATGAGAAAGTAAAACTAAATGACCATCCTTAGGAGGGTTTCTAGATGTAGGTGGAAGAGTGATTAACTTAGCCTCCAATTTAAATAAAGTGGAAAGATATGCTTAGTAGGATTAGAAAGAAGTATAAAACCTCTTTATTGTTGTTTGCATTCAAATTTAGGATGGTTAGTCTGACATTATACACAATAGGGGTCTGTAAAAGAGTAGAAAGAGATTACTACCAACCTATCAAAGTAATTTTATTTATCTTTTATTTACAATAAAAACAATTTAGAAATAGAATATTGCAAGACAATAGGAATTTTATCTTGAAAATGAAGCAAGAGATTATATATAAAGAGAGGTTTTTGAATAAGATCAAGAAGATAGAATCTACATGTGAAAAAAAGAATTATGATGTTGTCACATTCATTTGACCTTTTATACAATGTATAAGTTGTGTAAGAGTTAATTTAGACTCCACTCTATGTGGGAAATGGATAGTGAATGCATGTATTATATCAATAAAAACAGTGTAAGCAACAATATCATAAAGTGTAAAACCAATCTAAGGAATCATATATTAGGGCAATGGGAAGTAATTGAGCTAAGAAAAGATGGAAAAAATCATGAATGATGCAAATAGTATAAAATTTTATCACATAGAGAATATGATCTCCTTTTTCATTATACTTTTGAAAGAATATATTCCACACACCATTAGGAGAATGATATGTGAGAAACACAAAAGAAAGATGATCTAATAACCATGAAGGTGTGGGATTAGAAGTAGTAAGAAAAGAAGCAAAATCCAACTACACACATGGATCCTTAATTTTATAATACATATAAGTTCAATTAGGATAAATATTAGGAAAAATAGCATGTGGATATGGGTGTACAAGATAAGAAGGAAGAGGATAGAAATTAAACTTTCAAGTGAAAATATGTATAATAATATGGGAGATGGTGAACATAAATTATAGGAAGGATGAAGGATATAACAAGGGTTATCATCTAGAAGGTGTAGGAGAGGAAGTGAGGAAAGGTGGCTAGGAAGGAAAATATGATTAGAGGTATAATGAAGTGGATCCATGTCTAGAGGAGGCATCTTAGATATAGGATAAAGAGGAGTAGGAAAGAAGAAAAAGGATAAGAATCAATGTCACTATCATAATATAATTACTTATATGTAATATATCAAGAGTTTGCAATACTAAGATCACATGACATCTAGGGTTGTCAAGCCTAATATCATATACAAAATGGAGATATATCTTAGAAAAATAATTAAAGTTATATAATGGTAGGAAGTAATAGAAAGAGGAGGCTTAAGGATAGAATAATTATCATGAAGATTATGAGCCATACCATTTTCTAGGGAAGCTTAGTCTAGATAACCTTATATTAAGAAAACCTAGGGATACTTCTTAGGAGCGATATGACACCTATGAGGAGAAATCCATGGAGGTGAATTCAAAGAAAAGATAAAAATAGATAAAGTAAAATTTTGAGAAGATTATTGCAATAGTTGTGGAGGAAATGTGCCTCATAAAAGAACAAGTTAAGAAGGAAAAAGCCATGTTTGGATCACCAGGAGGATCATCAAGTATCAAAAGATCTGGTAGAACAAATACCACTCCTCTAGTTTCCCTAAAGTCCTTTGGGGCTAAGTTTGCTACAGGGGAGAACAAAAAAGAGTCTATAAGTACTTTGGTGAAGGAGAAGACCCCTCTGATGAAACAACAAAAGGTAATTGAAAAGGAAAAGGTTGCTCCAACACCACAACAAACTGGCCCTACAAAGAGAAGGGTAAAAACAAAAGCTACAAGGGAAAAGTGCATAGGAGTGAATGTGGAAGATTAAGAAGAAGAAGGACCAAAATTGGTCCAAAAGAGGAAACCAAAAGCTTCATAATGTGAAGCAAGTACAAAGAAACAAAAATATTTACATTGTAGATATTGACAGTGAGGTTGAGGTAGAGAAAGAAAATAAGGCTACAAAATACAAATGAGGGAGAAGAAGTTTGAATCTAGAAGGAAAAGAAGACATTGAATGACAAAAAGAAGAAGAAGAAAAAGACTATGCTAAGGGAACATAGTCCTATGAAACTTGATGCTTTGTTCAATGGGATTGTGGAGCATGAGATGTTAGGAGAAACTGTTGCCCTGTACACTACTGTTGATGAGGTAGATAAGGCTCATTGAAGAAGCTATTGTAAAGTATATAATTACTTTTAATGTTAATATTAAAGAATATTGAGAAGCAATTTACTGAAGAACTAAGGAATGTGTTATATGAAAGAAGATATGAGGCAATAGATAGAGAGGAAAAATTGAAATCATTTGCTCTAGAAAAGATTGGTGCACCCCTGTCACATGAGAACAAAGCCACATTGGTGCAAGTGTATAATAGGGAATTCTGAACTAAGCAAAGGGTAACCACCCTTATGAGTAGAGATCAAAATGATCTTGAGAGGCTTTAGAATGAGTTCATGGAGAAGGTTTCCAATTTGGAAAAAAAGCTAGGACTTACTTTAGATAGTGGAGAAGAGATGCATGATGAGATACCAAATCCATATGTGAATATTGCAAAAGAAGCACAACACAATGATGCTCAAAATGAGCATGAGGTTGAAGAAGAAAATGTGAAAAAGATGTTGATGACAGTCTTCCAAAAGTAGAAAAAAATGTCACAGAGGAGGAAGCTACCAGTGTAGAGGACACTACAATTGAGAATATTACTAATAATGCTCCTTTAGTAGGAGAAAACACCACTATAGAGGTAAGAGCTACAAAGCCACAAAAGGAGGATATATCCACAAGACACAACTCACCTCCCTCTAAATTAGAGGCAAGGCCAAAGGATGCTCAAGGCCACCTAGAGACAAACATGCCTCTGGATAACACTAAAATCTAAGGATGAAGAGAAAAAGGATGTGAATGGATTCAATACTAAGGATGAACTAGACAATACTAAGAGGTGACAAGGAAAATGATTTGAAGGAAGAAGATAAGACAAAGTCAGTTGGGGAGTCCTCTGGTTCCTCTGGATATGCTTTGAAAAATATGAGCTAAGTATGTAGTTATAGTTTCAACTGGTAGTGTCTACCCAGTTATTGCAACTTCCTATGCAACAAGGGCATGTAGAATGGACAAAATCTCTATACTGCACAAGATTCAATTGGGTGACATGTTTCATGCTTTTGCACTAAAAGAAATTTTAGAGACACATTAAAAAAGTTTAGATTTGATCGACGAGGTGGTGAAGATGTTACAAGAAAGCATACCCAATGGTAATTTTGACAACCCTTTATCTAGTATGGACAATCTAAAGTTTTTTATTGATTCATTTAAGGAGTATTCTAGTGGCTTGAAAAAGAAGTTGAAGAAGGAGATGGAAAAAAAAGATAAATGAGAAGAGATTATTGGACATAATTGAGAAGTGTGCCTCCACACACAACAAATTTCAAGATAATCTCAAGAGTGTAGGATTGTTTGGTGGAAGCCAAAATGTTATTTCAATTCTACATGAAATGGCCAAGCTCTACAAAGAGCATAAAAGATGAGATGGACTCAATTGAGTCCCAAATAGAAAAAGTCTTTGGTGCTTATGATCTGGCACAAGATTTAGATTGGTGCACAAGGTCTACAATAGAAAATCTACATGAGCAGTTCTTCCTACTGTACATTCAAAAGGAGGAGATTATAATGCAGTTTAGTCATCTCAGGGATTTGGTGAACACCAAGTTCATACCTATATCCAATGCCCTGATGAGTGCAGATAAAGCTTCTAAGATAAATCTGGTACCCAACACTCTAGATGACGGTGAATAAATTTTAATGAAACTTGAGACTCAAAGTAGAATGCTTGGCATAAACAAGAAGAGTTGGGAAGAAATAAAGCAAGAATGACAAACACACTTAGAAAAGCTTCAGTTGTCAAACACTTCTTCTGAGTAATTGTACTTCTTGTTTATGCATTTAAGTTTGTTGGTTTAGATTTTAGTATACATATGCACATGATATAAGGTAATTTTCTAGTGCAAGTTTTGATCCAACAATGTTAGATAGCACCCTTAGGGGGAGTTAGTAAAGTTTTCAATCTGTCACTCTCTTGTATATATGTACATAATAGTCAGGGGGAGCTCTAGTATATGAGAAGAACATAAGTATGCATCCTTTGCCCTTGAAGTCAAAGGGGAGAGTAATTTTGGAGAGAAGTTTTTGGCATGTTTCCATCAGAGAAAAAGGGGGAGATTGTTGAAATATTAAGGAGTTTCTCATTGATATGCTTATCAACAACATGAGCATGACATATGAGCTTAAGGTATGAGCATAAGTGTTACAACATGTGGTACAATGCTTTCATTGATGTCAACATTATGATCCAGTATGAATATTATTGTGAAGATCATTTTATTTAGCTTGAGCATGTTTAATATGGTTATCCAGTGGATATTTGCAAGAAGATTTGATCCAAGGAAGACAAATGAAAGGAAAAATAGCTATGTGTCAAAACAATATTTTTAGTGTACAAGACATCTGATATTTTGGTTTGCATTGGTTTGCTATGTAGAATCTTGCTCTAGAGTTTTGGTGTAATTTTGTTGGAGGTCAGAAGAGTCTAAATCTAGAGTTTCACAATGTTTTGGTCTGTGGTGTTGAAGTTATGAATGATATAAGTTTCGATCTTATAGTTACACTGTTACTAATTTACTATGTATGTTTTGGAGGATCCACATTTCTCTGTGAATCGGTATCTGGCTTTGTAGACTTGTGGAGATGTTGGTAGGTGTTAGTAGCACCTATATTCCTAGTGGCATGAAGTTTTGAAGTCTGTGTGTCTATTTGTGGTTGAACAATTGATGAATATTATTGTTAGGTCATTACTAGTGCTGGCCTAATAAGTTTTGGGTATTGCAAAGTTTTGAGAAGTATTGATCCATTATGTGGAAGCTATTATAGGTCCATGTTGACCCATTTGGATGTGTTATAAGTTTTGAATCATGGTATGATGTGTGTATGTGTCTATATTGAGTTGACAAGTTATATTTTATGTGATACATCTAATTAGGTTGACCTAATTTATGCTTGTGGATGAAGCAGACATATATATGTAATATATTTTTTAGTGTTTTGGATATGAACAATACAATGTGATGTGTAGATGATGCAAATTTTGTGAATGTAATGCGAATGAAAAATATAATAGAGTGTTAGTGCAGATCAGTATGAAGTGTGTAAAATCAGTGTATTGAGCTTCATTGAAACTATATTCTAGCATGTTGTAGATGCATTTGTAATAGTTCAAATCTGGCTATGTGCTACCAATATCTTCTATCTTTTCTTCCTTCTTTGGGTAGTGAGTCCACATGTGAGCAATTTTGTAATATCTTATAACCGGTTATAATATATTGTGAGATAATCCTCACCATGGTTTTTCTCTTTTTGGGTTTTCCATGTAAAAATATATTGTTCATGTGTTATGTGATGTTGATGGTTGATTTCATGCTTTCCTTTCTTGCTGTAAATTGAATATGCCATGTGGAATGAATGTTTAAATGTTTAAGTTTTTTCAAAGAATTTTGATTCACCTCCCTCTCAGTATTTTGGGTGTTCAACATAGGTAACTAGGTGAGTGAAAGATTATAATGTTCTAAATAGTCCTCCTAGCCAAAAAAAATTATTGGATAGAAATGAAAGGAAACTTGTAGCCATCTAATGACAATTTCCACATAACCCAAAAGAGAAATCTATGCAAATAAATATTTAGAATCCATACGCAAGAGAATAGACAACACACCCATCAAAAGATGACACAAGATATACCCTAGGAAAACCCTCAAGAGGGAAAAACCCAACCTCAAAAACATCCATCACTTATGTATTATTCAGCAATAAACATTACAATACATCTTCAAAGCTCTCCATGAACACCATTAAAGCATAAAGCTCTCAACAAGCACCCCATGTGAACAAGAATGTAATCACACATCCCATTTCATGCTTAAACCCTCACAAATGCTAACTAGAGCTAACCTATCAACTAACTAACCTTAAACAACTACCCATGTGGTTTCTTTTATAAAAACAAGCTCCCACAAAACCATCAAGTGGTATTAAATAAAACCATGTGACTAAAACCATGAGATTACAAAACCATGACCCCAAATTTAATAAATTGGATACTTTATTAAATTACTTTCCTCAATATTAAATAGATACATTTTTACAACTTACATTATGTCCCAATGTTACATACAACATAAAGTGGCCCCAATAATGTTAACTCCTAGTGATGCACATACTTCTAGGTCCCCTAAGTGCACCACACACATAATAAAAAATTAAATATTATAAACATTATGTAAGGTGTACAACACCTAATTCCTAACATTCTCACTTGTTGCATAGATTGCATAAGGGGTAACAAGTAACCTCAAAAAATGAACAAGGGAACAATCCCTCTAGCCACATATACCATTAAGGAATCAAAGTGCTCCATGTGCTCCATCAAGATACCTACAACAAGAAATAAGGTGACCAACATCCCAAGCATGAATGCTCTCATCCTCCATTATGCCAATGCATAAAGATAAGAAGCCATCCAAAGAGAAGCCACACAATCTATCACAACGAATCATAAGTCCTACCTCAATTGATATCCCAAACACAAACACTCAATCAAAAGGTATCAATATGAACCAGTAGCTCTCAAGATACACTAACCATAGATGAAATAATACCCACAGAAAGTGCTAACACATCCAACTATCCATACCTCCAAGGTATGCAAAACATAGTAAACTCATGCCATCAACACATACAACCCATAAACCACAATCATGAAATCCATGTGCAAACCTGACAAAGAATGACATACACATCCAAGAGCTCCCAATGCATGGTTAATACACATCTAAAAATGATCAAGGAATACCAATAGCATCACATCGAATGTGTAAACAACATCATGTAGTATCAAGGAACATCCACAATGATATGCAAAACTTGTAAACAAATAACTTGTATGAACAACTCTCACCACAAGTCTCCATAGCTCTCTCATGTTCTCCACACCCAAAGAAGGAAAGAGATAAAGTATCCTCCATGTCATCACCCAAGAACATAAATGAAAACACATGACCACAAGATAATGATCATAACAACTCCAACCAAACCTCAAAACCAATGTAATGTGAAACCAAACATCCATGAAGATAACCAAGACCAAAGAGAGAAACATTGCACATCATACACCTATATAAAGTCCTTCTACATACACCTCTAAATGCTAACTGTGTCAAGTATGACCTCCTCCACAACACCCAACCATTTCAATCACCAAAATCATACATAACATATATATCATGTAACTAGCATGGATGTAAGCCTCTCAAACCAAGAAGATAAACCTCAATGTAACCACTACCAAAGAAGGAAATCATCCAAATAAATATCCTAAACTCAACATCAATGAATAAGGAGATAAACATGCCAACACTCCTCAAATTAACCATCTAGAGCCAAATATCCATAGCTCAAGATCCATATGCATGAGAAGACAAAGCATAAATATAATGCACTTAAAAGAAATAATGGGAAATACCTCTCAAGTGATAATCCACTGAGTATACCAAGAGTGGGGAATGGGAATGCTCCTCCAAGATATCCAAATCATCATGACTCATCAAATAACACTCTCCTCATAGGTCCATGTTGGACTCATGTCCAACCAAGGTGTAGCTCTTTGAACTTCTTGTTGAAATCTCATCAAGAGTAACCATCTCAACATGTCTCTAACCACAAGAGAACTCTGAGCCTCACTTAAGTCTCTATGTATCCATGAGCACTTGTAACTAATCATTCCATACCAAACTCCAAATACAACATAATACCATCATGAAGTAATCAAGCAAATGATCATGTACTCAATAAAAAGAGAACCAAACAAGATCAATGTCAAAGCTCCAATCATGAATAGGAACATAAACATGACAACATGGTCTAACCATATCCGCCTAGGATATCATATGCTCCAAATGAGCATAATATATGCTCTAATAAACATAGTGTGTATCATGCCAAAACTCTAATGTGCACAAATAAGAGTATACCATGATATAAAAATAATCATCCTATCAAACAAGGATAACATTTCAAAAGACAAATCATATACAACACCTCAACCAAATACTCCATGAGTCCTCGATGGCTCCAAGAATTCAACATCTCCAATCAACATGAAGATAACCATCCATCACCAATGATGAATCACATCATTGCCAACACACTCCCACTAAACTGTGATACTGAGCTACACATGGAATCGTGATAACCATATCCTCCACGAAGATCATCTAGGTCTACACACATAACTAAAATGTCAATAACATCAAGTGAAACCAAGATCTCCAAGATAAGAAGATACAACCACAAATAAACCATCAAGAATATATCCAACACTACTAATCCATCACTATCAAAAGCTGACATTGAAATGTGAAACTAAGCTATCCATGACATAGTGATAAAACCATCATGCTACAAGTCCCAAAATTGAGTATCCAGGTACTATAAACATCATCCATCCTCTCATCTCAAAGTACACATACCACTATACAAATGACTACAAACAAGGCCAACTAACAAAGTCTGCAACAATAATGAATAAAACATGGTGGATATAGACAGTCCACAACCGAGTCATCCAATTGCAAGCAAATGGGTAGCTAATACACAACTTGCATAACTCGTAGATCCAATCACTGAAACATGCAAACTCACCATCACATTAGTGAACTACAAACTGATATATTAGAGGAAATAATCCTTTAGACCAAATGACTCAAACACCAAATCAACCTCAGATCTGATTTTCCAAACATGTCCACACCAAAGTACCATAGTCAAGGAACCAAACAAGCATTTAGGAGATAAGAAACAACCTCCTAACACCAAACCATATCACCACAAACCTAATTATGTTGTGCCAATGAAAAAGTGTACTTGCATAATCATGACACCATAATCAACACCAACACTATACCTACACTCAAATATCACCCACACAAGACTCCAAGTCTCAAACCATGTTCAATCATGTCCTCAAAACCAAAGACAACCTATGTACTTGTCACCATCAAAGTCCAACTCTGAAAAACATATGTAAACCTGTACCAAGAAGCACTAAACTGATAATTAGCTATACCATCATGAAAAACGCATGAAAACATGTACTCCTTTTAGGTTTTTCCTCTTGACTCATCTAGATGCACACACAATCACACCCTGAATCTTAGGCACCCATAAGTGTTCAAAAAAGTACACAACTCTCTCTTCTCATCAAACTAAGAAACTATCAAAACCATTATAAAGTACATTGAACATGCTCTTCAATACCTATTCAAAACGAAAAACCAATTTTGTATGCAAAAGTTATCTCAAAACTGTGTAACTAAGAAAATCTGATTTCTAGGCTTCAAAAACTAGTCAAAAGAAAAAAATCAAGAAACCAAACCTATACCATAGTGTAGTTCTTGGAGAGAGCTTTTTGATGAGTATAAGAAGTTGAAAAATGGACCATTTGGGTGAAATTTATGCCTATTTGAAGAAAACTTTCCCAATTAGGCTTGCGGGTGGCTTTGTGGTGGCACTCGGGTAGAGCCATCGATGACCCACTAACGGTAGTGGCTGGACAATGGCAACTAGGTAATTCCCTGGTGGCGGACCCAAAAGGGTTATAAAATTTGATTTAATTTTTTCTTTTCCAAAGTTCTACGACATACTTGAACATTTATAAATTTCATTTTAAATATATTGGATAGTTAAAATTTAAATCAGGTGGCATTTAAATTGTTTTAAATTTCATTTTTGTAGAAATTTTTTTACCTACCCCACTGGGATAGGCTTAGCCGACTGATGATTGATAGGTGTTGACTGTGGTACCTACAGGTACCGTTGAAAACATTGCCAACATACTTGCAATCGTAGGGCCATGGGAATGGGGGGGCCCATAAACCCCCTTCCCACTTAATTTTTTTTTTAATTTTTATTTTAAAAATATTTGTAGGAATTAATTTATACCAACAGGATTTAGCTTTTTTTTTTAATTTTTATTTTCTGCACACTACAAATTTGATGACCATATGACTGAATAGGGGTGGGAGGGCAATTTTTTTGTAATTTTACACAATGACAAAAATAGGGCATATTTTATATGATTTTTCCTTTCTCAACCAACCTAGATCCAATTGTGAGGTCCATTTTGTCCCATGGGGTCATCTATAATGTATTTCTCCCACAAAACCTTCATTTGAATGCATAGCCAAGAAACCCTTTTGACCCAACATTTTTCACACCCCAAATTTGCAACAACCCACCATAACAACAAACTCAAAACCCTCAAATCTACAATAAACAACCCATGAAACCTTCACATCTTGTCATGTCTTTCATTCTCTCATGTAAAACCATAGGTTCAAACTTAAACAAGATTTGCTTAACCTAGGGTTATCCAACCACAACCATGGTTCTGATACCAAATGAAAGAAACTTGCATCCATCTAATGACAATTTCCTCATAATCTAAAAGAGAAATCTATGCAAATAAATATTCAAAATCCATATGCAAGAGAATAAACAACATACCCATCAAAAGATGACACAAGATATACCCTAGGAAAATCCTCAAGAGGGAAAACCCGACCTCCAAAAGCATCCATTACTCATGTATTATTCGATAATAAACATTGCAATACATCTTCAAAGCTCTCCATGAACATCATTGAAGCATCAATCCCTCAAAAAGCACTACATGTGAATAAGCATGCAATCACACATCCCATGCCATGCTTCAACCCTCACAAATGCTAACAAGAGCTAACCTATCAACTAGCCAACCTTAAACAACTACGCTGGATGCACTTGGTTTTATTGAAACAAGCTCACACAAAACCACCAAGAGGTATTGCATAAAACCATGTGACTAAAACCATGAGATTACAAAACCATGACCCCACATTTAATATTGGTTGCTTTATTAAATTACTTTATCCAATATTAAATAAATACATTTTTATAACTTACATTATGTCCCAATGTTACATACAACATAAAGTGGTTCCAATAATATTAACTCCTAGTGATGCACACAATTCTAGGTCCCCTAAATGCACTACACACATAATAATAAATTAAACATTATAAACATTATACAAGGTGTACAACACTTCATTCCTAATAAGAAAAGTGACAACATTTGGATTTAGATTTAGATTTGGATAGAAAAATCGCTAACATTTCTAACTCATTTTTTTTTCTCTTAATAATGATTTGATATTATCTTCAATCTACACAAGCAATATTCCTAAAAACCACAAAATTTTAAAAAAATCATGTGCTTGTTATTTTAAAAGTTTTCTTGAATTTGCATCAAAGCTAACAACTATTTTTTAAATAAATCTAATAAAGAAAATAAGATGTGTAGAGGAAAATCTTAGGCTTGATAAATTAAAATTTATTCCTTAATACATTATTTTTTTATTAAAAATATAAAATGCTCATGAATATCAAACTATGCATCATTTTAAAATTCTAAGAGTTTTTCCATGACCTACTGGTCATTAGTTATTTATTTTAAAAAGGAATTTCACATCTACCCATGTGTCCATATGTACAAGCATTGATGAAATTTTTAGTTTCAAATTAGGTTGACCACACCTATTTATTTTTATTTTTGAAAGTATTAGTAATGCCTCTTTTAAATATCTAATTTTCACCAATTTTATTTTTAAATTATTTAAATTAATGTTTTCTATAAACTACACTCAATTTCCTACAACTTTTAATGCTACATTTAATTCAAAATTATAAATAAGTCCTTCAATTTTAATGTGAAGCTATTAATTCTATTTTTATAACTTTTATCAATACTTATGGGCATGGTTTGGTTCATCATGGAATTAAACTCACTAGCCTAAAATTGTAATCTTTGTGACAATCACTTATATTAGTGTTTGATCTAGACTCTTATAAATATTAGGCATTGTTTTGGTGTTCTTATAAATCACTTATGATTCTTGGACACTCCTTTAGGCCAAATATGATGTCTAGAAATTGGTTTTTTTATGTTCTAAGATTCTTTGAATATTTATTCTCTTTGATAGACTAATTCTTGTTCTACTTGTAGCTCACCCAAAAATGTCTATTTTTTCATTTCAATATGAGGCTAAATGTGATTGAATTTCTTTTTGGGTTATTTGCTAGACTACCTTAGTGCAGTAGGTGGTATGCTTCAACTTTAGTAGTAACCTTGGTAAAGACTTGAGTGTAATTCCTAAGTGGGATGTTTTTTATTAGAGGTAAAATAGGTTTTGAAGGGGCCCCAAAACCCTTTTCAAAAAAGAATGTTGCATCAAAATATAAACAAGAAAACTAATGAGGCCAACAAGCAACAAAAAACCAAAAAAACAATTGCCAACAAAGAGGAACAAAAATAAGGAACTATAGATTCCTTAAGATATTAGCTACCTCCATATCACTGTCAATAATCTTCCGATGCACTTTCATAACTTCAGTGACTTCCTTGGTAGGAATCCAAGCATTCAACTTAGTTTTATTATGAGTCCTAGTACAAGGACCCTTATCACTAACCTCTCTAATCAAAACACTAGGAGGGCCAACCACATTACCAACATCATCCTTCCCACTCGACGCTTCCTCCATCCACTACCTTGCCTTCTCATTTAGAAAACACAGACCCTTGGCTTCATTTTTCATGACAAACTTGCTAACATCCACCACCTTGTCCAATTTCTGGTAAGCCCGATCCAACTTTTCTTCAAGAGCCACAATCTGTTGGATGTTGTGGTTGTGTTGCTGATATGTGGTTGTCATTGATGTCAAAACTATTAGCATTAATGTCTTAGAGGCTGTATATGTCGAGGATATCAAGAAAATTGAAATGAAATAAGTTGTAGGTTGTCAATGGTGAAATGAAGTTCAGTATGTCAATGAATTTAGTACATTGATGATCTAAGGTTGTGGACTAAAGGGTTTCTTTTTGAGTATATCTAGTTTACCCACGTTGAGTTTCAAAGATCCGCATGAAGATTTGTTCATGTTATGAAGATTTGTATTTTGATAATTTTTCTGTTGCTTTAGTTGGTGTTCCTGAATGAAGATGATTTGATTTTAGCAAGTTCAGTTACTTTGAATGCCTCTCTGGTGATTCATGATGTTTTTGGATGTTTCTAGATTATTCTCTATGTTGTACATCCGCGTTGATTGTTGTGCTAGCGATTCAAGATTTTCTCTTGCATGTTCATTTTTTCATGTTCTTGGTCGACAGGGTGTTGAAGCGTGTTGTGGATCTTCAAAGATTAATTTTTGAAGGTGGTTTGTGTTTGAGAATGTTATTTTGGGTCTCCACTATGTTGTGGCTGACCTTGGTTGATTCACATTAATAATATTTATTGTTTTGGGTTGGCAGTTTGTTATCATTTTATTATTTTCATTAAGGCCGACATGTAGCGATGTAATTTCTTGTTGCAGATATATAAGAGCGATTGTTTTATCATTTGAATGGATGAGTGTGTGAGTCCTATGTGCGATTACTGTTCAGATATTTCAAAGGAAAAAACAAAGTGTGAAGAAGAGTGAAGATGTGTTCATGTGCTTAATCGAAACTGTAATTAGGCATTAGCAGATGCTATTTTTCTCAGTTCAAATCTTGTGGATGTAATTCAATCTTTTGTAAGATAGCATGTCTTCCTTGGGCAATAAGCCTATTTGTAATTGAGTAGTGAGCTCTAGGTAGTGCGCTTGAATGCATGTGCATTCCCCATTCATATTTCTTTATACTTTTAAAAGGATATAATCTTGTGGACTGACCTCCACTGTGGTTTTTCCCCTAATAGGGTTTCCACATAAAAAATATTGGTGTTATGTGTATTTTTGATGTGTTGTTGATTTATGCTTTCATGGTTATTGATTAAATCTGAGAATAAGGTTAATAAGTTGAATAATTTTAAAATTATGTGACGACTAATTCATCCCCCTCTCAGTTTCCTGCCCTTGTGTTGCCAACAACTGGTATCAGAGTAGGTTCCTTGGAAGAAGTTTAACAGCTTGAGGTGATCTGGTATGGCAACATATAAGAAGGATAGTTTGAGATTTGATGGAACAAAATATTCTTTGTGGAATATTCAAATGGAATTCCATCTGAGATGCATTGGTGAACCCTATTGGAGCATTACAAGCAATAGGTATGTTATTCCTTAGAATGGTCCTACTACTACTACTACTGAGATTAAGGATGCTGGGTATAATATCAGGGCCAAGGAGGCATTGTTGAGCACTTTGACTAATTCTGAGATGACAAATGTTATGGATCTGAAGACTGCTTATGAGATCTAGAAAAAGTTGGAAACTTTGTATGAAGGTGATGCTAATGTGAAGATTGCTAAGTTACAATGTCTGAAAGGGCAATATGAAATGTTGAGAATGGGTGATGATGAGAACGTTACTACTTTCATGCAAAGAGTGAATGAACTTTTGTGTGGTATCGGATGTGCTGGTGGACAGTTGGACGAATCAGAGATTGTTGCTAATGTTCTTAGATCCTTGCCTGCTTCATACAAAGTCAAAGCTACTACTATTGAAGAGCTCCAGACTATGACAAATGTAACCAGAGACATGTTGATTAGTAAGCTTACTACTTTTGAGTTGAGTGAATTTGGTGATGCTCTTCCTAAGATAGAATCTGCATTCAAGGCTACTACTTCTAGCAGAGATAAACATAGATATGATCCAGGTGAAAGTTCATCTAGAAAGACATTCAAGTATGAGGAAGAAATGAGATAGATTGAGGAAGAAGAAAGAGAGCTAGAAGAGCTAGAAGCACTTATTGTCAAGAGAGAAGCCAGAGGAGAAGGTAAGTATAAAGGGAAATTTCCTATTAAATGTTTTTCTTGCAATAAGATAGGTCATTTTGCATCAAGGTGTTCAAAAAGAGTCCCTAAGCCAAAACCTAACAAGCCTAGATCTCAAAGAAAGTGCTATTATGTTGCTGATGAAGGTGTGACAGATGATGAATCTGATAAAGGGAATGCAAGTGAAGATGAATGGGTATTTATTTCTATCAAGGAAAATGATCCAACCCCTATTGAATCTGTTAGTTGCTCAAATGTGGAGAAAGCTCTAGTGGCCAGAGTTGAAGAGAAAGATGAATGGGTAATTGACAGTGGATGTTCTCATCACATGATAGGTGACAAAAGCAAGTTTGTGAGTATAGAAAAGTATGATGGTGGTGTTGTAAGATTTGGTGATGATAAAGCTGGTGGTATCCGTGGTAGAAGATCCATTGCTCTTGATGGTAAGAATAATACTGATGATGTTCTTTATGTGGAAGGTTTGAAGCATAACCTCTTAAGTGTCAGATAGATGGTTGACAAGGGATACAATCTTCAATTCAAGAATGGTAAGTGTAGAATATTGGGAAGTTCTGGAAATGTGATTACTTCAGGTACAAAAACAAAAGGTAACATCTTTCACCTGAATGTTGCTAATAAAAGTTGTTTGATTTCTCAAGTTGATGAAAGTTGGTTATGGCATAGGAGAATATGTCATGTAAAATTTGATAATATTGTTAAGATAAGTTCTACTCAAGTAGTGAGAGATCTTCCTAAGTTGGTAAAGCCTGCTAATACTATATGAAAGGAATGTCAGTTAGGGAAGCAAACTATAATTTCATTTTGGAGCAAACAACATTGTTCAAAAGAAGTGTTGGAGCTTGTGCATACTGATTTGTGCGGTCCTTCTAGAATCAAAAGTTTAAAAGGAGACAAGTACTTCATGTTACTTATCGATGATTACTCTAGATTGATGTGGGTTGCTTTCTTAAGGGAGAAATCTAAAGCTTTGGAGAATTTCAAGATTTTCAAGGCTATGGTTGAGACAGAGATAGGTTTGAAGATTAAATGTTTGAGATCAGATAGAGGTGGTGAATTCACTTCTCATGAGTTTAATTCTTTTTGTGAAGTGCATGGGATAAAGAGACAATTATCTGCCCCACAGACCCCTCAACAAAATGGAGTTGTGGAAAGGAAGAACAAGATAGTTCAAGAGGCTGCTAGAACTATGATGTTGGAAGGAAATGTTCCTCATATCTATTGGAGAGAAGCTAAGAGTACTGTTGTTTACATCCTCAATTGGGTACAAGTCAAAGGTGATACTATTAAGACCCCTTTTGAGCTATGGACTGGTCAAAACCCTACTATTAGATACTTCAAAATCTTTGGGAGTAAATGTTATATCAAAAGAGATGAAGAGATAGGAAAGTTTGATGCTAGGAGTGATGAAGGAATCTTTCTTGGTTATTCTACTAAGAGCAAGGCCTATCGGTGCTACAACAAGAGATTGAGGAAAATAGTAGAAAGTGCAAATGTCAAGGTTGATGAGGACATAACTAGACCATCTAGAACCTATGGATATGATTTAGATGATCAGAATAACAGTTCAGTCATAGGAAAGCAAGTGTAGACTCAAAATCAAGTTCAAATCATTCTAGTGAATCAAGAAGATAAAGAGGAAGGAGAAAATAGTGAACGTGCAGAAGAGAGAACACAAGAGCTAGAAGTTCAAGAACATCCTAAGACTCCAAGGTATGTAAGATTGAATCATTTAGAAAATTAGATCATAGGTGATAAGAACAAAGGTGTCTAGACTAGGAGAAAGATTGTTGAAGAGTACTATTTGATTTCAAAGACTGAGCCTAATAATGTGAATGAAGCATGCAAATATGAACATTGGGTGGAAGCAATGAAAGAAGAGCTACAACAAATTGAGAAGAATAATACAGGGATTCTTGTTCCTAGACCCAAGGTCAAAAATGTAATTGGAACTAAATGGGTCTTTAGAAAAAAGTTGAATGAGCAAGGTGAAGTTGTCGGAAACAAAGCAAGATTGGTGTGTAAAGGATATTCATAGATGGAAGGAATTGACTTTGAAGAAACTTTTTCCCCTGTTGCTAGGATTGCATTTGTGAGATTATTTCTTGCTTATGCTACTTACAAAAGCTACAAGGTTTATCAGATGGATGTTAAGTAAACATTTCTAAATGGTGAAATGGAATAAGAGGTGTATGTAGAGCAACCTAATGGATTTCAATTGACTGATTAGGGAGATATGGTTTGTCGGTTGAAGAAAGCATTATATGGACTTAAGTAAGCCCCTAGAGCATGGTATGCTAGATTGGATAAGTATTTGTTGAAGCTTGGATTTAACAAAGGTACTCCTGATAGTAATCTATATTTCAAGATTGATCATAATAAAGATTTGATTATGGAAGTATTTGTTAATGATATCATTTATGGAGGAGATGATGGTTTGTGCATGAAGTTTGCTGATGAGATGAAAAATGAGTTTGAGATGTCAATGATTGGAGAGATGAAATTATTTTTGGGAATGCAAATTACTCAGTTATATAAAGGGATCTTCATATCTTAGTCCAAGTATGTGAAATAATTGCTAAAGAAGTTTGGTATGGAAGATTCAAAGCTAGTTGGTACACCTATGGTGACCGGATGCAAGTTGACAATAGATGATGATTCTATGAAAGCAAATCAAACTAGATACAAATCAATGATTGGTGGATTGCTTTACTTGACTCAAACTAGACCAGATATCATGAATGTTGTATGCATTGTTGCAAGATTTCAAGCTGATCCTAAGGAATCTCATGTAACTGCTGTGAAGAGGATTTTCAAATACTTGAAGGGAACAGTTGACTTTGGGTTATGGTATCCTAAAGATGATGATCTTACTTTGAGTGCCTTTACTGATGTTGATTGGGTAGGTGATGTGGATGACAAAAAGAGTACTAGTGGTGGTACATTTTTCTTGGGTAAGAAGCTGATTTCATGGTTAAGTAAGAAGCAAAATGCCATTTCTTTATCTACTATAGAGGCATAATACATTGTTGTTGCTAACAACTATACTCAAGTATTGTGGATGAAGCATATGTTGAAAGATATCAGAGTTGTGTATGATGAACCTATTGCTATATTCTGTGATAATTCAAGTGAAATTAACATTTCTAAGAATCTGGTGTTGCATTCAAAGACCAAGCATATATCTATCAATATTCACTTTTTGAGAGAGAAAGTGAGTGAAAAGGAAGTCAGATTGGATTATGTGCTTACTAAGGAGCAGATTGCAAATATATTTACAAAACCATTGCCTAAGGATACTTTTGAGTATATCAAAGGGAAGCTAGGGGTGATTACCCCTCATAATCAGAACTAAGATGCATTGTATTGCATCAATCCATGCATTTCATAGTCATATTTTGATCCAGATTAATGTTGTGGTGGCTGCTACTTAGGGGGAGTAGTCAGATGTTCAGATATGTGGTTCAGAGCTTGTGTGGTAAAAAGAGATCTTTGTCATTGATGTCAAAGGGAGAAAAGATTCATGTGAAAATCTATGAATTATCTAAAGATAAGAGTCATGTGGGAGAAGAGTTGTTGAGGAGAAAATATTTAGAACCTAAGGGGGAGTAAGTGTTGAAGATAGTTACGTTGATGGTGTTTTTCACATCATGTATTGCCATCAATGCCAAAGGGGGAGATTGTTGGATGTTGTGGTTGTGTTGCTGATATGTGGTTGTCATTGATGTCAACACTATTATCATTAATGTCTTAGAGGCTGTATATGTCGAGGATATTGAGAAAATTGAAATGGAATAAGTTGCAAGTTGTCAGTGGTGAAATGAAGTTCAGTCTATCAATGAGTTCAGTACATTGATGATGAGAGGTTGTGGACTAAAGGGTTTCTTGTTGAGTATATCTAGTTTATCCAGGTTGAGTTTCAGACGTCCATGTGAATATTTGTTTGTGTTATGAAGATTTGTATTCTGGCAGTTTTTATGTTGCTTCAGTTGGTGTTCCTGAATGAAGATAATTTTATTTTAGCAAGTTCAATTGTTGTGGATGCCTCTTTGGTAATTCATGATGTTTGTGGATGTTTCTAGATTGTGCTCTATCTATTTTGCAAGTTTGTGTTGATCGTTGTGCTCGTGATTCAAGATTTTCTCTTGCGTGTTCCTGTTTTCCATGTTCTTGGCGAACAGGGTGTTGAAGAGTGTTGTGGATCTTCAAAGATTAATTTTTGAGGGTGGTTCATGTTTGATAATGTTATTTTGGGTCTCCACTATGTTGTGTTTGACCTTGGTTGATTCACATTAATAATCATTATTATTTTGGGCTGACAATTTGTTATCATTTTAATATTTTCATTGAGGCTGACATGTAGCGATGTAATTTCTTGTTGCAGATATATAAGAGCAATTGTTTTATAATTTGAATGGATGAGTGTGTGGAGTGTGTGAGTCCTATGTGCGATTATTGTTTAGATCTTTCGAAGGTAGAAGCAGAGTGTGAAGAAGAGTGAAGAAGTGTTCATGTGCTTAACCAGAACTGTAATCAGGGATTAGTAGATGCTATGTTTCTCAGTTCAAATCTTGTGGATGTAATTGAATCTTTTGTAAGATAGTGTCTCTTCCTTGGGTAGTAAGCCTATTTGTAGTTGAGCAGTGAGCTCTAGGCAATGCACTTGAATGCATGTGCATTCCCCATTCATATTTCTTTATACTTTTAAAAGGGTATAATCTTGTGGACTAACCTCCACTACAATTTTTCCCCTAACAGGGTTTCCACATAAAAAAATCTTGGTGTTATGTGTATTTCTGATGTGTTGTTGATTTATGCTTTCATGGTTATTGATTAGATTTGAGAATAAGGTTAATAAGCTGAATAAGTTTGAAATTATGTGACAATTGATTCACTCCCCCTCTCAATTGTCTACCCTTGTGTTGCCAACACAATCCTCTTCTCAAAATCTTGTTTCAAGTTCAATGTCTCATTTGCAATGATTTTCATCACATCAAAGAATTGATTGATTTGAACCTACAAAGAAGGCTCTGAAGGAGTAGATGACTACCTGACTTTACTAACTAGACTACAGACCTTCACATTAGTGAGATTTAATTTGTGGAAATTTCATTTCAAAAGACCGAAGAGAGTTAAAGTTCCATCTTTTTCCATCCCCAACACATTTGGTAAGTCCCTATTGAAGTTGAAGATGTCCCTATCATCCACACAGTCCTCCTAGGAGTCCCCACTAAGATTTTCACTTTCAAGAACATCCTTCCCTTTCTAACTAGCAACCAGAACCTTAATCTTGTGTAAGGATCTTTCAATTTCCTCAATGATGCTCCTCCCTTTATCTTGTACCTTCAAACCATGTTCCTACAAATTTGTATTTACTTGACCACCAACAACCTATTGAGGTTCAACATTGGGGGAATTAGCTCCAACACTAACCAACTCCTCTTGATTGACATTGTTCCGCTTAGCCTTCTTCTAAGAGTTCCCACCCTTCGATCCCACCTTCCTCTTTGAACTAGACAACGGGGGTTTCCCAACCTTATCACCCACAAAAATCTTCTTTCCTTTCTTTAGACCTGAGGAATCACCCTTCACAATTTTTCCAATAGGGGACTTACCAACAACCACCTCATCACTACCCGTTACATATTCTTCAAAATCAAAGGTTTTTAGGCATTTTTTCTTTCTTTACACTCTTTTCCTCAAAAGGAGTAGGAGGCTCCAAATAGAATTCCATGGAGGCATCCAAATCAGGTTCATAATCCTCAACATACCCTAAATCAGATGGGATTTCATATTCCAAATCAAGCTTCTGTTGTTGACCCTTAGTAACCCTCTTAGGTTGAACAAGAACAATGTACAACTTAGCATACTCATAAATAAGGAGGATAAGGCACTCATGAAGAACAAGATTCTTGGGATTACACCTATGATCTCTAATACCACACTCTAGGGAAGCACGTAGATAAAAAGGAAAGGAAACCTTTTTCTTGTGCCTCAAATGGTTGAGAAGAAAAAAATGATAACTAGATAAAAAAGAGAAATGCCCATCGAGCGTAAAGTACCTCATGATTTATTTAGCAACGTCACCCCAAATCACCTTGATAGAGTTGCGATAGTAACCCCACATTTACCCTTCTCCAATATATTCCTTTCATCATCCTTGAAGAATGTTTCCAGTGCAACACTTGACTCCTTATTGTCTTTGTAAACTTTTCTACCATTGGTAGAAAGACCCATAATTTCAGCAATTAGGTCTTCAATAATATTAAACTTAGTCCCACCAAGCTTCAAAACCCTATTTTTCCATCCTTGAATGAAATCCTCTATAAACTTAGGGTCATGCCCATGCAGTCTCTCCATGTAAGGCGTAACACCCCCAACTACAACCAAAATTTTGCATTAGTCTTCGAGGTGTCATAGGAGATAGGTTCAACTCTATTCTAGTCACTACCCATGATCACAGCCACCATAAACCACAAAAGCTTGAAAAAATTATAGAGAATAAGAAGAATCCTTGAGAAAACAACATTAGATCCACCCACAATCCATGTGGGAGAGGTAAGGTGGTAGAGGGAAATTATTAATCTAGAAAGTCTCCCCTTACGGATGATTGTCAAATTAGCAAAACACTAGGTGAAATCAGAATAGAGATTATCCCAAGATCTGTCATGTAAACAAGCTCATGTGAAATAAGCTAATGATGAAGACAGCCCCTCCTTAGCATGTTTGTAGATCATTATTTAAACTAGGAAGGGCTTCAATGGGAAGGGGGTCGTTCCCTTCCCATAACATATGATCATTAACCCCAATATTAGTAAAAACATTAGCCAAACAATTACCCTCTCTAAAGATATGGGAGATGTAGCATTGTTCAAAGGAGTTCAATATTTCCACAACATCCAAGATGAGAGATTCAACCATCCATGAAGGGGGGTGGATTTCTTTAGGTTAATGACATTTAGAGAGTAACCATCGATCCAAACCTTCCATAATCCTTTAGATTGAGCTAATTTCAGCCCATGATAGGTAGTTGAAGCTTCCAAAAAGTGGTTTGTTTGTGTTCCCAAAGGGAGTGCCACTGTGAAAACAAACCTACCATTAGAATCTCTCAACACTCCCCCATAACCAACATGACTCAAATTACCTTTAGCAGCTCCAAAATTAACTTTCACCCAACCAACAGGAGGAGCTTTCTAAGCAACATCATTCCTAGAAGCCTTACCTTTTTTCAAAGGAAGGGAGATATCACAAGGAAAATTCCAATTACACAAAACGATAGCATCACTAGGAAAAACCACCAACTTAGGACTACTTTGAAAGGAAGCTTCAGTCAAAAAATTCTCTTTGATAGCCGCATAGATCTTAAAAGCCAAGCAGATAGAAGGGAGTGTAGAGTCCTTGAATATTATGTTTTTTCTTTAGATCTAAATGCCCTATGCAAGATGAGGAACAAAGAGACCAGAGAAAGATAAAAGTAGGATTAGAAAAGGGCCCACCCATTGATACCACAAGTCCCCAATCAAGGAAGGAAAAACCCAGCTCAGATTCTAGAGAGAGAGAGCACATGAGCCAAACTTCTCACATACTTGCAACCAATCAAAAGATGATATGAGTCCTCTATGGATTCTTCACACAGAAAACGTATGTTAGGTAGCATAATAACCAAAAGAATAAATTCACCATAGGAATCAACTTGGGAAACCAGAGAAAAGCCCAAAAAGGAATAGGGATGATATAAGAAACTTGAAGAGAAAAACCCGAAGAAACAAAGAATTTTCCATTGGAAGAAAACTTCCAGACAACATTATCAACTAGAGCAAAAGAGGGGATATGAACAGAAGACAAGGCTTTGTAGAGGACTTCCAAACCTAGGTCGAACTCATGTATCCTTTTCCATGAGGAAACATCCATATAATCAACAACAAATTTTCCAAATCGGCTAGTAAAAAGATCCATAAAAGGGAGAGCCCAAGGCTCTTCTTTGAGAGGTCCATTCCCAAACCTATAGTCATCCCATAAAATAATTCTTGTACCATTCCCTAGTTTCCATTGCAATCCATTAGAAATAATATTTTTGGCTTTAGCCATATAATTCCAAAGAGTAAAGCCAGAAGGGGGGATAATCCACTAGCAAGAAGGTCCCTCAAGCAATCCACTCCCCTTAGATATTTACTAGTAATAATCTGAGCCCATTCATTGTTACTAGAGATGAGGTTCCATAGTTGCTTAGCAAGTAGAGCCATGTTGAATTCTCTGATTTTGCAAATGCCTAATCCTCCCACCTTCTTAGGCCTATAGAAATCATCCCAAGAAACTAGGTGTAATATTTTATTCTCTTCCACCCTAGACCAAAGATAATTCTTTTGAATACATTCAATCTTATCCACAAACTTCCACGACATATGAAAAATACTAAGAACATAGACCAGAAGATTTTAGAAGGTATACTTAATCAATTGAACTTTCCTAGCTTGACTTAGCAAAGCCCCTTTCCACCCAACCAATTTAGAGTTAATCTTATCAACCAAATCACACCAAAAGGAATCAAGAACAACATTGGAACACAACAGAAGGCCCATATAAGACAATGACAAATCCCTAATTTGACACTGCAAGATCCTCACAATTCTCCACTACCTATGCTCATGAGTATTAAGAAAAAAACAACACTCTTAGGAAAACTAATATTTTTCCTAGAAGCTGCTTCATATTTTTGCAAAATTATTGAACCTTATAGAATTAATGTGGTTGGAGGCATGATGTTTCAATGTAGAAAGGTGAAAGAACCTAGTATTCCTATCCCCACTTTTTAACCACATGATTCTAGACCTTTGTTTCCAAAATTCATCCTCTTTAGCAACAATATTATGCAACCTAGACATAAGATTATTTTCCTTCTCAATGAGACCTTGATCATAGCCAAACGCCTGAATAGATTTTTGAATATTGAAAAGCTCCTCCTTAACAGCTTCCTTCTCAACAATTTTTTTCCCAAAACATGATCTATTCCATCTCCTGACATTATTTTTAACATTGGCCAATTTCTTAGCAACCCTATACATGGAAGAACCATCCACTTGAATATCTCACCAATATTGAATTAGACCTTTAAGGTCAGGATCACAAGTTCACATTTTTTCAAATCTGAAAGGAAAGTGTTTCCTTCTCCCTAGTAGGTCAATTGATAGGGAAAGAGGAAAGTGATTAGACACCAACCTATTCAGGTCCAAAAGAGAGCAAGAATAAGAAACAATCCAATCAGGAGAGATAAGGGCCCGATCAAGCTTAACCTGAATCAAAGCTTCATGCACATGTTGGTTAGACCAAGTGAAGGAGGCCCATTTGAAATCTAAATCAAGAAGAGCATTATCATTAATTAGATTCAGAAGATCAAACCTTCTCTCATCCACAATCTGAGACCCACCCATTTTCTCAACATCATGCAAGGGGGTATTAAAGTCCACCATAACCAACCAATTTTAGAAATAGGATGTAGAGATTTAAAAGAAATAAGATTTTCCCAAAAAAAAATTTCTAGCATTCTTACTATTAGATGTATAAATATTAGAGAGAGTCTAAGAGAACTTATCATGAACATTGATGCAAAAAGTAGGCACATGATTAAAATCTTGAAACATCACCAAACCCTAAATCAATTTTAGATTCCAAAAAGAAACAATACCAACAGACACCCCAGTTGCCTCAGAAAAATGCATACCATAGTCTTTGAAGAGCTTGTTTTTGAGTCTAGACAACTTATCCAACCCCATTTTAGTTTCTTGAATCGAAATAACATCAAGTTTATGATCCCTTACCAAATTTGAAAGGAGATCATGTTTGTGAGGGTGATTTAACCCTCTCATATTCTAGGATATGATCTTCATGAGAACTTATGGCGGGGGGAGCTCTTAGAGCACATCTCTAGTAAACTCCTTTGATTACCATCAACAATATCCATTCTACTTTCCTTATCCCTAGTAACTTGCGAAGGAGGGTGACCCTTGCCTCTCTACTCAGATCCACAGTCTAAACTTTGTCTATTTCTAGTTGATACTCCGAGAGGGGGATTATTTTTCTTTCTATTTCTTCCTTTCACAAGAATATAGGGGGGTTCCACCATTTCTTCATTTTCCTTCTAGGAAAGTTTTCCACTCAAACAATCCTTTGAACCCTCAAGCATAGAAGAAGAAATGCATCCAGCTTGTGGCGACTTCAAACCCTCATTAACTAGAAATGAAGACACCAAATTGACACTCTCAGAGTTTAAAGATTCCACCTCCTTTGTAGGAGAGGAGCCCAAAGACGTATTGACTCCACTTTTTTCCTCACTAATCCCCTTAGGACTAGGAGTAGACACAATATTATCAACTACCAGCTCAAGAACCACACCATGCTCATTATCATCCGAGCCCATGAAATCCATATTATTCATGTCTGCAACCACATACACCAAATTCTTAGGATCACCCCCTCGCCTCTCCACAAGACCCATAGAGGCACCCTAAACCACATGACCCTTCTCTTTTTCTCTCCACTACTTGACCACCAACTTCTGCACCTTCAAATGACATTTTTTTCCCAGTGACCCACTTTTTCACTATGGAAACAAGCAAAAGGAATAGATTCAAATTCCACCTCTTGCTCCCAAACCCCAAGCTTAGAATTAATCTTGACAATTGAGGGGAGATCCATAGACTATTTAAAATTAACACAAAAATGAGCATATACAATATGCTTTTTAGAAGTAGTCATTTGATCAATAGATAAGAAGAATCCAAAGGTACACACAATTCCTTTAAAAACTTCATCCCATAATTCTAGAGGGAGACCTGAAAGTCTCACCCTAACAGGGGCCATCGAAAAGGAGCAAGAGTTCGGATTAAAACCTAGTTCCCATCTTTTGAGCATCAGAGAGGACTTCTTGATAAACCAAGGGACACCCATTAGGGCCAAAATAAGATCATCTTCACAGTTGAACGAGAAGGAGAAAAATCCTTTTGCCATTCCAGCCACATCTACTTGACCATTAAGATGCCAACGATTCAAAGAGAACTTATGGACTAGCTCAATATGAGGACAAGACCCCACAAATTTACCCAAAAAAGTCATTTCCATGTTTAAGACACTTTTCTCAAAATACAATCAGGAAAAGAGATTGAAAATTCACCTATTGACACGTTAGAAATGAAGGCAACATGAGGTGAAGAGCTTTTACCTTTAGGCTCCGCTCCAAAAAGGTTTGACCATTTAAGGGATGACTTGAAAAAGAGGCCACCCCATGTCTTATCACCAATAGGAACCAAGCCAGAAGATATGAAACCCATGCCTAGAGCATCAGTAGATTGATTGAGGCCATACTTTTTTGCATCGAGATTCCCCAACTCAGACAAGGACAATGAAAAATGTAAAGGACAAGAAATATTAGAGGCCGCTTTCCCACCAGAAAACTCATTTTCCAAATGAGGGGACCCACGCCACTTACCATCATCCAAGGACCCACCTGACATCACCTTACCATCAAGTTGTCCGCCATTAGTGCCTGCTACAACTCCAAGGTTTCCCGCCTTCACCAAATTTGAAATGGATCCACCACCATTTTTGCCACTCGAAGAGAGTGCCATATGAGCTCAATATGCCAAAGAGATCTCCATGTTGTGTTGTTTTCATTTTTACCTAAGTGGGATGTTAATGGTGTGTGCAACTTGTTTTAATTGTTAAAAACTCTAGGAAGATGCCTATTGCTTTGGTGGTGTATACTAGTGAAATGGAGGTCATGATAGGAGATACAATTCTACTAATATGTTACAAAATTGATAATGAGTGGTTGAATATACAATAAATATACAATAACAATCTTGGAGAGGATATCTTATAAAAAAATAAAATTTGGTGTACTAGAATTTCCAATGAAAATCTTTAAGAGTGTGGTAGAAGATAAAGTGAAAGATAGGGATCCTAGAGTGAAGGAAATAAATAGAGATTTAAAAGAGAATATTCAACTATATAAAATATTTAGATTTTAGACACGGATAACAATAGTTTCATTTAAGATATTTTAAAACCTAGTATTAGCTCTTAAGGAGGAAAAAATAGTATTGAGAGAGTGCATATTGCTTGTATGAGAAATAATTATCTCCAAATGAGGGTTATGATGAGTCTGATTTGTGTCTAGGATTACATACCTATTGGAAAACAAATAAGGGAATCTTATAATTTAGGGTTCAAGGATGGTTGGAATTTTTAATATTTCAAAGTTAAAGTAGAAACTAGCATTTAGTGTGCACACACATTTGTTTTGGTCTAAATATGTAGGGTAGGTTTAAGGGGTCTGTAAAGACTTAGGAGCGGTTAAAATACATATTAATAGAAATTTTAAACTAGGAAATAGGATAAATAAATCTTAAGTGTGTTTGTGAGGATGGAATCCAATGTGAGTTCAAAAACATAAGGTGGAGATTGTAAAGTGGGAAAAATTTAACCTTAGGACTTCTTTATTTCATATGGCTCTTCATTAAGAACATATTGTCTACAAGCAAAGTTACAATATATTAATAATAGTATTGGAAACTAAATTTAAAATTCTAATAAAACTTAAGCCAAGATACAACGTGCTTTTGATTGCAATGGTATGTGAATGCTCTTAATTTTTTGTAGCATACCATTAACATTATATGAATGATTAAATTTATAGTGCAATATTGTATTGGATATGGATTATGAAAATTATCAATGAGAGTCTATACATATATATGTTTTGAAGAAACTAAAATAATTTTAAAGATTTGATCATAGACCATGAGTTAAGGAGAGGTGGGTTAGTTAACTAGATTTAATGAGGAAATTTCTATTTTGATGAGAAATTTAACTAATGAGGTGATGATTATGGACTTTAGTAATTTATTTAATGAATAATGATGTTGAATATTATTTACATATTTATGGATAATGAAAGGATTTACTTTATTTATTTATTTAATGGGATAAAATGGGTTAAATAGAAATTAGCGTAATGTAATTAAAAATAAAAATTATTTAATTAATTAGTAATATTGCTATGGTATTCAATGTGTTCGATTATGAGTGTCTAGATTTTAACCCTCTTTCAGATGATGTTTGAAGTAACATTGTTTTAAATAAAATAAAAGTAGCTAAGAAGAAAAAATTAGGTGAGATGAAAAAAGTGATGATAAATTCTCCAAATGTGTTGAAGAAGTAATAGAAGATTAGGTAGAGAGATGATGCCCCCTCAAGAGGTTGTTTGTGTAAAAACTACATGAGTGAAATCTCAAAAGAAGAAATGTGTAGAAATTTTCAAATGGAAGATAAAGATAAAAAAATTAAAAAAGGAAGAAAAATGAAGAGATGGATGCAAGAAAAATGATTATGAATGAAATGAAGATAATGGATTTATTATGATGATGTATGAGAAACTGATTATTTTTAACGCTTTAGTTATATTAACACGAAGAGAGAAGACCTTATTTAATGCAACAATGGATATTATGCATCAAAGTATAAATATTAACAAGGTGGCAATGTATCTAATGCATATATTGATTTAAAAAGAAAAGGCCACCTTAAAAAATATACCATTAGACACCATGTTACAAAATAATATGATGTTATCATGATATATTTCAAGGATTGTGACAAATGCAAACAAATTAAAACACACACAAGAAAGCAAGAAATCATGCATAATGATGCAAAGATAGATATCATATTGCTCTTAGTCAAGCTAAAAACTGATTGATTGATTGATAATGGTTATAATATAATTATTTATGAGAAGAATGATCAGATGATTAGGAATGATCTATATGATTGATAACATTATTGATGATAAGAACATTAGCATTATAAATGTTGTGTGTGTGTGAAATGTGGGAAAGTAAATAAATCAACACAAACCTTAATGAAATGAATTATATCAAAGATTTGAACCAAGTAAACTACTCTATTTTGCAGTTAAACAAATCTTATAAGAACGTCTCATTGTCCTCTTACCCAAGGATTTATTAAACCACTTGGCCCTTAGATTTCTATATGCACAATGGTTGTTAAAATGAAAACTTAGGAAATGAGATAATATTCAACATGCAAGCCAATTAAGTTCCTACATGAAACTATATGATGGAAAGGATAATGGATACAATGATGAATGGACGCTGGTTTTAGATTATATAATGTAAATTCTATGATATGAAACTAGGATGATACTCCATATGCTCAAATGCTAACTATGAATATGCTAATCTAAAATGCAACTATGATGAAAAGTGGGATATAAAATGCAACTATGAAGCAAAGTATTATTCTAAGATTTAACTATGATGCAAAACATGATATGAAATGCAACTATAAGACTGCAAAATGCTCCAATTCTCAAACGACATTCCTGCATAATAACTCTATTCAAAAGTGGATGCAAAATACAATGCCAAAGGGTTGTATTTATAGCCTTTTCCAAGCAAATTGTGAGGTGGCAATGATCAATGGTCCAGATTCGAACAAGAGGAATGAACAGTGGAGATGAAGAGAATGAAGAAGGTGTCCCCTTGACCAAAGACAACATGCCAAATGGATGGAGGAATCTCTTGACCAATGAGCAACATGTCAAATGGATGGAGGAATCAAGTGTGGGAAGAAAAGACCATGTGTTTGAAAATTGGTTGAAGACATGTGTGAGGAATACGCCATGTGTTTAAAATTGGTTGAAATTAAATCTAATTTAAAAATTAGAATTATTTAATTTCATGTGACCTTGGTGAGGTGGCACAAAAAATTGTAGACATGTGCTTGAATTCCTAATCAAGATTAGTGAAACTTAATTAAATAAAAAAAGCTTATGAAAAATTGTTTATTTAATTAAATTAGAAGAATATGATTTTAGATTTGAAGAATTAGAAAGTATGAACAATATAAATAAATTGAGAATTTATTTATACCTAGTCGAAATATTAATTAAATAACTAGTATTTAATTAATTAGATTCCATGACCAATTTTAGGTGTATACATTTTGCCCCTCTTTGAAGTGATGTGTTTACACGTTGCTTCAAAGAAAAATTTGATACCGATGTCGAGATTTATTTTTTTATGCCCTAGATGCTGATTTTCAAATATTGACAGATATACACCCCCTCGGGAGATAAATCGGTGAATTTTGGATTTTTTGAAATTTTTGATGATTTTGCGATGATTTGATGATGATCTAAAATTTTTGTGTTTCAAAAATGATTTATCTCCCAAAAAATGAGATTAAAGCCACTAGGTGATGATCTGATTAATTAAGGCCCCTTCAAAAAATAAAAATAAAACAACCCCATAAAATGCCACTTAATTAACCTTTAAAAGATTAAAAAGTTGATTAGAAAGGTCATTTGTGCATTTTGCAATTTGAAAACTTTGTGAGTGAGAGTGATTGAGAAACTTGGAGTGAAATGGTGATCTTGTACAACACGCATCGGTTCGAGTGAGTTAGGTGACACAATCACCCAACAACGTACAGACCTCCGGTGAGTACCCCAAAAACTGCCTCGTATTTCATGCATTTTGTTTTCCCTTTCCCCTTTTTCATTTGAATTCAGTTTTGAAATGTTTTAGCACATTAGGAGACCAAAATAATGCATACATAGACTGTTATAGTGCATTGACTAGTCTAGCGCATAGGATTATCGATGTAGCACATAGGATAAATGAATTAGCGCATAGGATAAAGTAGCACATAGGTGACCCAAAGTAGCACAATCATGAACTATTTTAGCACATAGAATAGTCTAGCGCATAGGGCAATTAGATTAGCGCATTGATCAAATGGTTTAGTGCATCGGGTACTTTGGCGCATTAGGACTTTGTTTCGGTGCATTGAGCAGGTGAAATGGCGCATAGAGTAGTTCGGCGCATTGAAGGTCTGTTTTAGCGCATTGATGGATTTCTCTAGTGCATAGAAAGAATATTCTAGCACATTGGTGAAGTTTGATGATTTTCTTGTTGAGACTCCTTGATTTTGATGATGTGTGATCATGTCAATTTGTGATTTGATGATGATTGATGATTTTGATAGATTAGATGTCCATTTATCTCATGATAGGTGAGATTCAATGATAGGATGATGATAATTGACGTCATGATAGGCGAGGATCAATTATAGATTGATTGATATGATAAACCTCATGATAGGCAAGGTTGAGTTGATTGATGAACCTCTTGATAGGTGAGGTGCATCGATTGATTTGATAAACCTCATGATAGGAGAGGTTGATTTGATTGATTTGATACACTATAATAGAGGATAGATGCACTAAAATATTTACACAGATGTGCTATAATAGAGGGTCAATGCACTGGAAAAATGCTCAGATGCACTATAAGACAGCTTGGATGTGCTATAACTAAGGAGGTGTATACAAATGCAATATCCTTGATGATGATAGTTTGAATAAAGTGGATCAAAGTTTATAGAAGGTTGGGAATAAACTAAGGAACATTTTTGAATGATATGCTAGATTTTAGAGAAATATGCATGTATTAGGATTTTTGGAATTTGGATGGACTATTGTTAGGATTATTTGGTGTGCTTAAGACTGGAATCTTGCAACTAATTGTAAGGTTGGAATTTTGTTGCTTCTATACTTAGGGGATAGAACAACAATCTTCCACACTCTCATTCAAGGAAAAACCTAGAGATCTCAATCCAATGTCGAAAGGGGAAAGAGATCTTGCAATAGGGCTATCCTAGGGTCTAATTATGAAGTAAAGATGGGTTCACCATCAAGCTATGGATTAGAAAGACTGACGAATTGTATAATACCTAATTATGAAACTTATTGATATGTAAGACCTAATTAAATGACCTAGAAATGCAAGTAAATTAGAATAGAAAACTACAAAAGAAGAAGTGTGCACCTAGAAACCTGTAGAGGCTTGAATGAGGACTTGAAATGCTGAAAACATTGATTTTGAGGCTGCTTGGGACTCATACATCAGTTTGGGTGATTTAGTCCCAGATTGGGTTTTCTGTACCAAAACTGGAATCTAATAGTGCTTGATCAAAATATCTTGAAACCTAGAAAATGGTAGTACCGAGACTCATATGCCCAAGGTGGCATATTAGTTCCAGTATAATTTTTTATGACTTGATTCTGCCCTCCAATCTCTACTCATTCTGCCACACTTCATTTTTGGATCTAAAACCTTGATTTCATAATTGCAGATGACTTTTTCATGAAGATAGTAAGCTTGCAAATGAGGAGACAACTCCAAAAATTTCCTTCAAGCTTATAACCTAGTCTTCAAAGATCCTTCATGCTCCAAGACACCTAGATCTGCAATCACACATGTAGAGAGAGAAAAACTTGTTGATTGTTAGGGAATAGGGGTTTGCCTTGATCAAACCTCTTTTAGGTAATTAAAGAAAATGATGAGATAATGAAATAAGGACATAAAACATGAATTATGGAACATGAAACATGAACAATGATACCTTTAGTGATGTCTTGTAACATGAATCAACAATATAACATGAAGTGACCATGTAGAATGCATATCTTGATCTTCAAAATAAGTGTAGAACAATGCTTTATCTTGGATCTTCAATGCTACATCATAACACTAGCTCAACAACATGATTGATGCCTTATGATGTTGACATGATGATGGCTCTTGAATTGTTGCAACAATTGATGAAGAATTATGCTCTTGAATGCCTTAGAAGTGATCTTGTAAACTCTCTTGATGCTCTTGTGAAGTCTTGGAATGCTTAACTCTTGAGTGCTTGACTTGATATCATGAAGGCTTAATGAAATAATTATTTGAGACCTTTTTTATATAGGAAATCTATCCAAGTTACAATTTATTAGATCCTAGAGGTTGAAATTCATAAAATTTAAATTTAAAACCCTGATTTCCCACTCAAAACCCTAAAAAGGGGCCAAATGGGACTCATATGCCACTCCTGGTGTATGGGTCATGTTGGTTATTTTTTAAGAACCAAACTGATCTCTAGACATACCTATGGATTTCTCCATTTCCAATTATCAGTAATACTAAAGGGATTGGCCAATGAATGAATATAGGCTGCTTAAACTTCTATTCCTACTCTTTGGGCTCTATGAAACTCGAGAGGGTGATCCCACAATGTATACCTAATTTTTTTTTTACAATCACAACCAAATACATTGTTAATAACATATATCTCTCATGATATCACTTGATAACAACATTAAATAATTTTGTAGCTTATCATACTAATGTTATATAAGATGATTATGAGAGAGAAAACACCTGAAAGAACGAATAACAACAATGTTCCTTTTGAAATTTTATGGTTCAAAGATTGAGTAGTAATGAATCAACACTGTAATGTAACACTAATATCCCATATGAACCAATGTCTTTATCCAGAGCATAGAGTCAATATCCTTTGACATAAACTAATAACAATTCAAACAATAACACATATAATCCCAAGAAATCTTGCATTACAATATTTCTCTGTGACTTCAGGATTATCACTTCTTACAAATATCCTAGCATATGGTAATTATAAGTTATCACTCTCATATAAGCATTTACATCAATTCATTAAATCGATAGGCAAACATGAAACTAAACATCCATAAGAGAATGATAGAGACAAATGAAAGAAATCCTTGACTACTTTCAATCATAACTCATAACAAACATGTAGGGAGAGAGAATAACCATGAAACCAATAGTAATATGTATCATAAAATGATATACCATTATTAGTCTTACATGCAAGAGTATGAACTCCAAAATGAACTTAAAATAAAAACCCTAACACTTTCTTTGTATTTTCTTGATAACACTAACAATATCAACTCAAAATTTCCTAACCCCTGTGCTTCTGGTCCTGAATTCCTTCTTATAGAGATGAAGGAGCAAAACAAGCCTCAAACCAAATAGCACACATGTCATGATTTCATAGGACTGCTGCAACAATATTCCCTTCATGGTTACGCTTAAGTCTTCAGGTGAAACAAATAAACATGAGGCATAAATATCCTCAAATCTTCATGGAAAATAGGTCCCACCTTTAAAGACTTCATTAGTTTGTTACAACAGTCACAAGATATTCCCCATGTGTTCCAAATGCCAACTGTAAGGAGATCAAAATAGAAAAACTTACGAAGCAAGGCAAAACAAATTAAAAAGGTCAAGAACTATTTAATCCACAATAGCATCATGTGCTAATCACTTTGAGTATTAAGGAGAGAATAATATTTTACCATGTTTTATCGAAAGCCTAATCTATACTATTTTTAGGCTATGTATCATTCTTCTCCTATCCATTATTCTTCTTATTCACTCTATATACTTCTCCAACTAGACGTTGTATTCCTCCTCAGTGGGTGATTTAACATTCAATAAATGTTTCACCTTAGTAGTATACTGGGAGTACCTTGCATCAATTAAAACTCTGGCTTCTTTAACAAATATATCCATTTTTGAATCAATTTCTACCATCATATCAATGTCTGAATTGAGCAAGAGGTAATAAGTGGTAGACAAATGCATCATAACAGCCTCAAACAATCCTCCCAAATCTTCCTTCTAGGTGTCAAACGAATGTAATTCACCCTTAAAATTCAATATTTGAGGCATGCCACGGTTCTCCATTTCCTTGAATATTTTCAACTTGCTCTGGAGTTGTATTCCCAATTTTCTATGGAAAATGGTTACCTCATTTATTGAGTCAATAGTCTTCAAGATGTCAAGAATATTTGTGGGTGCCTCAGAATCCTCTTCTACTTTTGGTATCATCTCTTTCAGAGCACTTACTTTAGAAATCTAGTTATTCCACACATTCCTAAAGGCTTCCTGTACTTGTAGATACTTTGTATTTGCCTCATGAATGTTTTTATATGTGGCCCATACTTCATTAGCCTTGTGAACCAAATTGGTTACTCTATGCTTAAGCACATCCCTAAAAATCTCATTGGCCACCTTGACTGTCTCTAATTTGGCCTGCTTGACATTTTCCTCTTGAACAATTAACTTTCCTTTTAAATCATCAATTTTGAGGGCCAATGTCTCTCTATCTTTTGTGGACATATGAAATGAGGAAGAGGGAGAAGGCTGGGTCATTGTCTTTTAGGTAGCTTGAATGGTAACACTCATTCAACTCAATTCATTCAAAGCCTTATTATATTCCTTGACCAAAGATTCATATTTATTTTGAGAAATATGTGCAGTATCTATACTAAGCATTGCATCATGTGCAATTAATTCAGCTGCCTTGATAGGGGTTATGTCAGTAGCTCTTTTGACCACTAGTGAACCCATGATCTCTTCAATTGGCCTAACAACCTCATGTTTGTTAGTATTAGGTGCCATAGACCAAATTGCAAGGGTATGCAGCTTTGGACTATACCCAAAACCAAATACTTTATTCTCAAACTAATCTTTAGATATCAGAGCTTGAGGATCTCTTCTAACTACATCATAGGATATGGCAGCTGTGATGGTACACCTTGGTAATAGCATAATTCCACTATCCTTAACAATTATGCAAGCTTCAATAGGAGTAATGACTACAATTTTAGCCTTAATCTTTTCTTCCTCTGCCTTCTCAGCTTCTTCCTGATAAGAAGGTTCAACATTGGCTCGAGTTGTCTCTCTTTTATTTATTTACTCCTTTGTTGGATCATAAATTCCTGAAACTCTTTGGTCTGCACAAATTTTTCATCATCCAAGAACTCATCACACTCCCTAATCCTGGGATCATCATCATTTTCTATATCATAATTCCATTGGACAATCCTATTAGGAGGAACATCTGAACTATGAGTCTCTTCAATATGAGGAGGAGGAAATTTCTACTCAACTTCTTCATTTCTTGGTGCATGTTCTACCACTTGTTCCTCTCTGACCTCCTAAACATCTTTAAATCTCTCTAGGATATCCATAGCTTGCTGCTAACATTGTTGCTTTAAAAGGATCTAGCCCTATCTACAACCTCCTTTAATTTTACTTTAAATTAAACAGACTGATAGTCCCTTATCATAGAAAAGTCCCTCTCTAAGGGTTTTGCAATTTCATTGTATGGATTGATGTAGAAGGCATTCCTTTTCATAATCTTCTCTTCAAGTTGTGTCATAGCTATCCACTCCTTTTCCCTAGCCATAACAACCTCATCACTTGTTAGGTTCCTTAGTACATCATCTTTATAGAAAAACTCATGATGTATGATGCCTAAGTTCTTTTGTCTTCTCTTTTTAGCCACAAATCCTTCTGGATCAAAAGTTCTAACCCCATCTATAGGAATTCTGAGATTATTTACCACAATGCCCAATTTCTTATACCCTTCAGGGGTAGTGACCTTAAAATAAGAAAAAGAGTTGGGGGTATAACAAAGATCCCTTTCTATCCTTTCTAAACATTTCAAAATCCATGACTTCCATTTGCCACATGAGCTCCATGAAAGCCAATCTATCTAAGACATACAAGGATAAGAAATGGGGTGCCACTTTGGTTCCATAAACCCTAATCAAAGAATATTCAAAATGTAAGAACCGGTCAGCCCAATTATGTGTGGCTATAGAACCTGGTACATCAGTTGGGCACATGACACTCTTGATTTTTGGAGAAATTCTGAATCTAGGTGCCACCCCTAATGACTCTAAGATACCATGTCTTACAATATTGGCAAACAAAATGTAGTTAGAGTTGGAGCAATCCTGATCCCAAATATATGTCCACATTTGCATAGGGATGGCTTCATTTTCGCTGTTCACAATCCTTAAATTCAATTTTCTTTTCCACTCATAATCTCCTTCCCATAAGAGCATATGCATTAGTAAGGATTAATGAGGGAAAGATAGAGGGAGCAACCCCCTTTTCAAATTAAGAAAATCCTCATGCATTTTTTGGGCAACAAAGTTAGCATAATCAAAACCAGTGTTTCGATTATAGTCCTATATGTCTGCCACCATCACCAACTATGAACCAATATCTTATACCTACAAGAACACAACAAATGAACACATTAATAAGATAAAATGCAAGTTAGAATAGATATTCCCCATAAAATCCATTTATCAATGCTCAAAATAGGAAAATGAAAGCAATACAATGAGAAATCAATAAAAGAGATTAAATCCTATGAAAACAATGTAAATTCTTAATCCTATGGGGGAGTTGGTGCCAATTTGATCTGGAAATTGGCCCTTTCCCAACTCCTTTGCAAGCTTTGATGATGAATGGTGATGGTGATCCACTTTGTGATTGCTTCAAATTCCTTCCATGGAGAAAACCTGCAATAACCTAGCTACAATTGATGGATTTGATGCAAATACTAAAGCTCTAAGGTGAAATTGAAGTATAGTAACTTTGCTCAAATTGTGGATGATATAAATGAAGGATGAGCTCTCTATTTATAGAAGGATGTGAAGAGAGAAAAGGAAAAACGATGAATGTGGGACTAATCTTCAACCAATGAGAAGAATCCACATGTCATTATGTGAATGGTGGAGGAATGAACACATTTTGATCAATGTGTAAGTTTGAATATTTGAATTTGATGAAATGACATGTTTAGGGGGGGTGAAAGAGGAGTTAAATTCCACTTGGCTCAATGCACAAGGACATGTAAGAGATTTTAAATGCTTTGTTGGATGTACATGTCTATTTGGGGGGAGATTTCAAATTTGAAGAATATTTCCACTTGGATGCCTTTTTGAAAGTAAATAGAGATTTAATAAATAAAATAAATTGATTTATTGTGCAAGTGGTAAAAGCTAGAGGGTGTGACATGCAATTAGATTAAACTAATCAGGTTTTGATCAATTTAAGAGGAGATTAGGTGATTTGACTAATTGATTTAGACTTGTGGGTTGAAATAAATCAAAAAGAGATGAAAATGATTAAGATCTAGTTAAATAAATATTTTGATTTATTTAACCAAAGGGGGTGATGTTTGATTAAATTAGATAAATGTTTGATTTATTTAATTTAATAGAGGAACTATAGAGATTTAATCAAATAATATGGATTATTTAATTAAATAAAGATAGGAAGATGAAATGACCTAGATAATTACATAGAGACAATGATTTAATTAAATCAAGGGATTTATTTAATTAAAAGGGGAATTATGATGACTTTAATCAAATAAGGCTATTCAATTAAATGGTTAGACAGATGTATAATTCAAGATGAAGTGATGTTAGTAGATTAGGATCGAGTGTGCAATATCAATCTGTATATTTTACATGTCTACATTTTGCCCCTCTTTGAAGCAATGTACTTGTTGCGTTGGTTCAAAGAATAATCTTGCTAAGATCAAAGTTAAAAAATTCTCTAATTTTTTGGATGCCCCACTGTTGCCCAGCGAAAAGAATTACACTGGTATATTGCCCCCTCAAGAGATTGAGTGGAAATACTAATTTTGGATCAAGATCACAATAAAATGTGAGAGGAGTGGTTCTACTTGATTAGAGGATGAAAGATAATTCTTTAGAAAGATTAGATATTTGACATAGACAATTTTGATGATGTATAGACAGTCATCGACCATGGGTAGCCTCATGTATATTTTGAGATATCACACAAATTTGGATAGAAATGCTAGTAAAGATAGAAGAATAAGATGGATGGAAGAGAGGATCCAACAAGTCTATGATCTGATAGGACTTTATTGGAGATGATGATGATGATCGCTTGCCAAGAGTTTGGATTTTCAAAGGGCAAATTACCTTATTGTTTGATAACACACATAGATACGATGCATCAAGGTATAGATAATTAGGATGGCATTGCACCTAGTGAGATGGAGTTGGACTCGAAAAAAAAATAGGAGTATTCTTGTTCACACTTGACATACATAAACCTTGATAGGATGCTCCTAACAAAGCAAGTATTCACCAAAGTTATATTACAAGAACATCCAACAAGCACATCAAACAAAAGATAATGATCGATGCCCCATTCCTTTCTCTCTAAATCATTTTGATTAGACATCATTGAGAGGTCCTTAGAATGGGAACAATAAGATAAATAAAAAAGAAAAGATCAAGCAAAAAACAAGCCAATGTTCTTCATACCTACAACCAAAGGGATGTGTTTTGATAGGATAAGAATCCAAGGTGATATCCAAAATGATGCCCATTGTCGGAATGATATATCCTAGGACATGCATTGTATAGGATGATGATGGGTTGATAAGTTGTTTGATAGGATTTTGATATAAGGTTGATTGACATGTTTACGAATGATCAAGAGTTTGATTTTGCGTTTAAAGGTTTGTTGCTTTGATTTTGATTTTATATTTGAAGCTTGCTTTTGCCGGTTGCTGTGGTTGTTTCTGTTTGTATTGCCAAAGGATGAAGGTGATGATTTTTTTTATTATGGATGAGATTATTGCCGGTGAAAGTGAAACAAGACAGATGGATTTTTTCAAATATTTGGATGTTTTTGAAATGTTTTGAGGCTATTTTTTGGTATTTTTTGAGATTATGCAATTTTTTTGATTTTATGAGATTTTATGAATGTTTTTGGATTTTGTGTTTTTTCGAATGTTTTTGTGTTTTTGTGTTTCAGGGGCTGATTAGAGATTAGCCTTGCCCACGTTTAAGCTTAGAGACGATGTAGTTTAGATTCCATGTTTTTGACATTTTTCTAACTTTTTTGATCTATTTTTTGGATTTTGATATGTTTTGAATGTTTTTGGATTTTCACATGATTTTGACATTTTGGATATGTGTGATGATATCAGTGTTCTATTTTGGAATTTTGTTGAAAACTAAGCTAAGGCTGATTGATTAGGATTTTGAAGCTTGGTTTTGGAACAAAAGTTGTTTTGGATGATTTGATGTGATGTTGAAGCACACATTAGATGTGACTGATAGTGATTGTTTGGATTGATGTTCGATTGAAGATAAAACTTGATAAGGAACATCCTCTTGTCAAAATATGCCATGGGCTAGTGATTTGGATTTTGGCTCACAAATGCTTGACCAATTTGATTTCATGTTTGCCAATGTTTAGATCACCACATAAGTTGGAGGATATATGTCAAGATTTATTCCTGAAGCAAGATGTAAATATCTGCCCCCAGTGTCCAACAATGTATGGAATATCATGGATGGATGCTTGGATAGATGTATGGATGGAGGGATATGGATTATCTTGCAATAAGATAAGGTGTTTGAACAGGGTATGCTCATTTGGATAATGCTTCATGGTTCAGATAATGTTGGGTAGGATAGGATCAATGAAAATGACCCATGTCAAGATGTTTACCATAAGCAAGTGTAAAGTGTACACCAAACTTCATCAAGATCAAGATAACTTGGACTATGGATGGAGATGGATGAAAATGGATTGGATAAATGGTTCATGGATGAATGGATTTATTATGGATAGGATGGATGGAATGTTGGATTTATTATGGATGGGATGAGATGCTTCTACCTGAAATGGTGCACATAGATGCTCAATTCTACACACGATGTCTGTTTGCTAGGTTTTCATCATGGTACCTGCCTAAAGCGCCACCATAGTGGTTTTCACTAGAGGACAATTTTTTTCTTTACTGTTTTTAATCCTTCTTCTGATTTTTTTGGATTTTTATATTTTTATATTTTTTTAGTTTTTTCTGAAAAATTTTAAGCTCATGCTGAATAACCTTGTGGTGTTTATGTAGATGCCCTTGTCATAATGTGCCATTGATATCCTGCTTGAAGAAGCTGCTTTGCCAAGATACGTGCACTTGAATGCAACTTTTGAGATACCTGATCTACTTTGTTGATACTGGAGTTAACTTTGTCTTGGTGCACACATCACGATAGAGTGCCTTCTGAATCCTTATGATGAAGGGTTGTTGCCAATACATGGTCAATGTGAGAATTGGATATCATGCGTGGAGGCTTGGATGGAGTGTGTTTAGGTATAGGAGATGGATTGGTTGATAATTTGGAACTTTGACTCTCCAAAATTGGGAAGATGAGAAATGATGGGTGGATACAAAAGTGTGCATGGAATTAGGACAACTTGATATACTTTGTATGTCACTTAAGAAGCCTTCTTTTGATTTTGTGGACATCTTTGATGGATACTTTTCCCTTTTTTATTTTGCCCCATAGTTTCTTTGACTGATGGAGTTTGATAAGGATAATCTTTCTTTGTATTCTTTGGTATCCATGTGTATTTGACTTGTCCATTATGCTTCCTTTCTTCTTCTACTTTGATAATGTTCCTTGTGCTTTGATTCAAATCTTTCTTTTGATGTTGGTCACAATTCATGGATGGGGTGATGGGTGGATGAAGATTCATGATGTGGCTGGTTGTAGTAGTGGCATCAGTTTCATCATAAGGACTCTTCATGTTCCCTATGTTGACATTTTCTTGAGATATAGTTGCCCCCAGTATGGTGGTAGTAGCACCTTTGTTCCTTGATTCTGCCTATTTTGAGATGTCTTGTTTAGTAAGCCTTCTCTAATAAATGTTTACTGTAGATGATGTTGTTTCAATGTACTGCTCTGCTAACTCCAAAATGTCCTATTCTATCTAACCCATTTCTTTGAGTGGATAATGTTGGATATCTTCATACATGACGTCCTTAGTCTGAATTTGGGATATATCTGATTCTGATGTTGATAACTTTGTTTGACTATAGGAATCAATAACCTGCTCTTTTTGTGTAATAATATCAAGAGTAAAGGAATCCTATTTTGAATGAAGATCATCTATGTGTCCATCCACAAAAAAACATCTCATGGGTAGATGGAGGAGTATGTGCTATGTGGATATGATCATCTTGTATAGATAGGATAGTATCCATTAGATTATTGTAATAACTTGGGGATACAAATTCTTGATCTTGAATGATTTCATAATTGCTTTCGACATGCTTTGGATCAAGTTCTTGACATGGGTCAATTTCAAAGGATGGATTGCTTACAAAGGAACCTTCTTGGATATCTTCATTAGGCATAGGAAGTGGCTCAATATCCTCTTGATCTTTGAGTGAATTGGGATCAAGTGTTGAGTTGAAGATTCCTTCAATATCGACAATCATGAGGTTGAAGGATGTCAATATGTCTTGGAAAGGATCATTGCTAAACTTTGGTGAGAGATGTTGATCATGCTTTAGAATAAATTTTTGAGATATGTCCTCTAACTCATTAGGTGATGTAGAGACATTTTTCAACATGATCATTGGTCAATGGATTGCTGATTACAGGATCAAATAATGTTAACACTCCTTGAAATAGATCATTGTTGAATATTGTTGAGGAATTCTTATCATGATAAAAAAGTGACTCTTGATGTATGTTGATTTGATCTTCAAATGAGGTAGAAACATCTTCCATGTGTTCATTGATGGATAGGTCTTGATCATGTGATTGCTGACTTGGATCGATATATGGAGTCGTTAACATTTTGTTGGGATTTTGAACATCATTTGCTTGTTGGGCTTGGTATTGGGCTTGAGCTTGCACTCGCTCTTGAGCCCGGGCTTGTAGTGTGGCTTGGGAAACTTGAGCAACTTGCTGAGTAGCTAGTTGTGCAGCTTGTCGGTTTTGGTTTTGTTGGAGTGCCTTCTAATAAGTAGTCTGCTGAGCGACTTGCAATGCAATGTTGTATTGGTTTGATGTGTTTGGTTTGGGTGGTGGTGGTGGTTTTGGAATAGTGCTTGTTGTGGTGATAAGAGATATCGCTGTATTGATGATTGGGATTTGAGTGGTGGATGGTGCGATTGATATGGTTATTCCTTAAGAGACCATGTTTTGAGGGATGATAGATGATGTGTTGGTTTTTTGTGCTATGGGGATGGTTGGAATTTGTTGTTGCGATATCAATGGCAAGGGGGGAGGATTTGGTATGATGCCTTGATTGATGGTTGGAGGGATGTTTTGGATGAGTGGTGGTAGTGAAGGTAGCCCCAAACCAAGAGGTGATACAGATGTTAATGGCAAGGGTGGGAGTGGTGGGAAAGTGAGTGGCATGCTCCCTTGGGGAAATGATGATTTTTGATCAAAAATGCCCCCTGGTCCAAATAGGTCACCTTCTCCTTATGAGGTCATAGGGAGAGAGGTTTGAGGGGTTGCGTGAAATGATGATAATGGGTCATTAGGATTATGAAAGGTGAGGGGGGTATATGGGTGTGATGGATTTTGAACAACATTCATGTGATTTACAAACATATCTATCCAAAAGTTTACCAAGTGTGGATTCAAAATGTTCATGTTTGGTATAGTTGTATTTTGTATATTCTCACTTGACATGTATGGATTTGGTTGGATAATGTTGCTTTGTTGAAGACTCATGCATTGAGTATTTGGTTGATAGATTTGTAAGTTGGGACTTGAATTTAAATCTACCATAAGAAAAGGTGTTTCAAAATTTAGATTGGGTATACTCACATTTGTTGTACCATTGAGGTTTGTAGGAGATAATGATCCCATGTATGGATTGTATAAATGTGAGTTTTGAAAATCAATTGACATTGTGAGGCTTTGATAATTTGGTTGGTTTAGACCGCTTATGATGTATGGATCAATTTCAAGTTTATATTCCATGTTCTTCTTGTGTTTTGACCTTGTTGCAAAAGTGACCTCTAAGGTGTTTAGGACCAATGATGAGATGAAGGATGAAAGGGGTGAATGATATGGATGTTGATTTTTTAGGAACTTTGGATCAATGCTAGACTTTAGGATTTTATCTTAATTGGTTTTGATTGGATAATGAACTTGTAAACCCTAAGATGTTGGATGTGATCTTTAGGATAAACTTGTTCAAAGGTGTGCTGATTTAACTAGAGGTATGAGAAAGGATGCATTCCCATACTCCTAATTAAACAAGGTGATTTTGATTTAGTTTAAGGATGTACCCAAGTCTAGATAATGATGTTTCCAAAGCTCTAAAGTTGCTTGTGGGATGGGATGATAAATTTTTGAAATGGATGAAGTGTTTGATTTTGATCCTAAATGAACCTAAGGACTTGTTTACAAGGCCAAGGTTTTGAAGAACATGCTTTTCCCTTCAAACCAAAAGATCAATGTTTTCTCAAAAGACCATAAGACAAAATATACATAAGCACATGTGTGGGGTTCAATTGATTTCATCTTGATTAGTGAATTGCTTTTACCACAAACACTTTCTTGATTAGATTTTCAAACTAAACGTCTAATGTCCTAACTTCTTTTCATCCCACAAAGTGCTATGTGGAATTCAAGGAAATCAAGGAAATGGTTACCTAATGTTTACCTTGGTAGAAGCAAATTAAGATGTAAAGCCAATTACTTAGAAACCTCTAAGGATATAATCCCCAAGGTAATCAATAATTATTGGGTTTTTTCAAAGGTATTTGCTCTAACTAAGGGGTTTGAAATTTTAATTTTCTCATTGAATGTGTGTTTCCCAATGTTTTTGAACAAGCAAGTGTTTTGATACCAAGAACATGCACAACCCTATGGATATGAAAAAATTTACTTGTTGAGTTCCCACTTGGAAAAGTTTAGCTATGCCTACTCTTAGCAAATGATTAGATGCTTGATCCTGCTGGCTCCCCTCCACGACACTCACTTATACGAGGAAGCCAAGCATCAAAACCCATGAAACTCCCATGGCATGCTTTTCATTTCTACTAAGAGACGTAAAAACGTGGGACAACTTCAAAATGACCATTCTTGCACTAACAATTAGATCAAGGATTTTGGCCTTTTCTAAACAAGGGTTTTAATTTGGAATTTCCATTTGTAGGAGTTGACCCAATGTGGCAAGAGACCATTGCTGCCCTTCTCATCATAGCCAACCACGTGATACTAACGTTTATTCCAATACCCACATTTATATCCCAGCTGAAAATACTCTTGGCTTTAGAGTGTTACCAGTTGAGTCGTTCCCTTGGGTGAGTACTTTTTCCCCAAGGCAGGCTCTCTAAGAAAAAAAATAGTGAGTAGATGTATTCATAGTTCGATCAACCTTCATTTAGAAACAAAGGGAGAACACATGCAATAGATTTACTCACACTCGCACAATTTTTTGTTCAATTTTATAGCGCCAAAATGAAATGTGGAGGTGATCACTTTATCCCACCCTAAGATCACAAAAAAGGCCTTTTGATTCTCAAGATCACTGTGAAGCATGAGAGAAGTGCATACGTCCATTTTTGATGATGTTAGTTTAAGTAAGCAATCAAAAAAATAAAGTAACACATGTTCTTTTTAAAACCCTCAAAGCAATAAATGACTTCTTTTTAAGCACCAAATCAAATGTGGAATTTGCCTTGTTAAATTATTAGCCCCAAACAAAATCTAATGAGTTTGTGTCCTAAAGTTAATTTTAAGCTCCCTTTGTAACAAGAATTAAAAAAGTTCTTTTTAGAGCCCAAAGTAAAACTAGTAAGTCCTAAGTGTGAAAGATAGTAAATTTTCCTTAAGAGGAATAGTGAACCGTCTAAAAGTGTTGAACAGACACTAGAGTGTTTAAAAACACTTGGTATCATGAGATGAGATCATCATGCTTATCTTCTTCTTCATCCTTGACCAATCCAATCCTACAAGAAAATCAATTAGATTCTACAAAAATAGAGGTTAAGAAAGCAAAAAAAATGCCAAATAACCAGAATTTGATAAAAAACATGTGTTAGAAATAACTTTTCACTTTTTACTTCCCTCTAGCGGTACAATCCACAAAGGCGTTGTAGTTTGAAGTCACCAACGGTGCTGTATAGCGCCGCTTACTAGTCAGTGTCACTCTACAGCTAGACCAATGAACATGAAGGTGTCACCATTTTGATCAGTGGTGTAGTTTGGATTTTGAAAATATTCCAGCGAGCTAGAAAGCGTTAGCAGTTTTGTTTAAAATTTGAATTTTGGGTAGGAAGTCTGAAGCATCACCGTTTGAACTTTGCAACGGTGCTATATGGCGATGTTGAGTTCTCAGTGGTGGTAAATAGTGACATTGAGATTCCAACAATGGAGTTTTCTGTAAACACATAAAAAGCACAAAATGTTTCAAAAAAATGTGATTTGATCTCCTTGTTAGCCCTCCTTCTAGTTCCAAAATGTGAACCAATATCCTATACCTATAAGAGCACAAAAAATGAACACATTAATAAGATCAAATGTAAGTTAGAATAGAGATTCCCCATAAAATCCATTTATCAATGCTCAAAATAGGAAAATGAAAGCAATACAATGAGAAATCAATAAAAGAGATTAAATCATATGAAAACAATGTAAATTCTTGATCCTATGGGGGAGTTGGTGCCAATTTGATGTGGAAATTGGCCCTTTCCTAACTCCTTTGCAAGCTTTGATGATGAATGGTGATGGTGATCCACTTTGTGATTGCTTCAAATGCCTTTCATGGAGAAAACCTTAAATAACCTAGCTATAATTGATGGATTTGATGCAAATACTAAAGCTCTAAGGTGAAATTGAAGTATAGTAACTTTGCTCATATTGTGGATGATAGAAATGAAGGATGAGCTCTTTATTTATAGAAGGATATGAAGAGAGAAAAGGAAAAAGGGATGAATGTGGGACTAATCTTCAACCAATGAGAAGAAGCCACATGTCATTATGTGAATGGTGGAGGAATGAGCACATTTTGATCAATGTGCAAGTTTGAATATTTGAATTTGATGAAATGACATGTTGAGGGGGGATGAAAGAGGAGTTAAATTCCACTTGGCTTAATGCACAAGGACATGTAAGAGATTTTAAATGCTTTGTTGGATGTACATGTCTATTTGGGGGGAGATTTCAAATTTGAAGAATATTCCCACTTGGATGAAATTTTGAAAGTAAATAGAGATTTAATATATAAAATAAATTGATTTATTGTGCAAGTGGTAAAAGCTAGAGGGTGTGACATGCAATTAGATTAAACTAATCAGGTTTTGATCAATTTAAGAGGAGATTAGGTGATTTGACTAATTGATTTAGACTTGTGGGTTGAAATAAATCAAAAAGAGATGAAAATGATTAAGACCTAGTTAAATCAATATTTTGATTTATTTAACCAAAGGGGGTGATGTTTGATTAAATTAGATAAATGTTTGATTTATTTAATTTAATAGAGGAACTATAGAGATTTAATCAAATAATATGGATTATTTAATTAAATAAAGATAGGAAGATGAAATGACCTAGCTAATTACATAGAGACAATGATTTAATTAAATCGAGGGATTTATTTAATTAAAAGGGGAATTATGATGACTTTAATCAAATAACGCTATTTGATTAAATGGTTAGACAAATGTATAATTCAGGATGAAGTGATGTTAGTAGATCAGGATTGAGTATGCGATATCAATCTCTATATTTTACATGTCTACACCAACAAATCAAATGCTAATCTAACCTCAAAATCCTAAGCTAGAACCTAGTTCAAACAATAGTAAGTGTTCTTGAAATAGTCTTCAAATTCTTCACATTCAAAAGGCTCAACATCTTGAATAGTGAACTTTTTTATGTTCCTTATATGTCGCACAAGTATTGATTCTTTATATGGAAATTTTCTTCCTTAATATTCAACATACAAGTCAACACGCCTTAACTTTGTAGTGTAATTGGGATTCAACCCAAACACATCCAAAATTTTATCCTTAGTCACTTCCAGAATCATATCACCATTCTCACTCTTGATTTTCCTATCAGTAGGGCCATAGTGCCTTGCTAGCTCCATCATTAAATCTACCTCCACAAACACATTCAGAACTACTAATTTTCCCAGGTTCAACCCCCACAAGAACCATGCAGTCTTACTAGAATTTCACCTGTTGAAAGCATACTTAAACAATTTCCATCCACTCTGGGGCTGGGGTTTCTCACCAATCTGGCTAGCATCATCAGTCAACCTAGTGGTAACAATAACTTGTCTTGTGGGCCTTTTTCCAATTCGTGACCCTCCCTCTCTGATACCTCCAGAAGTTTCCTGCATAAATTTTTTTGTTTCCTTCTTCACACTTCTAGACCTTGTGGAAGCTGTAGGAGTACCAGGCAAAGGGTTAGAAAGAACTACTGGTTTGGGCTCGAATTTAGCTGAAACATGCTGAGTTTTAGGTCTTTTGATCCTTTTTTGTTTTGGTTTCCTTTTAGGTCTAACACTAGACTCACTAGGTTTTGGGTCACTCATGCTTATAATGCAAATGGAAGTTAGGGTTTACAATTTCTTATAGCCAGACAAAACTCTTCACATCTATTGTAGGACAAAACTCTACTTCTGAACAAGACAACTTTCCTCATAATTTAGACAATGCTCAATTATCAAATTGAAAGCACCGGGATAAGACTAAATTGCATTTTCCATAAATTTTCTTATTAGCTTTCATGGGAATTCATCCTACCACCTTAATTAATAGGAGGTATCAGTTTTTCTTACTCAGACAACAGCTGTGCCACCTTTGTTGTAGATAATCTTTGAAGTTTTCCTCACAGATTCTTTGGCCTTTGATATTCCTTTCACTAGCCAGTGAAATAGGATGTAAAATAAACTATATATCTACTTTTAGTTATGGCTGAGAGGGGAGCATGCCACCATTAATATTTGATAGTAAGTTCACACGAGCGAACTGACAAGTAGCCATTCAATTTTGAACCTTGATCATTGATCCTTCAACTTTAAAACTATATCAATGGTTGACAATCCACCTCACTACTTTTCTTTCTACTTTATACAAAATCTTTGAGATTTCGACATGTTTCTTCATGTAGCAGTTTTCACCAATCGTTGATTCATTTCGTTCTCTTCCATCTTTATCAGTGATGTAAGTACCTTGTGTGACAAAATCCCAGCCCTTACATCAATGACTAGATTCTTGATCATCTTCATCTCCATCGCTCCTCGCTAATTGATCTCTGCACCTTGACTCCAATCAATGACAAGAGATGCAAGCACCAAAGTTTGACATGTACACCTGTAATAAAAGACATTGCAAATACGATGTAGCCAAATTAATGGGAGAAAACTCCTCATAAGAGATCATCTTGCTTATTGCTAATCATAACCTTAGCGTTCAAAATGAATTCGTGAGGTGTGATAGAATTGGGAACTCATCATCTCGCTCATCGCTAACCATAAATAATCCCTTTACAACACATTGGAAATAGGCAATGAAACTAGGATCATGAAGTGGGAGGTCATCACTTATCGCTATTACAACCTTAAGAACCCAAAAAAATTAGCAATAAGTGATCCCATAAGAACCTCACTCATCACTAATCACAAATAGAAGCTTAGAGAACAATTAGCGATGGGTGATACCTTAGTGATATCACCTCATCACTCATCATTGGTTTAAAACATCTATCTCAAAAGTAATTGGAATTGAGTGATAAGGACATAAGGCCAGCTGAACTTAAGTGAAAAAGTTTATGCACATGTTCAATAAGTTGTTATGATGGGGGGGAACTTCCTAGGATGATACGATAGATAAAACAAAAGCTCAAGAACCCCAAAATCATGACATAGCTTATTTTTTCTGAACTTATGATGAGGAAACCGACTACCTAATAGAGAGTATTTAAAAAATGATTGGCAACGGGCAATAGGAATTCAACAACCAAATAGAACGCTTAATTGATTTTAAGGAGGAAAAAATTCAAAAACCCTCCCAAATGCAACAAGGTTTTAAGATGGGACATGAGAGCTAAGGTTCCATCAGGTCCCACCTAGGTGTAGAGAGAGAAAGTGTTGGGGAGTTAAGAAGTTAAGTCTATTTGTTGATCTTGTCGGGTTTCCAATTGAAATAAGCCCCAGGATACATAATATAGGGTCCTAGAGGCCTATTAATGATGATATAAAGGTCATAAATGTAAGAGGGCCCAAAAATCAATGTGAAAGTGTAAATAAATATACTCTACAACATCAAATTAAGGCAAAATTAGGTCTATTTAGCTTAAAAGGGCCCTAAATCCAATGTGAATGTGTACAACACATTACAATACTAGATTAAGGCAACTATTAGGTCCAAGGGCCCTAAATTTAATGTGAAGGTGTAAATGAATACACTTTACAACATTAAATCAAGGAAAAGTTAAGTTTATTTAGCTTAAAGAGGGCCCAAGACCTAATGTGAATGTTTAAAACACATCACAACACTAGATCAAGGTGACCTTAAGTCCATTTTAACATTAATCATTCCAAATTAAGTCATAAATTAGGTTCATTTAGTTCATAAGGGCCCAAACAAGTGTGAAATGTCACATATGACATTTTTTAACACTACATTTAGCCCCCACTTTAGTGAGAGGAGAAACTTGCCTCAAACTCACACTAAAGTAGAAATTCAAGAGGGGTTCAATTATACCAATGTGGATGGTCTAGGATGACAAAGATCAAGGGAGTGGTCAAGCCCCATAAGCACAAAAGGACATGCACAAGGTGTATGATTTGCAGCAAAACAAGATACGCAAACATGCAATGTCAATAACTAAAAGAAAGTAAGGAAAAAACAAGCAAAAAATAAAAATGAGGTGGATCAAGCTTCGACCATTTGTTCAACACAACATGGATAAGATATAAGCTATATGTCCAAAAATGCACACAATCTGAGGCAACAAAATTTTAGGTTATCTGTTGGGTGAATATCCAAAAGGGTGGCTTAGTGAGAAAGTCATGCCTTTGTATCAACTTCTCACCATATAATAAGAAAGTCATGCCCATGTTTAGGCATCTCATCATACATTAACCATACCAAAGTTGTACCTCTTGATAGCTTTGACAAGGTGCCACAAAATAATGAACTTTGAGCTCCATGAGGCAAGCAAAGCTTTGTATGCTTGATATTCATGCACAAACAAGATGGAACCATAGGAAAGTAAAGTGTATTATGCAAGGTGGCCATATAACAATTGTTGTAAATGCACAAAAGTAGTGTAAGGAATGTTCAAAGGGATTTTTCTTAGTTCATGTAAGGTATCTCCTTAGGGAACATCATGCCTAATGTCTCCAAGAGAGGAAAAGTTAAAGAAATATCTTGCTCTTAGAGGAAATCAAACCCAATGGCACCACCAAAAAAAGAGTGCATTGCGGGAAGAAAGAAAATCGCACAATGAAACATGAGTGTTGATGTATTCCCCCACTTTAAATTGGTTGCTAACACCTTTACTTTAAGATTAAAACCAAATGAATGAAAATGGGGAACTACCTAGATGAGGTAGCAAGCCCCAAAAACAAAACAAAAGAAAACACACCTATATACACAATATACAAAGAGAACGTACATGGAAGATAACATACTTAGGAGAAGTATGGCTTTAAGAACTGTCCATATACTGGTAGTTCAAAAATTTCACTTGTTAGGCTTTGAAGAAAATATGAATCTTCTCTGTGAGTGCTGACTATCAAGTAAGGGCCAATCCACAATGCTTCAAATTTTCCATGTTTTCCCTTATCCTAAACTCTTGCATTCCAAGCTAACACCATACTGTTAACTTCAAATTTCCAGGGAGAATATTTTCTATCATATAAGTGCTTAACCTTCAATTGCATCTTCAAGTTTTTATCTTGAGCCTTCCTCCTAGATTCATCCAACTGTACCAAATTATTTATCATGTGTTGCATATCATCACAAATTTCTCCATCATATTCCTGCACAATCTTGTACATCTTGAGCAAGTTATTCAGTGGAAATATTTCCTCCAAAACATACACTAAACCGAAAGATGAATAACCAATGACCTTTTTCATAGTCACTCTATCTGCCCAAAATGCCAATTTTAATTTTGAATCCCAAGCCTCTTTATTCTTCTCCATAATTCTCTTGATTATCTTCATCAAGCTCTTATTACTAGACTCAACTTGACCATTTCCTTGGGGATGGTAAGGTGACGATCAAGAGACTTGTATGTCGTGTTTCTCACAAAAGTCCTTGAATTCATCTGATCTAAAACACATAGCATTGTTTGAGATAATCCTTGAAGGAACTCCAAATTTGATAAGAATATGATTCAACAAAAAATCAACTACCACCTTGGTTGTTTCCTTCTTTGTAGGTATAGCTTCCACCCACTTTGTAAAGTAGTCGGTAGCAACAAGAATCCATGAATGACCTCCACTGGATTTTTATAGTATCTCCCTAATGAAATCAATCCCCCATTGCTGGAAAGGGGCTTCAACTATCATAGGTCTGAGTAGCAGGTTTCCTAAAAACTTTGATTTTCTTGAGAATCATTGATAGGAATCACAAGTTTTAACAAATTTGTGAGCATCTTTGAAAACTATAGGCCACCAAAATCTAGCTCTTAAAATCTTGCGTGATGTAGTCTTTGCCATATAATGACCACCACACACCCCATTGTGCATTTCTTGTAGAAGTTCCAATGCTTGTTTTCCATCCACACATTTAAGAAGCACTCCATCCAAGCTTCTCCACCATAACTCATTATCAATGATCACATACTTGATAGCATGTAATTTTAATGTTCTTTTTCATTGTCAACTATATCAACAAGGCATTGCAAAGTTTGCAAATACTAGATAATTCTTCTGTACCATCCACACATTTGTATATCACAGAGAGGTGCCACATCAATTACTTCAGTGTGATTTACTTGATTAGCTTCTAAGTTCACCTCTACCATCAATTTGGCTAGGCCTTGTCCTCTTACTAACTTAGTAATGTGAACCTCAATGTTGAATTCTTGGATCTTGTTGAGCCACCTACATCTTCTACCTGTTGTATTTTGTTGAGTAAAAATGTCCTTCATAGCTGCACTGGGTACAAAGGAAATAATTGTAGCCCCTTGTAAGTAAGTTCTGAAGTTCTTTATAGCCTTTACCAAATCATAAGCTTGTTTCTCAATAGTGTCATACTTCAGTTCTGCATCCTATAGAGATTTGCTAAAAAATGCAATTGGTTGTTCAAAACCTTGCTCATTTTTCTGTAGTAGAACAACAACAATAGTATGAAAAGAAGCAAAAGAGAAGACGTGCATTGGTTTGGAAAAGTTGGGAGACTTTAGGATTGGAGCCTCTTTAATAACTTGTTTTATCTTCTTAAAATCCTGATTGGGCTCTTCACTCCAAAGTAACTTTTCACCTTTCTTCAGCATTTTGGAAATAGCTCTTGTAATCTTTGCAAAGTTGGTTACAAATCTTCTTAAAAAAATTATTTTCCCAAAAAAGGACTAGATACCCTTGACATTTCTTGGCTGGGGAATCTTATCAATAGTTGCTACTCTTTCAGGATCTATCCTTACTGCTTCCTTGGACACAATATGTCCTAACAGTTTTCTCTCAGTGACCCCAAAGGCACATTTCTTTGGGTTCAAAGATATTCAATATTCTAGTGACCTGACAATTTTTTTTTCTAAATGCATGCAATGATCCTCTTCTCTCTTAGAATAAGTGGTCAAGTCATCCTAATATACAACCATAAATAGATCAATAAAATATGAGAAAGCTACATCCATAGCCCTATAAAAAGTAGCACCAGTGTTTGTTAAGCCAAAAGGCATCCTTACATACACATAAGCACCCCAAGGAGTAGTAAATGCAGTCTTGTATAGCTTAGAATCCTTCACTTTTACTTGATTATACCCTGAAAAACCGTCCATCATTGACAACAACTCACAACCAATCACCTTTTGTAACATGGCCTCCATGTTGGGTAAGGGATAATTATCCTTTAATGAGGATACATTCAGGTTCTTGAAATCAACAAATAGTCTTATATCCCCATTCTTTTTCCTTACTAGTATTAAATTGGATACCCATGAAGAATTCCTAATGGGTTTTATAATACTAGCTTCTCTTAACTTTATCAACTCTTCCAGCATCTTGGGAGCTATCATAGGATTAATTGGTCCTTTCTTTTGTCTGAAGGGTTTTTCATCCTCTTTCAAAGGGATCCCATGTTGAAACAACTCCTATTTGTAAGCTTTCAAGTCATCATACAACCAAATAAAGACATGCCTATACTTTCACAATAAGGAAATTAGCATGGCTCTCACATTTGGTTTCATCCTTTTTCCTATATAAACCTTCTTTGGGGCATTTTCAGTTCCCAAGTTTACTTCTTCTAAGTCTTCTAAGTAGGCGATAGTTGCTTTGGCTTTACTGGTTTCTTGATTATCAAAGACCCTTTCAAGCGCTACAAGGCCTTTGGGGATTTTGTTTATTTTTAATTGGATAACCTATTTCCCGAACATTGTGTCTTTTCCATTAATATTTTCTATAAATCCACTAAAATAAATCTCCTAGCCTTCATATTTATCAGCACATTTTAGGAATCTAAGAATATCCTCATCATCATTAATTTTTTTCCAATTGTACACATTGTTAGGGATAAAAGGCCTTGTCTTTATCTCAACCCTTGAAATCCCTATGAAAGTTATATCATTAGGTCTTAATGCAATACTAGCTAGTAAATCAGCAACTCTGTTATCATGTCCTCTCTCCATCCAGTCTATCCCAAAAGAATCAAATTGTTTAATGGAGTCCCAAACAACATTCCAGTATTGCCTTAGTTTTTTATTTTTGCAAGCATATTTAGCTATTACCTAGGATATTACTAGCTCAAAATCACCAATTACCATTAGTTTTTTGATTCCATGTTTTCAACAAGTCTCAATCCCGATAACAAGGCTTCATATTCTGCAACGTTATTTGTATAGACACAAGATAGTGTAAAAGAAAACTTATATGTACTTCAAGTTGATGATACTAGTAAAATCCTTGCACCAGATTCGTCTTTAGAGCTCGCACCATCAAAGTACATTTTCCACAGTATTTCTTTGGTAGACATCCTTGAAACTTCATTTTCTATAGGTGCAGGACATCTTTCAATCTCCTTTGGTAATTCCTCTACCTTAAACCCACCAATGTTAGTGTCTATAAAAAGAATTGTATCATATTCAGGGACATGTTCCAACATATTTGGGACCTTAGATTCTCTCATTACTTGGATATTCCTTCCATCAATAGAAAATGTGGCATAAGGAATATCACACTGCATACTGCCTCCCATAGATGCACACCATTTTCATGATAATAGCATTCCATAATTAGGTGGGATATCAACTACAACCACACTCATTTTAAACTCCTTGTCAGGGAAATTTGGTAGCCTATATGGAAGCTCATCCATCACACCTACTATAGGGACTTCCCTAGCATCCATGGCATAACACTTACCATGAGTGCTATCAACTTTTAACCCTAATGCATCCATGATTTTAACTGGCATGATGTTATTTGATGCACCAATTTCAATAATACAATTCTTTATGAAATTCCCCCCAACTATCAACATAAGAAAAAATGGATCTATCTTATCTAGGCATGTATTCATAGAATTTACAAGAAAAATGTGGGGAATCTCAACAATTACTCCTTCAACTTCCTTACCCTTTTTGTCCTTATCACTTAATTTGGAAGGAGTGGGTTCTACTATATCATTACTGGTTGGAGCAGTGCTGGTGATAAGGGCCACTACTTTTTGTTTATGTTCCTCTATCCTCATCATTTCAAGAAAAGGTACATACACTTTAACCTGACTAAGTAATTGAAACATGTCAACAGGAGTATACTTGGGAAACTCAGTTGAAGGCATACCTTGTTCATGGCTATTTTATTTTTGTTGGTTTCTAGTTGCTTCAACCTTGTTTTTAGTATCCTTCTTTATAGCTTCAAGAACTTGCTTCTGCATCTTTAATTTTTCAACATAAAATTTGTGTCCAAGAACAACTTTTAATTTTCCCATCCTTTTGGCCCAAATTTTATCTCCCTTGTATGAAATTTCTCTTTGATAGCTTCTATCTTTTTATCAGGTTCATGTTCCTTGCCCTTAGCCTTTTTTTCTTTGATGAATAGACCAACAGGATTACCTTGTTCACCTCTGATAGTTCTATTTCTCAAATGAGAAGAACCTCTAGCTTGAGCAGCTAAGACTACTGTATACTTTACAATCTCTTCCGCAAAAGGCTTTCCCAATGAGATACCATCTTCAATCACCTCCAAATTGTAGGCCTCATCATTGATGGGATCATCCTCATTAGAAAGAACCTACTAATGCTATGTGTTAACTATTTGCCTTTGATTGTCAACATCTACTTCACAAGAATCTTCATTAGAAGAGCATTCACTATAGGAAACATCAGAATCACCCATAATCATAAGCACATCCTCCTCCTCTTGATCTTGCTGATCACACTTCTCAGGAATGTTATCTTCTACCTCCACCATCTGTGCCATTACACACTACTGCGAGGAATGTGGCATTCAACAAGTCATACACCAAGGAGTATCTTTGGAAAAGTTTCCTGAATTCTTTTGTAGATGGTCTGGAGGGACTTTGTTTTGAGCATTTCTTTGATTATTTGAGACAATCTTCCCATTATACCAATTGGTATTGTAAGGATGGTCTTGCAACCTAGGGGGTATCTCATTCCTTTGATAGTTTCTTGGTTGGGCCTTCTCTTGTTTTTCAGTTTTATCATTGATAGTTTTCATGAAGCTTTCAAGATTTTCTTCAATTGTTACCCCTTTAGTACTTGAATTATTTTCTTCCCTTTTTGAAGTTTTGAAAAGTCTCGAATCATCACATTTTCCAACTTTACCAATTGTTTTGCTGATGTTTTGAATATGTTCTGCCATCTTAAAATCTTCCCTTAAATATTGAGGACACTTATCTAGTAGACGGTAACTCATCTTTGCATCAAAAGCATTGCAATAATTTACCAAGCATACATGATCATCACGTCTGCCAACTTTACCAGTTGTTTTGCAGATGTTTTCAATATGTTCTACCATCTTAAAATCTTCCCTTAAAGATTGAGGACACTTATCTAGTAGATGGTAACTCATCTTTGCATCAAAAGTATTGCAATAATTTACCAAGCATACATGATCATTTAAATGTAAATGAGGAGGCAACCTTTTTCTATCCTTTTGGAATTTTGTATTAAACTTAGCAATAGATTCATTGGACCCTTTCACAATATTATTGAATTGATTCAATAGAAAACTTGAGTCAGTCTTATCAGCATATTGCTCTCTAAAAACCCTTGTGTACTCTTCCCAAGAACCAATGCTCTTAGCAGGTAAACTTCTGTACCACTCTCTTGCATCTTCAACAAGAGACTACATAAATAATTTCATCATGACATCTTCTGCTTCCATCTCAAAGTCATCCATAACATTAGCAAATGCTTTGAGGTGGTCTTCACCACTTAGAGCATTATTTCCAGAGAATTTCACTAGAGCTAGCCTAAAAAATTTAGGGAATGGATTGGGATAGCCAGGTATTCTAGTGAAACATAACTATTGGTATCTATCTACTTGGAGCAGTCTCCTAGTGTGTCTATCCCTATGATCATCTCTATGTTCATCCTCTTTCTTGTTATTAGAGAAGCTACCATTCCTTTCCTTTCCACTTTCACCATCACCTCCCTCTTTCCTACCTCCTTCATCATCTTTGAAATGAGATTTATCATTCTTATTTCCTCCCCCACCACCATTTCCATGATTTCCATCACCACTTCCCCCAGAGGTATGTCCATATGACTTCCTCTTCTGCAACTCACTCTCAGTATGTCCAAAACTCAAGGCTTCTAGTATATGAGTAGACATTTGAAGGAATGCAATCTTTCTAGCGATTTCAACATTAGAGGCTATCATTTCAAAAAAATTCAACTCTTCTCTCAACTTTTCACCTTCCAACTGCAACCTCAGTATCTCAAGATTTTGAGGTGTATTAGATGGGGTTGGATCAATTTTATTTGTGGGGTTCTTAGTAAATGAAGTATTTGTTTTATCACTGGTTTTGAATGTAGTTTTCTTGGGTGGGTCAATAGGTCTCTTCCCATGATCTACAAATGATGCTTTCTTAGTAATAACAAAAGGGTCTGAAGCTTTAGTGGTTGAGAGAGATGTAGCATAAGTATCAATAGCTAAGGTTCCCATTGTGATTGTTATTCCAGGAATATCATTAGTCATTTTAGAAAAAAATTCCATAGAGGTTCTATGCCTTGCGGCCACCTCTCTTATTTTCTCTTAATTTTTTCTTCTAGCATCTCTCTCACGTTGCTTAGCTCTAATCATATCTTCCATTTCTTTCAAATATTTCTTTCTTCTTTCTTCTTGTTCTTGTAATCTTAACTCTTCTGCTTCAATGGCTTTCATGTCATTGTCTATATCTTCCTCATTTTCTAGAATATCTCCATGTTCACTCGGGGCAGGGGTAAATTAAGGATGGTCAACCAGATCTTCTTTAAGAGAAAAATAGTCTGGTTCATCAAGGAATTTACCTCGTGGCTTGAAATTCTTTCCATTGAAAATGGACCCAATTCCCAGGGTTGAGGACTCAGAGAACTTCTTATTCCTATTCTCTCACTATAAAAAACTTCTATTGGAAAAGTTCCCTGGTCTATGTTAGGTTCTTGAACATTATGTCCTTCTTCATGGACACTCACATTACTTATATCAATATGAAAAGTAGGAGATACATTAGAATGGGAATCAACAAACTTACTTGATTTAGAGCATTTCCTGACCCATTTAGGTTGTTTTTCCTTTGTAGGTTCAAATTCTACCTTCTTCTCATGATGCTTCTTCGCATAACTTCTGGTCTTCCTCATAATGTCAAGTACTGCAAAATCCTTTTTATTGTTTTCTTCTGGAGCTTTAATATTCACACTGGTACTAGAGAACTCAGAGTCATCACCAGGATACTGGGAAACAAAAAGTGGTTGCACTTGTTACTCTAAAAAAGATTTTAAACATTACCTTACATACAATTGTAGAATGAAACAAAAATTGATGCATAATACCTAGTATGATGGGACAAATGCAATAGACTTAAAACTAATTATTCCTTAGATAGAAAGGAATATTCACAATGAACAACTGACTTTGACTTTACCTAATCCAAACTTAGAGACTTTTGGACTTAACTAGTCCCTAGCAGAGTCGCCAATCTGTTGGTTATTTTTTAAGAACCAAACTGATCTCTAGACATACCTATGGATTTTTACATTTCCAATTATCAGTAATACTAAAGGGATTGGCCAACAAATGAATAGAGGCTGCCTAAACTTCTATTCCTACTCTTTGGGCTCTGTGAAACCCAGGAGGGTGATCCCACAATGTATACCTTAAAAAAAAACCTTTTACAATTGCAACCAAATACATTGTTAATAACATATATCTCTCATGATATCACTTGATAGCAACATTTAATAAGTTGGAAAATTATCATACTAATGTTATATAAGATGATTATGAGAGAGAAAACACCTGAAAGAATGAGTAACAACAATTTTCCTTTTGAAAATTTATGGTTAAAAGATTGAGTAGTAATGAATCAACACTATAAATGTAACACTAATATCCTGCATGAACCAGTGTCTTTATCCAGAGCACAAAGTCAATATCCTTTGACATAAACTAATAACAACTCAAACAATAAAGAAATCTTGCATTACAATATTTCTCTGCAACTTCAGGATTATCACTTACAAATATCCTAGCATATGGTAATTATAAGTTATCACTCTTATATAAGCATTTACATCAATTCATTGAATCGATAGGAAAACATGAAATTGAACATCCATTAGAGAATGATAGAGACAGATGAAAGAAATCCTTAACTAATTTCAATCATAACTCATAACACACATATAGGGAGAGAGAATAACCATGAAACCAATAGTAATATGTATCATAAAATTCTATACCATTATCAGTCTTACATGCAAGAGTATGAACTCTAAAATGAACTTAAAACAAAGACCCTAATACTAACAATATCAACTCAAAATTTTCTAACCTATGTGCTTCTAGTCCTAAATTCCTTCTTATAGAGATGAAGGAGCAAAACAAGCCTCAGACCATATAGCACACATGTCATGATTTCATAGGACCACTTGCAACAATATTCCCTTCATGGTTACGCTTAAGTCTTCAGGTGAAACAAATAAACATGAGGCATAAATATCTTCAAATCTTCATGGAAAATAGGTCCCACCTTAAAATACATCATTAGTTTGTTACAACAATCACAAGATATTCTTCATTTGTTCCAAATTCCAACTGTAAGGAGATCAAAACAACAAAACTTATGAAGCAAGGAAAAGCAAACAGAAAAAGGTCAAAAACCATTTAATCCACAATAGCATCACGTGCTAATCACTTTGAGCATTGAGGAGAGAATAATATTTTAATATGTTTTATCAAAAGCCTAATCTATACTGTTTTCAGGCTATGTATCATTCTTCTCCTATTCATTATTCTTCTTATTCACTCTGTATACTTCTCCAACTAGACGTTGTATTCCTCCTGAGTGGGCCATTTAACATTCTATAAATCCCGCACCTTAGTAGTATACTGGGAGTACCTTGCATCAGTTAAAACTCTGGCTTCTTTAACAAATATATCCATTTTTGACTCAATTTCTACCATCATATCAATGTTTGAATTGAGCAAGAGGTAATCAGTTGTAGAAAAATGCATCAAATCAGCCTCAAGTAATCCTCCCAAATCTTCCTTCCATGTGTCAAACAGATGTAATTCACCCTTGAAATTCAATATTTGAGGCATGCCATGGTTCTCCATTTCCTTGGATATTTTCAACTTGCTCTAGAGTTGTATTCCCAATTTTCCATGGAAAATGGTTACCTCATTTATTGAGTCAATAGTATTCAAGATGTTAGGAATATTCGTGGGTGTCTCGGGATCCTCTTCTACTTTTGGTATCATCTCTTTTAGAGCACTTACTCTAGCAATCCAATTATTCCACACATTCCTAAAGGCTTCTTGTACTTGTAGATACTTTGTATTTTCCTCATGAATGTTTTTATATGTGGCCCATACTTCATTAGCCTTGTGAACCAACTTGGTTACTATATGCTTAAGCACATCCCTAAAAATATCATTGGCCACCTTGATTGTCTCTAATTTGGGCTGCTTGACATTTTCCTCTTGAACAGTTAACTATCCTTTTAAATCATCAATTTTGAGGGCCAATTCCTCTCTATCTTGTGTGGACATATCAAATGAGGAAGAGGGAGAAGGCTGGGTCATTGTCTTTTGGGTAGCTTGAATGGTAACACTCATTCAAAGCCTTATTATATTCCTTGACCACATATTCATATTTCTTTTGAGAAATATGTGCAATATCTACACTAAGCATTGCAGAATGTGCAGTTAATTTAGCTACCTAGATAGGGGTTATGTCGGTAGCTCTTTTGACCACTAGTGAACCCATGACCTCTTCAATTGGCGTAGCAACCTTGATCATTGATCCTCCAACTTTAAAACTGTATCAATGGTTGACAATCCACCTCACTACTTTTCTTTCCGCTTTATACAAAATCTTTGAGATTCTGACATTGCTTCTTCATGTAGCAGTTGTCACCAATCACTGGTTCATTTCATTCTCTTCCATCTTTATCAGTGATGTAAGTACCTTGTGCAACAAAATATTAGCCCTTAGATCAATGACCGAATTCTTTATCATCTTCATCTCCATTGCTCCTCGCTAATTCATCTTTGTGCCTTGAATCTAATCAGTGAGAAGAGATGCAAGCACCATAGTTTGACACGTGCACTGCAATAAAAGACATCACAAATAGGATGTAGCCAAATCAGCGGGATAAAACTCCTCATAAAAGATCATCTCACTTATCGCTAATCATAACCTTAGCATTCAAAACGAATTCGTGAGGTGCGATAGAAGTAGGAACTCATCATCTTGCTCATTGCTAATCATATATAATCCCTTTACAACACATTGGCAATAGGTGATGAAACTAGGATCATGAAGTGGGAGGTCATCGCTTATCGCTATTACTTCCTTAAGAACCTAAAAAATATTAGCAATAAGTGATCCCATAAGAACCTTGCTCATCGCTAATCACAAACATAAGCTTAGAGAAAAATTAGTGATGGGCGATACCTTAGTGATATCACCTCATCACTCATCGTTGGTTTAAAAAATCTATCTCAAAAGTAATCGATGATGAGTGATAAGGACATAAGGCTAGCTGAACTTAAGTGAAAAATTTTATGCACATGCTCAATAAGTTGTTATGATAGGGGGAACTTCCTAGGATGATACGATAGATAAAACAAAAGCTCAAGAACCCAAAAGTCATGGCACAACTTAGTTTTTTTGAGCTTATGATGAGGAAACTGACTACCTAATAGAGAGTATTTAAAAAAATGACCGACAACAGGCAATAGCAAGTCAACAACCAAATAGAATGCTTAAATGATTTTAAGGAGCAAAATATTCAAAAACCCTCCCAAATGCAACAAGGGTTTAAGATGGGACATGAGAGCAAAGGTTCCATCAGGTCCCGCCTAGGTGTAGAGAGAGAAAGTGTCGAGGAGTTAAGAAATTAAGTCTATTTGTTGATCTTGTTGGGTTTCTAATTGAAATAAGCCTCAGGATACATAATATAGGGTCCTAGGGGCCTATTAATGATGATATAAAGGTCATAAATGTAAGAGGGCCCAAAATTCAATGTGAAAGTGTAAATAAATATACTCTACAACATCAAATTAAGGCAAAATTAGGTCTATTTAGCTTAAAAGGGCCCTAAATCCAATGTGAATGTGTACAACACATTATGACACTAGATTAAGGCACCTATTAGGTCCAAGGGCCCTAAATTTAATGTGAAGGTGTAAATGAATACACTTTACAACATTAAATCAAGGAAAAGTTAAGTTTATTTAGCTTAAAGAGGGCCCAAGACCTAATGTGAATGTGTAAAACACATCACAACACTAGATCAAGGCAACCTTAAGTCCATTTTAACATTAATCATTACAAATTAAGTCATAAATTAGGTTCATTTAGTTCATAAGGGCCCAAACAAGTGTGAAATGTCATGAACGACATTTTTTAACACTACATTTAGCCCCCACTTTAGTGAGAGGAACTTGCTTCAAATTCACACTAAAGTAAACATTCAAGATGGGTTAAATTACACTAATGTGGATGGTCTAGGATGAAAAGGATCAAGGGAGTGTTGAAGCCCTATAAGCTCAAAAGGACACACACAAGGTGTATGATTTGCAACAAAACAAGATACGCAAACATGTAATGTCAACAACTGAAAGAAAGGAAAAAAAAAAGCAAAAAATAAAAATGAGGTGGATCAAGCTTTAACCATTTGTCCAACATGACGTGGATCAGATCTAAGCTATGTGTCCAAAAATGCATGCTCACTCCGAGGCAATGAATTTCAGGCTGTCCGTTGGGTGAATATCCAAAAGGGTGGCTAAGTGAGAAAGTCATGTCTTTGTATCAACTTCTCATCGTATAATAAGAAAGTCATGCCCATGTTTAGGTTTATCATCATACATTAACTATACCAAAGCTATACCTCTTGATAGATTTGACAAGGTGCCACAAAATAATGAACTTTGAGCTCCATGAGGCAAGCAAAGCTTCGTATGCTTGATATTCATGCACAAACAAGATGGAACCATAGGAAAGAAAAGTGTATTATGAAAGGTGGCCATATAACAATTGTTGTAAATGCACAAAAGTAGTGTAAGGAATGTTCAAAGGGATTTTTCTTAGTTCATGTAAGGTATCTCCTTAGGGAACACCATTCCTAATGTCTCCAAGAAGGACAAGTCAAAGAAATATCTCGCTCTTAGAGAAAATCAAACCTAATGACACCACCAAGAAAAGAGAGCATCACAGGAAGAAAGAAAATATCACAATGAAACATGAATGTCAATGTATTCCCCCACTTTAAAGTGGTTGCTAACACCTTTACTGTGAGAAATTTCTTTAGAGTAGAAGAAGACATGAGAGCTTACTTAGAAATCCCTATGCCAAGTCATATGTTTCCAATAAGCTACGTCATGAATAAGTATGTCACATGCGAGCCAACTTAAGGCATGCCATCCACATCCCAAGCTTTCTCTTTTATATATATATATATACATGGAAGGTGGTCAACTAGCCAAAGGAGACAACTACAAGTGATGTATAGGGACAAGGCTAATTAACACCTTGCGCCCACTTAGTGCTGGATAAGGATGAGTTGAATAGGATGAAAATAAGTATCAATTAGAGGAACTAGGTGCTTCAACACAAGGAAGAACACCATGATCCTTAAGATGTTGGATTCGATTACTTAAATCCTAACATTGATTAGTAGCATGACCATGAACTCTATGATATGCACAAAATGAACTCTTGTAGTAAAATTTCTTTTGTGTTCTTGGAGGGAGAGATATCAAACAATCTTGGAGGAGTCTCAAGAAGATAATCTCTTGATCAAAAGTAGAATATGTTGTTTAATTTTGTGGCAAAGATATCTCTTGCTTAGAACAAGGTGTCATACTTACAAAAGACTCTTTAGATTGCGAGATTTTGTACTCTCCTTTACAGGAGTGTGTCAAATCTATCGAATTTGAATCATAAGTGTTTTGCGTGATGACATTGACATTAAGTGAATATTTCTCTATTTCTTGCAAATGATAACAATAAACACCACTAGTGTCTATCAATTTCGGATGCACTACTGTTAAAGTTGGCTTAGATGAATCTTTTGTAAGAGTGTTGATGTTGAGCAAAGGCTTGTTTGTTTCTTTTGAGGGGCAAGAACCAAGACCACTAGTCTTTTCTTGTGTGTGAGGACCTATAGGGTTACAGATACCTTATTCTCTAGCACTACATCCTTTTCCACTATATCCAAGTTGCTTCATAAGTTCATAACCTCTTCTGTAAATATTTTTGATTTCTTTAGAATTCAGAGGTTGTTGATAGTTAATTTCACCACATTTTTTCGTGTAATTTGCTTCTTCTTCTAAAGTGGTTGAGGTGGATGGTTTCAAAGGATATTTCAAATTTTGTGTTGACATTACCACTTTTTCTTTTCCATTTTTAGAATCTTTGTTTATAATTTTGTATTTTTCCATGAATGTTGGTTTGAAATCTAAGGAACCCCAATCATCTTCTAATATCTTCATGATTTTCTCAATATGTTTTTCTTTATCTTTTTGTTGCACGGGTTCCACCTGTGTAGATGGTGTTAATGTTTTCAAAGGATTTTCCTTGTCTTTCTCAATGTTCAAACAACTATTTGGATTAGGGTCAACTTCGAGTGTGTACACTTTGTTGTTGTATACATACTTCATTACATGATGAAGAGTAGAAGGCACCCCATTCATTTCATGAATCCATGGTCTACCTAAAAGGAGATTATATGAAAGATCGTGAGGCATAACATGGATCGGTGTTTCTAATGCGGCCTTTCTAGCTATAATAGGAAATGTGATCACACCAAGCGGTTATTTTCCTACATTGTCAAATCCTTTAATAGATAAAGAAGCTGGTTGAATTTTTGATTTATTCACGCCAAGCTTATCCAAAAGGGATACACTACACACATTAAGGGTGGAGACATTGTTTACGAGGGTTCTTTTTATTCCCAACCTATTATATATAGCTATTATCATGAGATGGTCATTTTGTTTTTACACTTCCAAAGGAAGGAGCTCACTTTGGTTGAAAACAATGTCAGCATTCATTCCTTGAATCAGGGCTACTATGTCATTTAATTGCATATTAGGAGGGATAGGAACTTGTTGTAAGGAATTTGAATCATGTAATGATAATGAGGGGAGTCTTGAATAAGGTCCCATAATGATATCTTAGCAGGAGTATTCTTTAGTTGTTTAACAAGATTGTACTCCTTTTCGCTTTGTGAAGGCAAACGAGGTGCACTAGGAAAGACAGGGTTAGGAAATGGGAGGGATGTTGAAGGTGTTTGTCTTGGTTGTAGATTGTTTCTAGTGTTATATGCATGAGCAATGGTATTATGAATCGACTGCTACAAAACATCATTCTTAGGTGGGTAAAGGATAAGTTTGGGTTTGTTTTGAGTTTGTGGTTGTTGTGAGGGTGGGTAAAGAATTAGAAAATTCTTAGGATGTCCCACAGGGTATGTAGGAGGTCCATTAATCAAGGGAGATCTAATGGAAATTTGCACATTCATAACCTCAATAGTCTTGGTTTTATGTATTTCTAATAAGGGGTAGTCTAGTCTCATCTCTTCACCATCATCTATGAAAGCTAAAATGTTATCATTTTCTTCCACTATGATATCTTCCTTAGTAGGAGAGTTTTCAGGAGAACTACAAACTAGATGTTCATGAAATTCAAAGGTTCATTCTTCTAAAATGACTTCGTCACAAGTGAGGGAGTTATCAATGGTTGGATTGTCTTGTTTATTAATAATGTCATTGTCTTGTTCAATAATGTTTTCCCTAGGGGAAGAGAGACACATAATATTCTCACTATTTTCATCGATTTCATTTTCTAACATCAAAGTATCTTCTTTAAAACTAGGAGAGATACTTTGAGAAGAAAAAATGTGATTTTCATGATTGCCTATAATTTCATTCGTTTGTTCCATAATGTCTTCTAAAATAGGATAGGCAGGGGAAGAAACATAAAGAGGGTTGCCATAGCTCTAAAATTCTTGATCATCTAACACCAACATATCCACCTCACTTATAATTGTTGGAAGAATGGAGGAGAATGAAAATCTCTATAACTTTTTGTTGTCATTGATGTCACCATGTTGTGGCTACAAGTCTAAGTCAGTGCTTGATCCAGTATTTTGGCCTGGTAGCTGAACTCATATTCAAGCTACACTCTTTGGTATTCTAGTCTGCATTCCTCTGCAGTTGACAGTTACTGCTTGTGGTTGTGGAAATTTTTTTATGGTTGTTGAAGGTATTCATGTTCAAAATAGTATGTGCTCTGGTGCTCGTATGATGTAGTGGCATCATTCTGTTGGTTGTTTTTTGCATTGAAGTCTACTCTTGGCTGACTTCTTGGGTTAATTGTGATATGGTGGATTAATTTTTCTATGTAGATGTATGTGCAACTTATCCTAGGCCTATGCTGACATGATGTAGCATGTTGGATGTTTGAATTTCTTTTTGGAAATATTTTGTGAATACTTGGAGCCGACACTTAGTATTTTTGGTAAATATGAAGTGCATCTAATTGGGCCAACCTAATTGATGCTTGTGGATGAATCAAGTATATATATTGGATAGGGTTGAAGATTAAAGTGGTGATTAATGAGGAAATAGTAAATGCAAAAGTGAGTGAAAATAATGAAGTGTTTTAAGTCAGTGTATTGAGCATCACCGAAATTGTATCAACACTTGTTAGGTGCATTATTCTTAGTTCACTTTGGCTGTGAAGCCCCTTTTTGTTCTGTAAATCTTTTTGTAGGTAGTGAGCCTCCCTATAAGCAATGAGATTTTGTATCTGGACAGTGAGTCCTTTTAGGGTAGTGAACCCTTTGCAGCGAGCCTTACATATTTAGTTCTATAACTACTTTATATTGTGAGTTAATCCTCACCGTGGTTTTTCCCTCCTTGGGTTTTCCATGTAAAATCTGGTGTTTAGTGTGTTATTTTACTTTTTGTTTTCTATATCTCATGCTCATGCTTAATAATAGAACAATGTGATTGTGGAATTGATATGTGTTAAAGTTTTAAGTTGTAATTTTGTGACAACTAATTCACCCCCCCTCTCAGTTGTCCTACATCTTTTAACAATTGGTATCTAAGCTTTGGATCCTTGGTGAAGAGATTAACCGCTTGAGGATCCTGAAGGTTGATTAGATGGATGAAAAAGGAGAGATTCAAACTACTCTTGAGGATCTTGACAAAATTAGAATGAGAAACCAAAGATCTGAAAGAGAATCTTGATGAAGCAAATGAATGTGTCCAAAAGCTAAAAGAACAACTGAACAAATTCAAGGAAAGACACAAATAAGTGAGCAACTGAAACAAAAGATAATTGGACTGAAAGTGTTGGTAGAAGAAAATAAAAGAATTGAAGAATGTCTAAATACAATGGTGCATAATAAATCTAATGAATGCACTAAACTTGAACAAGAGGTAGTAAACCTGAGGATTGAATTGGAGAAGGAAAAACTTTGTGAGAACAATTTCAAATCTAGCTTTGATAAGATTAGAGAATTACTTGCTGGACAAAAATCAAGTAAAGACATAGCTAGTTTGCGAAATGATGTAGGTGAAAGTTCTAAGGCAAATCAAAAGATTTAGGACAAAGGGAAGTAGAAGAAAAATTCAAGGAAGTTTGAAAGAAGATAGCCTGTGAGACAACCTAATGCACAAAGGTATCCCTCTTTCAATGGTATTTGTTTTTCTTGTAATAAATATGGTCACAAAGCAACATAATGTAGGAGTAGGATGAATCATAATTAGTTTCTTGGATCTTTCTCTGGACAATGTTTTTCATGCAAGAAGATTGGACATAAGGCTATTGAATGCAAATCTCAAGTGAGAATGATTAGTAGGGTGATCATGAATAGGTTTCATGAAGGCATAATGAATCAATCCGTTAATGGGTACTGCTATACCTGCAACAATTTTGGACACAACACAAATCAATGTAGGTTGAGAGGTAATTGAGGTCAAATTAATTAGAAAAGTGTTGTCTGCTATAATTGTAATAAACCTGGACATATCTCAAATGTTTGTAGAAGTAAGAAAGGAAAGCAGTCCACTCTGGTAGAGAAGAATGATCTGGTAAAGAAGATTGACAAAGAAGAGATGAAACAAGAGATGAATAAGATATGGAAGAAGAAAGAGGAAGAAGAAGAAAAACTTGAAAATAATGATGTGTTTGTGCCCTCATCCAGTATAGATGATTTATTCGGTAATTAGACCTAGCATGGTCTTAGGGGAAGCATTATCAAAAAATTATAAAACCCCCTATTGTATGGCGTGTCAGAGGCTAGCATGAGGATGGAATGTGAAAAATGAGTTTTCAGAGGTTTTGGAAAAGGAACTGGAGGAGAACATGTTGGCATGAAAATTTGCGAACCAAATTAGGGTTTCCTATGTTGGGAAGAATGCTTTTAGCAACTTTTTGATGTTTTTCGCGTTTAATGCATTTTAGGGTAAAATCGATGGTGTATAAGTTGAAATTTGTGAGTCTTCTTGATTAATTGAGCATTTGAAGAACTTGAAAGGTTCCCTAGAATGATCCTAAAGAAAGCTTGAAGTAATTTTGAAGGGAATTTGAAGAAATTGTCATGAGTAATATGGAATCTTTTCTCAGTTTGCAAAAGGGGAAGAAGAAAAATGAAGAGTTTTTGATTAAAAAATTCAAGAAAGTGCAAAAATGGATAGAGAATCAAGTGGTTTCATTCCACTGAAACTGAAAGGAGTTGAATTGGATGAATTTGATCATAGAAAGATGAAAGAAATGGAACTAGGGCTGAACGCAAATGAATTATAGAGCATAAAAACCCTAGGTATGGATTTGTGGAGAGAATTTCCATGGTTTGCTGATAAAGAGTTTATTCTATTCTTGTTGAACGTTTTAAGAACAATAGTATTGTATTGGACAAACCCTACTTAATCTCGAAGGAAGCAATCAAAGCGATTACTGGCTTATGCAGTATTGGGATCTTCTTGGAAGGAAAACTATGAAGTACAAAGATGTGGAGGAACTGACTAGCATTAGTAAAGATCCTCAAGCCCTATTGATAAAACACTCTTGAGGATTTGGCTGTAAGCTATGTTGCGTACGGTGTTTCTTACAAAATCTATTTTAGAAATCGTGAAGGTTCAACATTGACTATTGTTGTTTATATTGCACATATGATGGTTAAGGAGAATAAGAAGTTTGATTTGTGTGGACGATTGCTTGAGAATCTAAAAATGTTTGTATGTTAGTGGTTGAGGGTTATCCCTTTTGGTTTGGATATTTGCTTGTGTGCTTGGTGTTTTACTTTTTGAGTTCCCTATCGGGAAGAGAAAATGTTGTGTGGGAATCCGGTATTTCTATTGGGAAGCAAATCTACAAATATATGGAAGCATTGGAAGATGATGTAAGTGTGTACAAATATTGTTTCACATCCTTGAAAGCAAATATTTTCTCTGGTATGTCAGCACCAAGTTAGTTTGAAGTGGGTTCATCCTCCAAAAAAAGAGAATTGGAAGCTTTTATTGGTGATTCCCCTCCAAAATCGAAGAAAAGAAAAGCTATAACTGAAGAAATCATTGTCTATTCGGAAGAGAAGGAAAAAGAATTTATGCCTGGATCCAAATTCTTTGATCCAGATGATATCCAAACTATGTTGATTAAAGGAAAAATGAAGAAGATTGGTGAGATATGGAATGCAACCTCTCCTATTCACAGACTGAAAATTGATGATGCTAGATGGTAGATTAACCACTTTGAAAAGGTATTGATGTAACAAGTGTCTCTGGCTCCCTACCAGAAAATTTAGTTGAAATTGTTGAAGAAAGAATGTTACTTGAAGGTCCATAAGGATGTAAGTTTGAAGCCTTGGTTGAAAAGAGATGTACTAAAGAAAAGCTGAGACTATCTAAAGTTATTGTGGAAACAAAGAAATGCATTAAAGAAATATCAGATATTTACAAATATTGTCTTCGGTGGCCTGCTACGGTAGATAATTTTAGAAGTAGAATTAAAACAATTAAATATGAATTGAACATCATTGGAAAGAACTTTGATATCTTTGAAGACAAAGAAGGGAAACAAAGGATAAGAGTTGGAGAATGACAAGCTGAACTGATTGTTGTACAAAGACAAAGAGATGATGTGGTGAAGACTTTCTAGCTCCTTAAGGAGATTGCTGAGGTCAGGTTAGATCATCTTTTTGGAATACTTACTGACACATAAGATGTTGAAAGATAGTGTTCATATTGGTCATCTTCTTTTACTCTATTGGGCTTATTGGAAAGTATCTACACACGAATGGATTTAGCTACATTCAACTAGAAGAAGTTGTGTCCATTTCTCAAAGAAAGGTACAAGAAGGTGTTTTAGGTGAATAGTGTCATTTTTACTTGAATCTTGAGTGTTCAATTTCTATTGTTTTGTTTGTTTTGGCGAAGAAGAAAAGGAAGAGGAAAAGGAATCTAAAAAGGAAAAAGTTAATTGAATTGTTGTTTGAAATTTTTTGGATGGTTGGAAGTTTTTGAAGAATTGGAATCTTTTTGTAAATTTTGATGTCACCATGTTTACATCTTGTGGTCACCCTTTTCCATTGATGTCAAAGGGGGAGAGATTGGAGTTTGAGAGTTTATTTTTTAGAAGTTGGGAGAGATTGGAGGAAGAATTTTTTTTTGGAACATGTTTCCATTAATGACAAAGGGGGAGATTGTTGGAAGAATGGAGGAGAATGACTATCTCTATAGCTTTGTGTTGTCATTGATGTCACCATGTTGTGGCTACAAGTCTAAGTCAGTGCCTAATTCGGTATTTTGGTTTGGTATCTGAACCCATATTACAGCTACACTCTCTAGTATTCTAGTCTGCATTCCTTCGCAGTTGACAGCTACTTCTTACGGTTGTGGAAAATTGTTTATGGGTACTGAAGGCATGCACTTTTAGAATAGTATGTGCTTTGGTGCTTGTATGACGTAGTGGTATCATTCTATTGGTTTCTTTTTGCATTGAAGTCTACTCATGGCCAACTTCTTGGGTTAATTGTGATATGGTGGATTAATTTTTCTATGTAGATGTATGTGTGACTTATCTTAGGTCTATGCCGACATGATGTAGCATACTAGATGTTTGAATTTCTTTTTGGAAATATTTTGTGAATACTTGGAGTTGACACTTAGTATTTTTGGTAAATATGAAGTGCGTATAATTAGGCTAACCTAATTGATGCTTGTAGATGAATCAAGTATATATATTGGAAAGGGTTGAAGATTAAAGTGGTGATTAATAAGGCAGCAGTAAATGTGAAAGTGAGCAAAAATAATGAAGTTTGTTGAGTTAGTGTATTGAGCATCACCGAAACTATATCAACACTTGTTAGGTGCATTATATTCTTTGTTTATTTTGGCTGTGAAGCCCCTTTTTGTTCTATAAATCTTTTTGTAGGAAGTGAGCCTCCCTGTAAGTAGTGAGCTTTTGTATTTGGACAATGAGTCCTTTTAGGGCAGCGAGCCCTTAGTAGCGAGCCTTATATATTTAGATCTAGAACTAATTTATATTGTGAGTTAATCCTCACCGTGGTTTTCCCCTCCTTGGGTTTTCCACGCAAAACTTGGTGTTTAGTGTTTTATTTTACTTTTTTTTTTCTATATCTCATGCTCATGCTTAATAACAAAACAATGTGATTGTGGAATTGATATGTGTTGAAGTTTTAAGTTAGAATTTTGTGACAACTAATTCACCCCCCCTCTTAGTTGTCCTGCATCTTTTAACAATAATTGCATCCTATAAAACATTATCACAAGAGGGGAAGATGTTCGGAAATGAATGTAGAAGTTAGTTGAAGTTTCAATGGTCTCTTGTTGTGTTATTTCATGATTTACTATGTTTGTGTCCTCGTGTTCATCAATGTCTTGTCTAATAAGATAGGTAGGAGGAGAGAAACAACTAGGACTCTCTTAACTCTCATTGATTGGTTCTTCTAACATTGAAATATCTTCTTCACACATAGGAGAGATATTAGGAGAAGAATGAATATGATTGATATGATTGCCCAAGGTTGTATTCTCTTTTGCTAAAGCCTTCTCATAGGGAGGGGATATGAACTTTTTCTTAGCATGCCTAGATAGGTAAGATACTAATTTTTTTTGACCAAGAATGAAATTACTTCTAACCATCGTATGCAATGCTTCAACAATGTAAACAATGTATATCCAAAGATGGAAAACACTTTTATCCAATGTCTGCAAAACTTTAAGAATGCAAACAATGTGTATCCAAAAATGAAAAGCACTTTTATCAAACTTATGTAAAGATTTATGAATGTGAACATTGTGTATGCAAAAGTGAAAAGTACTTTTATCCATATTATGCAAAGTTTCATAAATGTGAACATTTTTAGATTTGATTTTTTTGCTATTGAAATTATTTCAAAAATTACTACCTTAAATTGATGTTTTTGACCTAGATGCATAAAATAGAAGTTCCTACAACTTTCCAGATTGATACTATAGGTTACCAACAAGGTTAGGAAGCATAAAAACAAGGTTTTTAGTGTTGTAAGAGGAAATTTAAAATCTTCTTTGGGACTAAATCGCCTAGAGGGGCATATGAGTCCCAGTGAGGGTTTTTTTTCACAATTTTTAGAAAAATTTAAGTGATTTTTATGCTATGATCTATAGAATAAATGTAAATGTAGATTTTAGATTATTTTCAATGATGTAAGATGCAAAAATGCAACCTATATATTCACTTTCACTAATGCAATATTTGGAAACCCTAGAATGCCAATTAACTAATGCAAACCCTAATGCAATGTTATTGCAACCAAGATCTAGGATGATGATGCACTCTAAATCATAGTTATGATGTTCTAAATGCAGGTTCAACAAAATGTATGGTTAGAATTTTGTTGCTTCTATGCTTAGGAGATAGAACAACAATCTTCCACACTCTCATTCAAGGAAAACCCTAGAGATCTCAATCCAATGTAGAAAGGGGAAAGAGATCTTGCAATAGGGCTACCCTAAGGTATGATTATGAAGTAAATTGGGGTTTGCCACCAAGATATGGCTTGGAAAGACTCACAAATTACAAGACTTAATTATGAAACTTAATGATGTGCAAGACCTAATTAAATGACCTAGAAATGCAAGTAAATCAAAACAAAAAAACTAAAAAATCATAAGTGTGCACCTAGAAACCTGTAGAGGCTTGAATGAGGACCTAAAATACTAAAAAAAATTGATTTTGAGGCTGAATGAGACTCATACACTAGTTTGGGTGATTTAGTCCCAGATTGGGTTTTTTTAACCAAAATTGGAATCTGACAGTGCATGATCAAAATCTCCTAAAACCAAAAAAATGGTAGTACTAGGAATGATACGCCCAAGGTGGCGTATCAGTCCTAGTATGATTTTTTAGAGGGTTATGACTTGATTCTGCCCTCTAATCTCTACTCTTTCTGCCACACTTTTTTTTTTGGATCTGAAACTCTAATTTTAGAGCCGTAGATGAATTTTTTGTGAAGATAGCAACCTTGAAAATGAGACAACTCCAAAAAATTCCTCCAAGCTTATAACCTAGTCTTCAAAGATCCTTTATGCTCCAAGACACCTAGATCTACAATCACACATGTAGAGAGAGAAAAACTTGTTAATTGTTAGGGAATAGGGGTTTGCATTGGTCAAACACCTTTTAGGTCATTAAACCAAATGATGAGATAATGAAATAAGGGCATAAAACATGAGGCATGGAACATGAAACATGAACAATGATACCTTGAGTGATGTCTTGTAACATGAATCAACAATCTAACATGAAGTGGCCATGTAGAATGTAGATTGTGATCTTGAAAATAAGTGTAGAACAATGTTTGATCTTGGATTTTCAATGCTACATCATAACACTAGCTCAACAACATGCTTGATGCCTTATGATCTTGACATGATGATGGATCTTGAATTCCTGCAGCAATTGATGAAGAATTATGCTCTTGAGTGCCTTAGAAGTGATCTTATAAACTCTCTTGATGCTCTTATGAATTCTTGGAATGCTTAACTCTTGAGTGCTTGACTTGATATCATGAAGCATTAATGAAATAATGATTTGAGACCTTTTTTATATAGGAAATCCATCCAAGTTACCGTTAGGCGGACATTCATAAAATTTGAATTTAAAACCTTAATTTCTTGCTCAAAACCCTAAAAGGGGGCCAAATGGGACTCAAACACCACCCCTAGCATATGGGTACCACCTGGGTGGGACTCATATGCCCAAGGTGGAGTATGGGTCCCACATGGAATTTTTAGAGAGAGAAAGTGTTGGGGAGTTAAGAAATTAAGTCTATTTGTTGATCTTGTCGAGTTTTCAGTTGAAATAAGCCTCAAGATGCATAATATAGGGTCTTAGGGGCCTATTAATGATGATATAAATGTCATAAATGAAAGAGGGCCCAAAAATCAATGTGAAAGTGTAAATAAATATACTTCACAACATCAAATTAAGAAAAAATTAGGTCTATTTAGCTTAAAAGGGCCCTAAATCCAATGTGAATATGTACAACACATTACAACACTAGATTAAGGCACCTATTAGGTCCAAGGGCCGTAAATTTAATGTGAAGGTGTAAATTAATACACTTTACAACATTAAATCAAGGCAAAGTTAAGTTTATTTAGCTTAAAGAGGGCTTAAGACCTAATGTGAATGTGTAAAACATATCACAACACTAGATCAAGGTGACCTTAAGTCTATTTCAACATTAATCATTCCAAATTAAGTCATAAATTAGGTTCATTTAGTTCATTAGGTCCCAAACAAGTGTGAAAATGTCATAGACGACATTTTTCGACACTACATTAATAAAAGGGGAGAACCAAGTGTACTTATAAGGATGAAAGGACAAAGTTTTTCTTAGGTATATTGTGAGAGGATGATTAGGTGGGGGATATGAGAGTGCAGATTATTATACAAAGGATAGGAGATAAGATAATTATTGTGTGGAGTATTTAGGATGTGATCTACAAGGACTAAGTCACATAGGAATACCATGTTCTCTTTAAGATGCAAGATTGGATAGTGCTAGGTAGGTGATGGAATGATGTTAGATGGTGCATTGCCAAAGGATAGAAATATCAAGAGTTCTTCCAACAATTTTTTTAGATTTCTACCTCAAATCCTTGTCAAGATCAAGATAGATAGGGGAAATGGATGGATGAATATATTACAATGCCACAAAAAGGGTATGATGGATGAGATAACTTTTCTGCAAGTGTAATAGTGTATAAATATAATTTATTATTATATAGGTTTTCATCATGATAATTGTACAAAATTCCATAAGAATTATTTTCATTAATGGATGATTATTTCTTTGTAACTTATTTTTATATTCTTAATTTATATTTATATGTTTTCTTCTCTTTTTGGATTTTTGAAATGGAATTAATTTTCAAATGATCATTAACTATTCTAGTCCATTTGATGGTGCTAATGTAGATCATTGTGTCATGATATGCTAATAGTGACCCAAATACATGAGCTACCTTGTTAGGATCATGGTGCTTCTATACAACCCATAGATATTATTGTTATCCTTGTTGATACTAGGGTTGGCCTTATTTGAATGTGTAGTATCGTATAATTTCACCTCGTGGCAATTTCACCTACACTTTTGCATCCACTTTAGTGTCCACTCCCTTAATATTTGTGTAGGCTTATCTTAGCCCTTGCACTAGCCTTTTTCCCTCTCAAGATGCTCAAAACCCTTTTTCAACAGCTACCTTCTTGCATTAGTTTTGCATTAAACCTTATGTTTTCCTTGTTCCCACTGTTTTAAGTGTGATTTGTTTGGACACTAGCATGTCGTGCTAGCATCCCATGGAATTTCAACATTCAAATGACCATTTTTGAGCTCTTTTCCACATGTCACCTACCTTTGTCGATGGAAATGGCTCAAGACATCTTGTAATGGCTTGAGAACCTTATTTTCCCTCCTATTCTCTCTTTAAAATCTATCTTTTCGATTCATTTGGTCTTCTTGTCTCTTGCTTGAAAACTAGATATTATTTATTTCTCTCAAACTCTCTCTTTCTCTCTTTCTCTCTTTCTCTCAAGCTTACACAACTCTCTTTCTTGCTATATCAGTCTCAATTTCTCACATCATCTACAACTCTCTTGGCTCTTACAACTATCTCTTTCTCTCTCTCTCTCTGTGGCTTCCTCAAGCCTTATAGGTGTTGGAGTCATTTCTTTGCTAGAGGATTCATTACTTGGGTTGTTGTGAGCACTTTCTTTCTCCTCCTTAGTTTTATTAGCTACATTCTATTTAGTCCATATTTCATTTAATTTACTTTATTTTAGTTCTATTATTCTCTATTATCTTCCCACATTTCAAGAGTTCTTAGCAATCAAAATAGAAGTAGTCATTTTTCTATTTTTGTGACATTCTTAGTTTTCAATCCATCTGAGATTCCAATGCGCAATTGAGACGCTAGTGCACCAAACTATCATCCTTGAGTCACACTATCATCCTTGGCTAAGAGCTAGTTAGTCTATCCAAAAAACCTTTGTGATTTGCTCTTTTTGATTTTGGAACTCTCATTGTTTTATTCTATCACATTAGATTTGTTCCTTGAGTTAGTTGAGGACCATTTTCTCCCTATACAATCTTCCTTGTCCTAGAGACCCAGGAGTAGAAAATTTCCTCCTCTAAAAAATGTACACATCATTATAAAGTGTTGCTTCAATGACATAACGGGTTTATGAGTTATGATTTTTATATTTTAGGTGAGATGTTAGATTATGATAGGAGATGTTAGATGTGGATGGATAATTAGTTATTTTGAATGTAGGATTTTTTATTTTCCAATATTGGGATGAAGGATGATGGATTTTGGATTTTGGATTGGGATTGTGTTTGGTACCAACTCTTTTATACACCTTACATGTTGGGATCGCTGACCATTTTAAATTTGGTGGATACTTGATGTATGAAATGTGTGGCTTTTGATTGCTTAGATTCTTTTGAAAATTTCCTTTTATTGGAGTTACAAATTCACTTAATTTGGAATCCACATCACTTTATTTACTTCTAATTTTTAGATTCATTAACTTTTGACATTTTATTTTGATTTTTTATTTCATAATACTTTTATTTTAATTGGTCCATATCAATGGGATTGAGAATTTGGGAGTGATGGTTTATGGTGTGGATGGGAGAAGTGCTGGAAAAAATCTTGTAGTAAGTACTATGTATGGCCACTACTTTGATGCAAGCTTGTATTGGATGAATTTTCCCCCAATATTGTCAAGGTGCCACTAACATCATCATATTTCTTGATCGAGAAATAGAAAATAATACCTTGATATCTACAAATTTTTTTAAAAAATGTACTTCTAAAATTTCATGTTTTTGCAAGCCTCATATTTTCTATGATATTTTATGTGTTGATAGATTTTACTTTGATTGAATATTTATTATTTTAGGTTAAAGATGTTAAACCATCAATGTGTAGTTGAGAACCATTGATGTAAATTTTAATTTTCTTTGCTACAAAAAACCTACTTTGATAAAATATGATGATCATGCTTGATAGGATATTGGAGCTTTCTCATTATTCATCCTTTTTGTTGCTTCATCAATTGGAATGTTGATGTGATCCATAGTATCTTGTTTATCAACATGTTTGATGTGATCCACGAAGTTTAATTCATCATCTATGTGTCCAAGGGACAGAAATGTCTCACCTTGAGAAATGGAGGTTGTTGGAGTATGAATATGACAAACATAAATTTTACATTGATGGATGTGATATACGTGGGCAAGGGGATTAGCTTGGATTTATTGATCATAGATAAGATCTTGATTGAATATTTGGAGTAGCTTGGATGTATATGGGGAGCTTCTAGGTAAATTGATCTTGATTCATGTTGAAATTTATTTTATTATGCTTTAGAATTTTCTCTTGTCATAGATCCAATAGTTCAGATGGTAGGATGTGAGTTTGGATAAGGATGAGAGTTTTTGGATGAACTTCAAGTTTCAGCATGATAATAATAATTTTTTATAGGAAGATCTTGAGTGATATTTTTAGGTGATGGAGTACATGATGGTGTTTAATATAGGATTTTTTTAATAATATATAGGATATTGATTTAATACAAGGTACAATTGGATATTCTTTATAGGAACTTATTGATACATGCAAATTTATTTGGACAAAACAAGAGAGGATTGGTGACTTGTACTAGTGATTATTATAGGGAGGGACTCTTTGAGTTGTGTACATTGATGGGATAAAAAACTTTTATGTGTATTGGATGTTGGAACTAATGGATTTGAGGTATGTGAGGAGTTTGGGATTGATGAATACATAGTCAACAATATTTTTGGATGGAATACAATTAGCAATGTGGTGGGATGACATAACTTTTTTTTTGAATTGGAGCTTAATATCCTTTGTAATTATTCCTTAGAGAAAATGCCTAAAGGTTACTTCATTGGATTGGTTTCTAGGTCAAGGAAAGATATAGATTGTAATGGTTTGGAGGATGAAGGGTTCGAATATGAGGTCAAGGTTGCAAGTCACTCTTATGAATGGGATATTTGGGATATGGATTGGCATTAAAAGAGGCATTGGAAGAAATATGGGTTTCCTTTGTAAAGTTTAGGAGAAGGATAACCAATGGATATGTTTTGAGGATTAGTAACTATAGATTGTGCTAGTTGGTTCTTATTATTAAGGATTGAGGGATGGATGATTCAATCTTATGGAAAAATTTCTTAAGGAAATGTTAATTGAGGACTGAGGGAATTTGAATTGATCCAAAAGAATCTAATTAACATCACATTGGTTGTATTTTGGTTGATCAACAAGGTTAACATGTCATCATCATCATCATCAAAGAATGGGTTTTCAATTTGACAAGGAGACTCATTAAAGAAAAATAAAAGCATGATTACAAATTTGGATTCAAGTGGACAATGGGATGATTTGGATTGTGGATGTAGGACTTAGTTGAATGATTTGTAGATTTTTAGAATAGGTTAATTTTATTGCAAAGGTGGGTGTTGAATTTGATTTGATTGTTAATGGAAAAGATTAAGATAGTAGATGAGAATTGCACTTGGAGTTATTGGATGGAAGATAGCTTATGTTTGAACCTTAACTAGGGGTCAAAAGAATAAAAAATAAAACAATGAAAACAAATATTTTCGTTATTGGAAATTTTAGGAATTTTGGATTTTACTAGCTTGGAAGCATTTATAGGTTCACACAAGAAGACACACCAAACACTTTGTGCAATTGTGGAATTATTTAGATGGGTGTATCAATCCTTGTAGTATGATATATATGCCTCCTTTTAGGAGTTGTAGCCTTGACCCTTATTCAAGACCTCAAGGTGTATGAACAAAAGCCTCACTCACAACTTAGCACATGGGAGGTCTACAAATATTTTCCCATACTTACTACCACCACTTTCCACGATTACAATGTGAGTAACTGCATAGGGCTAACCACTTACCAATTTACTACTTGAAAAGATGGCTAAAAGTTCTTGGCTAGGATGTAAAATCTCCCTTGTAAAAATACTCTATATACCCACCCATATTTTTCCTTCACTTTACAAGGTATAAAGTTCTTGGAAGACTAGCCCAAAAAGAAATATTTTCACTTCCAATGGGCATGCCTTTTGATTCACCCCAAATTACTAGACCCAATCAAAATGCATGTGTGTTGGCTATCCCCTTAGTGACGAAATATAAAGAAGGCCTATAAGGAAAAGGAAAACTAAGTGTTCCTAATCACCCAATATCACTTTGTAGCACAAGGGGAGAGAATACACACTTAATCTCATTAGAATTTAATCTAAAATAGAAAAATAGATGAAATTTTTTATTCTCAAGCTAATTCAAGTGTGTGAGATAAGAGTATACATTTCACACAACTAGAAGATACCAACAAAAATATTTTATTTTCCTTAAAAAATAAGTGTTTCCTAATGAAAAAAATAGTTTTTGACTAGCAAAACTTGCAACACACTAATCAATAGTTTATATAGAACAAGTTTGGAATTCAAGTCCATGCAAACCAAAAATATGTGGTTTAATTTTTCAAAGACTTTGGCAAGCAACACTCAATAGTTTTTTAGTTTTTGATAGGGTGATTAATTTTTTATTTTCATTTTTAAAAATTAACTTTTTTTATCTACCATAAGAAATAACTAAATACGACTACATAAAAAATAATTTTTATTTGTTTTTTTAGGTTTATATTTTTTATTATTATTGTAAGCTTTTAAGCACAACTATAAAATAGTAAAAAAATATTTTTTTAAAGTTTTTTTTTAAATTTTTATCATAAGATTTTTAATGCAATTATATAAAGAATACATATTTTTTTCATATTCTACCATACAATTTTAAAGCAAATATATTAAAACCCTTTTATTTATTTTTTCTTACAATGAAATTTTAATGTAATTATTTAAGTTTTTTTCTTTTAAATTTTTATCATAGGTTTTTTTATAAATTTTTAAAAGTAATTATATAAAAGGAAAAAAAGTTAATTTTTTTTTTTTTTTTTTTTAGAATTTTATCATGTCATTTTAAATTTATTTTTAGTACATCATCTTGGTACATTTTTCAGGTAACTTGATGGCAATGTACACCCTCCGATTACTATAGGGATGGGGAGACCAGAGACTTGTGACCTCTTGCCTCAACATGATGCTTTAGCCAATGAGCTAAACCTCAAATACCCCTTATCATAAGTCTTTTAAGAAATACAATTATATAATAACATTTTATTGCTTTTTTCTTTTCTTTTAATTATTATTATTATTTGATAATATATAGATCATATGTTAACACAATAATAACACAATTTAAGATTTTAGCATAATAGGAATAATAAAAATTTATAACTAAATTCATGTCTACAAACAAAAGACCAAAATATCTATAAGAAAGTTAGAACAAACAAATAATATCATTAAATACTAAATTTAAACTGCTAATCTAACTTGAAAGTGTTAAGTGCAATATGCTCTAGATTGCAGCAGTGTATATATGCTCTCATTTTTATAGCATATGTATTTTTATGGATGAATTAAATCAACATTATAATTATATTGGAATGGATTATGAAAATGATGAATAAGAAGACAAATTTATTCATAAACCACGAGTTAATGAGAATATAATGACTAGTTAACTAAATTGGATGAGAGAATTGTTATTTTCATGAAAGTTAACTCATGAGATGATAATTATGAATTTTAATGGCTTTTACTAATTTAATTAATGAATAATGAGATTGAAAGTTATTTAAATATTTATAGATAATGAATAGACTTTATTTATTTAATGAGATCATATGAATTAAATAAAATTGTCCTAATTTGATTAAATAATAAATATTATTTCATTAATTAGTAATGTAGTTATGATGTTAGGTGTGGTAAAATTTGAGTGTCCACATATCACTATTAATTTTTAGTGGATCTTCAATGCCAAAGACTATTCTGAAACTAGTTTATGTTGTCTTATCATGTGCTCTACTTATTGGCCTATCCATTATTTTTTCCGTCACACCTTACATTTAACTCTTCAAGGTGGATACACATGCATTTCAATCCTACATTCTACTTGCAATGCAAACAAATTTAAAATTATCATATTAGATTTAATACTTGGTTTAGTATCCATCCTTTAGCATATTTTTAGAATGCACTATTTGTATGAATTTTAAACTTTTACCTTCACTAATTTTTGAAATTTTATGTTATTCTAATATACTTTTCTTTTTTTTAATTTTTATAACATTATTGTCAACTTTTTCATCTAAATGCTAAGACAACTATGCTAACAAGCATAATTGTGTCACCACATCCTACAAATTTAAAAATTCAAAATATTTATTTTTTGTATATGTTTGACTATTGGTGTCAACTTTAATATCTTTGATGCCATAAAAATAGCTTTGTACCTATAAATTTAAATATTTATTTCTTTTCCCCAACCTCTTAATAAAATGATTCTTGAAAAATTTAAGAGCTCAGAACAAAAAAATTAATGTCCCCTTTAGTTATACTTTTGTATACTAAAACTTTATCCTATGGTTGAAATTCTTATTTTGATAAGTATCTATACTACTATAATTGTTTTATCTCATTTACAAGCTCTTTACTATGACATCCCTTTGAATCCCTACTAAAGTATCATTGTACAACTATATTTTTTGATATATCTAATCATGGGTGTAAACCTCTTAACCTTATGATATTATTTATCTACTTATACATTTTCTTCAATGCATTGTTTCCTTCTTTCCCCTTTGAGGTAGTGGGGCTTGTCCTTATTTTATTTGTGTTTTTCACTTAACCTCTTTTCACCTGGTAAGTTCTTAGTGAATCCTCGTCTACCATATTTTCTTTTCATACATACTAGGATACTAATATCTCTATAGATGTAAGTAATTAATATGTATATTATTATACTATTGTTCTTTTAAATTTTTGGTGTACTTATAGATTAGAGACACCAAATCTAATTAAATTTTTTCTTTATGATTGTCCAAGGAGGTCAAAATACCATATTTGGGGCTTGACCATTTCAAGCTCAAAATAGTGAACCTTCTCCTCTATCCGATAAGTATCTTAAGTATCTTTGGTGACTTTATCACATGGAGGATTTTCATTATTCATCTCTTGGTTGTATTTCTTGCATTTGTATAAATTTACTTGTACTTCAAATAATATATAGGTTACTTTATTGTTTCCTTCTATCTCTATTATTATTTGTAATCTCTACTTTGTGTGTATCAGATTCTTTTATATAATAGATCTTTATATTTTTGTTCTATGTTTTGTCTTCTTAATGTGGAAAGGATCTCAACATGTTTGGACCTTAGCACAATTATGTTTTCATTTGTGAGTCATTACAAAGATTATACAATATTTATCTTCTACTAAATTTCTCTCCATTCTACATATTTTTTATATTCATGTTTATGTCTTAATTTTATACTATATTATTATTGTTTCAATTATTCTATATTTTCTTATACAACTAACAAAACCATAGTATTTCATCTTGGGAATGAAACATAGATTTGAATTAAAAAATATATTTAGATAGATGAAATCACTTTGCTTATTTGAGTGTTGTAAGCTACATTTATATATTCAAAAATCTCTAAAGATTTGGATAGTTGAGATAAAGGTTAATGAATTGTATCCTATCTCACTAACATGTTTATTCCACTCACAAATGGTTTTTTTGTTTTTGTTTTTAGATATTAAAAGACATAGAGCTTGTAAAGATTATATTAATTTTAAGGGTGTATTACAAAATATGACTACCTTTTTGAAGGTTGACAATTTTTCAAGTAGCAAAAAATAAGAGTTTGTTGCCTACTAATAGAGTGGCTAAGGTGAGCTAGATCCATACATTACATTATAGTTTCTACTTTGCCAAAGAAAAACATTTCCCAGGAGGAAATTTCCAAACTATTATGTTTTACATATTCATTACATTTACATTTGGGATAAGTTTTTACAAAACAATTTCATCCCCCACCCTTTACAGCTAATATACATTGCTTTGTATTGTGGATGGGTTCTTTCCATAAAAACTCATATCACTTGATATGCGTAATAGCTAACATTATACATATTATCTGGTATTACCATAGGGATTTTGTAGAAGTAGTGATATTGATTGGACAAAATGAAAAATTTGTAAGCACATACCCTTAATCTTCCATTCGCTCAAAGCCAATGGAATTTTCACCTTGGCCTTCCTTGAACTCCCCTACTACTATTGCTTCTATTTCAACTTGATCTCTGGAAGCATAAATAGGTATGCTATTGCTGGAGGAAACCCATTCACCTGAGAAGAAATTCCTTGAAAACCTCTAACAGAAGGGTGGAGCGAGTGTGCTCTAAGGAAGGCTATTGCATAGTATTTTTCTTTTATGTTTATGTCCATGCTTGTGCAAAGATAATTTGCATTCTGGCACATTACACATCAAAGAAGAATATGGTTGCATTTGTCTTCAAATTCCTGCTTGATGACTGTGTAGATCTCTGCAAACCCTTGGTGTCGTTTCAGGTACTTTCTTGGGAATAATCCACCAACAAACCCTTTTCCTTTGTAAAGGTCATATTATTGGACCCCCTTAAGAAGTGCATTGTCCATCAAGAAGATTTCCTTTACAAAATTTTATGCAATTTCTTCTAAATTGTTGAGTGATTGAAGCAAGTCATATAGATTTGAGAAAAATGTAAGAAATAGGCCGAAACTATAACAACATAATAGCAGTAATGAACATAGAACAGACAGGGTAAAACAGAGTTGAATCACTCAGGAATTTATATTTTATCTAGCATTCAATACATCCAAAATGTTGTGTCTAGTAGCTATCCGAATGTTGTGTCTAACAACAATCCAGATGCTGTACCCATCAACACTCTACAATCACATATATATAGTTACAATTTCCTTGATGCTTGGAAACTTCTAGTTTTCTAGATAATTCTAAAATCTGGAATGTTCTTTTTTACAACAGCTCTTAGAATGTTCTTTTCTAGAATAGCTCCAAGAATGTTCTAACTTATGGAAGACTCTAGAAACATTCTACCATTTTCTAGACAATCTTAATCCTTAACATCCCCCCTTAAGATTGGCTAGAATAATACAGAGAAAATTCAAAGAGGGGAAATACAAAGAGGGGAACATTATACTAATATCCCCCCTTAATGTTCACCTCTAGCATACCAAGCATTCTTCTATCATATTCCTCTTTCAAGTCTTTCTCCCATTCTTGCTTCCCTCTAGCTTGCTCATATGAGATTAGATCATCTTTTTCATTGTCACTACCAATAATACCTCTAGCTTATTCCAACTTGCATTTTCATAGCTCCATCTAGCTTTTCTCTCAAAGCATTCTTGACTGCAATCTTCCAATCTGCAAAACCACTTCCATGAAATATAGGAAAAACTTCATTTGTAGAGCCCATGTTAGCAAAAATTAGCCTTCAAACAAATATCAATCTAGCAATACTCCAACAATATAACAGCCCTGCAACCAAATATCACTTTAACAATATATAAGCCCTGCAAACAAATGATTTCCAGAAATATATCTACTCTGCAAACATATCACTCTAGCAATATATCTCTAGCTGAATCTCTAGCTGGACCTCTAAATGAATCTCTAGTTGAACATGGTTGAATCTCTAGCTGAACCTCTAGCTGAATCTCTAACTGAACATGGTTGAATCTCTAGGTGAACCTCTAGCTGAACCTCTAGCTAAACCTCTAGCTGAAGCTGACTCTAATACCATGTAAGAAACATGCCCAAACTATAACAATATAATAGCAGTAATGAACATAGAACAGACAGGGTAAAACAGAGTTGAATCACTCAGGAATTTATATTTTATCTAGCATTCAATACATCCAAAATGTTGTGTCTAGCAGCTATCCGAATGTTGTGTCTAACAACAATCTAGATGTTGTACTCATCAGCTCTCTACAATCACATATATATAGTTACAATTTCCTTGATGCTTGGAAACTTCTAGTTTTCTAGATAATTCTAAAATCTGGAATGTTCTTTTTTACAACTCTTAGAATGTTCTTTTCTAGAACAACTCCAAGAATGTTCTAACTTATGGAAGACTCTAGAAACATTCTACCATTTTCTAGACAATCTTAATCCTTAACAAAAAATATGGATAGAACTTGTGAGGGAAGCAGGGCTCTTTGTGTTGGTGGGCTAGTGATTTCTATCCCCAAAACCGTGCGAATGTAGTCCTCCACTCTTGAGGAGTCCAAATAAAAAATAATATCCAAATACTCATGTGATAGGAAACCTTCAAAAGGTCTTTCCTAGGCTTTCACTTTCATGGGTACTCAAAGATTCCAAGGCCTAAACTCCATTTCTCCTTTTTTTCTTCCTTTGTTCTGCAAATTTGACATAATTTGGTAGCACTATACTCTCTTCACTACTCTTGATTTTTCCAAAGTTGATAGATAATTTTGGAAGTGTGAGATGAACTTGCATCATGGGAGACATTTTAAGCTTGAGCCAATAAAGATGATGAATAGCTGTGTGCTAGGTGACAAGTGATAGTAACCCTTGTCACATCCTTGCATGCCATTAATTATGCCAGTGTTAAGAAATTGCTCAAGCTTGCATGAGAATCACAACCGAGTATGTGAGAAATATTTCCTTTGGGTTCACTCCTTGTTATAATGTGTCATCGGTACTTGCAAACAACACGTTAGAAGAAAGAGTGAAAGACATATTGCTTAAGTGGCTACATTTGGATGGGTCTGAGGGTGCTAAACTCTTTACAGAGGATTATCAAATGCTGAATCAAATTGGTGGAGTGGATTACTAGGAGAGCTACCTATGCTCTGCATGATTTGTTGGCACATGAGATTACTTATGCCAACCAATGATTTGGTACCACCTTCTTTAATGATGATGCATTTGAAGGCCACCATTACATTCAATTATCCTTGCTAAATACTATAGTGCAATAATTAGATGGTAACCCCTCTTTTAACATGTGAGATGTTTGTCTACTAGGAGGAGCTCCCTCAAATGTGCATTGTTATTAAAATATGCATTGTCAAAATTTACCATTTCCTCATTTTGTTCATATGACATATTAGCCAAGAAGTCAGCTAATTTATTGCCTTCTCTATAGGTGTGCATGATATGAATGCTTTCAAATTTGTCAAGTAGGTTCCATACCTATTGAAGGATATAATGCAGCTTCTAGTTTTGCATTTTTCTTTCTTTGGTTGCATTTATTATTAATAGGGAATCACCTTCTACTTCGAGTTTTGGAATTTTCAAATCAATTACCATTTTGAGTCCCAAGAGAAGGCCCTGGGATAGTTTTATTGATAGAGAACTTATCAAATCACCCTTCCAATCCTTGATAACTATGCCTGATCTTGATTTTCTTGGATTTCCTTTAGAGGCTTTGGAATCAAAATTTAGCTTGCTAAAATATCGTTGTGGGGTGGCCCAAGAAATTAATTTCCTATTTGTGTTCTTCTTTAGTGGTTGGTGTAGGCTACCTTTAAATGGTAATGATAACAACTTCCACCTTTTAAAAAGGGATGCATCCCAATCTGTGAACATGGATGATACTATCTTGGTCTTGAAGACATATGCATTTACAACTTCTACAATTAAATTTTCCATGGATTTTATGACCTGATCAACTGTTGTTTGTTTTCTGAATATTCATTTATTTTTCTCCCACCAGATACCCCAAATGACAATTGCTGGTATAAATCTCCAAATGTAGGAAAATAGTGAGTTCTTGTATAACACTGGCTAGCTAGTGAACACATCCTAGAGAGAGTCTTGTCAAGGGGAGCACCAACTCAACTTATTCTGGATGAAAGCCCAACATTGTTGGGAAAATTTGCATTGTATGAACAAGTGGTCAACATTTTCCATAGCTTCCTAGCATAACACACATTGAAAGGGGGAATATTCCTGGTTTTGATAGTTTATCACTAGTTAAGATTTTATTTTTTAGTGCAAACTAGACAAAACAACTTGCTTTTGGAAGGGTCATTGCATTCCAACAGAAGGAGAAGGCTCTCTGTGATGGTAGGTTTACCCTGTTGTATGAGGCCACTTTGTAACCCTGACTTGGTATTTTCTTGTTTTAGAGAGGGCCCATATTAGCTTATTTAGATTGTGGGATTTGTATATTATTCTTTCCTGTAGTAGGCTTTCTAGTGCAGATATTTGATCGATTGGTATTGGAAGCATGGTAAAGTCTTTCCATGTGACTTTGTATGTGTCATCTTCCACCACTCCAAAATAGTACTTCACTTTGCTGCCCCAATGGCTTTGAAGAACTTGTGCTATTTGCAAGTTTGGTGATGCCTTTAATGGGGGGAAGCCATTCTATGAGTCTTCCCAAAATAGGGCTTCTTCACCCCTATTTATTCCCCATGTTAGATATGGGGTGATCACATCTCTACATTCTATTAAGAAGTTCCACATTAAGGATTCCTTTGGGGGATCAGAGATAGTGAATATTCTACTGGGTGAATCAGTGTCTAGGTATTTTCCTGCATTATTTTGCACCATTTTGAATGGGGTTTGGAGTACATGTTCCATACTAGTTTAGCCCCTAAGTAATGATTCCTAGAAAACATAATGTGGATCCCTGTCCCACCTTTATACTTGTCAATGCAGATTTTGTCCAAAGCTACCAACAATTTCTTTCTTTCTTTTTATCCATGTTTCCTTTCCATAGAAAACTTCTTTAGAATTATTTTTTCTAATTTTGAAATTATTGATTTGGGGTCTTTCAATACTACCATGTATTAGTTAGGGATTTTTTATAGAACTAATTTAACCATTAAGATTCACCTCGAGATAGCCATTGGCCTTTCCATGAATAAATTTTGGTTTGGATGTTGTGAATGACTTTGTTCTAGTACAACACCTTATTTTCTCCCAAGAAAAAGGGTATACCTAGGTAGGAACAAGGTAATTCTGCTTGTTTAAATCTAAGAAGCTTCACAATTTGCCTTTTCAAGATTGGATTTGCATTGAAGACATAAATATTTGATTTTTATGCAGTGATCTTTTGGCTAGATGCTACATAATACTTGTCTAAAATGGTCTTGAATTGTTTAGCTTCTTGCAAGGAGGCTTTCCCAAACAAGAGGGTATCATTTGCAAATAGGGAGTGAGAAATTGTTGTATTAGTGAATGGCAAATATATACCTTTTAGAATACCTTGAGTTCTAGCTTTGTGGATGGATCAACTTAGTGCTTCTTCTAGAATGATAAATAAGAAGGGTGATAGGGGGTCACCCTGTCTAACTCCTTGGGTAGAGTTGAAGAAACCCATTGGCGACCCATTTATGATAACTGAGAACTTTGTTGTTGACAAACAAGATAACACCCATTTACACCATTTATGCCCAATTCCAAATTTTTTTAGTACTTGAATCCAGTCCACTCTATCAAAGGCCTTTGTCATGTCTAGTTTTTTTATGAAAGTAGGCAGATTATGTGAATTTATAGAATGTAGGACTTTGTGGGCTACCAAGGATCCTTTTGCTATTTTCCTTCCTGGGATAGAGCCCCCTTATTCCTCTGATATGATCTTAGGGATGAGTTGTTGGAGTATGAGATACATGAGTTTGGTAAAGATTTTATATATGGTATTACATAATGAGATTGGCCTAAAATATGATTTTTTTTGGGCGCTAGCACTTTAGGTATGATTGCAATGTAAGGTTGAACTGTTTTAGCATGGTACTTGCCTTCTGGGATTCCTCAAGGGTATGAAGAAGATCAATTCCTATAAATTCCCAACATTTTTGATAGAATATAGTTGTGAAACCATCTGGCCTGAGCGCCTTATTTGGTGCTAAGGAAAAGACTACTTTTTTGATCTCTTCTAAGGTGAAAGGCTTCATTAGTTTTACATTGTCTTCCTATTGAACTAACTTTGGAATAGCCTCTAGTAGCTCCTCCTTCTCCCTTTTCGATGCTTGTGGAGTAGGTGTAGTTAACAAATTTTCAAATAATTTAACACCTTCCACTTGGATATCACTCTCATTAGCGAGAAACTCATCTGTGACACTACTCTGGATTGTGAAGATTGAGTTCTTGGCTCTCTTTATTTGTGTAGTTATGCAGAAAAACCTTCGTCAATTTTACATTGTCTTCCTGTTGAAATAACTTTGGAATAGCCTCCAATAGCTCCCCCTTCTCCCTTTTTGATGCTTATGGAGTAGGTTTAGTTAACAAATTTTCAAAGAATTTGACACCTTCCACTTGGATATCACTCTCATTAGTGAGAAACTCATCTGTGAGACTGCTTTGGACTGTGAAGATTGAGTTCTTGGCTCTCTTTATTTGTGTAGATTTGTGGAAAAACTTTGTATTTGTATCCCCATCCTTTAACCAAAATTCCCTTGATTTTTGTCTTTAGTAAGTTTCTTCTCTTGCAAGGAGTTCTTCCCATTATGACTGTAGCTCCTGCTGCTATTCATAAGTTTGGGAATCTAGGCCATGCAAGATGATGTGTTCATTATCCTTGGATAACTGATTGTATACTTCCTCTTTTTGGACAAAGTTATTTTTAAAGACATTGATATTCTAGGACATGATTTGTTGTTTTACATACTAAAGCTTTTTGCATAGCTAATACATTCTGGAATCTTTTATAAAAGGGGCACTTTTCCACCATAGTTCTAATAATGTCAAAAATTGTGGGTGTCTTAGCCACATGCTCTCAAATTTGAAGGATACTTTCTATGAAGAATTAACTTTTTGTGTTAATATTTTGAGTGAGATAGCATAGTGGTCTGAACCTATTAGTGGAAGAATCTTAGATGTTAAATTAAAATCTCCTAGTGCCCAATTTGGAGAGGCTAGAAATCTGTCCAATCTTTCTGCAATCTAAAGGAAATTCTTCCTCCTGTTGTTCCAAGTAAAATTTCCATTGGTTGGTACAATGTCTTGAAGTGCATTGTCCTCAATAAAGGCTAAGAAATATTCCATAACTTTGTGTGGGGGTAGTACTCGAGCCTTTTTTTTCCTTGTGGAGAGATTATGGCATTAAAGTCACCTACTATTAGCACATTCTCCACACCTATTTGATCCAAGATTTGTTTTAGGTTTTCCCACAACATCTTGTCTATTGTTGATGAAGGCTCATATACATTCACCAACCAAAACACTAATTCAAAGTGAGTTACTTTCATTAACTTCCAACTTGTGTCATTAGAGATGCATTTGATTTTTGTGGTCTTAGGATCCTAGAGTGCAGCTAAGCCACCTGAAGCTCCTTGAGTTGATGTGTGAATAGAAGACCACTTCTTCCATTTTCGTATTGTGCCCTCAAAAATTCTTTCATAGAGCTTTGTATCCTATAGCATGATTAGATCTACCCCATAAGCTTCTAATTGGTGCTTGATCTGGGCTCTTTTGTTAGAGGAATTTATGCCTCTAGTATTCTATGAAACAATTTTCATTGTGCTCAAGGAGAGAATCATGCTCTCCTCCATCTTGGCCTCTTAGATGGGGTCTCTTTTTCCATACAATCCAGGGTTGTTTGGAGTCCTGCTTCAATTTCTTCCTAGAGTTTCACAGTATGAGACTTTCTACCCCTTTTTCCTTGGGTCTTCTTCTTTTCTGGCTCTGAGTTAGGAGTATGAGAAATGGATGAGGTTTTGGAATAGTCAAATTCATATTCCCTCACTTTCTCTTATTTTGCTATTTTATCTATGAGCTCAGATCCTATTGTTGTTAAGATGTTATCTGCCATTCTTCTAGTTTCCCTACTTGGAATAGGTTGAGAAAGTTTGGAGTATCAAGATTCCCCTCTTTTGGGATCCCCAAACAAGTTTGTTGTGGAGTTGAAACTTGGGATTCCTCATTTGGTAGGGGTGTGGAGGATATAAATTTGCGTATTTCCTCTACCTCTTTTGTTTGTTCATCTACCATCCCTTTCTTATCCTTGCCGAAAATGAGGGAGTTTATAATCTCTTCTAATTGAGATAGGTTGTAAGAGATTATATTGGCTCCATAGAGTGGTGATTGTCTTAGTGTTCTTTCCTTGTTTTGGGTGAAGATTGTAATGTTTCCTAGTGGTGACAGATATAATTTAAAATAAGGGGTGTTCCTGATTGGGCTAGAGAAGGTAATAGCTCCCTTTATGAGTGATATCACTAGATATCTTCTTCCTTTCTCTTGGGAATAGGTGGTACATATTACCCTTGATTCACTTTCCTTTCCTTTATTTATAAAATCCAAGGGGTCCTTAACATTTATGTTCTTTGGTAGCTTTTCCTATTTTTGTACATTCTCCTTGCAATTTTTTGCTATATGGCCTATTCTATGACATTTGGAGCAGGTGTTTCCTGTGTTTCAATGGCTATACTCTGCTTCCATATCCCATATATAGAATTTAAGATAAATTATTTTGGAAATGCAATATCCATGTCTAACAAGATAAAAACCTTGATAGGGAAACTCGAGTTTGTGAAAAATATTTTGTCATGCTTCAAGACGATCCCTATTTGATTAGCAAAAATGTCAATGATTTCAAGTTCCTTGTATTCTAGGGGTAGCAAAGGCATTTGGATCCAAAAGGGGACATATCTTTTGGGGGCTAGAAATGGGTTAAAGTTTGGGACCCAAGATTGCATGTATAAACCCGCTCCTTATAGAAACCAAGATTTGATTTTGAAAATATTGTCTCTATGCTTTTTTTCAAAGAAAATAAATACAAAGAAACTAGAACCCTGATCTATGTATAAAAATTGAATGGCACCCTTCCATAGTTCATATACCCATTCTTTTAAAGGTTGTAGATCATGGGTATAGTTCCAAAAATTATAGATTAGAGCCGTTTGTCAAAGGTCCTGTACTTTCAGATCTAGGTATTCTTCTGAAAGTGTCATGGAGAAGATTCCCTTCTTCTTGGCCTTTTGTTGGAGCAAGGGGTGTTGCTGAAGATTCTGGTCAGTGAGGATAGATTCCTTCTATTTTCTTTCTTGCATTTTACTGATACCCTCCTTCCAGACTTTCTTGCAGTTTGTTGTGTTGCCTAGCTTGTATTCCAAAGGTATACTCCCTCTTTCCAGATTTGTGTTTTTGAGGGTGTTGCATAATGGGGGATTTGGATTGAAGGGAACCCCATCTACAAAGTACAAGTAGTCTAGAAGTGCGAACTTGATGTGGATTGAGTTTGGGTGGGTTAGGGGGGTTTTTAAGCCAAATACAATATTTTTCCACAAAGACTTTGTGGAGGAGGTTTGTGGCCATTTCCCTCTTTGATCTACCTCTAGATCATAGGTGTTAAGGGCCTCCTATTTTGAATGTTGTAGCCATTTCACTTTCTGATCCTCTTTTGGCTTGTAGATGTCAAAAACTTCTCTCTTTCTAGCTAAGTTTTCTCCAAGAGTGAAACGAATTTCTATGTCCCAAGTGACCTTTTGGTTTAGCATTCTTTTGGTATTCTCAAGGTTGTAGGCCTCACAAATGTTGGAGACCTCGAGAATATTGATGATGGATACCTCTTTCCAAGGCATGATCACAACTGTGTAGGGTCGGCCTTGGCAGAATATTATTTGGAGAATGGTAGAAAGGTCAATGGTATACTCCAATTGTGACAATATTCTGCCTAGTTGTCTTGTGTGGGCCTTGAAAATGCTCCTGGGTGTCTTGAAAACTTTGATTCTAGCTATTTGCTTTAAAAAATTTCCCTCTATTTCTCATAGAACACCTTTTCGGTCATGTTTTTGCTTGGAGAAAAGTGTTGTGCTTATCAGGAGGCCATAATCTGGCACTGTCTTGTTTGTCTGTAAACTGCAAAACTCTGCACTGATCTTGAGGACCCCTAAGATGATAGCCATGATTTCCTTTTTTTGAATTCCGACTGTTGCTCTAGGCAACCATTTTGAATTTTACTCACAAATGTTAATCTTTGAATTTTAAGGAAATAATTCCTTTAAAGATCTAGTAAATATTATACAACAAACTCACTCTATAATTTACAAAAGACCATAAAACTACTTTAATATCAAAATTAACTATGAACTTTTAAATTCAATAGTAGAATCCATTCTATAAGAGCTCTACTTGCATAAGAAATGAATGAGAACAATTTTTAGAGTAATAAATGTCACTCAAAATAGAAAAATAAAATGCTAGAAATGAAAAAATTCATTATATAAACTATCAATTGGATATAATCTAGATTCAAATCAATTATGGGATGATCAAAGATGGGTCAATATTTTAGTTGGGAGAGCATTCCAACAACAATAGAGGCTCCTAGGTTCAAGTCTTAACTAGTCCATATGAGCTCAACATGTGGTATTAGAGTTGGTCTAAGAGCTCCAATGTTCACTTGTACTATGACTTAAGGGATGGTCTTGGAAATAATCTTCTCTTAGATCGATGATGGACTAGCCAAAGAGAGGTTAATAATTTAGTTGGTAGAGCACTCCAACAAATGGAAGGTCCTAGGTTCAAGTCCTAGCTAGTCCATATGAGTTGTTGCTCAACTTTTGGTATCAAAGCAAGGCTAGGAGTCCCATGCACTTACAATATGGCTTAAGAGGGGTGTTGGAAATAAGCCCCACACACACTGACAATGGGTTGACCAAAGAGGTGCCAATAGATCAGTTATTAGAGCACTTCAAGAACAAAAGGAAGGTCTTAAGTTTGAATCATAACTGATCCATATGAATTGTAGCTCAACAAAACTTGACTTAAAAAAAATCGTTTCCCTACTCCAATTTGTAAACACTTAATTTTTCCTTTATTTATAATAATCATACTCTCCACCCTTAGAGTATCTTGCTTGTGTACTAGAAGTGTCCTCAAATGGAATTAGAAATGAAAGTGTTTGTTTTTCATTTCAATTTCAGTTTTCCATTAGTCTTGTCAAAACCATCGATAACCCTCAAGCAACAATGTTGAGGTCATTTGAAACGGTTATCAATTATACAAATAGTTTCATATCTGCATATTGTATTAAAATGATTATTTTATCCTATAAACAAAACTATAATTTTTTCATTGTTGATCATTTGTTTCATTCATTATACTGACAATTCTTAGTCTTTCCCAAAACCTATGGATCAATTTGTGAAGAAGCCACTAGCGTAATTTGTGCTTTTCATTCTCTAGGACGATCTCTAAGGGGGTACATATATTGATGAGAAACCTAAGATTTAAGTGGTATATTTTTTAAAAACTAAAAAAGCTTTTCTTTTTACAAGAAGAGCTATGCTGTAGCTGGAGTCCCTACCTATAGAAATATTGGATGCTCATGATATATTGGTAGGGGTATTGAAAAAGCACACTCAGGGGGGTATGGATGGTTAAACTACATCTGAAAATAAAAAACAATTTCAAGATTCAATCCCCGCTACTAAACAAGATCATCAGGAATGCACTATGGCTTTGTACAAATTAGTGTGAGCATAAGTGAATCACATTTAGGGGGGAAGAAATCAAGTTGCAGACCTAGTTTTATTCCTTTAGAAAGGAAATGAACATAATCACACTGTATGCAGTTCTGGGATGAGCAAGCAGTATGTCAAAATGATGCTTTGAACAATTAATGATTTGAAATTGCAAAGTGTTAAATGCATTATAAAGAGACCATCATCATAGAATTGGATTTCCATTGTAGCACTTGGTCTAAAATGGGCACATAATAAACAATCACACTGTATGCAGTTTTGGGATGAGCAAGTAGTGATGTCAAAATGATGCATTGGACAATTAATGATTTGAACCCGCAAAATGTTAAATGAATTATAAAGACACCATCGTCATAGAATTGGATTTCCATTGTAGTATTTGGTCTAAAATGGGAACATAATAAACAACCCAAACATTATTGCTATTTAAGGTAAACAACCAAGCTTTGCCCATAATAAGACTATGAAAAATAAAAATGGGGTTACCTGTGGCATTGTTAATGTTTCCGCAGAGCTCAAAATTTGAGTTGTTGCAGGTCTTTTTAATATGGAATCAACTATTAGCAATGTGTTAAACACCATTGCAAAGTTTTTTTTTGTCAAGAATTACTCCCTGTAGAATGAATTATATTATGGCTCAAATGGCTAGCCAACATATATTTAGAAAAATTTCTGCTGAACTTAACCATTGCAATGAAACTAATTAACTCATAATTTTAGTTCCTCAAATTGCAACTCAAGCTTGAAATTAAAATTGGAAGTTGATGGACTTAATACCAATGAGTCTATATGGTCCATCAATGAGGATTGATACTTACATGATAGCCTTAGAATAATATTTTTGGCTTAATATTTTCAAGTCTAGGATCTTCTACTTTTGGGGCATAAAATAAAGTATGATTGCATTCAGTTATGATTTGAAAACTTTGAATTTAGGTGCCAATCCTGGATCCTACCATTAATACAAATAGGTATAAATTGTGATATTGTTGGCTGGGCACTACTCATGGGAAAAAGTTGAAATCATTGTTTTGTTTCTTGATATGTAACTTAGGATGAGAACCCTAGCTTGTAGCTTGCTTTAGGTAGGATGAAACCCTTATTCTCAGTCCATTTTTTTACTATTTTCATATGTTCTTTAGATCTGTTGGCCTAATTGTGAGGAACAATTCATCTATTTAGGTTTGTGCCTCACTTGGAAAAAGTAATATACTCGCCTAACAGACATCCATCACCCATTTGAAGGTTTATTTGGGACATAGTTGGTTAGATATTACGCTTAAGAGAAGATAAACCACCCCATGTCTACACCAAATCTGCAATCTTGTAGGGAATCATCAACAACATGAATCTCATAGTAATTATTCTTTTTTGGAGGCACCTATAACAGTGATCAGTTTTATCAACATTATTTATTGCAGTTTGGAGACTAAAAAACCTAAATCTTCTCTAGCTAGTGACACCACTAACAAGCAGTTTCCAAACCACATATCCAATTCCACCTTAACATATACTACAAGAATTTAAGGTCACAAAAAAATCTCGGTTAATTCATTCTAGGTGTTAGGATTTAAGTACAATTGTTGGTAGAAAAAATAAGTTTCATATCAAAACCTACAGGGGTATGGCGATTAAGCCATTATTACTAAGGGTTTCATGCCTCCAACAATTGGCAGCTTGAAGGAGATATCAATTATTAAAATCAAAACCTCAAATTTGAACTAGGTTCTTCCTTGAAGGGGATTAGGCATTGAGGAGACTTAAGGATAGTCATTCCTAATAATGTAAATGTATTGCAATAGTATTTTTGGAAGATTATATCATATCTATATCATTTCCAGTTGCTCTGTAATTTTTTTGTTGCCTATGCAACAAACTTGTAATTGAAATCTTAATTTAGATTTAAATCTTTTGAAGTTTTAAGTGATTGAGTGCTATTATTTGTTGAGTTAATGATGATGTTATGAAAATTCAATTGAATTTCATAGATTTGAGATTAGTCAATTATTAGTAACCCTAAGGGTCAAAACATTGGTATCAAACCATGATCTTGCTAGCCTATAAGGTAAACCAATCATGGAAGGATTATTTGGGTTTCTCAAAAATGGAAGAAATAAAGAATATTTTCAAGAGACAATATGCCAAATACAAAAGAGTCAAGTTAGAATGGTCAAGTTAATGAAACAATTCCAAAGTAGCATGCAAATCCTAGCTAGAATATCAAGAAATGAAGATAGAAGAGAGTTGAAGAAAAAAGAACTTGGATCCAATTTGAGCTTTGAATTGGGAGCACATATACGGAATAATATATAGGATTAAAGAAATATATCCAAAATGCAATACCTTTCAAAGAGTTTTTGGATCCCAAGATAGAAGCGGTATGGATAACAAGCAAATAAATGAAAGAATCAACACCATAGGGCATTGAGATTCACCCAATCTTTATACTGAAACCCAAGGGAAACAAATAACTCAATAATTTTTCATCCATAAAATAGGAAATCCCTAATAATCTTTTTTATTAAAAATAAAACAATTAAAATTAAAATAATTAAATTAAAATTAAATAGCCGTTTAATTGTGAATCTTACGGTTAACAACAAAAAACTGTGATTATCTATCTCTAATGATTTTAGAAGATATTTAAAATAGATAAGAATTTGATTGGTTGTTGTTAGTCCTCCTCTCAAGTTTTTGGGAGAAATTTCAGCTATGTAGAGAGGCACCTTATGAAAATTTACATAGGGTACAAATTGGGTTAAAATAATTTCAAAATTTTCAAAGAAATATTTTGATTTGTGTCACACTATCCCTTATTCAGTAGCCAATAATATCCATGCAAAAATCATCCCCTTGATAATACACCATTCCTAACATTTAAATTACTATATAAGAAGTAAGCCTAACACAGTAAGCCCAACTCCAAATTCAACCAGTAGCCTTGCAATATCCAATGACACGATTTCTTGCCAAAAAATTCCCTTTCAATAATCAAAATCATGACTAAAAATGTTATGAGATTCCATAAGTCCTATAGCAAATTGAACCATAAGATAACCTTTGAAAAATCTGTGGAAAGCCATCCAACAAGGTAGAACAATGAACAAAGTCTCAAAGCCTACATTCATATACAATTTAAATTCAACAATCTATAGGCCTTACGTTGAGAAAATAAGTGTAGTTCTCTAGAAGCCTATCCATTTTCTACCAAGATAGTCTACAGTATAACCACTCATAACTGCATCAATCATGGCACCAAATATCAATAGAGAGCCACTGTAAAATCAAATGAAAAATCATGTTAATGCTAAGAGTTGAAAAAAAAAAGAGAATAAAAAATATTCAAGGTATACAAATTATGTGAGAACAATCTCCTTTCCTTGGAAAACTCTGGATCCTGATCATATTGTGAATAGTTCCATGCAAATCCCATGTTCAAAATTACTTCCTATAAATAGAGCAAAAAAACAAATTATTAAAACTACTCTATAAAATTGTTAGAAATAGAATAAAAAACAAATTATTAGAACTAGTCTACTAATTTATTTGATTTTTTTTTTTGGAATTAAAATTGTTTAATTTTTTTACAAAATCAATATATCAGATCAACTTCATATGTCATGATCAACAAATTAAACTTTCACCTGAGAACAAAGATAGTTCTAGGTCACAATTTGTGATTCATGATGAAGAAATTAACTTTTTCAAATCTAACCCAAAACATTGATTTCCTAAAAGTTTTAGGTAGTTCCATCCAAACACATTTTGAAATAGAAAAGAATTTGCTTGGAAATAAAACTATCATAAATAATCTAAAATACTTGGAGTTACTTGAAAACTCCATTCTTCACCTAAAAAAAAAAATTCGTAGTAAACATTCCCTACAGTGTGAGCTTAGCAATCCTGGGCATAGACTAGTATGTACAAATTTTCCCCTTCAATTAGATTGAGCAATGTTTCCTTTGCCTCCTTTCATAAGGAATTTGGCTCTCTGGTGCATCCACTCCCCTACAATTATGGAGGACTTCCATTTAGAAATTTCATTATAACTCATGTGCCAAGGAGAGAAGAAAAATGCCATCATCTTGCACTCCTTGAATCAAATGCATAAAAAAAAGCAATACTCAAAAAATCCATGAAAATCAACCTTAGTCGAATTCAATACTTGCGAGCTAGCCATCATCTTGCACTCCTTGAATTAGATGCATCAAAAAAATACAAAACTTAAAACTCCATGAACATCAACCTTAGTCAAATTTGATACTTGCAAGCTAGAATATGATCACCATTTCTAGCTCCATCAAATAGGCTATTGGAAAATAAAGTTGCTCTTATTGCTGTAATATATTTAACCTTAAAACTAAACAAAGAAGGATTCATGTGATTCTGATCAATGATATTTTAAAGGCTAGTAGGTTTAAACTTTTTGTTCTACAAATAATCAAAATTTTATGTGCATTGCTTGATTGATGTATATTAATTGGTAAATTTAGAAGATGAGAAAATTGAACTTTATAATAGTACCAAAACCATCATTCTTGTAAAAAAGAAGTACTACATGTTGAACATTTGAAATACTGAGAGGGGGGGGTGAATTAGTATTCCATAAAATCATTCTAATAAAATATATCTAACCATTATCACAATTCTGACTAAATCAACAAGAGAGAACATAGAAAAAAATCAATGCAACCACACACATGATTAACACTAGGATTTTTACGTGGAAAACCCAGAAAGGGAAAAACCATGGTGAGGGTTAACTCATAATATATTATATCTAGATACACGATATTATAGGGCTCACTGCCAGGACTCATTGTCCTTGAAAAGGCTCACTACCTGAATACAAAAGATGGGTAACCACCAAGATACAAAGATTGTGGCTCACTGCCAAAAGGTTTGAATTGATAGAATACACCTTCAATGTGTAGGGTTCAGTTCCAATGAAGCTCATAATATGAAGTACTCCCGCACAAAAGTCGCTCAACAAATTTGCTCTGATCTTCAATTGATAAAAAATTTAGGCTTAGATCCTCATTCACCTTTCTTCCACACTCATACTTCCACTCTTCCGTCTTCTTTCCTTCAAAGCATCTTATATATATACAAGTATATCTTGTTCATCAATTAGGTTGGCCTAATTAGATGAAAACAAAATAATCAAAAAAATCTTGTTGGCACCTATATGATTTAAAACATTTTATCCATGTAGTGCATTATACCAAGTTGGCTAACATCCATAAAGCATAACTAGTTTCCTTAGTGAATCACATACGTTAGGTTGGTCAAGACTAGAACATAATTCGTAGAATATCCAAACCAACATACAATCCTCAAAGAAAACACCTTCTAGATCTGAGATCACATCAATTTTCTCATCATACTACCATCATAGAGACTACCATTAAAACCACAAAATTAAAATGTTCTCCTTAAGAAAATGTGGAGTCTCCCACACTGATATGCCAAGCAATGAACAACAGTAACATACAGAGTTGAACTTTGTCAAAGATAACTTTCTGTTCACAACCCAAAACTTCTCAAGATCTAAGATATAACTGTCTGAACGAGACATGATAACATGGTTAAGAGATTAGAGTAATATCTATTCTTGTGGTGAATTTGAACTCAAATACCAGTGCATTGGCTCATCACAAAAGAACGTTACCGGTAGAGAACAACTTTTGGTAAACCAAGTAATATTCCCATATAGTTGTCACCATGTTGACATCAATGAAAAAAAAGAAACAACCAACACAAACCATCTACACTTCATGCTCATGTTACAAGGCTCCATAATTCCAACAATCTCCCCCTTTGGCATTGATGGCAACATGCATGTCAATTTTTTTTTTCAATATACGACAACTAAATACTCTCCCTATCAAAACTGTTCTTCTCAAAAATGTTTTTCCTCTGCCAACCTCTATCTCTCACCCTTTGACATCAATGGAAAATGATGGGGTTTGATATATATGCATATATGCATCAAACTATAACCAAAAAGATATCAACACAAAATTGAATCAACCTGAAGAAGAAGAACCTTTGAGACTCTCTAGGATGACCTTCCATGAAACTTCTCCTTCTTCCCATGATTCTTTTGCACTTACAAGAGTCTTGTGTAATAGTTCAAGCTTAGTTAAGGACCCTATACTATTTTCTAAAGTATTGGGACTAAGATTAATTTATGATAATTCACCAATACTGTCCAGAGCACTAGAAACAAAAATGTGTTGTTTAACCATGTCTCTAAGTGCCACAAACTTCTTAATAACTTTTGTTCTTTGGTCGTGTAGGGAAAATAATTTATCTTGAAGCTGCACAATGTAGGAACACCTCTGATTATCTCTATATTCTACCAATCTATATGTATCTGCTTGAGTGCCCATCCAAGTTTCACTCTTCCTTATTTCATCTCTTAAGTTCAGTGTATTGCTAGACCAATTTAGGAAAAAAGAAAGAAGTTCTTGTGCCTCTTCTTCAAAAACTTGCACACTCTCCAATTCCTTCACCACTAGACTATGTGCATTTACACATTTTTCCTTGATATCTTCTAGATTTTCTTTGGTAGACTTGATTCAAACATGCACTTCCAGTCCAGAGATGTAGACCTTCAAAGAATTAATCATGTTTCTAAGATTCTCCACAATAGAAATAGATGAATCAAAAATAGCACCAGGAATAACCTTATGCAATTCTTCCAAATCTCCTTGAATGTTTATTCTTTCATGCTCATGTTGAGCTCTCTCAAGCTTACTTCCTTTTGGAACTTCTTGTTTGACAACACTCTTTCTTTTCTTCCCTGTTTCAGTTGCATTGCCGGAGGTACCTTCTACATTGGGATTCTTAGGGCTTTCCAAAAGATTTTTTGCATAATAATTAGTTTCAACCTTTGGCACTTCATAATCTAACTCAGATATCCACACCAACCTTGATTCAGCTGCTTCCATGTGATAGAAATCTGTAGACACTAGGAACTTGATATTTCAGAGTACCTTTCAGTAAGACTTACTAGAATCCTTGATCTTCTATTCATCCTCATCTAAAATGTTCCAAAGAATGCAGCAAGAGTAGTATCTTGAGCATCCAAATTACAAATACTTATCATGAAGTTCTTGATTTGATAGGCAATAGGCTCTGTATTTGACCATTCTATTCTTCCTATTACTAGTAATTCTTTTAAAAAGTAAAAGAGTAAGCAGACAACCAAATTGCTATATCAGAATGTATTCTTCTTACTCTTCTTGATTTCCTTTAAATTCTTCAAAAGATGTATTCAAAGTAATTCACATAGGTCATAATCCATACCTCTTTTAACCATATCAACAGTAGTATGTACAATAGTAGTAGAAAATATGAGGTCAAATTGCTAGGGAGACAAACTTTGTGACCAATGACCATTGCGGCATACCTAATGACTGAATCCACAATTGATCTCAAATCAATCTCTTTCTATTCAAGAGTCACACTGGTTACCTTAATTATCCCTTGCTCATTCATAGCCTTCCAATTGAGAACTAGTCCGAAGGAATACAAACTAGTTACATCACTGATTGCTTCTTTGGTAATCAAATGTGCATCATCAATCCACAAAGATTCATTATGAATTCTACTCAAAACTATTCAAATATGCTTCCCATCGAACTCAAACAAAGGGGATTTCTACCACACATACAACTTCTTCTCAACTAACACTTTGTAGGCATCATGGTTCTCTTCCAATTCATTCTTCCATAGAATGCTCAACTGGACTGGTGACATTTCCTTTATCTTACTATAAACAAATGCATATATATCTTATGTGGGAAACACTCTAGGAGGGTTGCAAGAGAACACACCAACTGACTCTTCCAAAAATTTCTTCAAATATTTTCTCAAATTAACTTGCACTCTATCTGCACTATTCACAACCTTTGAATTATCCATAGCAATAAAAATGAATGATTGTGCAAACAGGAATACCTTTGTAAATTCCAATAAGAAATGGATAGATATCCAGCTTCCGAAGCACACTTCAAATCCACTTGATCTCATCTTCAAACCCTGAAACTCTGAATTTCTCTCTAAACTTCCTTTGCATGCTTCTCCAAAAAATACATATTCCTCTTGAAATATTTGAATTTTTTAATTCATTCTAAATGCTTTTGTAATAAGTGCTTCAAATTGCAAGTAGATTACCTCAAAAATTGTGTGCGCCTCCATTCTTTCAAATTTTGCAAACTTCATTCTTCACACATGCGACTAATGATTCTGATTCAACTTGCTTGAATTATTCTTCCTTTCTCTAGATCCTTTTCATCTCTCTTATTGCTTCTTTTAGATCAATGATTTGATCATGCTTCTTCACTAGATAATTATTCTTTCTTCTTCTATAGTTATTAACAAGCTGTTCCGGATTGCTGCACTTACAACAAGCAACATTCTTCCCTCCATTCTTTCTTTTATTCAATCTATTCTCACACATATTAGCTTTATGTCCAACCTTCTTGCACTTAAAACATTTTCTAGAGAATGATGAGATATTGATCATTTATTTTATTTTTGCAGTCCTTTGCCTTATGACCAAATTTCTTGCAGGAATGACAAACACCATTGAAAGATAAATACCTTTTAGCAATAGGTTGTTTGACGAGAGTTCTCCCAAAATTGCTTCTTAGATTCTTGATTCGTCCATCTTTGCAGTAAGTCTTCTTATCAGTAGATTGCTTCTTTTTATAACTCTAACCTTCTTCAAACCCTAAACCACTTTTATCCATTACTAGTCTTTGAGAAGTAATCAAACCATCAAGCATTGCAAATCTTACCTTAAATTTGTCTTCAAAACTTCTCGCCTTTTCCAGATCAAATATCAATATTTCAGCTTCTTGCTCTTGAAGCTTTGTGCATTCATTTGTGTTCCTTTGAATTTCAATTTCCTGACATTCTTCAGTTCTTTTCTTTTCATCCAATTGCTGCAACAGGCTGGAGACAATTTCATCTACCTTAACCAATAGATCACAAGCTTCAACACATTTAATTTTTAGTTTTTCAACATACTCATTTGCTTTCATCAACTTGTCCTTTAGATCTTCTATTTCTTTTGAACATCCAACAAAGATCACTTCTGGAGGAAAACATTTCTTATACTCAAATTTCAAGACCTTCCTCAAGCTGTTAGGCTCTTTCCGAGGAACCAAGCTCTGATACCAATTGTTGAACATCCAAAATACTGAGAGGGGGGGGGTGGTGAATTAGTATTCCATAAAACCATTCTAATAAAATCCATCTAACCATGATCACAATTCTGACTGAATCAACAAGAGAGAACATAGAAACAAATCAATGTAACCACACACATGAACACTAGGATTTTTATGTGGAAAACTGAGAAAGGGAAAAACCATGGCGAGGGTTAACTCACAATATATTATATCTGGATACAAGATATTACAAGGCTCACTGCTAGGACTCATTGTCCTTGAAAAGGATCATTGCTTGTATACAAAAGATGACTAACCACCAAGATACAAAGATTGTGGCTCACTGCCAAAAAGTTTGAATTGATAGAATACACCTTCAATGTATAAGGTTTAGTTCCAATGAAGCTCAGAATATGAAGTACTACCTCATACAACAGCTGCTCAACAGATCTACTTTGATCCTCAATTGATAAAACATTTAGGCTCGAATCCTCTTTCACCTTTCTTCCACACTTACACTTCCACTCTCGCACTTCCACTCTTCTGTCTTCCTTCCTCCAAAGCATCTTATATATATACAAGTATATCTTATTCATATATTAGATTGGCCTAATTAGATGAAAACAAAATAATCAAAACACTCTTGTCAGCACCATATATGATTTAAAACATTTTATCCATGCAGTGCATTATACCAAGTTGTCTAACATCCATTAAGCATAACTAGTTTCCTTAGTGAATCACATATGTTAGGTCGGCCAAGACTAGAACATAATTCATAGAATCTCCAAACCAACATACAATCCTCAAAGAAAACACCTTCTGGATCTGAGATCACATCAATTTTCTCATCATACTATCATCATAGAGACTACCATTAAAACCACAACATTAAAATGTTCTCGTTAAGAAAATGCAGAGTCTCCCACATTGATATGCCAAGCAAGGAACAACAGTAAAATACAAAGTTGAACTCTATCGGAGATAAATTTCTGCTCACAACCCAAAACTTCTCAAGATTCAAGATATAGCTTTTTGAGGGTGATCCCACAATATTGGTTTACAATTTTTGGCCAAACTGGACATTGAACTAATTTTTTCTAACTAAATCTTCACTTTTAGGCACCTATAGCAGAATAACCGTGAGGAATTTGAAGATGATGCAAAATAGTGATTTGTGACATTTTGTCTGTAGATTCTAAATACATTTTTTTTTTCATTTTTCTTGGAATCATATTGCACTTCTTTTTCCATCTCCTTCAAAAACTATTTTTTTTTAGTAAACACCATTTTTAAGGAGTGATGCTCACTATATAACACATTTTTTTTCATGAAGGATAAAATTCTAAATTTTTCAAATTTAGATTTATAACTATGATATCTAGTGCTTCCAATTGGTTTCATAGTGTTCTATTGAATATTTTTTCCTTAATCAAGTTTCAAAGTCAAACCAATTACAATTCAGACATAGTCGGACCGTATAACACATAACTTTTTTTGTGTGTATCAAAATTCTTTTTTTTTGTTGGATCAAGGAATTCAATATATGGTGCACTCATATTTTTCAATGTTTTTTTTTTTATAATCTTCTATTTTTCCACATGTGTAGAACATAGAGCTTGATTTTTCAGCGAAAACCTACATTCACAAGAAATAAAAAATAAATATAATAATAAAATTAAATTTATTTAAAATTATACTTTTCGAAAGCTTATAATAAGGACTACATACTTACAAAAAGTAAATTTTAAATGAATTCATTTGATCCCCCAAAAGGTAAATCAAAAGTGGTTTTTTATTAGCATTTTGATAGGTGTAAAGGAGACTATGTTATAGGTATGGTTTAAAACTAGACGGGTTCTATCCAAGGGGGTTTGATCTAAGGTAGTTTGATCAAACCCTCTTCAATTGGAATGATTTAAATGGAACTTTTAAAGGCTTAAATCATTATATTTTCTAAAAATATGTGATTTCAACAAAAAATAGAATCTCCCAAAAATTGTAAACCAACTTTGTGGGATTACCCCTGAATGTGACATGATAACATGGTTAAGAGATTAGAGTCATATCTATTCTTGCGGTGAATTCCAGACTCAAATACCAACACATTGGCTCATCACAAAAGAATGTTACCAACAGAGAACAACTTTTGGTAAACCAAGTAATCTTCACATATAGTTGTCACCATGTTGACATCAATGAAAACACATGAAAAACCAACACAAACCATCCACACTTCATACTCATGTTGCAAGGCTCCATAATTCCAACACTACAGATATCTAGTATGTAGAAGAGGAAAAACAAGCTTCAATTGTCCAACATTCATGAAGAAATCATTGAGGGAACTTTGCAGGTTTGTAAGACATTGGAACCAAACCTAAATCGTGCATTTGTAATTTGTTTCTATAATACATCAACTCTCACATAATCTCGCCTTTTTCGAGCTTCACACATTTTCATTGCTGATTTTTGTACTGAGATTGGAACCTCTAAAGATTATCTAGGGTCTTTTGTATCCACATATACTATGATTGTATCACCATTTGAGACAACTTTGGCATCTAGCTAGTGTGGCACTGGCCAACATGTTAGTATATGAAATACAAGAGAAGAGAAACAAGAAGACATACTCAATTCTTTGTCTTACTGGAAGTGTGTACAGTTCATATTTCACTCCTTTTGGCCATTTTTGTAGAGCCTCTTATGTAATTTGTATAGATGCAGTAGGGTATGGAAACCCATAAAATGGCAAGAGACCCTACAAAATAAAAGAATCTCTATTTTATTTGTACTTTGTTAAGAAAAATCACAAAAGGTTAAAGAGGGAAAAAATTACATTGATGAAGGCCACTGAGCCTTAGACATAAAGATATACCTCAACTGCTCTGACAATAAGTATTGATGCTTGCTCAAAATTCTTAGGAGGCTCAGGCCTTCCATGTTGCTTGGTGTTTCTTGTACATTTTGAAATAAGTATCTAGTTGTATAAGTGCAAATTCCATTAAACAAGATACATTGAATCAAAGATTTTATTGAGCAAAAAGTTACAAAAAATGCAAGTGAAACAATTTTTTTGTGTGTGTCTGATATTGGTGTGTTCTAGATGAGAAAATGCTACCTTTGTGTTGGTGAAGCTCAAGGCTTAAACACTAGACATCACCTAAATTAGGACACACAAGTTCAAATTTTGGCTATAGAGAAACTCTCCATCAGGAATATGCATTGTTTCCCAGAGGTGAGAATCGCAATGTAGTGCCCCTCTGTTAGTGTTGTCGTTGTGTCATTTTCTATTTGTGGGAGGCCGGGTATTGTTTGATTTAAATTTGTTCTATTAATGTTGTTTTGATTGAAATTATATTAAAATAAAGAAGTATTTAAATAAATTAGAATTATGAATTAATAAAGAAATATTAAAATAAATGAGAGATTAAATTAATAAACTAAATATATAGTAAATAGATAAATTAAATGTGTGTAGTTGTTTGTTATGATTTAATTATAAAAATAATAAGTGGAATAAATTATGGATATAGTGGGGGGGTGGAAATAAAAGAAAGTAAATTAATTGATTTAAGGGAGTAGATGCAGTTACAGATGGGGTAATAAATAAAGTAATTGGAGTTAACTGAGAGGGGGGCTTTTAGATTATTTTCAGAAAAACGAATCTTGAAATTTTGCCGTAAATATTTTCCCTCTTCTCGGAGTTTTGTTTCTAGTTCTGGGAGGTTTTGGATTCTTCTTTCTCTGTTTCTAGTTCTGGGAGGTTTTAGATTCTTCTTTCTCTGTTTCTTGGAGGCGTTCTATTGGATTTGGGGCTTTTGCATTCTTTTGGGGAAAGAATCTTGTTTTCTTCTCCTCCCATGGATGCTCTGATTCTTAGAAGTTTTTCTCTGGTTTTAGAAAGCTTTTAAAATTGGGGGTATTTGTAGAGTTCATTGAGTTTTTGGAAGTCCGTGGAAGCTGCGAGCTAGGAGAACACCAATTTCTACTTTGGAACGCAGAAGATACCAGGTTCCATTGGCTGTCTCAGTTCTTCCTTTGTTTGAAAATAAATGTCTGAAAGAATATGTTGTAGGAAACTAAACAAATCTTGTGTAATTATTAATTGAATTTTGTATTCTCTGTAGCCCATCGTATTGCTTATTCTGTTATTAATTGCTTCTGCCATAGTAATCTGCCTTAGTTGGTAGCTTTCATTTCTTCTTATCCGTAAACAAGGCAACAATCTTTGACACTCATCATGAACCCCAAAAGAAATCTCCCTTCATCACCACTGTATTGTGTGTCCCGCAGTCAAGATTGTAATAAGCCGAAACTTCCTAAAACAAGTACGCAGCTCCATGTCTCATCCATTCGATTCAATAGAAACTTTAAGCTCAAATTTTAATTACAAAATTTCCTCTAGTGAAGAAATGTCCGCCCAAATTTTCATTACACTAGGAGTTACACTGAAACGGTGAGCGACAAAATAGCCAATAGGAAATTATGAATACTTGTAAATTTACTTTAAACTATTGTTATTAAAATTCGATGGATTATGGTACGAGGGGACTGTTGATTCATTGTGAGTCGTTGTGAATATAAATTTTACTGCCTGTACCTCTTAGTTTGCACTCATTGCTATTAAATCTCACCAGTTGGTTCTTTTAGGGTAAACGTTGTAGATTAAACTTAATATAGACTTCTATTATCTTGCATTCAAGTTAAAACACTTCTATTATCTTCCATTCAAGTTAAAACGTCTCTTTTATAGTAGAGGATAGAAATTCTTCTGAGATATTCATTATGCAAATCGATGAACTCCCTGTTCAATTTCTAATTTACTCAACTCTCTTTCTGCAATTTATATTGTTAGTCATAGTCGAAGGCAAATCCCTTATTTAGCTGCGTTTCAACCTGTAGCGGATGCTCATGCTAGGTATTTCATGTAACGCCTTCTCTCCTCCATGTTGGTGGTTTCACTGCCTTAGAACTGAAGTAGGGTGTCGGCCATGTGGTTTAGCTAGCCTCCGATGACCATGAGTTCTAACTAGTTCTTGGCATCTTATCCTCTGCGTTGATTACGTTGAATCTGTTTGTAGCAAATTTGTCTCCCTGTTCATATTTTAAGATGGGCATTTGATACTGCAAGTCGCTGCATGTTCAATCACTGCTTGGAATTCGATACTCCCTTAGTGTCTCATATTTAACGAACCTTTGGAATTAAATCATGACATCTAATTTTGCCAATTTGCTGATTCTAACTTGTTGGGGCATTTGACATTGTTTCAATTTCAAATTCTAAATAATGGCATTCGATGCCTTTAGAGTGGATAAACTCTGTCTTAGATTTCGATGGTGATAAACCTGAATAGTAATTCGTTATAAACAAAGCAATGCATATCGTTATATTGATGTGGTAAGTAAATTGTTTATTTCGTTGTATTTAGCTCACATACTGATTGTAGATTAAATTGCATGTATCTCATTGCAATTCGATTGGAATTCGGTTATTTAAGTTTAAACGTATATAAATGTATATGTATAAATTTATATATATATAAACGTATATAAATGTATATGTATAAATTTATATATATATATATATGTGTGTGTGTGTGTGTGAGTGTGTGTATTTATATATGTTTGTATAAAATATAACATGTGTACATATTTGTATTCTGTGTTTCTTATGGTATTTGATTATGAAAATTGTGTCAATGTATAAGTTTATATATTTATATAGTTATCTTTATATGTTTAAAATCTATATTTGATAATCGTGGTTATTAATACGTATATATATTCAATGTTAGGGAAGTATATTTCTGTTTTAGTAAATGAGAGACTATGTTAATTAATGAAGTAGATGATAAGAAGAATGATTCTTTTGTAAACATATGTTTAGAATATTGTGGATTTTGTTAAGGAAATTATTTGGTTTAGGAAAATAGTGTTCTATTTCTATAAATCTTGAATCAAATAAATAGATGAAATAGTTAAATAATGATTATGCTCTTTCTTTACGATTATTTTCAAGTCGAATTGTTTGCTTATTACACATTTAGTTATTGAGTTTTAGGCGAAGAGGAAGTGATGTCTTCTATGGATACACTGTTGATGAATACATAGAAAAATGAAATGGTTGTAATGAAAATTTATCTTGCATACTTTGATTATGTCTTTGAATCGAGTTCTCAAATGAAGTATAGATAGTGAATAATGGAACAGAGATAATTGTGAGCTCTTGTTCAATGTCTTAGTCTTTGTGTGAAGTGATGTTAGGAGTCTCCAGAGGCTAGGGGGAAATGAATTTCGGATGGAATTCTTTGATAATCCCTTGAGATGATTGTTTTGAACTTATGAGTATGTGATGGTCATCTACCTTGCACAGTGTATTTGCTAATGTGGTTGGAACTTGAGTGCAGGAAGGGTTATGCCTTGCCATGTTATTTATGTTAATGAGATTTTTTGATTGTGCAAGATGGGTTTGCTCTTTTGTTTTCTTGGGTCTCCTAGTTGTTAGTTGGGGAGTGGCTCTCAATGGGGGTCTAACGCACAAAGTGGCAGGTCTAGGGTAACTCATTGAGAGTTTAATCAAGTGATAATCTAATTAATTAATTAAGGGGTTTGGGTAGTATCTCACATTAATTCAGATAATGTAGCCTCACTCATGACTCAAGTGCTCGTTTAGGCTTGAGATGAGTGGGAAGGTTTGGAATGGAAAGCTTGACTGTGTGGTCCTATAGAAAGGTATGTTGATCCCACATGGCGTGTATGGGGGTCTGACGGTTGGTAGAGGTGGCTAGGTAGTCTGGTAGCTTAGGAAGGTTATGCCAAGATAACCCATAACAACCTATGTGATAAAACTCCTCCTACGACAACTTAGTTTTCTCTTGCTTCTTGCCTCCTTTGGATGTTTGTGTGCTTTTGGAAGTGATGTTACTGTCGTAATGTTGTACTTTACTTTTTCATTGTTGTCATGTTAGCCTTGTGTTGTCTACTGTCTTTTACTTGATTGTGATGGTGGAACCCTTTGCTATCTCCTAGCATGGGGGGTGGACTTTTGGGTTCCACATGGTTGGGTGGAAAATGCATTGAACTCCATTGGGTTCCCTCTCTTTGTTCGTGATTGTGGTGACTTCTTCTGAATTGAAGACTTCAACATTGTACCAGTTCATGTGGATTGTTACTCCTATATTTGTACTGTACCATATCTATGATGTATCATGTATCATGCTTGGATGCACTCTCCTCACATGTATTCAAGGAGACATGCTTGTTCACTTCTATAAATGTAATAATGTAAACTGATGTTGAACCCTCTTATGTAATGGATTTTGTAAAAGATGTTATTGTATATGTAATAAGATGGATTGATTCAAATAATCTTTATTGAATACATGTTATGGTTGTATCACATTGATTACTTGATTAAATGAGATGATTAGATGTAATTCCTTATTGATGTTAGTATTTATTTAATGTAATGATTTATAGTTTCTTGCTAGTTAGTTGATGGGATTCCTGTAACATAGTTGTGGACCTTAGAGACTTAGGTTAGATTTGTGTTAGTGTTCCTTTTGCAACAGTGTGCTTAATGCACTTTCAAAAAAAATAAAATTGTTTTGCTTTAGATGTTAGTGTATTGTCCTCTAGGGTTTCATTGCGGGGTGTTACATGTAACATAGGAATCATAACTAATTGTAGGAGTCATTTCATACCTCTAAATGGTAAAAACCCCATAGTCTCACCTCTATTTGCTAAGCAAGCTTTCCATGCCCATTTGAGAGCCGGTTAAAGAGATGTTGTGGTATGCATGAATGCGAAATGTGGAAACATAGACAACACATGAGAATCATCTTGAAAAACCTCAACAAATTAATCTCTACACGTGCCCTTGCCATATCCTTGCATGTTGTGCATTTGTAGCCACCCCATAGGCTTTGAAAGGCTGCAAAATCAAAAATCCAATGTTTAGGTCTTTCAGAAAAAAGCCACATGAACTGCTTTCAAGAATGCGCCTGCTCATGAGGAACTCTCATAGCAAAGACACGTCCACAACAGAAAAACATAGGAAACTCATGAAATTTTTTCCTCCCTTCTTTTTGATTCATTGCTAGAACAATTTCTAAATGGAAAAACAACAAACCATTGGCAAAAATATGAATGCCAATTAGAAAATTGAAAAAAAGAGTGGAAATTTCATTTTAATAATGAAATCGCAACAGACCATAGGATAAACACATTTCTCCTCTCTTGACGCCAGTTCCAAGACTGATTAATAGAAAAAAGGAACATAGTGAAAACATTAGTCTCCTCCTATAAATAGGCCGGGACTAATAATGGCCATACAAGACATGTTAAGTTACTAATGGTTACGAAGGCATTTTTTTGATGAATAGGCAGCTATCCATATTAAAATAAAGATAAAGTTACATAATCACAAAAAAAGGTGGGTGGTAAAGCTAGAAAGGCATTTTTCCTTTTGGTATTACTTTGAGATGGAATAAAATCCAGCTAAAAGAATAATGTGTTTGTCAATTTATTTTTGAATGTAATTTTGTTTAATTCTGTTTAAACTGTTAAATATCGTCCTTTCTAGTTAATGCAAATTTCTGTACTTTTGTAAAGTTTTTAAACAATATGTTGTTTTTCTTTTCTCAAGCCTTTTTTTCTGTGGTGTGTGGGTGAAGTTGATCAAATTATTATATGGCAGAAGAAATAAATATAGAGACTGTTAAAATAGACATCCATGATAAAAAAAGATGTACCGTCCAAGATGGAGAGAGGGAATGCCTTTTGGAAGTGAACAGCGAAGCTGAATCTTGGATTGATCAAGTTAAACGCAGTTATAGAAATAAAGAGTACAGAGGCCGAAAAACATCTGATAGTGTGTCAATATATCGGGTGCCTGAATGTATAAAGCATACCAAACGAGAAGCTTATGATCCTGTGGTTGTGCTTCTTGGACCTTATCATCACAAGAAATACCAGCAGTTGACTGCAATGGACGAATATAAGCTCCAAGCAGTAGAAAAAACCTTGGAAAGGATCCGTGATATGACCATAAAAAATTTAGTCGAGAAGGTTACAGAATCAGAGATGAAAATCAGAGCTTGCTATGAAGACTCGGCCACTGAATGGGATAAAGAGACGCTGGTCTGGATGATGGTCATGGATGCATGCTTTATTCTCGAGTTCCTCCGAATGGAATTACCCAATTCCAGTCTTTTTTTCTGCTCCCAGAGAGGTGATAGCATTAAAAGACGAGAGATTGTATTGGACATTTTGAAGCTAGAAAATCAGATTCCTTTCTACATTCTGAAAATGATCGTAGAGTTGGAGAAAAAAGATCCTGGAGCAGTGCCGGACATCTTAGCCGAACAATTAGACAAACTCATCGGTGGGTTTTTTCAAGGCTATCCTTTTTTACCCGAAAAAAGTGAAGATGTAAGAGAGAAATGTAATGGAGTCAATGAAAACAAAATATTAATTACGAAACTTATTAAAAGAGGTGTAAGCCATCTATTGGATTTGTCGAGGCAGGTGATTGAGGATATTTTATCAAATTCTAGTTCTGATTGTGAGTCTGATATCCACAATAAATGTTATGCTTGCAATGTTCGATGTGGTGCTTCTACTTGCATTGCCACTCCAAATGGCATTGGTTGTTTTAAAGGGCCAAGCCGGATGCCTATGATTCGTTGGCTTCGTCATTTTTCTGCAATAGATGGAAGCATGATACCTTCAGCAGAAAAGTTGAAGAGAGCTGGAATTAAATTGAAGCTATGCAATAAAGGGAAATTCCATTTCAAACGCAGATGTTTTCGAAGCAGTACACTTTATCTTCCTCAAATCATTGTTCACCATGACACAGAAATATTCTTGAGAAATCTTGTGGCTTTTGAAGAGTGTCAAAGAGAAAAAAACTCTTCAATTAAGCGATTAATTTCACGCAACATGTATATAATGGACAACTTAATTGACTCCAAGGAGGATGTTGGGCTGTTTCGGAGAGCCAACATTGTAAAAAATTATCTGGGGACTGATGAGGAAGTAGCTCGAATCTTTAATGATTTGTGCATCGGAATAACTTACAAGGATGATTTTGAGAACGTTTTGAAAGATGTGAATGATCATTACAACAGCCAACTAAACGTGTGGATTACCGAGTTCAGGAAAAATCATTGCTCAAGGCCATGGTATATTATATCATTAGGGGCAGCCATAATACTTTTAGTACTCACCCTTTTGCAAACCATCTATACAATGAAAAGTTAATTTCTGATCTTAGTAAGATCCAGCATTGTAGATATATTGTATTTTAGAGTTTCATGTTCAGTATAAATCCATGTTATTTGCATTATAATATGGAATACTGAATCTAAAAACTAATTTTGTAACTTTTGTTTTAATGAAAAAATAGTTGTGTTATGTATGGATATTTATAATAAATATGAGTATTTTTATTTAAAGGAGGTGTAAGAGAAATTATATCTAAGTTAATATATTAGAGAGTATAATTTGATTTGTATATTAAAATCAGTATTTTTATTTGTCAATTTTTGTATAGAAGTAATATTTGAAATATGGTGCACTAAATAAATTTATTTTTCTATGCATAAAATATTATTTTTATATTTTTATTTTCAAGTTTATATAAATAATGATAAGAAATGTTTCTAAAAGTGTTATCTAATTTACAATTTTGAAACACAACTTTAAAATATATAATATTCTCATTAATCAATGTTATGCCTCTTAATCTTGTAGTTTGTGAATATATTTATAAAATATTAATGTTATATCAATATTTATGTTAATAATATTTATACATAAATATTAACATTGCTCACAATGGCTCTTCTTTATTTTTTAATAAATTTTAAATGTCATGTCTATTTTTAGACACATGATTTTTTTGTTAGAATCTCTTCTCCCCTTAGCAATGGGAAAATATAATTCAAGAAGCATTTATTTGCTACTTTTATTACTCATTTATTTACTTCAAATTATTCTTTCTTTCTTTGAAGCAAGAATGATTCTTCTTGTTAAACACACTATATTAAAACATACATAACCCAATCTCATATTTTTAAATTATATGTCAAATCCATGAGTGTAATTCCTAGTTCCATTTTATTTAGTGTACACACTACTTGTAGAAAAATATAATCATTTTAATCTTCACTGTAAAAATCCCTAAGCATTCAAAAAGAAAATTATATGTCAAAATAAATTTAGACCTTAGAACTATTGAAATTGTCTATCTAAACATCATATAACATGATATCTAGAAAATAATTTCTTTTATGTTTGTTCAAAATAATATTTAGCTAAAGGTTATCTAATGCAAGTCCCTAGTAACTATGTAGATCACTCGTAATTGGAACAATTTTTATAAGCCATGAGAACAAGTGCATGTCAAATTCAACCATTTGTTATCTTTATATTTCTTTAATACATGTGATAGGTTTAATGTAAATATTATTTTAATTATGAATAATTATTAGATATTGTCTAACTCAATAATAGTTAAGTTTTATTTTTATTTGTTTTTACATATGTTTTATTATAAATCTCATACAATTTTTTTCACAAAATTTTCAATCCATCCAAACACTCACTTTGCGTTATATGTTTCCCTTAATTTAATTTTATTTTTTTGTAAAGTGTACACATGTATTAATTTCCCTTAGGGATGGTAAATATGTCTTAGAAGAATTCATGAAGCATTCAATTAGACATATAACACATCAATATAAAATCAATAGATATGCCATTATAGAAATTAGCTAGTATATTGCTACCTTAAATGTTATACTAGGAAAGATGTTTGATTTAATGTAAAAAATGTTTTAGTAGAGAAGCGATAAAAACTAATATGCTATCATTTCATTTTTATTTATTTTTTGTCTTGTTAATTTGATAATTTTGAAAGAATATAAAAGAAACTTGTGTTCTAATATTAACACACATGAAAAAAACTCAAGAGAGATATTGTCTCAACAAATATATTCCAAAACATCTTCATAATAATTCTTTTAAATAAATATAAAGACACTTCTAGAAGAAAGAAGTTACTAGAAATATCAATAAAAAGCATATTATATTCTACTAATCAATTATTTAGTCTAAAAAATATTAAGTGTCTTCATTTCTGGGAAAATGTTGAAAGATACCTATGAGGTCCACTTGGCTTGGGCTACTAGGTTATCATTACAAACAACCAAGTGTGTAGTGGTAGTTTCACTCTTAGAGAGCATGTGAACCTTAAAAATGGTATTTGTATCTAGAGGATGAGAATTTAGAATATTCTCCTCAAGTCAAGAGAGAGGAACTTCTTCTAAATGAGGTGGTTCCTATAACTTATCTTATTACAATTAACCACATCATGGATTATAGGCTAGGATGGGAGATCAATTTTGAAGGAATTATCTTTGATATGTTGGATAATAGTATAAATTAATATCTAATACACTTAATATTATGATGTTCTTGAAATTTGAACCTTTGTGTATTCATATAAATCTACTTTATACCAATTGTGAATTTATGAGGGATGATATATTTTATCATGAATTTCTTTATACTTAGCTAAGAAATCTCTAGAGCTACCTATACTTGTGCATGAATCTTTGCTATTTTTTAATAAATTTAGAAGCTTGTCTCTATTCATTTTGTTGGTATGATGAACAATCTAGTTGAATATCAATTAAAATCCCATATGAAGCAAGATACTGATATACATAACATACTTGAGAAGGAGAATGGATTGTGAAGACATGTGTAGCCTAATTATAACTATTCTATAAAAAAATTAAGATATTTATCCTACTATTTTATTCTTACTATGGTAGATCCTAAGAGACTAAGCTAAGTTTTGATTACCACATCAATATAGAAATTTATTTATGCATGATAAACTATAAAATATTGAAGTTGACATCCTAAGAGCTTCCAAAAGTGATTTCTAAAACTAACTCAAAATTTTAGAATCACAATGGAAAATAATATAAAGAGGGAAAAAAAAGACATTTTACATTACTAGAAACAATTCAATAGACTTAGGAGCATCAATAGTTTTCATACAAGGGATAAACATAACCATTTTTAAAACCAAAAATGCTACATCAAAACTATAATCATGTTGTTTAAAATTTAGTAGGAAACCCATTGATAAAATCCATAGATATAGACTCACATGGCCAAGAGGAAATAGGAAGGGTTTTATGCACAACATGTTTATGATTAGTAGGCTTAGCTTGGCTACAAATAAAGAATCTAAAAATAAAATATCACACTTGCTTCCTGATGTAGGGCCTTAGAAGTACTACTATAAATATTGTAGAGTTTTGGTGGTGCTAAAGTGTCCACATAAGAAGAAGAATGAGAATTCTTAATTAGTATTAATCAAATGGAATTAGTAGGAACACATATTTGATTCAACCTATATAGTCAACCATCTCTAATTATGTATTATATGAAAGTATTTTGGTTAATGATAATGAGATATGAAATGGTGAAATTTGTGGACTCTCTTACACCTTTAGGGTTTTGGACCTAAAAGGAGAGAAAAATCTCAACACTTCACTCAAGAACAAACGCTTGAGATTCCAATGCAAAGGAGATTGAAATCTAGCAAAGGAGATTGTCCTAGGGACTGGGTGCTGCCACAATAATGGGTTACATTTTTTGGGACATCCTGATTTTTTCCTGAAATCACATATTTTTAGAAAATACAATGATTTATGACTTTAAAGGTTTCATTTAAATTATTTTAATTAAAGAGGGATTGATCAAACCCCCTTGGATAGAACCTTGTTAGATTTAAACCATACCTATAATTGAGTCTCCTCTACACCTATCAAAATGCTGATAAAAAACCACTTTTGATTTACCTTTTGGGTGATCAAATGAATTCCTTTAAAATTTATGTTTTGTGCCTATAGCCCTTATTATAAGCTTCCTAAAAGTATAATTTTAAATATGTTTAATTTGATTATTATATTTATTTTTATTTCTTGTGAATGTAGGTTTTCAATGAACATCAAGTTCTTTATTTACATACAAAAAATAGAAAAATAGAAAAAAATTTCTAAAAAATACATGTGCCCTAGTATTGATGTCCTTATTCCAAAAAAAAAAGAATAAGTTAATTCAAATGAATACAAAAAGAGTTATGTTGGCCGAAGTACACCTCTGTCCAAATTATAATTACGCTGACATGGAAAGTTAATTAAAAAAAAATTATGTAACAAAAAATTATGAAAATATATCCATCCCCTAGATATTGGTGTGAAAAATTTATATTTTAAAAATCAAAATCGTATCCTATCTACAAAATAAGTTACGTGGGCCGAAGTAAACATCACTTTTTAAAAATGCTGATTAGTAGAAAAAATAAGTTATTAAAATTTACATAAAATGATTCACAATTTATTTTTAATTTTTTTTTTAAAATATAATTAGAATCTATACAAAATATTTAACAAATAACTAGTTTGATTCATCTTCAACACCTTAATGGTTTAGCTGCTATTGGTGTAAGAAAGTGAATGTCTGGTGAAAAATCCTGATTTTAATGTCAAGTTTGGCCAAAAACTGTAACCCATTATTGTGGGATCACCCAACTGAATGATGTATGATGAGGGGTTCACCACCAAGTGTAAACTTGGAAATATAAACAATTGGAAAACAAAGTGTGATGCAAACTAATTGTAAATGACCTATAAATGACCATGAAACAAAACAAAAAACTGTAAAATTGAAAGTGTGCACCTGGAAACTGGAGAGAGATGGAATGGAGCTTTGAAATCTTGAAATTGCTGCTTTTTAGGCCTGGTGGGACTCATTCGCCATTTTGGGAAAATCAGTCCTAGTTCTTGAAAACTATACTAGAGCAAGTTTCAGCCAAAAGGGTATTCGAATCTGCAAAGATCTCTGGAAAAAACCTATAGTGGGACTCATTCACCACTCTTGGAAAATGAGTCCAGTTTGGATTTTCTGGAAATTCAAAGTCTAGATCTGCTCTTCTCAGTCTGCTCAATCTGTTTCTTTAGGTTCCCAGATCCGAAACCTTGATTTTCGAGGCTGTAAGTGACTTTTTGTGAATATTTTGACCTTGCAAATGGAGGAACCACTCTAATAAGCTTGTAACCTATTCTTCAATGATCTCAAAGCCTTCAAGATACCTAGATCTACAATCACACAAAGAAAAAGAAAATGTTGATTGTGAGGGAATAGGGGTTTGCCTTGGTCAAACCCCTTTTAGGTAATTAAACCAAATGATGAAACAAGATAATGAAGTAAGAATATGAAGTAATACAATTAGAACCTTTCCATGATGATGGATCTTGAATTGTTGCAAAAATTGATGACGAATCTTTCTCTTGAATGTCTTATAAATGATCTTGAAAGCTATCTTGCTAACCTTGTGAAGACTTGAAATGCTTAGCTCTTGCTTACTTGACTTGACAACTTGAATATCTTATGAAATAATGATTTGAAATCTTGTTTATATGAGCAATCCACTCACATGGCTGTTAATTTGATCCCCAAGGCTGACATAGGAGAAATTTGTTCCTTAAAACCTAGTTTTTCTCGCTCAAACCTCAAAAATAAATCAAATGGGACTCATTCGCCATCTTGGGAAAATGAGTCCCACCTGGATGGGACTCATTCACCCAAGGTGGAAAATGGGTCCCATTGAGGCTATTTTGCCTGCTAGAATGTCGTGGAATGAATAAATTAAGCTTTTATGTTAATTTTATCATTTTTTTAATCAAAATATGCCTTGGGATGCACAATATGGGGTCATAGGGGCCTATGAATAATGATATAAAGGTCATAAATTCCATAGGGTCCAAAATCCAATGTGAAAGTGTAAATAAATTCACTTTACAACACTAAATTAATGCAGAATTGGGTTTATTTAGCTTAGAAGAGCCCTAAATCCCATGTGAATGTGTAGAAAACATTACAACACTAGATTAGTTCCACTTGATTTACAAGCCTCCCAAATTTAATGTGAAGATGTAAATAAATACATTTTACAACACTAAATTAGGGCAGAGTTAAGTTTGTTTAGCTTTAAAAGGGCACAAGACCTAATGTGGATGTGTAAAACACCTCACAACACTAGACCAAGGCAACATTAAGTCTAACTTATCATTAATTATTCCTATATCAAGTGTGAAAATGTCAAGAGATCCATTTTTCTACACTACAAGATGCTGAAAAAATATAACTAGTGCAAAAGAAGATACATTTAAAATCCTCATATGTAGTAGATATAACATCTAGGATATGTAATACTTTGGTCGGAGGGTGGCTCAATAAATTAGCAACTTTATTGGTAGTGCCATTTTCATATTTAATGACAAATTTAAACTATTGAATATATGAGGTCCATTTTCAATTATGTTGTTCTTGAATTTTAGCCTACAAATTAAAATATATAAGTTGATTATCAATATCAAACTTTCCAAAATAATCACCTCAAATGTTGGAGACCAAATTGAATAAACTTGTTGGTGTAATTAAATGTCTTGTACCTTGTTCTAGGTCATGATTACACCTTAGTTAAGTTTACTTAGGGATCACATAGGAGGTTGTTGGAGATTTTCCACTTTTGGTGGACTTGACATGTCATACCTCATCACTTCCACCTTTTTTGGACACATCATGTGATTATCTCTCCACCTTTTGTGGGTGATCCACCTTTTGTGGAGATTATCACATTATCCTTTCCCACTTTAGGTGGAGTGATAACTTTTCATTGTTGTCTCATGTCATAAGATTACGACACTTGTCATAATCTTATGCCCTCCTATGTTCTCACCTTGGCTATATATCCAAGGTGTTTCCTATGTACATTGAATTGTACCATTCTATCATCTCATATTATTGATATTGAATATAGTTTATTCTTGTCATATTCTTGTCTCTCTCTTTTGTGCTTTCTATTAGGCCTCTAGATCTTGGGTGGCTACCTTGATAGCCAATTCTTACATGGTATCAGAGCTATTGGAGTGTCTTTGGATCGCCATTTTGGAGAGATCTTGGTGCATTTGAAGAATGGTGTATTTTCAGATCTAGGTTGCAGCAGTATTTTGGAGCATCCTACGCCAAATCTGATCACACCATTGCGTTTAGAAGGCTGTTTTTAGTCAAAATAGCCTTTTGTTTCATCCAAATCAGCCATCGGTGGCAACCAAAAAAAAGCTCAGCCATTTTCAGAATATTCAGAGGTATATTCCGGCGAACCCCTGACGACAACTGTGACGGCCAGCAGGACGTCAATTTTAGGCACGGAATCCCCGACAATCAAACAACCATCAAATTTAATCTGTATAGCGTCTAACGGGCATACAATCATCAAATTTAATCCTGTAAAATGATGACGTCAGCAGAGATTTTCAAATTTTCTGCCCCCCTCTCCAATGGGCTTTTTGAATTTGTAGTTCAACTTTGGAAGGCCATATCTAGCTCATTTTTGCTCCTTTTTTCGAGCAATTTTTTTTGATTTGGGATAATTTTTCGTGTACTTCATAGTGGTGTACTCGGTTTCTGATTTTGGTGAACAGATTTTCCATAATTTTCAGTTTCTCATGACTGTACCTGTCTTGTCACCATTTCTGCAACTTCAGAGGCTTCGTTCAGGCTCATACGAACTCCTTTTCAGGTGCCATTTTTTTTGAAAGTGCATGATTTTTTGTCTACCTCTTGAATCTACAATCAGTTTGAAGCGATCTTGAGTGGATTTTGTACTTTCAGCATATGGTCCTTTTTGGCCTATTTGGCACTTGTATTGCATAGATCTGAATTTAGGTCTTTTCTTATTTGTTCTAGTCTGTTATCAGCCTCTTTATTGGAAAGTTGTAAATCAGAAATCATAAGCCCACTTAGCCAAGTTGCAAGTGGCCTATTGTACACGCACTACATTATAAAGTGCCAAAATCATCTATTTGTGGGGGGGTACTTTGATTGAGTGAATTTTTTGGGGGGGGGGGGTGTATCTTGTGTGATTGTTCCTATTTTCTCTCTTGTGCTCTTGCATTCCATCATGGGTTCATCTAAAGTTCCACTCTTAACTGCACATAATTATGGTACATGGAAAGTACGTGCATGGAGTAAACTAATGGAGAAAGGTTTAATTTACTACATTGATGGAACCATTACTGCACCTTCAGATCCTAAGGCAGATCCAATTGCATATATGGATTGGCTCACTAAAACTTCTATGGCATTGGGTACACTAAGAACATTCATTTCAGATGATCTCATTTTCCATGTTGATAAATGTACTACAGCTAAGGAAGCTTGGGATAAGCTTGCTACTTTGTATGGAAAGGTTGATAAGGTTAAGGGATACAAACTTGAACATGATCTCTTAAACCTTGATCCCAAAGATTTTGATACAATTCAGGATTATGTCACTAAGGAAAATGAATTAAGAGCACAACTGAAAGATTGTGGTATTGAAAAAGAGGATGATCAATTGGTCTTCAACTTGTTAGATAAACTTCCAATTGATTATGCAACCTTTGTTTCAAGTTTTTAGACTCAAAGATTGACAATTAGCAACTTCACAACACCATCTTTTGAGGCTCTCACAGATCTTTTGATTCTTGAGCAAAATAAGTTGATGAAAATGGGTATTCTCAAGTCTTCAACTTCAAGAGCATTAGTGGTCAATCATGGAAATAATAAGCAAGGCAAAGGGAAAGAGAAAAAGAAATCTTCACCAAAGCCACAAGGAGAGAACAAACAAACCACTCCTCCACAACAAAGCTCAACTTCATCTTCTTCAAAGAAATACAACAATTCAAGCAAGAGGGAGCAACCAACATGTGCATATTGCAAATGGATTGGTCATGATGAGCATCATTGTCATGTTAAGCAAATTGATGAGTTGAAACACATCCTTAAGAAGAACAACATCAACTTGCCAGCTGCATATCAAGAGAAGGACTCATCCCCTTCCACTTCTTCTAAGGGAAAAAGTACAACTTTCATGGCAACAACATCTAGCTCATCTCCTTCTTCTTCATCTCAATATGAGAAACATAAGGGGCAAGCATTTCTTGCTTTTGTAGATTCCAATACAGATAAGTGGATCCTTGATTTAGGAGCTTCGCATCATATGACTTCATCCAAGGATATGTACTCTTCATTTGATTCTTGTTCATCACCACCCATTTTGATGGCCAACAACACTTCTTTGGTAGTTTGTGGGAAGGGTTCTATTGACATTGAAGGAGGAGCATTTAATGATGTTCTATGTGTGCCTACTTTGTCAAGGAACATCCTTTCCATCTATCAGATTACACATAGTGGTTTAGGAAAAAGTGTAGAGTTCACACCAGATTCTATCATTGTTCGAGATTTGCATAGTAGGGCTCTTATTGCAATTGGGGAGGTTGATGATCATTCTCGGTTCTACACCTTCTCATATTTTTCTCCTATTGATGATTCAGTTCACGGGTATGTGCAGGATCATGGTGCGCCAAAAAGTGGCAATATTATGGGGGTATGTGGCTGATGACTTTTTTTTCACCCAAAATTAATGAAATGAAAAGGGTTTTTAGAGGAGATTCTCAGCTTTCCAAAAATATAAATTATGATTTAATTTGAATTTAATAAATTATTATTATTCATTTTATATTAGAATTATGACTAAAGTCCTGATCGATAGGCTGATTGAAAAACATCTATAACTTTCAAACGGTATCATATTTTTGAATCTAAAACATGCGTCACATTCTATACTTCACATACTATAGGATTAAAAAAAGAAAAAATTAAATTTCATGAAGTTTTGACCAAGTTAAGGTGAATTGACAGGGCCGAGTTTTTATATTTTCTAAAAGTTGTAATAAAAATCATAATTAATTATTTACTTGGAAAAAAATTACAAAAAATATATCCACACATCCGGACATGAGTCATCTACTTATATATAAAATATTATAAAAATATTCTCATTTTTATTATGGTTAGGGTGGTGGAATGAGACACCTACTTCTTATTTTTCCTAAAATTTAAGTACTCTGCATTGAAATTTCAAATTTTCACAAAATAGATTTTATTTATTTTAAATAAACCTAGTATTTTAGAAACTACATTCAATTTTCTACAAATTCTATTCTTACATATTTTTGAAATAATATAGATAACTTATTCAAATATTTACGTCAAGTTTCCTAACACTGATTTTTCTAAATTTTTTGCCACTTAAGGGCCTATTTTTTGCACGATGATCCTACACATACCCTCACCCTAGTGTGAACAAACTTGATGAGATTGAGTATGGTTACTTGAATCTTGGAGTGCTCACTAGTCTTGAGGTTCTTGAGCCTATTGTTCATATTCCATCTCCTACATTAACTGATGCACCTGATGATACTTATGTTCTGACAGTTTCAGTACCTTGTGATTCAGTGCAACAGTGCATACCTTGTCTTCCAACAGCAGCTTCATGGGATGACTACTTGACAGACATTGGTGGTTTGTTTGTGGAATCCTACATTGCAGATTTGGGAGACACACTTGATTACTTACATCTTCTCTTTGATGAAGGTGATTCTTCTTTAGTTGTTGCGAGGGAACACTCTGACCCTCCTCTACATGATCAGTCTTTTGAGGTTGATGTGATTGTGGATGCATGTTTACAACAATTGGAGGAGGCCACTTTCTCTTTTGAGGAGACATCGTCTTTGGAGTATGTTCTACCTTCATCCTTGCTAGATCTTGAGTTGTCTTTTTCAACAGATGAGAGTGTTGTTGCAAAGGGGTTCTCACAAGTTTCAGGAAGTGACTACACCATTGCAGCTTCACATAGTTTGGGGAAGGCATCTTTTAGCATCAACGCAGGGACATTTGAGAAAATTTCAGAGACTTCTTACATTTTGAGGGTTCTTCCTTCTTCACTTGTGGATTGGGGAGACTTCATTCATACACCTTTGGTATTGTTTCTTCCCAAGGGGAGGAACGTTGTTCGACAGTTTTGGAGCAGTTTCTTCATTCCTTCTCGAGCATCTTCCATGGGTGATCATTGTACATTGAGGGGGGGCTACCTTGTCTCTCTTCTTCTCTTGTATGGGGGTGACTTTTTCCTCACATGGGGTTTTTTCCTTCTCATGCCATGTTCATAGGCTTTTGTATCTCATCTCTCTTTTGGGGGGTAGTTTTTTCCCACTGGGTTTTTCTATCTTTACTCCACTTGTGAGAGATTTCATTACATTTGTACATGGGTACCTAACATGGCTTAGTAGCCGAGACCCATCTTGCATTGTTTGCTTTTGTGTACATTCTCCCTAAGTTGCACTTAAGGGGGAGTGTTGGTGTAATTAAATGTCTTGTACCTTGTTCTAGGTCATGATTACACCTTAGTTAAGTTTACTTAGGGACCACATAGGAGGTTGTTGGAGATTTTCCACTTTTGGTGGACTTGACATGTCATACCTCATCACTTCCACCTTTTGTGGACACATCATGTGATTATCTCTCCACCTTTTGTGGGTGATCCACCTTTTGTGGAGATTATCACATTATCCTTTCCCACTTTAGGTGGAGTGATAACTTTTCATTGTTGTCTCATGTCATAAGATTACGACACTTGTCATAATCTTATGCCCTCCTATGTTCTCAACTTGGCTATATATCCAAGGTGTTTCCTATGTACATTGAATTGTACCATTCTATCATCTCATATTATTGACATTGAATATATTTTATTCTTGTCATATTCTTGTCTCTCTCTTTTGTGCTTTCTATTAGGCCTCTAGATCTTGGGTGGCTACCTTCATAGCCAATTCTTACAAAACTACCCTGCTAGATTTAGCCATAATACCAAGTTGCTAAAGCACTGCCAAAAATAGCACCAAGGGTGTTGGAGACCAAACTGCTCAAAATTGACTTGCCAGATATAGCCACAGAACTCAACTACAAAAACCCTGCTAAAAATAGCATACTGCTAAAAATAGAATACTGTTAAAAATAGCATACTGCTAAAAATAGTGTGTCCAAATGCACTTTAACCATATTTTGAGTAGTTGTCGCAACTTACTAAAAATAGTAAGTTCGGAAAGGTTACTTGTTTCAGTTGCATGTCACACCATTGCGAAGCTCTCTGAAAACCCAAAAAGAATCCATAAACCAATCCATACAAATCCAACATGTAAACCCCCAAAAATGCCAAAGTATACTCCTAGAAAATAGGAAACCCTAATTTTAGATGCATGCCATACCATATTGAAGCTCTCTGAAAACCCAGAAGTAATCCAAAAATCAATCTGCAAAACTCCATCATGCAAACCCTTGAAATCACAAAAGAAGCATCCTAGAAAATAGGAAACCCTAATTTTGCCTCTGACTAACCCATGAGCATCCGAAAATAGGCTATCAGTCATTGGGAAGCATAGTGCTAAAAATGGGGACATTACAGTCCGCCCTTTCCAAAATTGTTTGTCCTCAAGCAATGCCACAAATCTAGAAAAAAATTAAACTGATCCATGCCCAACCAAGTACAATCCCATGGTCCCATGTCCGTTTGAAGAGGAACCCACCATGTCGATGTTGCACAACTCTGATCACAACATTGAAACCATCATGCCCAAAATGCTTTGTGTCATCAATATCAACAATGCCACTGTCTATCATAGTCCTAGGCAATAGGAAAGATAGTCTAGTCAACTCAAAATCAAACTCCTTAGCATATCTCCATAAGGTATCATACAAAGCCACGACTACATATGTAAATTCTCCAAATCTTCTTGCAAAGAGGAAAGCAATCCTTTGCAAGATCTCTTCAAAATCATCCCCATAACTCCACATGGAGCTACTATGCCTCATCTAAATTATTCTAATACAACCATGAAGACTACAAAAAACTCTCACAGTTCCAACTCCAAGAGCCTTAGAATGATGAACCAAGGCAATCAAAGGTCCGCTGCCCCAAGCATAAGTACAAGGGAAAGCATAGGAATAGCCACTGGTAACAACTTCAACACCTCCTAAAGACGGATTTAGATTGCTTTGAATCATCATAAGTCTTGCATTTGAGGCCAAAAATCAGTCCTGATAGGAGACTGTATTCAAGTATACCTGTGATGTCCCCTTATTAAAATTAGGCTAGCTTGACCTAGAAACATAAAATGCACAAGTTAGGATAAGGGCTTTTGTATTTACCAATCAATTAACTTGTAAATGAAACTTTCCTTTAGGACTTGCACACATCATGCATAATGAACAAATACCACAAAAATATTTGATCATAGTTAGATTAGATAATTCAAGTTGTACATATTAAGAATAGGGTAGATGCATTACTATCCTAGTGTATTTAAATGAAAACATCACATTCTTATATAACCTATTACTATGTATTGAATAGATTTTCATCCTTCCCTCTTTCTTAACCCCAACGAAGGATGGTAGAATTATTGTGCCAAGGGTGTGTGAAACAGTCTCCAAGTGGACTCCCTCAAGGTTTCCTACCTATTTTGGGACCATCCATCAAGTGACCGAATTACCCCGCCTCTCCCTCCACAAACTCCCTATCCTCAATTGGGTATTAGCGAAAGTGAGTATTTCATTCTTATATTAAAGAATCATAATTAAGTTTATAAGGTTCAATAATTATTGCAAGCATCATTATTGTATATAATAGATATCTATTTCATAAATATATTATTATATAATTATTTCTAATTAATCTCAATCTTCCAATAATTCCCTATTATGAGCATATATATATTTATCTAATAATAATATATTAATATACTTGCTGCGATACTCAAAAAAATCCATTTTATTTCTTCCTTCATTTTCTATTCAAATTTCTCCTTTTAAATCTCCTTTTACTCAGAAATATATATCTCAGATTTTATTTTCTTTTCACTCTATTCCATTCCATTCTCCTTCGATGCCATTGCTATTTGGGATATCTCTCACTTTATACCCACCATGGGGCTGAGGGTCACGTCTGTTTATTATGAGGGAGATCACAGCCTTTGACTTATCAACTGCCTTTGTTTACTTTAAACCATTGTCTTGTATATTAATTGTTGCCTTTTATAAACTGATCACACCTCATATTTATTTGTTGTTATTAGTATTATACTCACTGCCTTATATGATTTCGTCCTTGTTTTCTGTCATTTGTTATTTATATTATTTGTTGATGAGGTAATAGGTGCATTATGCCTTTTGGAATCGATGTTCTAGGAATCAATACAAATGATTTATTATTTATTTATTAAAGTATAGCTGTATTCAAGTTTAGTTTTTATGAATATTTTACTATTACAATAATTATAATTAATAATATCAATTGTTTTAAATTGTATATAATATTATGTGTGGTAATTATAATAATAATTAAAATGCAATTGTTTATAGTTATTTATTGTTTCTTTTGATATTTATTTTATTATATTAATGAAAATAATTTTAAAATTATCTTTGATAATTATAATTATAATAATATTGAATGATTAATACTTTTAATGTAGATTTTATTTATTTATTTGTCTTTTGACACTTTATCTAGCTTAGTGTTACAATTTGGGGGACATGACAATACCAACTTCCCACCATGACAAAAATGATTGACTTATGATCTGATTTATGGATAATCAGTATCCAAGAAGATGAACATCTGCTACCATACTGAAAATCATTATCCAAATTAATGCATCTACTCAAAATTTCTCTCTAATCCATTTGTTGATGAACAAATAGAACCATCAAGTGGTTGGTAATGAAAGGGAGAGTAGCAAAAAAATTGATAATTTGATCCTTATCCCTCCAAAAGTTCATCTTTCCACAAGTATTTAGCTCCATCAACCCAAGTTGAGGATCCCAAGCATGGATACCCAACTGAAAATGATTTTCAACACACTAAAAAGAAAACTCAACACATCCCCAAGTGCTAGTAAGGACCAAGTTCATACTCAAGAAATTAGTGTCTTCTTTGATAAACCTATATAGACCATCGATGAAAGCATCAACATCAATGAAGCATGGAATAGTTGTATTTTTATTTAGTCGAACTCCTAAAATTAGCTAGTATGAGCTAGAGCAACACTCAACCCAAGGGAAGGATTGTCAAGCATGCAATCACCATGTTTTGGTCCTTCTTTCTCCCAAACCCCATGAATAACAAGTCTGAAATCTTCACTCCTTGCTGCTGCAATGAAACGTTGAGCAGCTACCAAACTATGTTTGAATAACACCTTGATGCCAAAGATTTTGAAAAATCCTTGAATCAACACTTCCCATGTGGAGTCTTCATCCTCAAACCCACTTATGCATTCACTGTCAAACAACCTTGGAAGATTACTAACCACCAAACGTGGCACATCCTCATGGAGTGATATCAAAGAACCTATAGACTAGAGTTTATACTCAACCTCATGCTTGGTCTCTTAACTACATGACTCATCTTTCAAAACAAAGAGAAGATTGTCAAAAACTTGGAAGTTTTTCCTTTCATCTTGTTGATTTGCACATGCAACTTCTATTTTTCTTGTGAAATCTCCAAGATCAAACTCCTCCCGAAGATTATCAAGTCACCAATCACTTGCTTGATTTCTTCAACTCTCTGTGAATTCTCTTTCTCCCTAAAAAGTTTGAAATCAGCAAACTAATCTTCTATCTCTATTAGAGACAAACATTTGAGTATTTTCTAACATGTCCTTTGTTGATTTAAGCTCAAGAGTAAGGTCATCAACCTTTCTCTCATTTTCTTGGAAAGCATTGAAGGTCTTCTTTGCAAGTTCAATGACGTAATCTCGATCTTCAATCAAGTGCATGTAATCTGACTCTAATGTCTCCAAAGAGTCTTTGATAAGTTGCAAATTGGGGAGAGGAACTCCATCCTTAACTCCTCTTTGTCTAACTTCAAGTCGATTCTTCCAGTAAATCCCATCGATGTAACTGTGTGTGTGATCAAATTGGGATAGGTCTTGCACTTCCTTGTCAATAGACACCTTGAATTGACCTTCCCATTCATAAGAATGCAAAGATGGTGAACTTCTAATAGGCTGCAAGAAAAAAATAGAAATTTGTATCTTGTCTTTGCTTCCCCCATAGCTGCTCCAACATTCTTGTCTCTCACCACCAACTAGCTGAGAGTGCTCAATACTATGAAGAGGATCATAATTCACAACTTCTTCGATCCTTTGCTTGCAATCAACTTCTTGAATAGGAAAATCATATTTGAGTTTGAGAACCTCTGTAAACTTCCCATCTCCATGAGCCATATGGTCTTCTAGCTCTACTTCCTCCTCATTGTCTCCTTGATCAAAGGTTATGGTAGCCCCCAACTCAATCAATGAATCATCTTTGAACGATGTTCTGAAAGTTTTAGTAGCAACATACTCCTACTTAGTGGCTGCAACCAACACAAAGGGATCATCATGGAGCTTTGCTAAGCAATATTCTTCATCAAAGATGCCTTCCCCTCTAAAGGCCACCTCATAGCTTGCATTGCAATCTAATTTTTGATCTTCATCAGGATCAAAGGGAAATTCATCCCACATAGGTTCTTTATCATACCTTGGTGCCATCACACCCAAAATCCAAATGCTAAAGGGTTGATTATTATTTAAACAACAGGAAAGTGCTCTTCGTGCTCCTCTTGAAGTGTTGACTCTTTGAATGAGTCACTCCCCATTTCACTTAAACTAATATTTTCACTAGTAGCTCCCTCCACAGGCTTAGTTTGGTAATCAAACCCAATACCACCCATGTCACTATCATTGTATTGGAATAACGAATCATCAAAGCTGGCTGCTTTGAATAATTTATCATTCTTTTCTTCAATGGACCTATCATGATTAGGTGCGTTACTGATTTCATCATTAGTAACCCCATGCATAATAAGGAGATCTTCTTGGTTAATTGTCATGAACTCTTCATGTGAAAACTCTTCAGAAATTGGGTCAGCAACAAGTAGAGAATTATCCCCCACCAAATCTGCAAGATAATTAGGTATGAACTCATCTAAATCATCATAAGCATCATCACTATGAAAGTGGTCATAAGCTGATTCAAAGATACCACTAGTATTTACTTCATCTTGTTCTATCTTCTTCAAAAGTGGCTTCAATTTTTCCTCGCATTGATTAAACAATTCATTGATCAGCATATCAGCAATAGGAGAAACCTTTTCTTCACATTCATATGCGTCCAAAAGGAGAGATTGGACATTTGGTGGAATTTCACCAACCTCTTTAATAGTGCGAACAAGAATATTCTTTACAACTACAACAAAATTCTTTTCTTGTTCACTCCAAGTGGATATGAAGAGGTAGTGAAACAAGTGATAAATCTGATTTTGCATTTCCAAGTCTATTAGCAAGACACTTGTCCTGAGATCCGAAAATGTTTTTAAAATAGAAACCCTTCTAGAAAATTGACTGCTATCGGTTTCATCAAGATCTTGGAAAATTTTTACAATCTTATGAAGAATCTTCTTCACAATTTCATCATCATAAGGCATCAATGGTGCTAGAATCCTCATAACTTCACCAAAGCATGAAGTAACCAACAAGCTTATTTCTTCATCTAGATGACCTATCCAATAGTGATGAATCAAAGAGGTCATTGCAAGAGATAATTCCTTCTTCAACAATCTAGTGGGTGATTTTTGGACTTGGTTCAAACGATGTTCCAACTTAGAAAATATACTCACTTCTTGACTTCTTGTCTAATATTATTCATTGAGCATTGTACCTACAATGAAAAGTGACCTTTCCAAGCTTCTTTCTTCTTTAGAAGCCGTAATCAAATCTCACTTCTCACGGTTATTGAACATCATAAAACATAACATCTTCGAAACTTCTAGAAGTTGAAACTGAACTCAGTTCTGAACTCTGGTGTAGAATCTTGGCTCTGATACCACTGAAATAACCTACTTACATTTTTTTTCAATTTTCATATCAAAAAATTCACCCATTAGCGTTAGCAAAACCAAAACCAACTAAGTAAAGTAACCTACACCAAGAATGTTCACCAAGATCCCAATGATGGGCGAGGTGATAGCATATGGTGTCGGGGATAGTTAGAAAATAAACTAAAAGTACTGGAAATTACAAAGCTTATGCAACTTGACCATTTATGCAACGAGAGTAGATTGACGGCTTAGCCGATCAACATGATGAAGAATGCAAGTACATGAAGACTAAAGTATGGGCGGCTTGTCGACCCCTTTCGCTTGTTCAACATATATTATAGAAATGAAAAGCTAAAATTAAATAGACGGTGAGGCCTGTCCCTTTCACTAATAGTGGGAATACAATAGTAATTTATAGAAATGTAAAAGAGCTGATCAGTACTACTAATTCAACATTATAATATGACGTATAATATGGAAGAAACCAAGTGTTATTGCTGTCCAAATCACTCTAAAGTATTATTATGTTCTCCACCAAACTTCTCAAGCTCACAACTATGATAAACAAGCCCAAAACCCAAACTTCAACAATTTGATATAAAAAAACCAACAAGCACTAAACTTGAGTAGAAAGCATGAAACACACCTAAATGCTCCTAACTTCTTCAAAACTCATTTGATTAACATGAAATAGGATGCAAATGACTCTAGGAGAGATGGTGACCAATTCGAGATGCTGAAACTGTATCAAACACTTTAGAATGTTTTATTCACGCTTCCTAATGCAAGTACATGCAAAGTTCAATCTCCTTGGACGGGTCACCAGCAAGATAAAATTAGAAACTCCACTATAAATTTGAAACTCAGCAAGATGAGGCACCCAAGGTAGTAGAAATCATATAGCGAGTACCCAGAACAAGCCAAAACGTGCTATCGCTAGCACTCAACCAGAAAACCAAAAACTGATAAAACACACTAATAAAATCAGAAAACATCAAAGTGTTCATCTCGAGTATGCTCAATCTATTCTTCAGTGTAAAGAATAGTCACAAGATCAACTAAGTGCTATCTTGTAAACATGAAACCAAGTGATGCTAGGAGGTATGCATTCCTTGAAGCGAGTGAGTCACCATTTCGGTAGCACTTCATTATACTTTCTTCATGGATACCCAACAAAGAGCCCAACGCTCTTATTTATAACCTTCCTTCACCTCAAATTCAAAATACATTTCCCTCCAATTAGGGCACCAAGCATGACATTCAAATTCACCTATATCAAGCCGCATTTGGATTTCATTTCAAACTTAATTCACCTTCATAACTTGGTGTCCAACATGAGGAGGTGACTTTATTAAAATTGCCAATAATTCATAAGTTAGGCATCCCACTTTATCAAGTGAAATATTTATAAAAATAACTTATGTCTCCACTAGGTGTCCACCGAAGATATAAGTGAAAATATATAATGGATAACTTAAATATTTCCCTTATGAAGTCATCCAATATAGCATAAGAAATATTTTCACTTAAAACATTATTTTTCATCAAATACCAAACTTGCCAAAATAATCACCTCAAATGCTAGAGACCAAAATAAATAAACTACCCTGCAAGATTTAGCCATAATACCAAGTTGTTGAAACACTACCAAAAATAGCACCAAGGGTGTTGGAGACCAAACTGCTCAAACTAACCTACCAGATATAGCCACAAAATTGAACTGCAAAAACCCTACTAAAAATAGCACTGCTAAAACTAGCACTTACTATAAAGAGCATACTACTAAAAATAGTAAGTGTGTCCAAATGCATTTTAACCATATTCTGAGCAGTCGTCCCAACTTACTAAAAATAGTAAGTCTAGAAAAGTTACCTATTTCAGTTGCATGTCACACCACTATGAAGCTCTCTAAAAACCCAGAAAGAATCCATAAAACTCCAACATGCAAACCCCCAAAACTGACAAAGTATTATCCTAGAAAATAGGAAATCCTAATTTCAGATGCATGTCATACCATCCTGAAGCTCTCTGAAAACCCATAAGGAATTCATAAACCAATCTGCAATACTCCAACATGTAAACCCTTGAAATCAGAAAAGAAACCTCCTAGAAAATAGGAAACCCTAATACTACGTTTGACTAGCCCACGTGCATCTAGGAATAGGTTATTAGTCACTAGGAAGCATAGTGCAAAGAATGGGGACATTACAATTAACCCTGTGAAATCCTTAAATTTGCTTAATACCCCTTTCCACCTTTATAAATGAAACTTAGAAAAAGTGACTAGCCTTTAACCTTAAAACAATGGCAGTAATGGTGAAGTTTTGGGAACCCTGTTGAGAACTGACAAAGGTTTCCAAACTTCGCATAATCCACCAAGTCAACTTTATTATTCAGTCTTGTCAATCTTGATTCACTTTTACGTCCATAAAGACATTTCAAAATCCAAAGCTTGACTCACAACCCCCAAAAAGCCTAACACAAAAGAAGCTTGCGTTAATTCCTTGGGAACATCGAGTGGGAGAGAAGTTATAAATCTCCATCAGCTTCCAACGTTCGTTTGCAAACTGAGTAAAAGACCGACAAGACAAAACTTTTAACTTTCAGACTATGTAAAGGGGCGATTTCTTCATTTCAAAGCGAATTCTTCATTTAAAAGGGGTGACTAAAAGTGGCAGCAACAAATACACATATCACCAATACATTATGAAGACACATAGTTAATTTAGATACAAAACACAAATGAACCACAAGCAACAACATAAGTTTTAAAACTAATAATGAAATTTAAAAACCTTGTACCATTCACTTGATCTCACTTGAAAAAATCTAAAATTAGTTTTTCCTTTTTATCCAAGAATATTTCTTTGCCAAAAGTAAAACTATTATTTCCTTTTCCTCTCCAATAGCCCCACTTCTTCAATATTGAAAGACCAAATTAAAGACAAGGTTTCCAACACTTTCTCTCTTATCTCTCTGTATCAAGGCTAACTCTTTTCTTCTATGTAATGAATATTCCAATGATTCTTTGTTTCCATTTGATGACTCTTCAATTTTGTATGACTCTCTGCCTTCATTTGTGCTAAGTATGACCTTTGACTAAAGAGGGCCCACTTTATTGTGCATGTGTATGCTTGTAAAGTGCCTAATTCTTTTTTGTGTGAAGCAAGATTACACTACCCAATGATTTCTTTGCATCATACATCCCAAGTAAGAGTTTGTGAGCATAGTAATCACAAATTTAAGTTGGATGGTAGAACCATCTTTTTAACCCACTAAGTAGTATTATGATATTTCTTGGAAATATTTATAAAAAATAGAAACAAAGCAAACCACTTCTAGGGGGTTACCTTAAATAATCAAAAAATGTGATATGAATTGAAAAATAGATGATATGATGATTTTGGAGGAACATCTCCCCTTTATTTGTAGGGTAAACTATCTAGGCGCATACCCCTTCATCCTAATAAAGATGAATTAAGGTATTAACTAATACTAATGTTAAGGTTAAGCATGCCGCAAGTAGTTTACTTATTATACTTAAGAATATATATTATATTCCTAGGAATATATGATATTAGGGTCATAATATTAGATAGAATATTAGGGACCATCGTGCACATGAAGCCAATGTAAGGAGTGATAGAATGAGCTAGAGAGTTTAGAGAATGAGGAGAGAGCTTGAGAGAGTTGGAAATGCAGAATACAACAAGAAGAATACTACAACTAATAAATGTAAATTAATCTAACAAAGAAATGACATGGAAGAAAGAAAAAGAATGCCAACTTACTAAAGGTCCAGTTCTCTAGCAAGCTCCTCACAATCGAATGGCACCCACACATACAGTAATAAAAAAATGGTGTGGCTATGTTTTGAAGTTTTCCTAAGTCAAACTTATGCTTTGGTGTTCCCACCTACATAAACAGCTGATAGACCACAAGATGTAGAAAAATGATAAACAAATAGTGAGAATAGAGACAAATTAGTGGAGAGAAAAAAAAATCTAGATGCTCCTCTACAAGTAAGATAATGCAAATAAGAAAATAAGCCAATGTCACCTTCCTTTCCACGGGTTCGTCAACCTAAAAGGGGAAGAAGAAGGAAAAGATAGGTTCCACACCAATGGAGTAGAGCTATGACAACCTACAATGACAATGGCGTTGGAGCAACAAGAGTGGCATATAAGTGAAGTATGAAGCTAATAGGAGCAAGAGAAAGTGATGGAGAAGTAAGGAGTGATATAATGATCTAGAGAGTTGATAGAATGAAGAGAGAGCTTTAGAGAGTTGGAAATGCATAATATAGCAAGAAAAATACTATAACTAATAAATGTAAACTAATCTAAGAGTGAAATGACAGGGATTATAGAAGAAGAATGCCAACTTACAAAAGGTCCAATTCTCCAACAAGCTCCTCACGATCAGATTGCACCTACACACACAATAAAAAAAATGTTGTGGCTGTGTTTTGATGTTTTCCTCAGTCAAACTTCCACTTTGGTGTTCCCACCTCCACTGACAATTGATAGACCAGAAGATGTCTAAAAAAAATAAAGAAATAGAGAGAATAGAAACAAGATAGAGTAGAGAAAAGACAATCTAGATGCTACTCTACAAGTAAGATAATGCAAATAAGAAAATAAGACAATATCACCTTCCTTTCTACAAGCTCGTGAAGCTGAGAGGGGAAGAAGAAGAACAAGATCACCACGTCAATGGAGTAGAGCTATGACAACCTGCTGAGAGGGGAAGAAGAAGAACAAGATCACCACGCCAATGGAGTAGAGCTATGACAACTTGCAATGACAATGTCATTGGAGCAACAAGAGTAGCGTAGAAGTGAAGTATGAAGCTAACAGGAGCAAGAGAGAGTGATGGAGAAGCAAGGAGTGATAGAAAGAACTAGAGAGTTGATAGAATGAAGAGAGATATGGAGAGACTTGGAAATGCAAAATACAGTAAGACAATACTATAACTAATAAATGTAAACTAAGCTAACAACGAAACAACGGTGAAGAAAGAAGAAGAATGCTAACTTACTGAAGGTCTAGTTCTCCAACAAGCCCCTCACAATCGGATTCCACATACACAAATAGTAACAAAAATAATGTTGTGGTTGTGTTTTGAGGTTTTCCTCAATCAAACTTCTGCTTTGGTATTCCCACCTCCATGAAAAACCAATAGACCACAAGATGCAGAAAAAAAATAATGAAATAGAGATAATAGACACAAGATAGTAGAGAGAAAAGACAATCTAGATGCTACTCTACAAGTAAGAATGAAAATAAAAAAATAAACCAATATCACCTTCCTTTTTACGAGTTTGAGAAACTGAGAGGGAAGGAGAAGAATAGGATCGCCACACCAATGGAGTAGAGTTATAGCAACCTACAATGACAATAGCAGTGAAGTAGCAAGAGTGGTGTATAAGTGAAGTATGAAGCTGACAAGAGCAAGAGAGTATGATTGAGAAGTAAGGAGTGATAGAATGAACTAGATAGTTGATAGAATGAAGAGAGAGCTTGAGAGAGTAGGAAATGTAAAATACATCAAGAGTACTATAACAAATAAATGTAAACTAATCTCCCAATGAAATGACGAGGAAGAAAGAAAAAGAATGCCAACTTACTAAAGGTCTAGTTCTATAGCAAGCCCCTCACGATCGAATTGCACCTACACATATAATAACAAAAAAAATGTTGTGGTTGTGTTTTTAGGTTTGCATCAGTCAAACATCCGCTTTGGTGTTCCCACCCCCATGGAAAACTGATGGACCAGAAGATGTAGAAAAATGATAAAGAAATAGAGAGAATAGACACAAGATATTAGAAAACAAAGAATCTAGATGCTACTCTACAAGTAAGATAATGCAAATAAGCAAATAAGCCTATATGACCTTCCTTTCTATGAGTTCGTGTAGCTGAGAGGGGAAGAACAAGAACAAGATCACCATGGAAATGGAGTAGAGCTATGACAATCTGCAATTGAAATGGTGCTAGAGCAACAAGAGTGGCATAGAAGTGAAGTATGAAGTTGACAAGAGAAAGAGAGAGTGATGGAGAAGCAAGGACTAATAGAATGTGCTAGAGAGTTGATAAAATGAAGAGAGAACTCGAGATAGTTGGAAATGAAAAATATAGCAAGAAGAATAGGTAATAAATATAAGCTAGTCTAATAGCGAAATGACGGGAAAGAAAGAAGATGAATGCCAACTTACTGAAGGTCCAACTCTCTAGCAAGCTCCTCATGATCAAATTTTACCTACTAGAGTAACAAAAAAAATGTTGTGGTTGTGTTTTGAGATTTGCCTCAATAAAACTTCCGCTTTGGTGTCCCCAACTCTAAAGACAACCAGTAGACCACAAGATGTTGAAAAACGATAAAGAAATAGAGAGAATAGACACAAGATAGTAGAGAGAAAAGAAAATCTAGATGCTACTCTACAAGTAAGATAATGCAAATAAGCCAATATCGCCTTCCTTTCTATGAGCTCATGAAGTTGAGAAGGGAAGGAGAACAAGAACACCATGCCAATGGAGTAGAGCTATGACAACCTACAATGACAATGGCGATGGAGCAACAAGAGTGGCGTAGAAGTGAAGTATGAAGTTGACAGGAGCTTGAGAGAGTTATGGAGAATCAAGGAGTGATAGATTGAGCTAGAGAGCTTATGGAATGAAGAGAGAGCTTGAAAGATTTGGAATTGTAGAAAACAACAAGAATACCTTTGTTACCAGGTTTGTTGCTCTAAGGGGCAAGTTCGGGTCCGGTTCAAACCTAGTTCAAGTTTTGTGCTAGTTGGCATGTGGGTTGTCTCAAGGTGATTCAAAATGATGCTTGGTTTGTCTAGGTCCAACTCGGGCGAACGCAGGTCAAACCCAAGCAGAACCCACATCCCAGACAATGTTTAAACTACCCCTTTTTGAATTTTATAATTTTTTTTCCCTTTTAACTTTGACCAGTGCCCAATGGAACCCTAAAAGAAGTGCCATTGTATACCAATACAAGTTACAACTTGTAATTCATGGCTACTCTATTGATCTAAAATTAACAAACATAAATCAATAATAGTATTAGTTTGATTGCCTATAACACCCAACAAACAAAGTTTAGGCCACAAGGTTTGAATGTAAATTTTCTAGTTAATGCTTACCTCGATGTATTGTATGGCTTAAAGGGACAAGGCAAACAATACTAGCAACCTATATTTTCTGACATCACAATTTGATACATTTATTTGAGAGCTCCTGCAAGTAGGCTATTGATCAACATCATTCATGTGTTGGTATAAATCCTTTCCCATTGTCACAACAACTTGGAGGTTTTTAATGTTAGCTGCTTAGATATTATGGTTACAACAACTTCTTTAGAAATTTTATAACGGTTGATGATGTTTAGCTATTCTAAGAGAATTTAAGAAAAATGTGAATTAGATATTGATGATTTACATAATTCATTTGATGATTAAAAGTGTTGTAATATTGAACTTAAGTTTGAACGATGAATATTTATCATGCATGTTTTAAATGCCATTCAAGTTTATGGTGGTTTTTTTGTTTATATAATGCTATGTGATATTCTAATCCTAATGAAATAAACCCACCAAAAGAAAATTTATCCAAACCCACAAATTGAATGCCCGAACCCAAACCAATACTAGAACCAGTGTCATGTCCTTGAAATGACATACCCTTGAAATGACAAAATAATACCAAAATAGGAATAATAAAATTAAATAAATATCCATAATATAAATACAAGTAATCTAAATTTAAAATATTACCATTATAATTATAATTATCGAGTATGTGCAGGATCATCATGCAAAAAATAGGCCCTTAACTGGCAAAAAATTTAGAAAAATCAGTGTTAGGAAACTTGACGTAAATATTTGAATAAGTTATCTATATTATTTCAAAAATATGTAAGAATAGAATTTGTAGAAAATTAAATATAGTTTCTAAAATACTAGGTTTATTTAAAATAAATAAAATCTATTTGGTGAAAATTTGAAATTTCAATGTAGTAGTACTTAATTTGGAAAAAATAAGAAGTAGGTGTAAATGCGACCACCTAACCATAATAAATTAATAATATTTTTCTGTAAGATTTTATATATAAGTAGAGGGACTCATGTCTAGATGTGATGCATATTTTTTTGTAATTTTTTTCCAAGTAAATAATTAATTATGATTTTTTTATTACAACTTTTAGAAAATATAAAACTCATTATCTCGACCACCTTAACTTGGTCAAACTTCATGAAATTTAATTTTTCTTTTTAATCCTATAGTATGTGAAGTATAGAATGTGACGATGTTTTGGATTCAAAAAATATGATACCGTTTGAAAGTTATAGATGTTTTTCAATCAGCCTATCGATCAGGACTTTAGTCATAATTCTAATAGAAAATGAATAATAATTATTTATTAAATTCAAATTTAGTCATAATTTGTATTTTTGGAAAGCTGAGAATCTCCTCTAAAAACCCTTTTCGTTTCATTAATTTTGGGTGAAAAAAAAGGTGTCAGCCACATACCCCCATAATATTGCCACTTTTTGGCGCACCATGATCCTACACATACCCTATCCGAGGATAATTTTATAATTATGAATTATAAATGAAATAAATTACAAATATAAAATACGTATTAAAATATACAAATAAGAATATTAGCAATTTCATTATAATTATAAATCATCAAAATAATATTATAATTATGAATATAAATATAGGTAATTACCATAGATAGTATTATAATATAAATAAATATTAAAAATATCTTTATACAAACTGATATAAATGAATATATATATATATATAATACAAAATAAGGAAACACAATTATAAAATAGTGATTAAGTGCAGCATGAGAAGGCAACGATTACTCTAAAGTAGGCAGCTATTTATAAATAATGTATTATGGTCAATAAATAACTGTTTATGGGCAGCGATCCCAAAATATGGAGTAATCCATAAACCTTAATGAATAGGGAATAAAACAAAGGTGATTGATCAAGGTTAAGATAAAACAAAGGCAATGCTCCTTTATAAAAGATGTGTGACTCTTACAAGGAGAGATGTGGCAATCTCAAGAAAAGATATAAATGGGGAATAAATATATTCAAAGGAGATCATAGCAGAATTTATGAAAGGAATAGATAATGGTCTGCAACAACCATTAAAATACAATAGGGGAATATGAGAGGAAAAAGTAGATGGAATCAATCAGAGAGTGGAAACTAAAATAAGAACTGTGGAGTATATATTTTTGAGTATAGCAGAGGTATAAAATACAAATGGAAGGCAAAGAATAAGGAATCAACAGTTATATATTGGGAACAATTATTGAGTCTTATAAGTAATTATGACTTTTTAATCTGAGAAGTAAGAGAGGTGTGTAGGACAAATAAATAAATAGATCTACACCAGCAGCTTGGTATGAATTAAAATGTATAGATAAGGTAGACTTGTGAGTAAGATGTAGCAAGGTAAACTTATCAGAAAGCATCTATATATACACACACACACATTCTGGAACAACAGATCCAAGTGCTCTTGAGAGCCATGATCATTATAGAAGAAATTTGAAGGAAGGGAATGAAATAAAAAAGAAAGAGGATGGCCAGCTGGAAATAAGGAGATAAGTATTTTTACCTAAGTGTTTGTATTTTTGAATAATGGTGTTAACAAATACATTATGAATTTAAATAATAGTGTAATTAATGATAATTCATACATGATGTTGTTTATTTAATGTTATCTACCTTTTATTGGTGGCATTAGGAATAATAAATCATGCATGCTACTAGTTATCTTATAGCATTGCTGATACATTGCTCCATTGACAATATTGTATATATATATATATATATTATATATATAATATATTATACGTTCATACAATAAGGATGCTTGCAGCAAATATTGAGTCTTATAAGTAACTATGATTATTTGATGGGAAAATGAATAGATTTGTTTTTTGTTTTTATCATATAATTGATTAGGAAAAGGAGAAAAGAATATAGTCTTGAACACTAAACCATCATAAAGGATATCTTAAAAAAAATCAAGGCAAGAATTATGGTTATTCTGAAATGGGACATTACAACTAGCAACTTAGAAGAACACTATAACTAATAAATGTAAACTAATGTAATAGTGAAATGATGGGAAAGAAAAAAGAAGAATGCCAACTTACTGAAGTTCCAGTTCTCCAACAAGCTCCTCACAATCAGATTGCACCTACACACACATCGACAAAAAAAATGTTGTGGATGTGTTGCAGGTTGCCTCAGTCAAACTTCCATTTTGGTGATCCCACCTTCATGGACAGCCAATAGACCACAAGATGTAAAATGATAAAGAAATAGAAATAATAGACACAAGATAGTAGAAAGCAAAGACAATCTAAATGCTACTCTACAAGTAAGATAATGCAAATAAGAAAATAAGATAATATCACCTTCCTTTCTACAAACTTGTGAAGCTGAGAGTGAAGGAGAAGAACGAGGTCACCATGCCAATGGAGTAGAGCTATGACAACCTATGATGAAAATGGAACTAGAGCAGCAAGAGTGGCATAGAGTATGAAGTTCACAAGAGCAAGAGAGTGTGATGGAGAAGCAAGGAGTGATAGAATGAGCTAGAGTGTTGATAGAATGAAGAGAGAGCTTGAGAGAGTTGGAAAAGTAGAAAACAACAAAAAGAATAAGATAACTAACAAATGTAAACTAATCTAACAATGAAATTACATGGAAGAAAAAAAAAGAATGCCAACTTACTAAAGGTCCAGTTCTCCAGCAAGCCCCTCACAATCGAATTGCACCTACACACACAGTAACAAGAAAAATGTTGTGGCTATGTTTTGAGGTTTTCCTCAATCAAACATTTGATTTTGTGTTCCCACCTCCACAGTCAACCGATAGACCACAAGAAGTAGAGAGACAATAAACAAATAAAGAGAATAGACACAAGATAGTAGAGAGCAAAGACAATATTGATGCTACTCTACAAGTAAGATAATGCAAATAAGCAAATAATCCAATATCACCTTGCTTTCTACAAGAATGTAAAGCTAAGAGGGGAAGGAGAAGAACAAGCTCACCATGCCATTGGAGTAGATCAATGACAACCTGCAATGACTATGGCACTGGAGCAGCAAGACTGTCATAGAAGTGAAGTACCAAGCTGACAAGAGCAAGAGAGTGATGGAGAAGCAAAGAGTGATAGAATGACCTAGAGAGTTGATAGAATCAAGAGAGAGCTTGAGAGGGTTCGAAAAGAAAAATATAGCAAGAAGAATACTATAACTAATAGATGTAAACTCATCTAGCAACGAAATGATGAGGAAGAAAGAAGCCCATGTGCAGGATCATCATGGAAAAAATAGGGCCTTAAGTGGCAAAAAAATCAAAAAAATTGGAGTTAGGAAACTTGATGTAAAAATTTGAATAAGTTATCTATATTATTTCAAAAATATGTAAGAATAGAATCTGTAGCAAATTGAATGTAGTTTCTAAACTACTAGGTTTGTTTTAAAAGAATGAAAATTTATTTGGTGAAATTTTGAAATTTCAATGCAGTAGTACTTAAATTTCAGGGAAAAAATAAGAAGTAGGTGTCTGTCTAACCACCTTAACCACAATAAAATGATAATATTTTTTTATAAGATTTTAGATATAAGTAAATGACTCATGTCTCGATGTGATGCATACTTTTTTGTAATTTTTTCCAAGTAAATAATTAATTATGAATTTTTATTACAAATTTAAAAAATATTAAAAACTCATATGTCTGACCAACTTAACTTGGTCAAAAGTTCATGAAATTCAATTTTTCTTATTTTAATCCTATAGTATACGAAGCAGAGAATGTGACGTATGTTTTGGGTTCAAAAAATGCGATACCATTTGAAAGCTATAGATGTTTTTCAATTAGTCTATCAATTAGGACTTTAGTCATAATTTGAATAGAAAATGAATAATAATTACTTATTAAATTCAAAGTAAAACATAATTTATATTGGTGGAAAACTGAGAATCTCTTTTAAGAACCCTTTTCATTTCATCAATTTTGGGTAAAAAAATAGCCATCAGCCACATACCCATCATATTGCCACTTTTTGGCCCATCATGATCCTGCACATACCTAGAAGAAGAATGCCAACTTACTGAAGGTACAATTCTCCAACAAGCTCCTCGTGATCAGATTTCACTTACACACATAGTAACAAAAAAATGTTGTGGTTGTGTTTTGAGGTTTGCCTCAATTAAACTTCTTCTTTGTTGTTCCCACCTCCACTGACATCCGATAGACCACAAGATATACAAAAATGATTAAGAAATAGAGAGAATAGATACAAGATGGTAGAGAACAAAGAAACTCTTCATGGTACTCTACAAGTAAGAAAATGAAAATAATTGAATAAGCTAATATCACCTTCCTTTCTCTGAGCAGAAGTTGAGGGGAAGTGTTGTGACCTTTTCACACATCACCCCATTCAAAATGGGGACCCCCTAAATTTTTCTCCATTTTGGTCTTTTGGCTTTGGTCTTGTGTGTGTCTCTCCCTGTTCTATCTTTCCTTTCTGATGATGTACCTTTCTTTTCACCTGGATTGGAATTAGGGTTTAAGTCTGGAGAACATTTTGATGAATTAGGATTTTCACCTTCAGGATAATTTTGGGTCAAATTGAGTTGGCTAATTGAAATCTGAGCTTAGGATCACTATCAGAAGGCTTCCAGTAGATCCCCACTGAAATTTCACTAAATTCTGACAATTTTCTATTTTTAGTAAATAGCAATTTGGGGCCTATTTTCTTGGGTTTTTCAAATTCTGGCTTTTGCTCTGCACTTAGGATACTTAGAACTCCTCACTTGCAAAATTTGAGTTGAATCTGACAACTTGTTATTTTTAGCAGTCTGGGCTTCAGGAGCCATTTTCAGGGTTTGCATGTGTTATTTGTTAATCCATGTCTCAAGAATTCTTCTGGGTTTTTCAAGACCTTCGCGGCAGTATAACATGCAAGTCAGGATGATGACTTTCAACAATTTAGGCTTCGAAGTCTATTTTTAGGGTTTTCATGCTAGATTTTGCAATGCATGTCAGGTTATTCTTTATGGGTTTTTCAAGAGCTACGCAACAAGGTAACATGCAAGCAGAGTTGATCGCTTTTTAGGAACTTGCTATTTTTAGCTAGTGCTCACATATAGGCCAATTTGCTGGGTCTTTCTGGGTTTTTTGAGATCTCTTGAGCAGTGTGACATGCAAACTCATCCAACGACTGATTGGTCACTTTTTTAGACATTCACTATTTTTAGTAGGATCACTCCAACAACTACCCAGCACTTCAGTATCACAAATAGAGTGACATGCAACATAAACAGGGTCAAACAAAGGTCATTTGAGCCACATGCAAGTCAAATTAGGGTTTCCAGCTTCGGAACTCAAAACAAAGGGTCAAATGCCAGAATCTCTAAAAACCGAGTATCCCATTACGATTAGTATCTTTCAAGGAATCCACTGGTAAAATTTGAAGGCAATTTGAGCATTTACTATTTATAGTAAGTCACTCAAGAAATAGGGCTATAAATAGCAGGTCAGCCTGAGGCACTAGTGTGAATAGGTCAAGCAGGTTACAAGGACCTCATGGAACAAATTCCAAGTCAAACAGAGTTGCAAAAGTTTGAAAATCAGGCATTTACTATTTTTAGCAGGTTCATACAGAAGAATTAGGATTTCCTAAAAGATAGGGTGAAACACGAGAGTCCTCAAAAAATGGTACCCTATCACGATCAACATTCTTCAGGGAGTTTACTCATGAAATTTGAGCTCATTCTGAACATTTACTATTTTTAGTAAGTCACTAAAAATAGCAGGTGCATGCAAACATCAGTAGCCAGCAGGATGGTCTCATCACCAAGGTTGAGTTGAGCGAAAATCAAGTCTTCGGAAGTGGAAAACCCTTGAAAATCATGAAAATTTTGAAACTTTCTAAAAATAGCAGGCTAGGGCAAGCCGAGGACAAAGCTTGAATTTCCTCAGTCATGAACAATTAGAAGCACCACCCCTCAAATCAGCCCTAAGTCAAAGAAAAGGCTCTAAAATCATCTAAGTCTGAGAAAATGAGAGCTCACCTAGGTAAATGAGCCCAAAATGGAGAGGTCACAAAAAAAAAAAAAACTTCTAAGTCTGAGAAATGAAGGCTCAGGGGGTCATATGTGCCTTAAGAAGCTTGAAGGGCTTGGAAATTGGCTAAGGTTGAGAAAAATGAGAGTAGAGGGGTCCAAATGCACCCCAAAGGAGAGGCAAGTTGTTTGGAGATTTGGCTAAGGCATCTAAATGGAAGTACAACCCCTCATATGTGCCTACCTGGTGGAAGTGAAATCTTTCCTAGTGAAATACGCCCCCAAATGGAAGCAGACTCCCTTGGATGCACCCCAGCAACAAGGAGGAGATAGAAAATATTCTAAGCGTTGGAAACTAAAACCTCAGCACCCTAAATGCGCCCAAGGTGGGGAAAGCATTAGAAAATCTTCTAAGGCATGAATGAATTGGAAGTACAAGGGGCTAAATGTGCCCACCTTGAAGGAGAATAGATAGCAAAAAGTTCTAAGTATTGGAATTGAAAGCTCCTACCCCTAAATGTGCTCAAGCTAGAAGTGGAGGCTGTGAAATTTTCCTAAGGCACCAAAATGAAAGAAGACAACCTAAATGCTCCCAGAGTGGAGAAGGAGGTAATGAATTTGTCTAAGTCTTGAAATTAAAATCTGGCCAAGTGAAATGCACCCTAACAATAAGGAGGAGATAGAAAATATTCTAAGTGTTGGAAACCAAAACCTCAGCCCCCTAAATGCACCCTAGCTCAAAGGAGGAAATGGAAAATATTCTAAGTGTTGCGAAATGAAGGTACAACCTCCTAAATGCGCCCTAGTAGAGAGTTGGATTTAGAAATTTGGCTAAGTCATTTAAAATGAAAGCTCAAGGGTGGAATTGCGCCTAAGTCAGAGAGGGGGACTTGATGATTTTCTAAGTCTTGAAAATTGAAAGTATGAGGTGCTAAATGCTCCTCAGCTTGGATGGATGATAAGAAATAGTCGAAGTGTCACAAAATGGATGTAGAAGGGGTGAAATGCACCCACCTTGTGAAGGGAACTCAAAAACTTTCTAAGGCATTAAAAATCAAGGCTCCAACACTCATATACGCCCATGTTGAGATGGTGAATTGCAAATTGACTAAGGCATAGAAAATGAAACCCCATACCCCTATATGCGCCTATGTTAAGATAGAGAGTTGAAAATTTTCCTAAGTGATTGAAAATGGAACTTCAAGAAGTGAAATACGCCCACCTTATTGAAGTGAAAGTTGGCCTAGTAAAGTGTGCCCAAGGTTAGAAATAAACGTTGGTGAAAATATTTTCAAAGGTGAAAAAATTAAATGTACCCCTTCGCCTTATACACATGAATTTCTCATTTTCTGAGGGGAATTTTCTTCTAGGTATTGGATGTTTTCAACAAGTAAATAATTTTGAAGTTTTCTATACCTCACTGGAGGATTTAAAATGAATATTTTGAGCGGGCGCCTAGTTGATGGAGATTTTTGAGAGAATAAATTTTCTAAGGCAGTGAAATAAAGTGAAATATGCCTAAGTCAAGAAATATTTTTTTTTCTAAGGCATTCAAAATAAAATTGCCATGATTAAAAACGTCTTTGTCAAGGAGGAAAATTTTAAATGTTGGAGATATTATAAATTTCCCTAGAGTGTTTGAGTCCATTGAAAGTTACATGCAGTCAAATGGGAAAAAATTGAATTTTGAAAAGAAGAAAGAATCTCTGGAACAATAGAAAATTTTATGATGACTCTATGACGACTGGGCATATCTCTGCGACAACTCGCCAGCTTTCTCTCCAAAATTGGGAAGTTACTAAGTAGTGGAGAAGAAAATTTATTGCAACTACTAAAATGGATGCCCTCTCACAATTATATAAACTACGAAGTTCTTCATTTTTCTTCACCCGTTGCAGATTTGAAGTGATGAGGGTGCTAAGAAAAGTAGAGTTTGAAGTGAGTGAGTTGAGAAGGATTTTTTTACATGTGTCAGAGTGATATGGTTGAAAGTCTCAGGCCTTGAGGTCGAAAGTTTTGAAGTTGGAAGTCAAAATTCTTGAGGTTTGGAGTTAGAGTTTAATGCTGGATTTTTTTTTATTTTTCAAAGTCAACTCCATTCTTTGGCCATCTCATGGTGATTTTATTCTCTAAAATCAGAATTCTAATGCTTATGTTTTGATTTGCAGATGGTTGAAAGAGGAAGGGGAGATGCTTCCGGAACAAGCAAGGCTGCAGGCAAAGCACCACAAGCAAAAGTTGGCAAAGAAAATGCATCTAGGTAGGAAATTATTAAGAAGCTCAAGAAATCATTTCTTCCTGAATCAAAGTTTGTTTCAAAGTTGGGAGGGTTGACTGACACCAATATTGGCTCATTCAACCTCGGAGCACTTAGAGGCAGAATGTATGGGCAAGGTGGTCATCAACCATCAGTTACAACACATAATATTATGAAAAGTGGATTATATGCAGTTGTTGGTTTTCCACTAGCAATCCAGTGTCTAGAGCTGATTGCAGTATGTGCTAATTGCTATAGGCCAAATCACAGAACAATAGTTTCTCTTGATGGCAAGTTGTTCGCAACCCTCACACCAGAAGCTATTGAAGAGGTATTCAAAATTCCTACATTTGAGAAGATGTTATACAAGACAAAAGAAAGAGTTAACAAAATGTATGCCTCCACTTTTGAGAGATGTGCTAGGAGAATTAATACAACCTGGATGCGGAAGCCTAAACCTCCTGGCGCCAAGTTTCCCAAATATATTATCTCAGAGGAGCTGAAGCAAGAATACTACGATCTCATTATGATGCTTAGCTGGGTGAACGAGAGCCCTCAATTATATATTTTCAAGCCATGGATGTTCTCTTATATCAACGTGGTGATGGAGGGAAGAGAATATGTCAATTGGGCAAGAATGATCAGTGACAACATAGATGAACAGTTCAAGATCCTAAGGAGGAAAAAGACTTTTTACATGAGCTTGTATGTCATCTATATGTTGGCTTGGATGACAAGGTATAGAGGGATCACTTATAAAGAGCCAATTGGAAGTAGTCCTGATCAGTACAAGATTCATGAACCCTGCATGTAGTTACATTTGACCAGTACCTCCAACTTTAAAAAGGTGAACGATGCTTTTACTATGCACATAACAAGAGCTCTTCAACGAAGAACACACTAGAGAATATTGAAAGATGCCCAAAATTTGATTGAAGAGTATGAGTATTGGTTCATCCAATTCCCGAAGTTCACTTACATCAGGTTGCAGGGGTTCCACTCATACGCCTACAGATTGCCAAGGTACCTCACTAATATGATGGTGATGCTTGAAGTATCTAGGCAACTCCTCACCTATGATAAAATTCAAAAGAAGAAGTCTAAGGGAGGGCTGAACTACCCCATCATTATGGGGAATTCAATTGAAGAGTGTCCATCTATACAGGCAGCCAGAGAAGCTGAGGATGAGTTGTAATTTTTCCACCTCACTCTTCACAACAACAGGCAGGATTTTCACCCCTACAAGAATATTGGAGTAGTACAAGGTGTGGAGCATAAGCATAAGGCTCATGTCAAAGATTTTTGGGCTAATGCAGAGGGTAAAGCTGAAATTAGGAAAAGGATGTTCAGTAGGCTACCTCTGAAGTTGATCAAAGAATGTGAAGTTATTCCAATTATGGACCAAGTGGATGAGGATGCCAACATTATTCACCCAGACTATGAGTTAGTAAAGGACACGCCAGTCCCACCACTTGATTGGTTGAAGCTAGAAATTACAGACTTGGATATGAGCTATCCATTCTTGACATTCACAAGGAGCTAGGTTGAAAGATGTGTTAATAGGCTCAAGAGAAAATCAATTGATCTCACATACAACCTTATGGGAGATCATAGGTCGCCTATTGCAAGGAAAAGAAAGTAGGCTACTCAAGTTGCAGAGCCACAGGAAGAGGTCCTAGTTTAGCCAACACCTCAGAGAATAGAGGAAGCATCACCCATGCAATTACTAACTCACTCTTCTAGTGTGCGTGAGATTTCATTATTTGAGGGTCAGAGGGTTAGATTAGATGAAGATCATGAGTTGGGGGAGGTTAATCAACCATTTCCTAGGGAGCTGGATAGTCAGAGTGCTAATGCTCCTAGGAATGAGGGCCAACCAAAGGGAGAAGAAGAAACAAAAACTGACATCCGCTTGGAGCATGTGATTGAGGCAGCCTTTGAGGATGAAAATACTATGAAGCCAGAATTTTAGAGTCTTGAAGAGGATGAGCAACACGTGGAAACAAATGAGCCTCAGCCAAATGAGACCCATGAAGTAGAAGCAACGGAAGAACAACCACTTTTTATTTGCAACACACAGCTAGTTGTACCAGATTGGCTCATTGGGAGGATGAGAAGAGATCCAGAAGATGACACCGACCCAACAATGGAGATGGAGGCTTTCCACAACAGAATTAGTGGGTCACTAAAGAAGAAAAGAGCTAGAAAATATTCAAATATTGAAATGGATAAGTCTAGCTCACGCACCCTCCATGTTGTTGTTCCAAGGGAGGAATGTGATCAAGATGAAGAAATGCCTGAACATTATGTAATCACCACTATTGAGCTGGGACTTCCTACTGGAGCACAAGTAATTGAGGAAGCTGATAGCTCCTTTTAGGTATTGAAAGACAAATTGCTTGGAAAATAAGAAAAATACAAGAGGTTGAAAAGGGAGCACAAGACATTAATTGGCTATGTGCAACACTTAACGTGTCCATGTGAGTAAGGGAGTCTAGTAGTGGACCTCCCGGTTGAGCTTCTAAGAGAGTCAGTTAGTGGGCTTGAAGAGTTGAAGAAGGCAATTCAGGAAGCAGACAAGTGGGTGGGTGGTGTTCGTATTGAAGCTAAAAAATTCATTGAAGACCTCTCATCTTTTCAACATGCCTCAAGCATCCTCACACGCATGGAGAATATTGATCAAGCTTTGAATGAAACTCACATCTATCATGAAAAAACCATTCTACACTTGGTAGCCCTTATGCATATGCCTATGTAGTCTTTGATCGAAGGAGGAGTAATCCAAGAAGGGGATTGGTATAATTTTCCAAGTTGGTATTCAGCAGCATTCACTAGCCGAGGCTTCTTCGACATAGGACAGATTGAATCAGTCAAAGTGAGGAAGGCTATGGGAAACATTCAGGAGGGCATCTTCAACATGCTCGAGGCCTTGTTTGCGAAATGGTTAACTCTTGGGGAGGTGACATTAGATGGCTTGAAGGGTAGATTGCAACCATTCTTCTTAGAAGTGAGGACCTTTGTCCAAGTTGATTTTGAGAACGTATCCACTTTCTCCAGCATCATCCAGAGTACTCAGGAAGCCATTGAAGCCTGGAGAATATATTGCATTCGGTAGGAGCAGATAGTCACCATCCTCGAGTTTCAACTCAATCTCATTCCATCTATTTCAGTGCAAGAAGTTGAAGCAGTGCTAGCCCGGTTCATTGATTTTGTGGTCAGAGAGAAGAGCAGTGTTGACAAGAATCTTCTGGAAGAGTAGTGGGCATTAATTTCCCATAGTGGTCAAAGGGAGGAGTCTTTCATTTTGTGCTCATTTATTGCACCACTCCTCCACCTTCTGGCGGTTTTTAGGGTAGAATCTTGTTCAGGGCTTATGTGGCTCAATCTGAGCCATCCATTGTAATTTGATCTGGGTCATCCGTCCATATTGGCCAACTATAAAAGAGGCGTACTCCCCCTCATTTGTAATTCATTAGAGACTAGAGATTAGAGAAGTAGATCATAGAGCATAGAGAGACAACTTAGAGTTAGCATAGTTGATAGTATAGTTTGAAAAAGGAAAGTTTTCCCATTGAAGGCTTTGTAAGAAGTTGTTGCAAACACTACCATAATAAAAAGAGTTTTCATTGATGATGATTTCATCTTTTGTTGTGAGCAGCTGGCAAGATTTCTTCATCCTGATTCAAATAAGATTTTAAAGTAGAGTGAATTTAATTTCATGCAAGTAGCTAGTAACTGTGGAATGCAATGTTTGATTCAAGCAAGCTTCATCTAATCCATATCACTAGCGAGCCTACTGACGGTGGGTTTTCCTTGCATGATCAACTGGAACCATTCGAGCCTAACTTCAATTACGATTCACATGTTGTCATGCATCATTGTGATGGTGTCTTTATGTTGAGTTTTGATTTGAACACTTGTTGTTATGTCCTTGAAGATTGCACCGACTTTGTGGAGGTTGTCTAAAGAGAGGAAAAGCGAAGTTTGGTTGAAGTTTGTTGAAACCGATCACCACATCCCACACTTAGATTAGATTAGAGCTTTCTTATCCCTACACACATTTACATTAAGAAATTTTTGGTTAGTATTAAGAATCTTGCACGTACCCGATAAATCATTCAAACCATGAAAAATCCCCTTTCCCTTTAATCCCATGTTTGTTGTTGACTGTCAAACAATTGCGTAAGTCCCCTCGTGATATAAACAAAATCACAACAAACCATCTGTGGCTATCCATTGCATAGAAGGAACCTTGGATTTGAACACATGATCTCTTTTGCAATCTTAGCATGTGGAATACTTTGATCAAAAGAGAATAGGGTAGTCATTGGACAATTTATTCTACTATTTGGTGTAGGTCACAAAACACACATCAACAGGAAGGAGATGGACAAGATCACCAGGCCAATGGAGTAGAGATATGAAAACCTACAATGACAATGGTGTTGGAGCAGCAAGAGTGGTGTACAAGTGAAGTATGAAGCTAATAGAAGCAAGATAGAGTGATGGAGAAGCAAGGAGTGAGATAATGAGCTAGAGAGTTGATAGAATGAAGAGAGAGCTTGAGAGAGTTGGAAATGCAGAATACAACAAGAAGAATACTATAACTAATAAATGTAAACTAATCTAATAGCAAAATGATGAGGAAGAAAAAATAAGAATGCCAACTTAATGAAGGTCCAGTTCTCCAGCAAGCTCCTCACGATCAGATTGCACCTCCACACACAATAACAAAAAAAATGTTGTGTTTTTATTTTGGGGTTTGTCTCAATCAAACTTCCGCTTTGGTGTTCCCATCTCTATGGACAATTGATAGACCACAAGATGTACAAAAATAATAAAGAAATACAAAAAATAGACACAAAATAGTAGACAACAAAGACAATTTAGATGCTACTCTACAAGTAAGATAATGAAAATAAGCAAAGAATCCAATATCTCCTTCGTTTCTACAAGCTTGTGAAGCTAAGAGGGGAAGATGATGAATAAGATTACCGCACTAATGGAGTGTAGCTATGACAACCTACATTGATAATGGCATTGGAGGAGCAAGAGTGGTGTACAAGTGAAGTATGAAGCTAACAATAGCAAGAGAGAGTGATGGAGAAGCAAGGAGTGATAGAATGAGCTAGAGAGTTGATAGAATGAAGAGACAACTTAAGAGAGTTGGAAATGCATAATATAGCAAGAAAAATACTCTAACTAATAAATGTAAACTAATATAACAACGAAATGATGGCAAGAAAAGAAGAATGCCAACTTACTGAAGGTCTAACTCTATAGCAAGCTCCTCACGATCTGATGGTGGTGGAGCAACAAGAGTGGCATAGAAGTGAAGTATGAAGTTGATAGGAGAAAGAGTGAATGATGGAGAAGCAAGGAGCAATGGAATGAGCCAAAGATTTTATAGAATTGTTGCCTAAATTTTCACCCTCTGGTTCAATCAGGCAAGGAAAATTGTGTTTAACAGGTTCAAGAAGGCCAAATGGAGCATTCGACCTAGGGCAAAGGTCATGAATATGATGCTAGGTCATAGGGAGCTCAGTTGGGAAGCCTGCCTTGTTCAGGTTTGGCGTGAAAATCTTCTAAGGGTAGAGTCTCCAAGACCCCAGGAATGTCACGGTGAGTGAGATTCACTTGCAGGTCCGTATCGGCAAGACATCGGATAGAGTCTTGGCAACAAAAGGTTTTCAGTTCGGCAGAGGTTCCTTTCTTTAGCCAAGGTCTCAGAAAATGCATCGGGTCTCGCTGAAAAAATAACGCAAGATCTTTTCAGCGTATGTGTGCGGGTTTTGGAAGGAGGTCTCACCTATCAAAGATGTCTCGCCGAAGTCAGGAGATCTCGGCAAAGCAAGCGATCTTCACTAGGAGGTCTTGCCGAAGTCACAGGGTCTCCTCGATAATCCAAAGGAAGCATGTTTTGGGACAGGTCTGGCCGACAAAAAGTCTCCCTAGCACAAAGGAAAGAGGGCCCTCGGTATCACTAAGGGATCTCACTGAGTTGTCTTAGCAATTACACAAGGTCCCCCCAAAATGAAATGGAGATTGACAAGAGTCGAAGGGCTCAATATAGAGTCTCAACAAATAGAGGCTGTCTTGCCGATCAAAAGGAGGCCCCACCAAAACATGAAAGGGCTCGCCAATAGTTGAAGATGTCACCCGGAGATCCTACTGACAACGAGAAGTCCTGACGAAATACAAGGTGTTATCGACAAGAGTCTCACCCAAGAGGTAGAGTCACAACAAGATGAAATGATCTTGACATAGGTTGAAGCCTTCGGCAGGATGTCTTACCGAAGTGTGAGTGTCTCAGTGACAAGAGTAGATATTGGTATGACAAGAGTGCTCGGTATGAGGTCTGGCCGACAGCCCAATGTCTCCCCAATAACAAAGGGTCTCGTCAGATATCTTACCGACTAGAAGGAGCTCGCCATGAGTTGAGGCCATCGGGATGAGGTCTTGCCAACCCAGTAAGGTCTCACCGAAATTCGAAGGAGCTCAAGCCTAGAGGAGAAGAGGAAGCTCAGGGTAAATGAAATAAGCTTTCCATGAGCTCTCGCCGACTGCTCTATGATATGCCGATAGCTACAGAGACACCTAATCGCATTGGTGAGAAACTTTCCATGTCTCATTGAGATGCGTTTCTATAGGAAATGATTTTGACCACCCAAAGAGGCTGCGTGGAATTCACTCAACCAATTAGAGAGATCTGAAGGTAAACCATGGCAGTCTAAAGAGCATCAACAGGATGAAAGGCAATGTGTATTTGTTCTGAACTCAGTGCATTCAAGGTGTTTAGCTAGGGTTGTTCAAATAGGACACGATGTTAGGATCAGAATGAATGCTATCGCTGTAGAATATCTGAAGAAGGCTTCCTTGGGGATGACTCTTCACCGTTAGGGACATGCAGGCTATAACATTAATTTCAATCAAAAGATCTGAGGATTCATCTTTTTGGGCCCGATATTTTTGTAAGCCCTAAGGGGGCCGACATAGTCTGTATATAAGGCTTTTTTCCTTTTTGTAATTAGTTGGAATTATGCATTCAAGGGAGTTAGTGATTTTTTTGTCAATCCTTTCTCAATTAATGTATGTTTTTGTAACTCAACTGGAATCCTGAATACAACACAGAATTTACCTTGGAAGCTTGTGTTCATGTTTGTATTGATTCTCATTTCTGTATCTTTCTTTCGAACATGCAAGTCTTTAACTGTGTTTTATAATTCTGCACTTATGTCTTAAGGTTGTGAAATTGATCTTTCCTTCCCAAGATGTGTATGTAGGCCAAACATGTTAGGACTAAAGCATTAAATCTGAAAGAAGTTGTTCTGAGTATGTGAAGCAATAGAATTTAAACTTTCAAGTGTATGTTCTTCCTATGTTCATTTCATGATTTCTCATTAATATGGTGTATCACCAAAAGTTTAATTCCATTTTCATGAAATTTCCTTCTCCCTTTCCCTTCAAAGAAGTAGTAGTTTAGGTGACACCAAAGGAAGTTGGCCTTCTCCGGAGGTTCACTCCAATATCAGGTGACCCACAGCCTTGGAGTGATCTAACGTTTCACTAGAAAGCTCAATTTTAACAACTTTGAATAGGGTGCATTTCTAGGTGACAACAATTTTTGGCACGCCCGGTGGGAATGAAATTAGAAATTAGATTAAACTGCTGGTTTAGTATGCAACCAGTGAATTCCAAACTTTACAGAAGTCCTTTGGCATACTTGGTGACTCCACAAAGAGGAAGAACTCTAGAAATCAACGCCTTCTTCAGTTTATGAAAAGAGTTCAAACAAGAAGTAGCTCAGGCCCTTTTGAATACTTGTAGCTGTCACCACTAAGAAGACAAGGCAGAGTAGAGGAGAGGCAAAGAAAAATAATCATCTATTCTAGAAAAACTCAATCCACTCCTCCATCTATGGGATCACACATTGCTGTCCCTTCCTTGGTTTCATCTAGAGTACCAACAAATCAACCCCAGACACCTCCAATGGTCACTCCTAGGAATCGACCCTTTGTTGCTTTTAATGGAGGGAGCCCCTTGAATCTGGCACAACACAATGATATCCCGATGGCAGCCCTGAAGAGTCTACCAACTTCTACGGGAGAAGATCAAACTACTCCAATTGAACACATGCGAGATGTGGCTTCATTATGTGGAGTCCATCACATAACCCAAGAGGACGTTGCAATCATATTATTAGCTACTTCACAAAAGGGGAGACCTATGCAGTGGTATAGGAGCCTACTAGTCAGTTCAATTGCTACATGGGACGAGTTTGGAGATAAGTTGCATAAGCAATTCTAAGACAGGTCTGATAACTTGTCTCTACTAGAGCAATTGACTACGATCAAGAGGGCTCCACAAGAGCAGACGAATGACTTCAACTTTAGATTTCAAAGAACTTGAGATAGAACCCCTGCAACGGTGAGGCCACCTCCAAAGTATGTATTCCTATATTTTTTGAGAGCTCTAAATAGCGATATAGTTGTCATGATACAGTCAATGGGAGGAGTGTCTTTACCGAACACCTTTGAAATATGTATAAGAGCTGAGAAAAACTTAATACAAGTTGGTAAGCTTGCTCCCAGGCCACCAATGCCAATATTCCCAGAAATTCATGCAAACATTTCTTTGCAAATACCTCCTTTCACACCTTTACCAGTTGTACCAATGCTGCCAACTATTGTTTCAGTTGTAACATAAGAAAATGTTGTTTCCAGTTCTCCAAATGAGTTATAGGAAATCAAAAGTCTATTGTAGTCTTTTAGTAACAAGCTTGTAAGTTTAGAGAAGCATCAATCATATAGTAGGCCTTATCAGCAACAAAATCTAGGCTAGCAACAAGCCTATCAAGGTAATAGACAAGCTTATCAGGGCAATTATCAAGGCACAAGACAAAATGTGAACACAAGACCTTTTCAGGCCTATGCTCAATCACCTGTTAGTGTAGTCAAAGACCTGGTTCCTACTCAAAATAATTTAGCAGTAGATTATGAATGGTGCTACCCTTGCAACCAGCCCCACAACTAGCCCACTTGCTCAAATGGACTCATCAATCAGGCACTTATGGTACAAAATGCTTCAAGTTCATAGTAGAGCGAATGCAATGATGCATCTTCACAACACCATGACCAATTCAGCAATGATACAACCCTACTTAACTGGCAAGGTCAAGAGTTCTGTGGGTTGAATGAAGATAGTTCTCTAGTTGCAGCTAACACTAGGGAAAAGAAGAGCGCTTTTGAGCTTAGTCAAGCGGCCGACAAAGGAAAGGTAGCCACTGCAGAACCATCTGCATCTCAAGTGATTAGTGGTTTGCAAGGAAATCAACAACTCCCAATGAGGGAGCAACCACACTTACAAACTGATCACACTGGAGTAAAGGTACATAATAAAGTAAATTCAGTTGTACCTTTTAACATTCTTGATAGTAGGAAAAGAAAAAATGTAACAATGTCCATGTGGGACTCATTGTCCATCCCAGGTCAAAAGGATATGTTACAGTTAACCCTGTCAAGTTTGAAAATGTCTGATGAATTTGAGCCCCCACTAGGTCAGGTTAGAGCTGTGTTAACAAATAATTCCTAGGGACATGATCAACAACCCTTCACAGAGATTAAAAATGAGTTAAACCACCCCCTTTCTACGTGTCAGTGATTATTGGTGATAAGTTAGTTCATAAATGTACGGTAGATAGTGGATCTAGTAGCTTTGTGATGCCAAAACAAATTGCTAACAAACTTGGACTAAAATACCAGCCTTTAGAGAAAGGAGTGATCCAATTAGATGGTACTTTGGTTAATACTTTGGGTATTATCAAGGATTTGAATCTCACCCTCTATGCTTGTCCTAATTTTTTAGTTCCCCAAGACATATGTGTCATAGACCTTCCACCTTTCTTTTCCTTGTGCTTATCAAGAGACTTTACAGCCAAGATAGGTGGTTATGTGTCAGCTGATTGGTCACATATGCTATTTAGAACAAGATATGGAACCAAGGTTACCATTAAATCTGAAAGGCTAGCCAAGGATCACATTGAGCCATATAACCCAAGTCCCATCAATGTTGCTCCTTCTGCTGCAAATGCAAATTGTGTTGTTTTTACTGACAATGAGCTAGCTACTGCACAACAACTCCAATCAAAATTTGTTCCTGATGTGTTGTTGCATGAATGGGTAGTTGAGAATGTATTGGACAGTCCTGAGGACCTCATTCAAGATGTTGGTATGGGCAACTATATCATTCTTGAGCCTGACACAATGATTCCAAACTTGGAGAAAGATGCAGATCAGTTGTTGTAACCATTAAATGGACTTTGGGAGATGTTCTTCAATGGTTCCAGAAGTAAGAATGGAGCAGGAGGAGGTGCAATGCTTGTATCTCCGCAAGTTGATAAGTACTACTCTGCATTCCGTTTTTCTTTTGCATGCTCCAATAACACTGTTGAATATGAGGGCCTTGTTCAAGGTCTAGAATGGGCGAGGAAGAGAGGAATAACCAGTTTGAAAGTCTATGGGGACAACGAATTAATTGTTAATCAAGTAAGGGGCCTGAATGTTGCTAAAAATGACACATTAAGGTCTTATAGAAACATAGTGTGGAACATGCTTGAGGAGTTTGATGCCTTTAACTTAGTGTCTATTCCAAGAAGTCAGAACAAGCATGTTGATAGGCTTGCAGCCATTGGAGCACAGTTTGATATTTCAGGAGATATTAGAAAAGAGAAAGTGCAACAATATGTGAAGGTTGTTATCAAACCATCAATTCTTGATAACAACATTCACTGGAAAGGGCCTGAATGTTGCTAAAAATGACACATTAAGGTCTTATAGAAACATAGTGTGGAACATTCTTGAGGAGTTTGATGCCTTTAACTTAGTGTCTATTCCAAGAATTCAGAACAAGCATGCTAATAGGATTGCAGCCATTGGAGCACAGTTTGATATTCCAGGAGATATTAGAAAAGAGAAAGTGCAGCAGTATGTGAAGGTTGTTGTCAGACCATCAATTCCTGATAACAACATTCACTAGCAAGTTTTTGACAGTGATGAATAGATTCTCTCCTTTTTTCTCCAAGAAGATCAATTCTCCATGGTGAATCAAACAAAACTCAAGCAGCAATATGGTGATCAAGTCATACAGCTAAAGAAAAATAAGTTTCCCAAAGGCCTTGTTACCTTAGAGTCAATTTTTAGTACTGATGATTAGCTTTAAAATGGTAAAACTGGCTTGCAGATCAAACAAGAACACTATGAAGAGGTGGAAATCTTCAAAGGTAAGCTCCTTAAGATAGGAAAAATTTGTTCACCTGGAGATAAACAAGCTTTTGTTGCTTTATGCCAAGAATTTCATGATGTCTTTTCTTGGGAATATTGGGATTTGAAAGGGTTTGATCCCCACATTGCTTAGCACACAATTGAGTTAGAACCTAATGCTAAGCCAGTAAGATAGAAACAAAGGCCCTTGAATCCTAAACTTGAGCTCCTAATGATTAAAGGGCTGACTAAACTAGTTGAGGGGGGTATTGTCTTTCCTATCAAACACACTTCGTGGGTTTCTAATCTTGTACCAGTTAGGAAGAAAAGTGGTGAAATAAGACTGTGTAGACTTTAGGGATCTTAACCGAGCATCTTTGAAAGACCATTACTCGTTGCCCTCCATGGAATGAATCTTGCAAGAGGTTGCTGGTTCTGAAAGGTTTTCCTTACTAGATGGTTTTTCAAGGTATAATCAGGTGCTAGTTAAAGAAGAAGATCAGTTTAAGACTGCTTTTACAACTAAATGGGGCACCATGGCATACAAAAGGATGCCTTTTGGTTTATCCAATGCTGGTGCCACATTTTAGAGGGCCATGGACATGGCATTTCAAAGCTTGATCAACAAGATTATACTGATTTATTTAGATGACATTACAGTTTATTCCAAGAATGCTGATGAACATTTTTTACATCTTAGGCAAGTTTTTGAAAAATGCAGAGAGTTTGGTATCTCTCTCAATCCAAAGAAGAGTATCTTTGTTGTTCATGAAGGGAAATTATTAGGACACATAGTGTCAAAGCAAGGAATCACTATTGACCCTGAAAGAGTCAGAGCCATACTTGAGATGCCATTACCAAATCACAAGAAGGGTCTACAAAGCTTTCTGGGCCAGATCAATTTTCTAAGAAGATTTATCCTTGATGTTGCAAACCTGTTACAACCTTTGACAACCATGTTAAAGAGGAATGTAGTTTTTAGTTGGACAAAGGAGGCAAAGCATAACTTTGGAGAAATCAAGGAGGCATTAGCATCTGCTCCAACATTGGTAAACCCAGACTTCTCCAAAGACTTCTTTTTATATGCTTTTGGTAGTAGTAGTTCAATCTTTGCTATATTGGTCCATAAGAATAGTGACAATTTTGAATAGCCAATAGCCTTCTTTAGCCACATACTTGCTGAGTAAGAAGAAAGGTATACATTTGTTGAGAAGCATGTTCTTGCTGTGATCAAAAGCCTAAAGAAGTTTAAACCTTTGCTTTCAAACAATAAGGTTCATATTCTAGTCGCACTCAAGTTTGAAGGAATTTTTGTTGAATAAAAATCTAAATGAAAAAGAGTAGGGTGGATCACGAAGGTCATGGAGTATGATGTAGATATTAAGATCACCAAGCTAGTTAGAGGCAAAGGTTTGTGTGAGTAGCTTGCTACAGGGTCAAGCAGTGAAAGTGAACTAGAAAAGGATGTTGTGCTTGCCAATACAAATGAGCCTCAGAATGCTCAAGATGATGTGCCTATGGGGATAACTAATTGGGTTTAAGATATGACCCAATTTCTACAAATTGGTCAATTCCCATTAGGTCTGAACAGAGCTAAAAGAAGATACTTTAGATTGTAGTCCATACCATATATACTGGTGAATAATGTTCTTTTCAAAAAGGATTTGAATGGTGTCCTATTAAGACCCATTCACAGCGATCAAATTGAAAAAGTGCTTTATGAGTTTCATAATGGAGCTATAGGGTGTCACTTTGCTCCCAAAACTACTGCCTGGAAAATCATGAGAGCTGGTTATTACTGGCCCAGCTTGTTCAAAGATGCATATTCTTGGTCAAGAAAGTGTGTCAAATGTGCTCTATTTTTAGGAAAGGAAAAGCTGCTCACAATGCCCCTTCATCTAATTCAAGTGGAACAACCCTTCATGAGATGGGGCATTGATTTCATTAGACCAATAAATCTACTTTCCAGTGCTGGTCATAAGTGGGTGCTGATAGCTACAAACTATTTCACAAGGTGGATAGAAGCAATAGCTTTGAAAGAAGCAAAAGAGTCTTTAGTTTTGAGCTTCTATGAGGATATAGTCACTAGGTTCGGAGTGCCTAACTCCATCATATCTGATAATTCCCTTGCATTCACGGGTCTAAGAGTAACTGACTGGGCCATTAAGCATGGCATTCATTTGAGCACATCTTCAAATTATTACTCTCAAGGTAATGGCCTAGCTAAGAGCACAAATAAGAACCTCATCAAAATTATTAAAAGAACCATTGAGGATAATCAAAGGACTTGGCACGTCAGTTTAAAGAATGTGCTTTGGGCAGATAGAGTGACCCCTAAGAGGTCCATTGGCAATTCACTATATATGTTGGTCTATGGCAAAGAGGCAAGATTACCCCTATTTGTAGAGCTTCCAGCTCTCGACATTGTTCACTAGTTAGAGATGCTTGAGGGACATGACCCAATGTTCATAAGGTATGCAGAGCTAATGGAGCTCGAAGAGTCTAGGGACAAAGCAATGAAAGCTTTGGAGTATCATCAGCTCCAAATGAAAAGAACATTCGACAAAAGGGCTACACCAAAATATTTTGAGGGAGACCTCGTGCTCAAATGGGATGTTCTGAAGAGTAGGCCAGGCCATCACACCAAGTTCGACAATATGTGGACCGGTCCATTTATTATCATAGGATGTAAGGAGCACAATGCTTATCAGCTGGCTACAACAGAAGGGGATTTCCTTCCTATCCTAGTCAATGGGATACGCCTTAAACCCTACTTTCAAGCTTGATAAATGCCTTTCTTGTACATATCTAGTTAGGTTTTATGTTTTCAATAAGTGCTTTGCACTATGGTTTGTTTGTTTTATGTTTTACTCCATTCCCTGAATGTTGTTTTAACACGGTATTTCTCTCTGTCGTTTTCCCTTGTTTCATTTTTTTTTTTTGGCGACCTATTATGACCCGTGGATCTCATGAGGTTGAGGCCATGTGCAAGACTGATATTTTGTTTGTTTTTTTAGCCTTCTAATGACTCCATGCCCAATGGATAGGCCTAGTCACTAGTTCTCATGTTTAGCAAGCAAACATCCCACAAAGGTCGCCAAAATTGTTGCCTAAATTTTCACCCTCTAGCTCAATAGGGCAAGGAAAATTGTGTTTAACAGGTTTGGGAAGGCCAAATGGAGCATTCGGCCTAGGGAAAAGGTCATGAATCTGATGCTAGGTCACAAGAAGCTCAGTTGGGAAGCCTACCTTGTTCAGGTTTGGCATGAAAATCTTCTAAGGGAAGAGTCACAAAGACCCCAAGAATGTCACGGAGAGTGAGATTCACGTGCAGGTCCCTATAGGCAAGACATCAGATAGAGTCTCGGCGAAAAAAGGTTTTTAGTTTGGTAGAGGTTCTTTTCTTTGGCCAAGGTCTCAGCGAATGCATTGGGTCTCGCCGACAAAACAACGCAAGATCCTTTCAGCGTATGTGTGCAGGTTTCGGAAGGAGGTCTCACCGATCGAAGATGTCTCGCCAAAGTCAGGAGATCTCGGCAAAGCAAGTGAGCTTTGCTAGGAGGTCTCACCGAAGTCACAGGGTCTCCCCGATAATCCAAAGGAAGCATTTTTTGGGATAGGTCTAGCCGATAAAAAGTCTCCTCGACACAAAGGAAAGAGGGCCCTCGGTATGACTAAGGGATCTTGCTGAGATGTCTCAGTGATTACACAAGGTCCCCCCAAAATGAAATGGAGCTCGACAAGAGTCAAAGGGCTCGATATAGAGTCTCAGAAAATAGAGGTGGTCTTGTCGATTGAAAGGAGGCCCCACCAAAACATGAAAGGGCTCGCCAATAGTTGAAGATGTCGCTCGGAGGTCTTGCCGACAATGGGAGGTCCTGGCGACATACAAGGTGTTATCGGCAAGAGTCTCACCGAAGAGGTAGAGTCACAATAGGATGAAATTCTCTCGACATAGGTTGAAGCCTTCGATGGGATGTCTTACCAAAGTGTGAGTGTCTCAGTGACAAGGGTAGATATCAATATGACAAGAGACACTCGGTATGAGGTCTGGCCGACAAGCCAATGTCTCCCCGATAACAAAGGGACTTGCCAGATGTCTTACCAACCAGAAGGAGCTCGCCATGAGTTGAGGCTATCGGGATGAGGTCTTGCCGACCCAGTAAGGTCTCACCGAAAGCTGAAGGAGCTTGAGCCCGAAGGAGAAGAGTAAGCTCAAGGTAAATGAAATGAGCTCACCATGAGCTCTCGCTGACTATTCTATGATATGCCAATAGCTACAAAAACACCTAATCACATTGGTGAGACACTTTTCATGTCTCGCTGAGATGAGATTCTACAGGAAACATTTTTGACCACCTAAAGAGGCTGCGTGGAATTCACTCAACCACTCAAAGAGATCTGAAGGTAAACCGTGGTAGTCTAAAGAGAATCAACAGGATGAAAGTTGACGTGTATCTGTTATGAACTCAGTGCATTCAAGGTGTTCAACCAGGGTGGTTCAAACAAGACACGATGCCAGGATCAGAATGAATGTTGTAGTTGTGGAATATCTGAAGAAGGCTTCCTCGGGGATGACTCTTCACCATTAGGGACACACAGGTTGTAGCATTAAATTTCAATCAAAATATCTGAGGATTGATCTTTCTGGGCCTGATATTTTTGTAAGCCCTAAGGGGGCCAACACAGTCTGTATATAAGGCTTTTTTGCCTCTTTGTAATTAGTTGGAATTATGCATTCAAGGGAGTTAGTGATTTTTTCGTCAATCCTTTCTCAATTAATGTATGTTTCTGTAACTCAACTGGAATCCGAAATACAACACAGAGTTTACTTTGGAAGCTTGTGTTCATGTTTGTATTGATTCTCATTTCTATATCTTTCTTTCGAACATGCAAGTCTTTAACTGTGTTTTATAATTCTGCACTTATGTCTTAAGGTTGTGAAATTGATCTTTCCTTCCCAAGATGTGTATGTAGGCCAAACCTTTTAGGACTAAAGCATTAAATCTGAAAGAAGTTGTTCTGAGTATGTGAAGCAATAGAATTTAAACTTTCAAGTGTATGTTCTTCCTGTGTTCATTTCGTGATTTCTCATTAATACAGTGTATCACCAAAAGTTTAATTCCATTTTCATGAACTTTCCTTCTCCCTTTCCCTTCAAAGTAGTAGTTTAGGTCACACCAAAGGAAGCTGGCCTTCTCCAAAGGTTCACTCCAATATCAGGTGACCCACAGCCTTGGAGTGATCTAATGTTTCACTAGAAAGCTCAGTTTTTACAACTTTGCATAGGGTGCATTTCTAGGTGACAACAAGAATGAAGAGAGAGCTTGAGAGAGTTGGAAACACAGAATACAACAAGAATAGTATAAGTAATAAATGCAAACTAGTCTAACAGTGAAATGATGGGAAAGAAAGAAGAAGAATGCCAACTTACTGAAGGTATAGTTCTCCAATGAGCTCCTCATGAATGCATTGCACCCACACACACACTAACAAAGAAAATGTTATAGTTGTGTTTTGAGCTTTTCCTAGCTTTGCCTAAGTCAAACTTTATTTTTCGTATTCCCACCTCCATGAACAACTGCTACACCACAAGTTGTAGAAAATCGATAAAGAAATGGAAAGAATAGACACAAGACAATAGAGAGAAAAGACAATCTAGATGCTACTCTACAAATAAGATAATGCAAATAAGCAAATAATCCAATATCACCTTCCCTTATAAGAGCTTGTGAAGCTGAGAGGGGAACGAGAAGAACAAGATCACCATGCCAATGGAGTAGATCAATGACAACCTGCAATGACAATGGTGTTGGAGCAGCAAGAGTGGCATAGAACTAAAGTATGAAGAAAATAGGAGCAACAGAGAGTGATAGAATGAGCTAGAGCATTGATAGAATGAAGAAAGAGAATGAGAGAGTTGGAAATGTAGAACACAACAAGAAGAATACTATAACTAATAAATGTAATGTAATTTGAAAGTGAAATGACAGGGAACAAAGAAGAATACAAACTTATTGAAGCTCCAGCTCTCCAACAAGCTCCACACAACCTGATGGTGGTGGAGCAGCAAGAGTGACATAGAAGTGAAGAATGAAGTTCACATGAGTAAGAGAGAGTGATGGAGAAGCACAGAGTGATAGAACAATCTAGAGATTCAATAGAATGAAGAGAGATCTTAAGATAGTTGGAAATGCACAAGACAACAATAAGAATACTATAACATAAATGTAAGCTAATCTAACAACAAAATGATGGGGAAGAAACAAGAATGGCAACTTACTGAAGGTTCGGTTCTTCGGAAAGGTCCTCACGATCGGATTGCACCTACAGACACAATAACAAAAAAAATGTTGTGGCTCTGTTTTGAGGTTTGCCTCAATCAAACATCTGCTTTCGTGGTCCCACCTCCATGAACAACCACAAGACCACAAGATGTAGAAAATGATTAAGGAATAGAGAGAAGAGGTACCAAATAGTAGACAACAAAGATAATCTAGATGCTACTCTACAAGTAAGATAATGCAAATAAGCAAATAAGCCAATATCACCTTCCTTTCTATGAGCTCATGAAGCTAAGAGGGAAGGAGAAGACTAAGATCACCATGCCAATGGTCTAGAGCTATGACAACCTGCAATGACAATGGCATTGGAGTAGCAATAGTGGCATAGAAGTGAACTATGAAGCTGAAAGGAGCAGGAGAGAGTGATGGAGAAGCAAGGAGTGATAGAATGATCTAGAGAGTTGATAGAATGAAGGGAGAGCTTGAGAGAGTTGAAAAGGAAGAATACAAGAAGAAAAATATAAGTAATAAATGTAAACTAATCTAACAATGAAATGATGGGTAAGAAAGAAAAAGAATGCCAACTTACTAAAGGTACAATTCTTGACAAAGCTTCTCACAATGGATGGCATGTACACACACAATAAGAAAAAAATTCTTGTGGTTGTGTTTTGAGGTTTTCCTCACTCAAATTTCTGCTTTCATCTACCCACCTCCATGGACAACCGATAGACCAAAAGATGTAGAAAAATGATAAAGAAATCGAGAGAATAGACACAATATAGTAGAGAGAAAAGACAATCTAGATGCTACTGTACAAGTAAGATAATGCAAATAAGAAAATAAGCCAATATTACCTTCCTTTTTATGAGCTCGTGAAGCTAAATGGGGGAGGAGAAGAACAAGACCCCCACACCAATGGAATAGAGCTATGACAACCTACAATGACAATGGTGTTGGAGCACCAAGAGTGGTGAAGAAGTGAAGTATGAAGCCGACATGAGCATTAGAGAGTGATGGAGAATCAAGGAGTGATAGAATGAGCTAGAGAGTTCATACAATGAAGAGAGAGCTTGAGAAAGTTGGAAATGTAGAATACAACAAGAAGAATACTATAACTAATAATGTAAAGTAATCCAATAGTGAAATCATAGGGAAGAAAAAATAAGCAAGCCAACTTAATCAAGGTCTAGTTCTCCAAATAGCTCCTCAGGATCTGGTTGCACCTACACACACAATAACAAAAAGAATGTTGTGCCTATGTTTTGAGTTTTTCCTTAGTAAGACTTCTGATTTGGTGTTTTCACCTACATGAACAGCCGATAGACCACAATATGTAGAGAGAATATATACAAGATAGTAGAGAACAAAGTCAATCTAGATGCTACTTTATAAATAAGATAATGCTAATAAGCAAATAAGCCAATATCACCTTCATTTCAATTAGTTGTGGAGCTAAGACAGGAACGAGAAGAACAAGATCACCATGCCAATGGAGTAGAGCTATGACAACCTGCAATGACAATGGTGGTGGAGCAACAAGAATAGCATAAAAGTGAAGTATGAAGCTGATAGGTTGTAGAGAGCCAATAACATAAAATTTAGATGCTACTCTACAAGTAAGATAATGCTAATAAGAAAATAAGCCAATATCACCTTCCTTTCTCAAAGCTCGTGAAGTTAAGATGATATGTATAGGATCATGATGGACCAAAAAGTGGCGATATGATGGGTATTTGTAGGGTATGTGGCTGACGACCTTTTTTTACCCAAAATTAATGAAACAAAAAGGGTTTTTAAAGGAGATTCTCAGCTTCCACCAATATAAATTGTGCTTTACTTTGAATTTAATAAATAATTATTATTCATTTTCTATTTGAATTATGACTAAAGTCTTAATTGATAGGCTAATTGAAAAACATCTATAGCTTTCAAATAGTATAACTTTTTTTGAATCTGAAACATGCATCACATTCTATGCTTCATATACTAGAGGATTAAAACAAAAAAAATTGAATTTCATGAAGTTTTGACCAAGTTAAGGTGGTTAGACGTACTAGTTTTTTATATTTTTTAAAAGTTGTAATAAAAAATCATAATTAATTATTTACTTGGAAAAAATTACAAAAATATTCATCACATCGAGACACGAGTCCTATACTTATATCTAAAATCTTATAAAAAATATTATCTTAATGTGGTTAGGGTAGTCAGAAGGACACCTACTTCTTAGTTTTCCTGAAATTTAAGTACTACTGCATTGAAATTTCAAATTTTCACCAAATAGATTTTGTTTTTAAAAATAAACCTAGTATTTTAGAAACTACATTAAATTTTCTACAAATTCTATTCTTACATATTTTTGAAATAATATAGATAACTTATTCAAATTTTTACATCAAGTTGCCTAACTCTGATTTTTCTAAATTTTTTGCCACTTAAGGGCTTGTTTTTTCCATCATGATCCTGCACATACCCAAGAGGAGAATGAGAAGAACAAGATCACCATGCCAATGGAGTAGAGCTATGAAAACCTGCAATGACAATGGCATTGGAGCATCAAGAGTAGCATAGAAGTGTAGCATGAAGCTAACAAGAGCAAGAGAGAGTGACAGAGAAGCAAGGAGTGATAGAATGAGCTAGAGAGTTGATAGAATGAAGAGAGAGCTTGAGAGAGTTGGAAATGCATAATAGAGCAAGAAGAATACTATAACTAATAAATGTGAACTAATCTAACAACAAAAATGACAGGGAAGAAAGAAGAAGAATGCCAACTTGTTGAAGGTCCAGTTCTCCAATAAGCTTCTCACGATCGGATCACACCTACACACACAATAACAAAATAAATGTTGTGGCTATGTTTTGAGGTTTTCCTCAATCAAAATTTCACTTTGGTGTACCCACCTCCACGGATAGCCGATAGACCACAAGATGTAGAAAAATGATAAAGAAATAGAGATAATAGACACAAGATAGTAGAGAGCTCATGAAGCTGAGAGGTGAAGGAGAAAAACATCATCGTGCCAATGGAGTAGAGCTACAACAACTTGCAATGACAATGTCGCTGGAGCAATAAGAGTGGCGTAGAAGTGAAGTATGAAGCTGATAGGAGCAAGAGATTGTGATGGAGAAGTAAAGAGTGATAGAATGAAGAGAGCGTGTGATGCAAGAGCATCACCTAAATGTTGTTCTTGAAGGTCCAAGAGACCTAGTTGATGTTTTAAGTACTATTTTGTTCTATGATTCCTAGTTGTATGTCAAGAAAAGATCAAAAGAAATGGTGTTACAAAACCATATATATAATATTTTGTAATGTTTTCTAGCCTAGGTGTGGTATAGGGTTAAAAGTTAAATGTCAACAGATTTCTGGAATGAAACTGTGTCAAGTTTTTTTATCAATGTTTCAGATCATACTCCTTGATCCATCAGGATGATAAGCAAGCAATAAAGAGAGTGAAAAAATAGAGAGCATACTTGGAAGTATAAATAGGTGAGAGAACGAGAGGTTTGAATGCAAGAATACAAGAATAGGCCAATCAGAAATAGCAAAGATTGAGAAAAGAAAAGAATCCAATTCCCTAATAAAGAGAGAGACCAATAAGCCACAAAAGTGCATATAACACAAACCTAGCCAAATATTAAAAATACTAATAAAAAAAGGTAAAAAACAAAAGAATATAACTAATTAATTATAAATTACTGATTATAACAATTATATAATATATATATATATATGCATAAATATTTGATTTACACAAAAAGGGCATAAATGTCAAGTTTATTACATGGTTATTAAGGAATTTGAAGAAAAATGACTTATGATCGACTTGTAACTACTTTTTTCAGAGTTATTTGATGTTAATTCCATGAAGATACACAATCCAAGAAATTGAGGAGCAAGATTTCAAGAAAATACCTTGTTATTTGCAAATTTAAGACAAATTTTCTAGAAAAAACAACATAGAACAGTTTGGTACGGATCTGTATGGTCAAGTTGCAGGTTTGTGTTTACGTGGGATGATAATGGAATGTATTAAAGTTAAAATTCAATTTTTTTGAGGTGATTTCATTAAGGTTTGCTCAAGTTTTGATTAAAATAGTGCTCATTGCTCTGTTTAGAAACTAGGGTTTTCAGCAATAGAAAAAAATTCATATCTTTTTTTGGTACGGTGAAAAAACATGAAATTTTGTGAGAGTCTCTATTAGGGTCTTGGTTAAGTGCTCACCAATTTTTGGCTCCATATATATTGGTTTGCATGAGTTATTTAGGACTACTTTTGGAAATCCCTACCAAAAAGACTGTCATAACCCTAGAACAGTTAGAATTTGTTGAAAATTTGAATTTTCTTGAGATTGTCAAACAAGGTAAAGGTTTGTGGAGATTTTAAAAGTCATGTTAAAGGTGGTCAAGCCATCACATGCATCAAAAGTAAGTTTTGTTATGTTAAGAGGCTAGTTTTTCCAAGGAAATAAGGGTTTAAAGACTAGGAATGAAAGGCTTATAGGTCAGATTACAAGGACTAGTTGAAACCTTACTAAAAGTGAATCTTTTATAGATTTTAATGATTGCTATAAGACACTTTAAGGAATGAAGAATGAGTTTTGTACTGAAAATTATCATTTTAGGTCTAAATTGAGGGTTTAAGGGCTAGTAGAATAGGGTATCACCTAACTTCCATAGACGGGCCAATCAAACTTTTGGAAAGTTGTTTAAGTTTCTTTCTCTGCATAAGTGTGAGAGAGTTGGAAATTTTGAATACAACAAGAAGAATACTATAACTAATAAAATTAAACTAATCTAACAACGAAATGATGAGGAAGAAAGAAGAAGAATGCCAACATATTGAAGGTCTAGTTGTCCATCAAGCCCCTCACGATTAGATTGCACCTACACACAGGAACAAAAAAAATGTTGTGGCTGTGTTTTGAGGTTTTCCTCAATCAAAATTTTTCTTTGGTCTTCCCACCTCGTTGGACAAGTGCTAGAATACAAGATGTAGAAAAAAAATTAAAAAATAGAGAGAATACACACAAAATAGTATAGAGCAAAGATAATCTATATGCTACTCTACAAGTAAGACAATGAAAATAAGAAAATAAGAAAATATCACCTTCCTTTCTAAGAACTTGTGAACCTGAGATGGGAAGGAGAAAAACAAGATCACCACGCCAGTGGAGTAGAGCTGTGACAACCTGCAATGACAATGGTGTTGGAGTAGTAAGAGTGGTGTAGAAGTGAAGTATGAAGCTGACAAGAGCAAGCGAGAGTGATGGAGAAGCAAGGTAGAGTGAGCTAGAGAGTTGATAGAATGAAGAAAGAGCTTGAGAGAGTTGGAAATGTAGAATACAACAAGAAGAATAATATAACTAATAAATGTAAACTAATCTGACAGCAAAATAATGGGGAAGAAAGAAAAAGAATGCCAACTTACTGAAGGTCTAGCTCTCCAGCAAGCTCCTCACGATCTGATGGCATTGGAGCAACATGGGTGGTGTAGAAGTGAAGTATGAAGCCGACAAGAGCAAGAGAGAGTGATGGAGAAGCAAGCAATGATAGAATCAGCTAGAGAGTTGATAGAATGAAGAGAGAGCTTGAGAGAGTTGGAAATACAGACTACAATGAAAATAATACTATAACTAATATATGTAAACTATTCTAATAGCGAAATGATGAGGAAGAAAGAAGAAGAATGCCAACTTACTAAAGATCCAGTTCTCCAGCAAGATTCTTGCGATCGAATTGCACTGACGTAGATAGTAACACAAAAACTTGTGGCTAAGTTTTGAGATTTGCCTCAATCAAACTTCCACTTTGTTGTCCCCACCTCGAACAGCTGAAAAACCACAAGATGTAGAAAAGTGATAAAGAAATAGAGAGAATAGACACAAAATAGTAGAGAGCAAATACATCTATATGCTACTCTACAAGTAAGATAATGCAAATAATCAAATAAGCCAATATCACCTTACTTTCTACAAGCTTGTGAAGCTGAGAGGGGAAGGAGAAAAACAAGATCACCACGCCAATGGAATAGAGCGATGACAACTTGCAATGACAATGGTGTTGGAGTAGCAAGAGTGGTGTAGAAGTGAAGTATAAAGCTGACATGAGCAAGAGAGAGTGATGGAGAAGTAAGGAGTGATAGAATGAGCTGGAGAGTTGAAACAATGAAGAGGGAGCTTGAGAGAGTTAGAATTGTAGAATACAACAAAAAGAATACTATAACTAATAAATGTAAACTAATTTAACATTGAAATGACCAAGAATAAAGAATAAGAATGCCAACTTACTAAAGGTCTGGTTTTACATCAAGCTCCTCAAGATTGGATTGCACCTACACACATAGTAACAAAAAAATGTTGTGGTTGTGTTTTGATGTTTACTTCAGTCAAACTTCCGCTTTGGTGTTCCCATCTCCATGAATAGACAATAGACCACAAGATGTAGAAAAAAAATAAAGAAATAGAGAGAATAGACACAAGATAGTAGAGAGCAAAGACAATTTAGATGCTACTCTACAAGTAAGATAATGCAAATAATCAAATAAGCCAATATCACCTTCCTTTCTATGAGCTCGTGAAGCTAAGAGGGGATAGGAAAGAACAAGAGAACAACACCAATGGAGTAGAGCTATGACAACCTACAATGACAATGGCGCTAGAGTAGCAAGAGTGGCATAGAAGTGAAGTATGAAGCTAACAAGAGCAAGAGAGTGATGGAGAAGCAAGGAGTCATAGAATGAGCTAGAGTGTTCATAGAATGAAGAGAGAGCTTGAGAGAATTGGAAATGTAGAATATAGCAAGAAAAATACTGTAACTAATAAACGTAAACTAATCTGACAGTGAAATGATGGGGAGGTAAGAAGAAGAATGCCAACTTACTGAAGGTCCAACTCTCTAGCAATCTCCTCATGATTTGATGGCGTTGGAGCAACAAGAGTGGCATAGAAGTGAAGTATGAAGCTAACAGTAGCAAGAGTGAGTGATGGAGAATCACATAGTGACAAAATGAGCTAGAGAGTTGATAGAATGAAGAGAGAGCTTGAGAGAGTTGGAAATGCAAAATATAGCAAGAAGAATACTATAACTACTAAATGTAAACTAATATAATAGAGAAATGATGAGGAAGAAATGTAATGCTAATTTTCTCCAATAGTTGTTTAAGTAATAGCAATGGTTTTAATATAAGGAATATTAGAATTAAGATAATTTGAGTCATGTAATGTTATCAACATAAATGTGAATAATCAATGTAACTATAAGCATGTGATAATTAAGTAATTAACATAATAAATGGAATAACACCTCCACATAGATTAATCATATTAACATCAAAATCATATAAGATAGTATTCCCAATACTATTGGATCAATGGTTTTCAATACTTATCTATAAATATATTTTGAGAAACTATGATCTCACACTTAGAGGAATGGCTATAGATCTTGGCTCTTCACGGAAAGGAGGCACCCTTGGAGGAACCGGTTCTTGCACAAAACACCAAACTACCTCAAAGGGCCTTACAATAAAGCCCTAGCCAAGACAATCCTGAGTGTACATTATACCCTGAGTTGGACACATGCTATGTCTCCCTTCTCTAATTGCCCCCCAATGCCAACCAAAGATCCTAACCTTCACTCCTTTGTACCTTCTCAATTTCTCTTTTCCTTTTTCTCTTCTCTCCTTGAATGTTCTCCATGCTTGAATGCTTTCTCACATAAATGCTTATATAAGCTTTAAGGGATGGTTTCCAAACCATCACACCCTTTCACAAAGGTTTCCATTAATAATTATTTAAATAAATAATTATGCTTCCCCTTTTTAAAGAATGTTTATACATATTCTTTATTAATCTCTCTTTTAACCAAAGGATCATAATATCCTTTACTTTCTATCCCCTTTTAATTCTAAAGGGTTATTTAATGGATTTATCTTCTCTTGGGGAAAAAGTCATATAACAATTCTCCCCTTGTAATTAGTTGTTTTCCTCAGTAGCATGAGATATCTACATCACAACTCAAAAAAGACATATTCAATAATTGAAGAAAATGATATTTGTTGTACCCAAACCAAATTTTTTGCTTCATTAAGGCATTTTGCATAAAATAGTCTAAACCTTGTAAAAATGATGTCAAAACACAATTTTTGGGCAAATCTAGTATGGGCTTTTAGTTAGTTTGATGTCAGGAAGATATTGGAAATTTATGAAAAATTAAAAATTAGGGTTTCTGGACCCCTGTTTTTAGGTTAAAAACCCTAAAAATTGAAACTTGTTAGAATTGACTAATTTTTTTTTTTGATTGGCTTATTTCACTTCATGATCACAATGGTGAAGTCAGATTTAGTTAAAAGCCAGTTTAAATCTGGTGGGTAGTTTTCACTTTTTTAGGTGGAAAGTTAGGACCTCTGAGGTTGTGAATGGCAGATGGCCAAAGACCAGGTGTCGAAATCTAAGCCTAAAATGCTCAAATGAAGAATCTATGGTGAGATATGTTCAAAATGATGCTTCGTCTAGGAGGGGATTTTTCACCGAGGTGAAAATCATTAAAAATTCTCTTTGGAGCAAAAGAGCCCCTGGAGGTCAAGGGCACCTGGATTTCAAAGGCCCAAATTTTATTTTTGGGATTTGTCACTTCCAAGAAGACTTCTCTAGAATATTGTCAGCTTCACAATGAGCCTACCAGCTAGCCTGGAAGATCTATCTATCACCTGATATGGGAGATTGAACGTGAAAAGAGGGAGATAAAAAATGACTTAACACTGGAAGGAAAAGCGCACCTCCTAGCTAGGGGCCCCCATCTTTTTGAGGGACTAGATGAAGGTTTCTAACCAAATGATACCTAGGATGTTTGTCTCAAACTTGATCAGGCTTCACAATGAATCTGTCAACGGGTTAATCTAAGTTGTTGAACTGTTGGAATCGAGAGTCAAACATAAGGTCTAATCATGGTCAAAATCTCAAGAAACAACAAAAGCACCCCTGGAGGCCAGGCACACCCAAGGTTTTGGAGCCTTAAATGCAGTCTTTCTAGTGATCTCATGTATTCATCCTTTCTATGATGCTTCTAACTTTTCATTGCATACCTCAGCCAGGTCAGAGGATTTCTCAACAACTTGCAACCGGGGATTAAGTGTGGATTTAGCCAGTTTGGGAACAAAAGTGCCCCTAGAGGCCAATAGCACCAATGATTTTAACCTAGTAGATGATGATTTTTGGAAAAGTCCTCTCCAAGAACTCTTGTGCAAAATGAAGCTAGCTCTACAGTGAGCCTGTTAGTCAGTTCTAAAATTTTTCCAAATGTTGGAGGATGCGAGATGGAAGGAGGTCAAATCACCTTCAAAATGATGAAAATGCATGAAAATTTGACTAAGTTTGAAGCGAAAAGCGCCCCTGGAGGTCAAGGGCGCCTTGAATTTTGAAGCCTTAGATCTCAGAATTAGGCCTTGCAGCCTCATGAGTTTCTTGTTTGTTTTAATCCAGCTCTTCAATGAAACTATCAGCTAGTCTTCTAGACATAGTAGTTAATTAGAATTATTGGTCAAACATGGGCTCTGGTGAGGTTTATAAAATGAAATTTTCAAGAAAATTTCTAACTTTGGAAAAGTGATGCCTAGAGTCAAAGGTTGACATTTTGACTCAAGTACATGAAGTGCCCTATAATGGTGGAGATTGTGAACTGAACTTAAATATTATTTAATCTTTAGTTGGTCAACTTCAACTGAACTTAATCTTTTCTTACAAAGGGGCAATTTATTTTTGCATGTAAAGTTAACGAAATTTGGTTCAATCAGAAGGTAGGGCTCTATTTAGGGAAAATTTCTCAATCAATTAACTAAGTTTAGGGGTCCAATTAGAAGGTGTCATACATTTTGGAGGTATAATCAAGGTGGTGCCTAAATTTAGCATATTTATGACATCTCAAGACTTCAATTAATTTATTTAAGTCATATTGGCGTCTATTATTATCATAATAGGTGCAAGAATACACAATTTTCTTGAGAAAATGAAGATTTGAAGGTGCTTCGAGTAATATTTTTTAGTGTTCTTCGCAATGCCAAGTCCAAATTGCTCAAAAGATACATTTTCCAGACTCCATTTTTCAAGTGCATGCAAACTTCATCAAATCTAGTTCAAGCATAGGCAACTTTTATAGAGGCAGAATAATAACTTCTATTTCCTATCTCTAAAATTATTCTATTCTTTTCTTAGATTTTCTCTTGCATGTCAAAGTAAATGGTAGAATTTTCAGAATCTAATCATCTGAGTTCACACATTTTAGCATCAGCAGTGAAACCCATGTCTTAGATTTTTTTGAGAAAATTGCCCCACTCCTTCCATTTCGAAAGCACTACACTTTTTTCTAAAGATTTCTTTGCATGTGGTCCAAAAACATAAATTTTTCAAAATTGAATCATTTGGGTTGGCTTAGAATTCCATTACCTACAAAACCCATATGCCAGTTTTTCTCGAGAAAAATTCCCCCTGAAAACCCTAAAACCCTTGTAGTTCTTGATTGAAAAGCCTTTGCATTCCTTGCTAAAACTCAATTTTTTTATTTTTTGATGATTTGGGTTTTCTTAGCATTCAATTATCTACAAAACCCACATTTCAGAAAAATTCCAAAAAATTTCCCGCAACTGGGTATTTTTAGCCTCATCCAAAACTTTTTTCAGCTTTTTCTGAAAGTTGTTCAAACATATCCAACTTTACAGTAAAAAAATCCATATTTTCAAAATACAAGTCAACCCTATAGATTACAAGGCCAAATCGTTCTTGGTGCATGACTTTTTGAAAACCTTGAACATAGACTTGAGTCATGTCTATCCAGTGGTCAAACTGAGCACATTGGAAGGAGTTAGCAACACCACAATAAAGAATTTTGAGTGTTCTGGATTGTTGGCAGCAACATCTATTCCTATCATAGTTTTTGATCTTGAGTTCGTCATTGATTGCATTAAGAATTACGACTTATTCACGAGACAAATCGGATCGGATGACGAGAGAGTCATTTGCAGCCTCAAGCCGAGGGACATCGAGAAGTACTTTGCTATTCCTCCTTGCTTAGACAATTTTACCATAGTCATTGAGGATTGTGACAAGATATGATATGGAGACCAAGAAAGATCTCAGAGGAAAGTTTCTTAGAGATGGTTGAAAGTACAGAAGACCAACATGACAAAAAAGGTTGGGCATGAGGAGTTCAAGGATGAAGTTTCTATCTTGATAACTTTGCTCAACTGGGTTATAGGTTAGGAAGAACCTAATATTTTCTGACCATGGATGTTCTATGTCATTTCCTAGATTATCGACAACAAGGAACACTTTACTGGGCCATGTTAATCGACAAGTGTCATCACCAATATATCACAAGATTCCTTAAAATCCATGAGTTTCACATGGTGTCTTATGTGGTCTACTTAATTGTGTTCAAGGAAATTATAGACATTTGAAGACCAATGGAACTCTTGGCATTCAACATGTTCATAAATATTAATCTTTATTGGAGTTCTCTAAGGATAAATAGGATTTCAAAGCGGTGAATGATCACTTCCTAATGAAGATAGTTAGAGACCTCGATAATGAAATGCACATCAAGATTTCACTAGAGGCAAGATTAGCAATGGAGAGTTGGGCAGATTGGTTTATTCAATTCCCCACTTTCACATATATTCGAGTGTATGGTTACATTGGAGAACCTCTAATGCTACCGACATACTCGTCAGAAAAGGTCCTATTCATGGAGTTTCTAAGACAAGCTCAAGAGGTTCACTCTTTTCTTCGCAATCGTCACAAGCAAGCATTCACCTTTCCTTTTGGATGGGGTATTTACAAATGCAAGACAATTTCTGATTGAGAGTTAATGATGAACGAGTTAGAAAAACTCAATCTCAGGTATCTCATCGAGAGGTGTTCTTATGATCCATTGGGTCATTACTCAACATGGTTGAAATGAAGTAATTCACATAGGCTAGCACTTGAGGATTTTTGGGCCAACTGTGAAGACGAATTTGAGGTGCGCCAATGTCATTACTATAGACACTCTTTCTCAGCTCGTTGATTTCCTATAAGAAGATGTTGAGGGTTTGTCAAATGATGATGGAGAGGTGTTTCTTAGCACCTACGTCAAAGATCAAGTTGTCCACCAGCCACTTCACCAACTAGATTGATATGCCAAGGAGAGTACTTCAATTGAAGACATATCAAGAGAAATTATAAAAACTAGCATGCACTTCTTGGACATCAAGAGAAGGCGAAGGAAATTTCTAGTTACGGAGCCACCAGTAGGGTATTCTTCACTTCCTTCTACATCTAGGTCAAGGCCTTGTGTTAAGGTCATCATGCATCCACCTAAAGATGTCAGAGTTAGTGGGAATACAAAAGGGAGAAGCATAGGAAAATGAAAGCATAAGTAGAATGAGCAGGTACCATAAGTTCCAATAGAGACAGTGATACAAGTTGGTTCACCATTTCCACCATAGTCACCTCCCATTGATATTGATTCAAAGCCGGAATCACTAGTTCAGTCAGTCTCAATGCTAGTTGATCCATTAGAGGTCAATACAGCAGCAACAATCTCTCCTCAAGAAGATAATATTGATCATTCATGGTGGCTCGAGAGGTCTTTGGGAAGCTGAAGGAAAAATCCTTCATATCAGCTTGATTTTCTAAGTTTGGTGATCCTTATCAGGATAGGTCAAACAAGAAGGTCAAGAAGAAGGTGCACATAGAGAAGACTCCTGAAGTAGAGATCGTCAATGAAGTTGCTACACCGCTAGAAGGTAAGAGCCTGGATGAAGTTGAAGTTGGTGATTTCACCTTCACTAAAGAAAATGTTGGCAAGAGCACTCGGCAAACAGATGTGAGCCTCTTTAAGGTTGTCACAAGTAATCTTGAAGAGTGTGTCATGAAGGACAAAGAAGATAAGGTAGCTCTCAAGGCTAAAATCAAGCAACTCCGATAGTACATCTCAGATCTCATTCATGGAAACTCAAGAAGAGCACCTAGTCTTCCGCACCTTCAGGTGACACCTATAGAACAACAGAAGTTGGATGAATTAGTCAATCGTGGAAATCTCTTGGACAACTGGGTTGAAGATTTCATTGTTGTAGGTCGTTACCTTCTCACATACTTATATCAGTTAAGGTATGATCCACATAATCTTCATCAGAGGATCCATCAACTTGAATTGTCTATAGTAGAGGGAAAGCCAAAGGACCTGATACTCATAGCTTAGTTAGTAGTTGCATACGACTCCATTGTAGAATATGAGAATAAAAGGAAGGTTTTCACTTGGAGGGAACATCTCTTCAAAGTGGAAATGTATGAAAGAATCTCTACAAGAGTCGTTATGCTCAGAGATAATTTGGACGGAGCTCTCAAACTCATCAGTGGGTTTATCACTCAAATCTCGTGTCACTATCTTCTTGAGCATGGTACATACGCTAAGCTTGATGTAGTTCAGACCGAGTTTAAGAAGCTTGTTTGTGGTAGTCTTGATGGAGATCTTGTGGCATCCAAGTTGGATCACTTCTTAGTGATGACAACTAGTTTCAACAAGGCAATTGAAGAGGTTAGAGAATGCATGAGGATGATCAAAGATGGTGAGAAGGAGTTGAACAGACAGTCTGTCATCGTGGATGGGGTCAAGGTGCCAGAAGATGAGATAGTCGACCAATTCTTGAACGAGGTGATAGCTCGTGATGGCTTGGAGTAGTCGGTCAGTTAGATCCTACAGTTATTCCCGAGGATAGAGTCAGAAGCAACAATTAACTCAACATCAGTCTTGAGTTCTAATTGTTGATTTTATGCACACTTATCTCTTCCTCGGAGATATCTTTGGAGGAGTTTAGACTTTTAGTTAGGATCAATTAGCTGATGTTAGTTATCAGTTAACTTTCATTTCAATAAGGACGTGCATGTTGCACATGTCCAGTTTAGCTTAGTCTTATTTTGGTTAACTAATGGTAGTTTTCCAATTAACTATATAGTTTCATTTATTTAGGTTTAGCAATAAACTCTTGCATGCTTGCAAGACTCATTTTAACTCAAGGTGATTTTAGGGTTCCCTACACCTTGGAGTTCTATAAATACAAGCACCCTTTCTCATTTGTAGTTAACTTTTGCAAGTGATAGCATACATGTTGAGCAACCTTACCCGTAGTATTGCTAAATATTTTGTATTTGTTCACCTTAGATTAAATATAATTGTCAGTTTGATTGTTTATTGTTATGCATGTATTGATATACAATTTATTGTCTTGGTTATTATTTCATGTTGTGATTAATAAGCTTTGTTTAATATCTACGCCTTAGATAGAGTATTTTACCTCCTTGGAAATTTAGACATGAAGTTTATCATTTGATGTTGTTCTTAGTAATCTTGTTTGCAGCCTACACCTCAGATAGAGTATTTTACCTCCTTGGGAATCTTGTAGTCAAGCTTACCATTTAATGTTTTTTTTTAGTGACCTACTTTTAGCCTACACCTTGAATAGAGTATTTTACCTCCTTGTGAATCCTCGAAACTAGTTTACAGTTTGTTGTCATTCTCAATAACCTTTATTTCAGCCTACACCTTGAATAGAGTATTTTACCTCCTTGGGAATCTTGGAAACTAGTTTGTACCATTTGTTGTTGTTCTTAATAACCTTTATTTTAGCCTACACCTTGGATAGAGTATTTTACCTCCTTCCTATGATAAATTTTATCGTATACCAATTCCCTGCTCCTAATTCCTCTTGCTCTATTTATCTAGAGGGAATAGGATAGTTTAGTGTTAGCCTAGTTGTAGTTAAAGATTTACAAAACCAGAGAAAATCCTTAGCTGCAATGTGTTTGGTTTCTTAACCTTGTGCCTCTTCCAGTTGAGTCAAAAAGATAGGATTTAGATCATTTAATTTTTCATGCATATGAGCACAAGAGGAAGCTTCCCCTCCTAATTTGAAGAGAAATAATTACATACTATGCATAGTTGTCCGTTGCCAATAACCACACCAAAGGTGCAAATTGTAACACCAAAAATATTGAATATATTCATTCTTCATAATGTTTCTATACATAGGGCGGGGGCCCTAGCTCGGTTGGCTAAGTATTTCCTATTGCAGGTAGCTGGTCATGAGTTCTAGTCTCCCCCATCCCGTGGTACCGGAGGGCGTGTCGCGCCAACGCCGCCGGTCACATTAAAAAGTTTACCAGGCGCGTTGCAGTTTATAGGGGGCCGTGCTATACAAACCCGATTTCTGCAGCCTAAAAAAAATAAAAATAAATAAATAATGTTTCTATACATCCTTTTCTTCTATAGATCTCTCTCCTTTTTATTTTTTAATTTAAATTAACAAGTAATTTCAAGAGAATCATTTTTTTAGTTGAAATGATGACAAGAAATACATACATATCAGGAATTTACAACAAAAAAACTAATGCTATTTTACATGTTAATCACATATATTTTAATTTTATCAATTTTTCTCTGATGTAACCCATTATCCTTAATATAGTTGCTTTAATCACTTACATTCAAATCTTCAACAATAACTTTACAAAACTATTATCATGTGTTGACTTAACATTTACCTAGTGAATGACATGCATATCACATATTATGTAGTCACTCATTATTGAACTATATATAATCCATATACTCAAAATATATTCTAAGATGATAATCATGCATTCTAGACTACATGAATATCCTCCTTTCCTATATGTCAAGTATAATTGAATAGAAAACAAGTAAAAAGTTTCCCTAAAAAAGAGTTCATATCTTTCAACATATGCACAAAGTTACTGGGATGATCAAGTCCAATAACAAGGTACAATAGAATAAAACATGGTAATATTCCTAGGTATCTTAACAATGATAGTAAACTATTATCATGCATTGAGTACTTTCATAGAGAAACATTAGGTCTAATATTTCCTTCATGTTAACACAAGAGAAAAGATTGGTTTAATTAAAATGACGATTTGAATAGACTAGTGTCCTATCATATGAGACTCAACAAGGCCATTGGGACCCCCAAACGATGGATAGAGACATTTTTATTTTACAACAAAGCAACAAAAAGAATTCAACAATTTCTGCCATTATATTTTCTTCATGTAAGGAGGTTCGTCAAAAGAAAAATCTATAGTAGTGATCCCAAGAAACCATATATAATCCTTTTGTTGGTCTTCCCATTTTTATCCACAAGCTAGTCCAATATTTGTTAATTTTCTTATGACACATATATCTAAAATGCAATTAGGCTTGAAATCTCTATAATTGAATTATAACCTTTGAGGACAATTCAAATCCTTCACTACATCTTTTAATATTTTTGAAACTATAGACTCTTCAAATGAAAATTTTAATATATTTGTTCAATCTAACCCACCTAAATAGTATATATATACATAACCATTTTCCAACCATGAAAGAGCTATGAGTATTTTAAATAATTACAGGTGGTTTCTCCCCTTGTAAAAATTTGACATGTCCCCATGTCTAAGGCTAAGAGAACTAAAATTGTGTTTTCTTAGCTAATGCAAGATGATAACTTCCAAATTATGTGATGTAAAAATAATTTTACAGCCTGTGGGTAATGGGCCCATAATGTAAGAAATCATAGTGTCAATTTTAAAGACATATCAAGCATGGTAATAGTATTTTCTCAAAATAGATAAAATCTAAATGAAAATTAGTTGATATGATTCTTATCTTAATTAATATGAAGACAACTTCCTTATATAAGAGGACACTAGCCAGATAAAATGTTGAGCTTAGCAATACTAAATATATTCTCAAGTTTATGTGAGATCTCATTATGCATAAATTGAGAGAGTTAGAAATGAAGAACACAACAAGAAGAATACTATAACTAATAAATGTAAACTAATCTAACAACGAAGTGACGAGGAAGAAAGAAGAACACCAACTTACTACAGGTCCAGTTCTCTAGCAATCTCCTCATGATCAAATTGCACCTACACACAAAGTAACAAAAAAATATTGTGGCTGTGTTTTGAGGTTTGCCTCAATCAAACTTCCACTTTGGTGTTCCCACCTCCATGGACAGTTGATAGACCACAAGATCTAGAAAAATGATTAAAAAATAGAGAGAATAGACACAAGATACTAGAGACCAAAGACAATGTAGATGCTACTCTACAAGTAAGATAATGCAACTAAACATATAAGCCAATATCACCTTCCATTCTACAAGCTCATCAAGCTGAGAGGGAAGGAGAGATCACACACTAATGGAGTAGAGCTATGACAACCTACAATGAAAATGGCGAACAACATCAAGAGTGGCATACAAGTGAATCTGAAGCTACGAGGAGCAGGAGAGAGTGATGGGAAGCAAAGGTTATCTAAGAGACAACTTGAGATAGTTGAAAATGTAGAATAGAGAAAGAAGTATACTATAACTAATAAATGTAAACTAATCTAATAACAAAATGACAAGGAATAATCAAGAAGAAGCCAACTTACTAAAGTTCGAGTTCTCAAAAAAGCTACTCACAAAGAATTACACCTACACACATAGTAACAAAAAAGTGTTGTGATTGTATTTTCAGATTTTCCTTAGTCAAACTTCCACTTTGGTGTTCCCACCTCCACAAATAGCTGATAGACCACAACATGTAGAAAAATGATAAATAAATAGAGAGAATAAACACAATATAGTAGAGAAAAATACAATCTAGATGCTACTCTCCAAGTAAGATAATGCAACTAAGCAAATAAGCCAATATCACCTTCCATTCTATGAGCTCATGAAAAGAGAAGGGAAGGAGAAGAAAAAGATCACCATGCTAATGAGTAGAGCTACGACAACTTGCTTTGGAAATGGCATAGGAGCAACAAGAGTGGTAGAAGTCTAATGGCGCTGAAAAAGAAAGAGAGTAATGGAAGCAAGGAGTGATAGAATGAACTAGAGGCTGATAGAATGAAGAGAGCTTGAGAGAGTTGGAAATGTAGAATATAGCAATAGGAAAAATATAACTAATAAATGTAAACTAATCTAATAGAAAAATGATGGGGAAGAAAGAAGAAGAGTTCCAACTAAATGAAGGTGCATTTCTCCTGCAGGTGTCTCATGATCATTTTGCAACTGCACACATAGTAACAAAAGAAATGTTGTGGTTGTGTTTTGAGGTTTGCCTCAATCAAATTTCTACTTTGGTGTTCCCACCTCCACAGACAACCAATAGACCATAAGATGTAGAAAAAGGATAAATAAATAGAGAGAATAGACACAAGATAGTAGAGACCAAAGACAATCTAGATGCTACTCTACAAGTAAGATAATGCAAATAAGAAAATATCACCTTCCTCTCTACGAGCTCATGAAGCTAAGAAGGGAAGGAGAAGAACAAGATCACCAAGAAAATGGAGTAGAGCTATGACAACCTGCAATGACAATAGCATTGCAGTAGCAAGAGAGGCATATAAGTGAAGTATGAAGCTAATAGGAGCAAGAGAGTGTCATGGAGAAGCAATGAGTCATAGAATGAGCTAGAGATGTGATAGAATGAAGAGAGAGCTTGCGAGAGTTGGAAATGTAGCATACAACAAGAAGAATACTATAAATAATAAATGTAAACTAATCTAATAGCGAAATGATGGGGAAGTAGGAGGAATGCCAACTTACTAAATGTCTAGTTCTCCAGCAAGCTCCTCACGATCAGATTGCACCTACACACATAGTAACAAAAAAAATGTTGTGGCTCTAATTTGAGGTTTTCCCTAGTCAAACTTCCCCTTTGGTGTTCCCACCTCTACAGATAGCCGATAGACCACAAGATGTAGGAAAATGATACATAAATAGAGAGAATAGACATTAGATAGTAAAAAGCAAAGACAATATATATACTACTATACAAGTAATATAATGCAAATAAGCAAATAAGCCAATATCACCTTCCTTTCTATGAGCTTGTGAAGTTAAAAGGAAAAATAGAAGAACACAATCACCAGGCCAATGGAGTAGAGCTATGACAATGGTGTTGGAGCAGCAAGAGTGGTGTAGAAGTGAAGTATGAAGTTGACAGAAGCAAAAGAGAGTGACGGAGAAGCAAGGAGTGATAGAATGAGCTAGAGAGTTGATAGAATGAAGAGAAAGCTTGAGAGAGTTGGAAATGTAGAATACGAAAAAAATAATATTACAACTAATAAATGTAAACTAATCTAAAAACAAAATGATGAGAAAAAAAGAAGAAGAATTCCAACTTACTAAAGGTCTAGTTTTCTAGCAAGCTCCTCATGATCATATTGCACCTACACATACAATAAGAAAAAAAAATTTGTGGCTGTGTTTTGAGGTTTACCTCAATAAAACTTTTGCTTTGGTGTTCGCACCTCAACAAATAGCTGATAGACCACAAAATGTAGAAAAATTGTAAAGAAATAGAGAGAATAGACACAAGATAGTCGAGAGAAAAGACAATCTAGATGTTGCTCTACAAGTAAGAAAACACAAATAAGAAAATAATCCAACATCACCTTCCTTTCTATGAGTTCATCAACTTGAAACGGGAAGGAGAAGAACAAAATAACCATGCCAATGGAGTAGACCTATGACAACCTGCAATGACAATGACACTGGCACAACAAGAGTGGCATAGAAGTGAAGTATGAAGCTGACGAGAGCAAGAGAGAGTGATGGACAAGCAGGGAGTGATAGAATGATCTAGAGAGTTGATAGAATGAAGAGAGAGCTTCAGAGAGTTGGAAATGCATAATACAACAAGAAGAATACTATAAATAATAAATGTAAACTAATATCACAATGAAATGACAAAGAAGAAAGAAGAAGAATGCCAACTTACTGAAGGTTCAGTTCTCCAGCAAGCTTCTCACACTTGGATTGCACCTACACACATAATAACAAAAAAAATGTTTTGGTTGTGTTTTGATGTTTGCCTCAATCAAACTTCCACTTTGGTTTTCCCATCTATATGGACAGCCAATAGATGACAAGATTTCTACAAACAATAAAGAAATAGAGAGAATATACACAAGATAGTAGAGAGAAAAGTCAATCTAGATGCTGCTCTACAAGTAAGATAATGCAAATTAGCCAATAAATGTAAGCTAGTCTAGCAACGAAATGATGGGAAAGAAAGAAGAATGCCAACTTATTGAAGTTTCAACTCTCCAACAAGCTCCTCACAATCAAATTGTACCTACACACACAGTAACAAAAAAATGTTGTGGTTGTGTTTTGAGATTTTCCTCAGTCAAACTTCCGCTTCGGTGTTCCCACCTCCACATACAGCCAGTAGACCACAATATGTAGAAAAACAATAAAGAAATAGAGACAATAGACAAAAGATAGTAGAGAGTAGAGGAAATCTAGATGCTAATCTACAAGTAAGATAATGAAAATAAGCAAATATGCCAATATGCCAATATCACCTTCCTTTCTATGAGTTCATAAAGCTGAGAGGGGAAGGAGAAGAACAAGAGCACCACGCCAATGGAGTGCTATGACAACCTACAATGAAAACGGCATTGGAGCAACAAGAGTGGCGTAGAAATGAAGTGTGAAGTTGATATGAGCAAGAGAGAGTGGTGGAGAAACAAGGAGTGATAGAATAAGCTAGAAAGTTGATAGAATGAAGAGAGAGCATGTGAGAGAGTTGGAAATGTAGAATATAGAAAAAAGAATACTATAACTAATAAATTTAAACTAATCTAACAATGAAATGATGAGGAAAAAAGAAAAATAATGCCAACTTACTGAAGAAGTAGTTCTCCTATAAGCTCTTCATGATCAGATTGCACCCACACACAGTAACAAAAAAATGTTGTGGTTGTGTTTTTGTAATGTCCCCTTCTCAACAGTGATTAGTGCAGATGGTTGTTAGCCTATTCCGGAGGCCCGTAGGCTAGTCGGAAACAAAAATTGGGGTTTCCTATCATCTAGGAGGATGTTTCAACATTTTTGTGAAGCTGGCACATGGAGTTTTGGATTTTGGATTGCGGATTCTTTTTGGGTTTTCAAAAAGCTTTGCAATGATATGACTTGCATGGAAGTTGGGCAACGTTTTAGAATTTACTGGTTTTAGTAAATTCTATTTTTAGTAGTGTTTCAGTTGGCAGCAACACAAAGAGCTTTTCACTTCAGGCAGTGCAGTGAGTATTTTTTTGTTTTGGGCTAGGAGGTGCAATTTTTGGGAGAAATTAATTATTTAGGTTATAAATGTTATATTTTCACCTTGGACCCCCTTGGCCTAGTGTTATAACTTTATGTTGTTTTAAAAAGGGGAATTTGAGGGTGGACACCTCATTTGGAGGTTATTTAATATTTCTAAAGTCAAAATATTGCCTTGAGGAGATGGACACCACTTTTGGGAGAAGGATGTGATTTTATTAAAAGATTTAACTCTTCCTTGAGTGGGGCGCCAACTTGAAGGAGGGAAAAAGTTAATTTAAAATTTAAATGTCTCCATGGAATTTGGGCACACTTTCTAGAAGCTTCTAGAGAATCATCTCAAAGTCTATAAAAGGAGGCAATTGCTCTCTCATTTCTCATCCATGAAGAAATTATAATGTTATGCTGTTGGAATGGTGACAAGTTTGCTTCAAGCAATGCATACCTCCTAGCTTGGACTTGGTTTCTTCCTTCAAAGATAGCAACTAGCTGAGTTAGAGGCTATTCTTTACACTAAAGAGCAGATTGAGCTTATTGCAATGGATTCTTTTGATGTTTTATGATGTCTTTTGGTGTGTTTTGTCAGTTTATAGGTTGTTGGTTTGGGTGTGGCTGAAGTAGGTTTTTATTCATAGCTCTCTTGGAAATTTTTGTTTGGTTTTGGGTAGTTGATAAATCAATTCCTTGGCTCAGGATGCCCCTTTGTGTGAGTTTTTGGAATTTATGGTGGAGTCATTGATTTTATCTTGTAGGTCATCCCTTTTCCAAGTCACAAATTTTCCTGGGAAGTCTTGGAAAGCTTTAGAAAAATAAATATCTTCAGTCTGTTGTAGTTTCACAGTCTTAGCTTGGTTGCTATCTCTCTAGGAGTCATATGCATTTCATTTCACATCATTTGGAGTAGTTTTGAGTGATTTATGAGCATTTTGGTGAGTTCATTAGTTGATGGTCTGTAGTTTTCAGTTTGCTAGTCTGAAATTTCAGTTTGTAGAAGATGGAGTTTTGGGGTGGGTTTTCATATTTAGTGAGTATTTGAAGGCTAGAGATCAAATAATAATATTATAGCTTCTTGGATAGCTTAACCATTGGCTTCTTGCAGGATTGATTCTAATTGTAAAGTTATTTCAGTAGTACTGATTAGTTCATATTTACACTCTGCTAATTTTCTATTGTATTCCCACTTTTAGTGTAAGAGGTTGGCCTTGCCGCCTTGTTTACTTTGTTTAAGCATTATCATTCCCACCATTGGTGGAAGATACATGCCTCATCATCTTGCATATTGTACTAGGGTCAGATTTCTTCCCTTCTTTACTTTCAATATTCATATTGATGATCGCTTGAGCTGTCCATTTACTTTATGTACTTGCACTCTTATTGTTGATTGGTTGTGTCGTCAAATCACTCCCGCTAAAATACAGGGTCGAGTTGCATAAAATTTACTTTCTAGCATTGTACTTTATTTAGTTTGGAGACTAACAATCCCTGACACCATATGCTCACACCTTGCCCAACATTCAGATCCTAGTGTAGGGTTACTTTTAGCAGTCACCAACATAGTTCATAAAATCTATGAGTACTCACCAAGTTGCCAAGTGCTTGTAGATATTTTTACCATCCGAGTATTAGCAAATTTAACTCATGAGTCTGTAGAGACGAGTTTCCAATGAAAACTCGCCAAGTATTTTCATGAGTACTCTCCAAAACTCAACGAGTCCATGGTGAAAAATCACGATGTAAGAAAAAATGTGCCAATGCAAGTAAAATGCGTGTTAAAATACGTCATTCACATTTTTTTTAGCTATGAAACCTTGCATTCTCCCCTCCACAAAAAAACAGATACAAGCAAAATTTTTTATATCATATTAGGAAGATTTTTTAGGTGAGATTAGGAAAAAAAATAGAATTTTGGATTTGCAACAAGTTAGTTCCAATTTTATTTTTATTTTTTTTAAGCATTTAAATTTGTAAATGATTTCTAATTTACAAAAAAAAAACCATGACGAACTCAGTTGAATGGCCAAAAATAATAAGCCACAAGAAATTTTCAAATTGTCATATTAAAACTGATTTCATATACCAATAATACTTCAAATTGATATATATTTTTTATCACTATTTTTTGTTGTTACCAATATTGTAGGTTAATATAATAACTATTTTTTAAACTCATTTGATACATTTTGCAAAAATATTGTTTTCTTTTAAGAAATTTTAGTATATTTTAAGTTGAGTTTTTGGCAACTTGAAAATTTTGGGCTTGCCAAGTACTCTTCGAGTCTGAGTCTACAAACTATGGTCACCAATGTTCTAATAGATAGTATTGTAAGAACTAAAGATAAATATGCAACTCGCTTTTCCATTCCTAGGGCTACTATCAAGACTGTAGGTCAAATATGACAATAGATTGCTCTCATGACAAAAAGAGGTGACTATCATGTTCTAGGGTGTTGTCCTTAATCTAAACCCTATATCACCTTTCCAAAGTTGTTTGAATAGTAGATAAAGTTATCATAAGTAAGTAAAATGGGGTTTCCCTAAACAACAATCATAATCTAAATATGTGTGGGCAGCAAATTAATAGTTAAAATGGTAGGCGTACAACCATGAGCACATTTTAATAGTCACAAACTATTAAGTTAGTCATAGCAATGTAAGTCAAGTTTAGTTAACTCTGAAAAGACCATTTTGATCATGCATGACTATTATAAAGAAGGCCTATCACAATATCTAGGTGTTGTTATAACAATCATTAATCATTTCCATGTCATAATTTTCATAAGAGTGAATATCAACATAATACACTATTCTTAATATCATTAACCATCATAAAATTATCTTTGGATCTTTGCATTAAGGTTATTAGAGACACCAAGTTATAGGGTTTTTTATGAAGGTAAGTGTGGCACAAACACTGTCACATAGTAATCAAATAGTGTCACATGACAATCAAGCACAAGTCAAAGGGATTAATGAGCAGTTAATCATTTTCGTACTACACAAATGTGAGGCAATTAAGCTTGAATATGTTGCTTCCATGAAAGAGACTATCATCAATATGAAGGGTGTGTTGATAAAAGGATGATGTAGTGGGAATAAGAAACTTCCTTGCATTGGCATCATTTGTTGTTGCAAACCCTATCGTAGAGTGTAAGATACTTTGTGATGGATTGGAGTAGATAGACCTCAGGGTTGTTTATCTTTTTCCAAAAGATTGATCTCCTTTTAGAAGATGTGGGATACACTTAGTATTTCACAAAAGTGTCCATCAACAAGTAGTTGATCCAGTGAGATGGGAACACGAGACCAATCAAGCAAGGTATGAACATGAAAATGATTGGGAAAGACACAAATGAGGCAACAATTGAGAAATTTATGATCATGCAAACGATCTAACGATTTAGAAGTGAGATTGATTGAGCAAGGTATGAAAGCGATATCAATAGTGCATGGTACAAGCATGATATTGATTGAGGGAAGAATGAATGTGACACTAATTGAGCAAAGTAAGAATGCAAGATTGATTGAGATAGAAACCTATGATCAAGAGAGGCCTTGAGGCAGGAGCATCAATTTCATGGTGTTTTTTATGCTTTAGTTTGGTGTTGGGAGTTTTTGTTGTGTTTGTAGGGGTCTTGAAAAATTCATTAGAATCATCTCAGGTGGTTTAGATAACTTTGCTAGGCCTAGATTTCAAATTATTTGATTTCCCGCCAAAACTGAAATTTGAATTTATAGATGAATTTTGGCTTTCTACAAGGATTGGGATTGTTCTCACCTCTTTTTTTTGGCTTTCCTGAGTCAAATAAAGTTTTATAAGGGACATGAGGACATGTGAGGGTCTTTTTGTTGATTTTTTCCTAGTTCTTGGTAGAAAAAATTGCACAAAGAGGCATAATTGTAAAGTTTTATGATATAGTCAATAGGGCTTTTGGTAAAAAAAGGAAATAAGATCATGCGTAAATGTTTCTTGTAAGTTTTTTTGGATGCTAAATCAATGAAGAACACACTTCAAGAAGCTGAGGAACAAGGATTTCATGAATACTCTATTTTTTTTTTTACAAATGGTGACAATTATTATGCAAAAATAGTAAAAGAATAGCCCTATACGGCCTTGTATGGACTTGGCATGGACTTGAAAGGTTTTTGCCAAATAGTGCTTTGTTTCCTTGTTTGAATGCAATTGGTTTCAGTCAATTTCATGGTATTTTTCTCAAATTATAAGGAAATTACTCTTAACTACACTATCCCCAATCTAGGGTTTTCAATGAGCTTTCAAAACCCATGACTTTTGATGCGATCTGTGAAAATATATGAAACTTGGTACTAATTTTATATAGGCCTATATGCACATGTTTCAAAAAGGAGGAATGGTAATACACTATTTTGTGTGATTTATGACATACATTTTGCTCTTGCTATCACTTGGCTCTGTAAAACCCTACTCTCTTTGAGGATTTATTGGAAATGCACTGTTTTGGATTAGCCATCACATGTTGGAGTTTGAATGAGGTTTGTAGGGTGTAATGGAATGGTTAAGAGCCTAAAGGTTTTCAACCCAATGATTTTTGATTGATTTTGAGAATTGAACCTAGAAGAATGGCTTGAAGAGTAAGTTTGCGGGGTAATAGTTGTTGTCATCATTGAATGATCAAAGGGTCTTGTAATTACTGTTGTCAAAACCACATTTTCATTTTTCTTGAGAGTCTATTAAGTTTGAAATAGCTTTCCCTTTTCATCATTATTGATATCAAAGCCAAGTTAAGCAAGAAAGTTAGGGTTAAACAAGAAAAATAAAGATGCCTCCAAGAAACACTAAAAGAATGGCAGAAAGGATAGCAACACAATTGGGAGAAGCCCTTGCTAGAGAAATGAGGGAGATGAGAGTCAGTTTGGATGCAAGAATTTATGCAGTTGAAGCTAACCAAAGAAGAGGAATGGTTACAGGAGATGTGAGTGACCAAAAGGAATAAATAGTGAATGAAGAACCTCAAGAAGAATCTCAAGAAAAGAGGGATGCTGATGAGTTGAGGATGGAAAGACTATTGAAGGAAATCAAGAGTGAAGGAACTAAGGTGAAGGTGGAACTCCTGGTATATGCAGGAGTTTGAATGGTGAAGAACTCCTTGATTGGATAGGGAAGTTGGACAAATACTTTGAATTGGAGGTACCTGAAGAGCAACAAGTGAAGTTGGCTAGGACCAAGCTGAAAGGTCATGCATCCCTATGGTGGGATTATGATTAGGAAGATAGGAAAAAGAGAGGAAAATCCAAGATTACTTCTTGGGATAGGATAGTTTTCAAGTTGAAGGGAAAATTCATTCCTAGTGACTACATGACTCAGTTGTATAGGAAGTTGCAAAATTTGAAACAAAAAGATATGGGAGTGAAAGAGTACACTTAAGAGTTTTATAAGTTGAGCATCACGTTGGGACTTATGGAGGATAATACAAACAAGATTTCAAGTTTGGAAGATACTTAAATGGGTTGAAGTATAGCCTACTAGATGAGTTAAGCCTCACAAGCCCAAAAACACTTGAAGAGTGCTATCAGCTAGCCTTAAAGACTAAAGAGAAGTTGAATAGGAAGCAAAAAAAGCATAATAGAGGTAGAGGAAGGAACTTCAAAGGTAGAAGTCCATATGTTGATAGAGGATAGTCACAAATAGATTAAGGAGAGTCAAGCATCACACAAGAACAAGAACTGAGTTCAAGAGGGTATTTTAGAGGAAGAAGGCCTAAATTTAGAGGAAAATTTGGACAAAGAGGAAGATTCAATGGCTTCACAAGGAAATGCTACAAGTGCAACAAATTTGCAGGTCATCAAGCTTGGGAGTGTCCAAAAGAGAAAGAAACTACCACATTTAGGAATGACAGGAGGACTCAAGTTGCTCAAGGAGGAGATAAAGAAAGTGTTAACTCCTCACCATCACTAGAAGAGCTAGAGATAGGAGAATATTTGCTGATGAGAAGGACATTGATCAAGGTTCCAATGGAGAAGGAGCCACCTAAAAGGAAGTCATTATTCAGGACTATTTGCAAGTTCCAAGGTAAGTGTTGCAAAGTTGTAGATTTGAGTAGTACTAATAATTTAATTGTTGTTGAAATGGTAGAGAAACTAAATTTGAAGAGATTACCTCATCCTACACCCTATAAAGTTTCATGGTTGAATAAGGGGCAGGAAGTATTAGTTAATGAACAATGTTGGGTAGAGTTTCAAATAGGAATGTATAAGAACAAGGAGTTATGTGATAAAATTGCAATGGATGTATGCCATGTGCTATTTGGTAGGCCTTGGCAATATGACAGAAAAAAAATGCATGATGGTAGGAAGAATGTCTATGTTTGGGAGAAGGATGGAGTCACCTACAACTTAGAACCTTTGAAAGAGGAATACAAAGACCAAAATGTTGGCTCAAGTGTGATGATAATGGGTGAAAAGGAGTTTGTAAAGCTAATGGAAGAGTAAAATATAGGTTTTACAATGATGATCAGACCTAGGACTATCATAACAACAACAAGCATTGATGAGTTACCTTGGGAAATTCAAGACATGTCGAAGGGTTATGCAGACATAGTTGTTGATGAAATTCCTAATACCAAAGCGGCCTATAAGATGACATCCAAACAAAATGAAAAATATCAGAAAACAAGTACAAGAATTTCTTGATAAAGGGTTAACATGGCAAAAAGTTGAACTATCACAACTATTACTAATATTAGATTCACAATACTAGGAAACACAATCCAAAATGATTGCTGAAAATTTCAATTTGGAGTCATCATATAAGAGGCAAAATGAAGAACTTGCTGGAATGAAACACAATAAGTAGTTGAAAAAATTGGAAACAAAACTTGCTCAGAAAGTTGTAGATGGCAGTCCTTTTGATACTACAAGTATCAAGGTTGGTATGAAAGAAACTAATGAGTGTGAGCTAGAGCAGATGAACACAACAAGAGTATCATCCAAGATTTGTAAAATTTTGTTAAATGCAAGGCAATTAAGCATTGAAGAATGTTAGATACCTAAAGAAAAGGATGATGTCAACAAAACTGCTACAAACAAACTTGTTTGGAAGGCTCAAGATGATAGGAATTTGGGTGCTACAAGAAACAAAGTTGATATGAAGAATACTAAAGAGCTAAATGAATCCATGTCAATGTAATATCTAGGTCAAGAGCAAGAAAGAGATATGCTCCAAAAATGCCTTGAATGTAAAGAAGCTGATTTGGACAAATTAAATAAGGGATGTGAGATACTTATTGCAGAGGATAGTACTATCATTGATTCCATCAAAGTGAAAGAATAGAGGACCAAGAAACTTGCTGAAAAGAATGGGAAAATTTATTTGTCATTGGTTTTTTTCCAAGAATTATCTAGAGCTGAAAACACAATTCAATACAAGGACAACATAAAATATGAGTTTGAGACTTTAGTTGCACAATTTAGTGATAAAGACTTAGTTGTTGAATCCATATTGTTAGAGAAAGTTAGAGATGCAGATAATGCAGCAAGGTCAAAGGAGGATCAACTTTTGGAAATGGATTTAAATAGCATGTTGAAGGAAAGTGAAAAGAAGCAAACTGAATAGCCATTAGAACGTTTGACAGAGGTGGATGACAACTTAGAGAATTTTGAAGAAAGACTCCACATACCTATTGAAATGAGAGAAAAAATGAGATGGCTCTTGAATTAAAATTTATTCATCCACATTACAAAAAAAACTATTACATAGTCTTGGCTTTCTAAGGCCATTATTCCCGTATGAAACAAATTACATGAATATAACTTCCGAAACCTAATTTATTTATTAAATTAACAATAGCATGTTAATTTATTTGTTTAAATATTTATGTCAAGTACTAAATTCTAACAATATCAGCTTAGCAAGTTGTAGGGGTCCAAGATAAATGCAAGAGCACCATTTTTCTTTTCCTTGGGAGTATGATGCAAGAGCATCAATTTCATGGTGTTTTTTATGCTTTAGTTTGGTGTTAAGAGTTTTGGTTGTGTTTTTAGGGGTCTTGAGAGATCCACTAGAATCATCTCAGGTGGTTTAGATAACTTTTCTAGGCCTAGATTTCAAATTATTTGATTTCCCGCAAAAAGTGAAATTTGAATTTCTAGATGAATTTTGGCTTGCATTAGGTGAATTTTGGCTTGCTACAAGGATTGGGATTGTTCTCAACTCTTTTTTTTGTCTTTCCTGAGTCAACTAAGGTCTTATAAGGACTATGAGGACATGTGAGGGTCTTTTTGTTGATTTGTTCCTACTTCTTGGTAAAAAAAGTTGCACAAAGAGGCATAATTGTAAACTTTTATGATATAGTCATTAGGGATTTTGGTAAAAAAAAGGACATAAGCTCATGTGTAACTATTTATTTTAAGTTTTTTGGATTCTAAATCAATGAAGAACATGCTCCAAGAAGTTGAGGAGAAAGGATTTCATGAATACTCTTTTTTTTTTTGACAAATGGTAACAATTTTTATGCAAAAACAATAAAAAAATAGTCATGTACGGACTTGTATGGCCTTGGGACGGACTTAAAAAGTGCTGGTCAAATAGTGCTCTATTTCATTGTTTGAATGCAATTGGTTTCATTCAATTTCATGGTGTTTTGCTCAAATTATAAGGAAATTACTCTTAACTGCACTGTCCCCAATCTAGGGTTTTCAGCGAGCTTCCAAAACACATAACTTTTGATGGCATTGGTGAAAATATATGAAACTTGGTACTAATTTCCTGTAGGAATATATGCACATGTTTCCAAAAGGAGGAATGGTAATACACTATTTTGTGTGATTTATGATAGACAGTTTGTTCTTGCTATCACTTGGTTGTGTAAAACCCTACTCTATTTGAGGGTTTATTGGAAATGCACTGTTTTGGATTAGCCACCACCTATTTGAGTTTGAATGAGGTTTTTAGGGTGTAATGGAATGGTTAAGAGCCTAAATATTATCAACCCGATGAGTGTTGATTGATTTTGAGAATTGAACCTAGGAGAATGACTTGAAGAGTAAGTTTGTAGGGTAATAGTTGTTATCATCATTGAATGATAAAAAATTCTTGTAATTACTATTGTCAAAACCACATTTTCATTGTTCTTGAGAGTCTTTTGATCTTGCAATAGGTTTCCCTTTACATCAAGCCTACTCAAGACCAGTTTGTTAGTTTTTATGATCAGATATAAAACTCATATTTTAATTCAAAAGACAAACACAAACACATAATATACCTTGGGAAAACCCTCCTCTTGAGGGAGAAAAACCCAACAATATATCGCTTATATATTGAATGATAAACAATAGTCTCCTTTACAATGAGGCCAATTATGAGCCCAAGAATGGCATCACAATCTGATGCTAACACAGATATAATATAATGCTTCTTGTTGATGACAAATTCAGCCTTCTACAATACTTCGATCTGTCCTTGCAATGTTCACACTTGAAGACTCTTGAATTATTCAATGAACTAGATATTAAAATGAATGAATTGCAATGAAGTAACATCAAAAATATATACAAGAGAGAAGGAGACGACGTGACTCTCCAATTCTTCATTTCGTCCTTCACAAGAGTCATGTCTTCTAGAAAATAAAGTCAACCTCCAAAAGATTGTGTCTCTTCAAGAAATTGTGCCTTCATGATGCTGGCTTTATTACCAATAATTAAATATTAATTTATGTGAGATGATGAAGCACCTCTTCATCAATCGTTGTCTTTCAAATTAAATAGTCATTTAGGCTATCATTTAATTTGATCTTCATAGACGGATTAGGGCTGGAAGTAGAAGCCTGACGCTGCCATGTAACATCAACACTCCCTCTTAGCTAGGGAGAATACTTCCAGCTGTATAAGACATATCACCTCATCATGATGTCAACCACAATGGCTACTCCCATATGTGGAAAAGAATCATATCACCTCATTGTGATATCAACCATCATGGCTACTCCCATGAATGGTAAATGTGCACAAGTGCCCATCATGGAATCACTCAACGTGATGTCATCACCTTATCGTGACGTTCACCATGGCTAATCCTAGAGGGTGAAAAGAACAAGTACAAGAAAATCGTCACAGACTCTCTCATGTGATGTCATGGAGTCACACACATGACATCCACCATGGCTATTCCCAGAGGGTGGAAACAAGGGCTTTCACCTCAAATCTCTCTCATAGAGAGAAATGCATTAACAAGGGCTTGCACCTCAAATCTCTCTCATAGAGAGAAATGCATTAACAAGGGATTGAACCTCAAATCTCTCTCATAGAGATAAATGCATTAAAAAATATCACTGATGCTGAGACTCCCTCTCAACTAGGGCTTCATTCTCCACCATACCAAGCTTATCTCGAAAGTACATAAACTTTATCCTAGAGAGAGGCTTGGTGACAATATATGTTGTCTGCTCATCAGTGCTAATATACTTCAATTGGATTGCTTTCCTCAATACCATATCTCTGATATAGTGGTATTTGATCTCAACATGTTTAGTTATGTCATGAAACAATGGATTGACAGAAAGCTTCACACAACTTTGATTATCACAATGAATGACAGTTGGCTCCATTGATTGTCCAAAAAATCCTGCAAGGAGCTTCCAAAGCCACACTACTTCTTGAGTTGCCACAAAAGTTGCAGTATGCTCAGCCTTTGTTGTGCTTAGTGCCACAGAAGACTACTTCTTGCTACACTAGGATATCATCACAGACCCCAAACTGAAGCAACATTCAGAGGTGCTCTTCCAATAAGTAACACACCCTACCCAATCAAAATCAGAATACCCATGCAACTTCAAGTCCACATCAAAAGAATATCTCAAGCCATACCCAACTGTGCCACACAAGTATCTCAAGATATGCTTTTCTGCAACTAGATGTATTTTACTTGGTTCACACATGAACTGACTAAGTGCACTCATTGCATAGAAAATATTTGGTCTTGTATTGACTAGATACAACAACAATCCAATCAACTGCTTGTACATCATGGGATCCACCAGATCTGAACTAGCTGCAACCTCTTTTAACTTTTGCAAATTGGTCTCCATAGGTGTAGACATTGATTTGCAATCCATCATTCCAAATCTCTTCAGAATGTCAATTGTATACTTCCCTTGACTCAGAATGATCTCATTCGGCTTCTGCCATACTTCTAAACTAAGGAAGTAATGCACGTATCTAAGATCCTTCATTTCAAATTTAGAAGCTAACTCCTTGCATTTGATAATGAGGTGATCTTCTCCAATAGGAATTAGATCATCAACATAGACAACCAAGATCAATGCTTTGCCATCAATTACCTTGAAGTATAGGTTTGAATCAACATCATTCTTGGAGAAGCCCAAGCTTAATAGGTAATGATCAATTCTTTTGTACCAAGCACAAGGAGCCTGCTTAAGGCCATAAAAGGCCTTCTTCAGCCTGCGAATGTATGATACTCCTTCCCATGAACCTTAAAGCCATCAGGTTGCTCAATATATACCTATTCCTCGATTACACCATTTACGAATGTTGTGTTCATGTCCATTTGGTGAATCTTCCATCCTTTAGATGCTATAATAGCAATGATGGTCTTGACTAATGTATACTGAGCAACTAGAGCAAAGGTTTCCTCATAATCTACTTCCTCTTTCTGAGAGAATCCTCTAGCCACAAACCTAGCCTTGTACTTCTCAATGCTCCCATCAACCACGTGCTTGATCTTGAAGACCCACTTAGAAGAAACAATAGATTTTCCTTCAAGTCTAGGTACGATGTCCCAAACATCATTCTTGAGGATGGATTGATACTCTTCAGCCATAACATCTCTCCATACTTGTTGACTAGTAGGTTCCTCAACACTGGAAGGCTCTGACTCAATGATTTGACTCATTAATGCAGCATAGCTTGAAAACTTATGAGGTCTCTTGCTTTCTCTGAATGTTCCTCTTGGGGTTGCAAATCTTTCTGCCTCTTGCATTGTTTTCTTGGCCCAAACAGGTCTCTTATGACCAATCACAATGTCTCTGGACCCATCAGTAGGTTCCAAAGGCTCAACTGGATCATCATCTTCTTTAGGATCAATAGCCCCCCTCTGAATCTCAGGAGTATGGTCAACTTCCATAACCTGAGGAGACTCTTGATCTTCATTGTATATCTCCATATGAGTTCCCTTAGATCTCTTGAATGCAACCTCCTCTTCAAATGTAATATCCTTGCTGATCTCAATCAACTTCTGACCTGGAATGTAAACTCTGTAGGCTTTTGAAGTCTCATTGTAGCCCACAAAAATTCCCTTCTTTCTAGATGGTTCCAACTTTGTCCTTTTATCTTTAGGTACATGAACATACACTAGACAACCAAAGATCCTCAAATGACTTACTTTTGGCTTCACCCCTATGAATGATTCTTCGGGAGTGGGTGATCCCACAATAGTGGTTTACAATTTTTGGCCAAACTGGACACTGAAATTATTATTTTTAACTAAATCGTCACATTTGGGCACCTATAGCAGCTAAACTATGGGGAATATGAAAATGATGCAAACTAGAGTCTTGTCACATTTTGTCTATAGATTCTAAAAATATTTTTCAAAAATTTTGGAATCAGATTGTACTTTCTTTTTCCATTTCCCACAAAAACTAATTTTTTTCAAAAAACAACATTTTTAAAAAGTGATGCACACCGTATAACACATAACTTTTTTTCCATGAAGGATAAAATTCTAATTCTTTAGAATTTAGATTTTTAACTCTGATATCTAGTGCTTCCACTTAGTTAGATAGCCTTTTATTGAATATTTTTTCTTTAATAAATTTTTGAAGTCAAACCAATTACAATTCAGACATAGCTCGACCGTATAATGTGTAACTTTTTTTTGTATATATTGAAATTCAATTATTATTTTTTTGTTGGATCAAGGACTTCAATATCTGGTGCACTCATATTTTTCAAAAAAAAAAATTGATAATCTACTATTTTTCCATATGTGCAGAACATAGACCTTCATTTTCAATGAAAAACCTATGTTTAATAAAAATAAAAAAACAAGTACAAAATAAAACCAAAACATATTAAATTTATATTTGTTGGATAGCTCATTCTAAGGACTACTTGATTCCAGTTGGGTTTGTAAATATTCCTCCATTTTCATCCTCAACCCAAGCTTCGAAGCGTAAAAAAATAGGTTTTTGTTGTGAACAAGGTCAATAATTAGGGAAAAGGGGGGTTCGCTAGAACCAGGGGGTTCTAGTGAACTAGGGTTCATTCGAACCCCCCTCAATATGAATTTTCCTTTTGTTTTTTAGGTGGCAAATGTGGGCCCAGTAATTAATTAGGTTCGTTCGAACCCTAGTTTGATTGAACCCCTCTTTGGTTCGGTCGAACTTATAGGTTCATTTGAACCCCTAAAACCAATTTTTTTGCCATGGGGTCATTTTTTCTCAACTTTCCTTCCTCCATCAAATTGTAAACCACTATTGTGGCTTCACCCGAGTCATGTTTTCCAAAATGCGGTGAGGGCTTCTATTTTGAACATAAACAACTATCCTAGATCTTCATCCCAAAGAAGGTTTGCAGATCTTGATCATGAATCATGGCTTTGGCTACTTCTACAATAGATTTTTTCTTCCTTTCTGCAACATCGTTCTGTTGAGGATTGTAAGGGCCACAAAACTCCCTCTTAATCCCCACTTCAATTTGAAAATTACGAAATATTTCGGAGATGTATTCTCCTCCATTGTCGAATCTCAGAACTTTGATCATCTTCCTAGACAAGTTCTCTACTTGAGCTTTAAATTCTTTGAACCTCTTAAGTACTTCCTCAAATTCTTTTGATTTCAAGAAATAAATCCAAGTCTTTCTAGAGTAGTCATCAATAAAAATAATGTAATACAAGAAACCACTCAAAGAAGCAACATACATTGGACCACATAAATTAGAATGAATAAGATCTAGAATACATTTAGATCTACTTCCACTACTATGAAATGGACCTTTAGTATTCTTACCCAATGTGAAACCTCTGCAAGTTCCTTCATGCTCCTGGTTGAGTTTCGAAAGGCCCGTGACCATCTTCTCCATGGTAGGTAGTGCTCTAAAGTGAAGGTGAGCAAGTCATCTATTCCAAAGCTCACACAAAATTGATGAATCATGCAACAAGGCTTGAAGTGGATGAGTGAAAAGTCTATAGAGACTGTCATGTCAAACTCCAATCACCTGAGCAATCTTGATATTTGAGTTCTTTGTCCATGCAAGAACTTTACCTTCTGAGAATGCAACTTGGTACCCCTTGTCCTCCAAGGCTGAGATAGAGACAAGGTTTCACTTGATACCCAGAAAAAATAGCACATCACTCAATTGTAACAAGATTCCTAAATCTAATTAAAGAGAGGAGTTCCCAACACCCTTCACAAAATAGCTAGCATCATCACCAATAATGACTCGAACACTAGAATCTCTCTCCACCAAATCAGATAGATGCTCTTTAAATCTGGTAATGTGGTGAGAGGCACCACTATCAATCAACCAAGTATTGTTTTCGGTAGGCACATTGCTTGATAAAGAAGAATAGAATAGAAAACCACTTGAATCCTTCTGTAGAGAGATCTCACCCACATCTGCAATTGAAGCCTATTGCTTAGGTCTAGTTGGACAATCCTTTGCATAGTGACTAAACTTGTCACATCTAAAACATTGAATGAGAGAGAAGTCCTTCTTCTTTTTAGATGTAGGGGCACCATCTGATCCTTTATCTCTATTCCTCTTGAAATAGCCTTTCTTCCCTTCTTTTCCTTTCTTCTTTGAGGATTGAGCGCAAGAACATGAATGTATTCATTTGTAGAGCTTTGACCAATGTCTCTCATAGCCAACCTTGATTCTTCTTGAATACAATCACCCTCAAATGATCAAACTTAGGAAGTTTTTGATCTCCCACTGATTCCTTGAATGAATGGCTCCCAAGATTGAGGAAGACCATTGAGAGCCAACATAGCCAAATCCTTATCATCCACCAAATGCCCAATGGTAGAGAGCTGATTTATCAACTTGGTAATCTTCATGAAGAATAAGATGACAAATTCTCCTTTCACCATTTTGATATGATGAAGTTGCTACTTTAATGCAAGAGCTCGACTTGTGTTGTTGATATCATACATCTCCTCCAGGGTCTTGAACATGTATCTTGCTATTTTTAACTTGGAGATAATAGGCACAATATGATCTTTCATAGAATCAACCAACATATTTTTCACCTTAGTTCCATTTCTCTTCCATTGAGACTTCTCATTCTCATTGGTTGGTTCAGGAACTTCGCCTTCTATGAACCTAGCTAACTCATTTTCTTCCAAGGCGAGCATGACTCTAAACTTCCAAGATGTGAAGTTTGATGTGCCCTCAAGTCTATCTTCGTTCTTGAGCCCGTTCACCATCTTGACAATAGATGCAATCAAGGATGAGAATAAGAGTGGAGGATAGCACTACTTGACTAAATCTGATCACGATCTTTCTTATACCTGCTCTAATACCATGTTAGTTTTTTTATGATTAGATATAAAACTCATATTTTAATTCAAAAATTAGACACACAAACAAAAAATATACCCTGGGAAAACCCTCCTCTTGAGGGAGAAAAACCCAACAACAATATATCGCTTATATATTGAATGATAAACAATAGTCTCCTTTACAATGAGGCCAATTATGAGCCCAAGAATGGCATCACAATCTGATGCTAACACAGATATAATATAATGCTTCTTGCTGATGACAAATTCAACCTTCTACAATACTTCGATCTATCCTTGCAATGCACTTTGAAAACTCTTGAATTATACAATGAACTGGATATTAAAATGAATGAATTGCAATGAAGTAGCATCAAACATATATACAAGAGAGAAGGGGAGGACGTGACTCTCCAAGTCTTCATGTCGGCCTTCACAAGAGTTGTGTCTTCTAGAAAATAAAGTCGGCCTCCAAAAGATTGTGTCTCTTCAAGAAATCACCTTCATGATGTCAACCTTATTACCAATAATTAAATATTAATTTATGTGAGATGATGAAGTGCCTCTTCATCAATCGTTGTCTTTCAAATTAAATAGTTGTTTAGGCTATCATTTAATTTCATCTTCATAGACAGATCTAGGCTGGAAGTAGAAGCCTAACGCCATGTAACATCAACACGATTGAGATAGAGACCTCTATGAAATTGATCAAGCAAGGGACCTACACAATGTTGATTAAGCAAGTGACAAACACAAGATCAATCATGAAAGGTACGAATGTAAGACCAATCCAACAAGGGAACTATGTGAGACCGATCCACCAAGGGACCCACATGAGCCTAATCAACCAAGGCACATTCTTAAAACCAACCAAACAATGATTGAATATTAACAACCCATTTACTATTGTTAAGATGGAATGTTGCTAGGGCCCTATCTAGCAAAGTATCTCATTAAATGATTGATAAATTCATCGTCATCATAGTGTATACATAATTAAGAATTCAAACAAACATAATATTTGATCAACAAAGAGTCCAAGGATAGAAGAAAGCACTAAACTTTGATGAGTTGGCATACATATTTTGTTAATCCTATTATCCAAAGACAACAGATAACAATATTTCCAACCCATGGTAATACCAAAGATCTAGGCAACCAATTAGTAACCGCCACTTCTCCTCCAAGCTCTTCTCACCCTCTTTTGAGTTGTTCAACCATTTTCCATCATACAACATGGAGAAGCACTTGCTCATGCCCTTCCTTCCCATGGTCTACCAAACTAGCCGCCACTCCTCCATCTCCAAGGCCTACAATATCTTATGAAAATTTAATTTAATTTAAGTATATGGTCAGATGGAAAGTATTTTTTTATTGGCAACGGAAGACTTTTTCCAGCATGAGACAAATATTCAAACAATTATTTGGACTTGCAAGTCCATTCAAAAAGCCTATTGACTAATCATACCACAACTCCAAGTGTTACAATAGGGGAAAATTTATAGAAAATCAGCTCTTGTGTAGTTTGGTACTACCAGGCCCTTCGTAACAGTGAACTTTTAACAGTTATGTATAGTATGAGTGTTTTTGGATTAAAATGTGTATGCTTTTTTTTAATCCAAAAAAAAGCATACACAGTTTAATCCAGAAACACTCATACTATTCTTCATGGACTGTGGAAAAATTATACCTACAATAGTTATGTGGTTTAGCACTATCAGGCATTCTATTAAGTGATATGGTTTTCTGTTAGATTTTGATGGGTATTTTGCTTTTAAAAGCCATGACTCTCTGTTTTCCTAGGCTATTTTTGTGCTCTTCTCTAATGAGTACTATGTACTGGGTTTGCAATTCATTCAGCTTCTTCATTTAAAATAAAAATTTAGAGTTGGGCCTTAGTTTGAAAAAACTCGAAAGCTAAGGAAATTGGGAAAAAGGAGATCATTAAGAAAAAATAGACTTACTGAAAACTGCAAACTCTCCATTGAACATGCAAAAATATCCTTCTATTCAGTAGTTATTGTAATTAAAGGTTGTTTTAAAACACAAAAACAGGAAAAAACAATAAACCACAGCAGAAATTATGAGTAAAATTAAACAGAATGGAAAAAAACCTTCAGTCAAAGTTATGCCTAAAATTAAACAAAATAGAAAGAAGAAAAGTATAGAAAACTAAGCTGCACTATACAACATATACTTTGAAATAGTAGCACAAGACACAGGACTGTCAAACAGACCACAATGTGAAGAGAGTATCAATGGCCTACAAGACAACATGCTACAAAGATGTCAAATCATGTATTCATCCAAGGATCTAATGTGGCCAACTTATAGCAGTATGAATATTAATAAAGAAAATTTACAAGTTATGTTTAATAATTATTAGCTAGTAAAGAAATTACAAGAATTGTCACCGCAAGAGAAGAAAACAGAGTTCATTTAGCTAGACACAAGGAGCTTAAAACCTAGGAAGAAAATTTGCGGCCCTCCTGCTTCAAGAAAAGGTCCATGTAGTTCTTCATGGCATTTCGCACTATGACCTCCACCTCTACCTTGTACTCACATATTCACTCTCAGTGTCAAATCCACCTCCTCCATCTTTGCCTCCACAATCCTAAGTGGAAAGGTGATGAAAAGCAATGATGATTGTGTGAAGAAAGCCCTAGTTACAATTTGAGAGAGTTGCATTGCTCCTGCAAATCATGGCCTCCATTGCCACTGTTGTCACCATTCTCGTCAACACTCCATTGGGCAACCCCATGGCTATAAATTTCATGGATGAGCAAAGAAGGAGCATCTTCGAGTGCCCTAGGCATAATGTTCTACAGTGCTACAAAATTACAAATTCAAGTTGGCAGAGTTCCTATGGCTAAGGAAGGTGGTCTATTGTTCCCCATTCCTGCCTTTGAAAGGCCAAAGCTTCATGTGGAACAGTGCTAATATATTTGGTATGGGCTTTATGCAACCAAGTCAATTTGTTCAGCTGCATGGAACTTATATTAATTTGTTTTCTTAATGTATTGTCCTTTAACATATTGTACCTCTTATCTAGCATGTTAATTAATTGTTTCTTATATCTATCATGCAAATGTTTGCCCTTTTACTAGGTTTTCCAAAACATTATTTTTGGTTAATTAATATTTGAAATCTGTTTTCCATATGTTTCTTTGCTATTTCAAGTGTTTTTGTTCATGTGTTGGTTTTTTGTGTTTATAGTAGTGGATCTTATGAAGGAAGGATCAATTGTAGTCTTATACAATAAAAAGACTAGTATGTTTAGAGGATCTATGCATCTTGTTGTTGATAAATGGTGTAGGATTGAGATAACTGACTTGCAGATTTTTTTGTGAAAGAGGACAATAGTCTATCTCTTGTTGAGTATGAATTGATCAATGTTTGAGAGGAGTAGACGGATAATTCTCATAAGGGATAAAATATTTCCTTTCAATATTACAATTATGCTAGTATCAAGATGTAAAACATGAATTAATAGAAATATGGCATGCAGATCGTATTGCTCTATGGTGACATTTCTCAGCTTCGTTTGGAGTTTTACAAATTCACTTTTCTAGTAGCAATTTTGGGATCAAGTTATAATGGGATTATAATAAGATCATCACAAGAACATTGAGCAAAGTGGGAGGGAAAAGGATTTTGGACATTATTTCGGACTTTCTTTTCACTAAATGTTGTTGAGATTAGTTTGAGGACATCCTCCACAGGAAGAATATTTTATTTTTTCCTCTATTATATAAGTGATGCAAGATTATGGTAATAGCTAATCTTTTTTCTGATGATATTGATCATCCTGTTCTTCCACCTAAGACAATACCTGACCATAATGAAAAGAAACCCGAAGACAAGGATGAACATGATAAGATTCCAGACCCAAAATCCAAAAAGTCAAATGACTGTGATGAGGATGTACCTATGGAAATTGAGGATGCAGATGCAAAGAAACTAGAGGTATGAGCCCAAGAAAATTGATGATTCACAATCTCCAAAACCTGCTGATAAGTAGAGACTGGAGTTCACATCGTCCTTTCCCTACAATTCAAATGACGCCCCCATTTGCATGTCTACATTTATCAAAAGACTCAAAACCATGAAAATCTGTGTATAGAAGCTGAAGCAACTCAAACATATTATTGTTTTGAAATTTTTACAGTCATTCGTTGTTGGTATCAAGCTGGCCACTCACAAAACACCATTGGTGACTAACTTAATTCAACGGTATAACTCATATTTAAACTTCTATGTCAAATGTAGAGGAAAATTAATACTTACCATTGGCTAAATTATTATTCTAAATAATATTTATGAGTTTTGCTTCAATTTATGTAACATAGATTTCCTCCTATATTCAATGTGCATAAGAAAGGTCCAAATTACTTGAAAATATTACAAAGACAGCATAAAGTCAACCCCAAGAAACCATGATAAACGAGCGATGGCTATGAAAATTGATGAGACCAAGAAGAGAAATGGGAGACTCCTAAAATTACTTTGAAGGCACCAGGTTGTGGTAAATGGAAAAGACCTCTGAAGAGGAAACCTACCCTTAGAAGCATTAATAACAGTTTTTCACATCAAAATTTGTTCAATGTGTCATACTAGACAAGCCATGGCAGGAAATATAAATAAAAATAACATAAACAAAATCTAATCCTGACAGTGTCGCCTGTAACATTTTAGCTATTGCAAAAAATGAGATAAAAAATATTAATAGTTGATATACATTACCTGGAAGAAAAAGCATCTGTTCTGCCTCACCAATTCCTTCGACATCGCCTCCTCTGCTCTGCCTCTCTCATTCCTCTGCTGCCGCCATCGCTTCCTTTGCTTTGTGTCCCTCATTCCTCTGTTGTCACCATCAAAGATCCTTGGCCAACGGTACAATTAAAGATATGCATATCTCGTATATCGTCCTCCCTCGTGCGAAATAGTCGTTCGGTTGGATATGAACGAGATGATGTTCAAAAAAGCTGACAGTTTTTCCAGTTGCGAGGGATTAAGGGAGCAACCTATTAAAATTTTATTTACACCGAAAAAAAAATTCCCTATTAAAAAAATAGGGGAGAGGACCCAGTACCTCAGCATGTTTCAATAGTTTTGATAGTAGTTGTTTATATAATGTCCAATATTTTTATCAATTTTGGACCAGTAATTGTGACTTTAAAGTTGTTAGTGTTGATGATGGCTACCCATAATTAAACAAAATGTATTCCTTTGATCTAGAAAGTAGCCAATCATGTGATTCCACATCAGTGCTCAATAAAACATGCTGTGAATGCACAAGTATTGGTCTCACTTTTTTTTTGGGCCTTTTTGGACACCTCGACAAAAAGCGTGCTAATGTGGCATCATATTTGATGATGTGGCCCTGAAACCTTAGTTATAAGCAGGGGACTTGCCAAGTAAGCTGCTGTAAAAAATTGGGAGTGATTTAAAATTTCCACGTAGGATAATTAGAAGTGCCAAGTTAGGGTGCACAACTACTGAGTCCTCTCCCAAGTGTTTTGAGATTTAATTATTTTTTTGACTTAAGGTATGCATCCTCTGAATCATGCTATATGTTTACACTTGTGACAGGGATTTGGGTTGATAAAAGAAAACATTTATTTAAGAATTTAGATGTTTTATTCTTTTGAATAGAAATTTGAGATGGTGATAGATTAAAGATTGAGTGAAATAAGAGAAAATTAAAGTGAAACTTAGGTCATAGAAAGAGTGGTACAGAATGTATTAAATGTGTTTTTTTTTAATGTATAATTTTAATGGGAGACAATTTTAAGATCTTTTGATTTTTAAATGTGAAAATGCACACTCATAGCATACATGTATATGAAAAAATAAACATGTATTTAAAATAAATATATAGATAATGAAAAGTAATTATATAAACTACAAATTACATCCAAAGGTTCAATGGACATGCTGATATGAGAAGAAATTGTAGAAATTGTAAGATGAATGTTTTGTTTGTAGAATCTCATAAGAGTTCATTTGACACGGTTATTATTGAAAAAAATATTTTAAAGTTTCCTTGATACAAGAAATTATGTTTTTATAGTATACAATGAGGATAACGAAATGGATTTCTAAGAATTTTGTGTTGACATTATTTGAAGACACTCCTCTTATTTTACATGGACTTAATACATATTTTTTCTACTTGTGGGTTTACTGTCAGAATTGGAATGCATGGGAAATGTGTAAATTAAGCAGTATTCAAACTTGTGACACCATTGTGAATGTAAGACCCTAGTAGTTTATGTTTCTAATGTCAATTATTGCTTTATTAAGTGTGAAACCTTATGCTTTATGGATTAATAGGGCTGAAGCAATCTTTTGCATAATTCTCCAATGTAACACTTAAATTTTATGAAAATAAATAACTGTAAATTAGATGACCAACTCTCATTTTTGTTCTACAAAGGCAACAACTTTGCTAAGAGCACTATTACTAAGTTTAATTGCAACCCATAAATTTTAATTATAAAATAACTTGTTGCTAGATGCACAACACCTTTGCCTCTAGTTGTTCATCACCATTTTCCTTATCTCTTCTTCACTCAACAATGCACCATGCTAAGGGTGTGACTTTTGATGTCAACATTTATTTGTTATGTACTACAACCAAATCATTTGTAGCAAAAAAAATATATTGGAAAATAAAATGTATCAAGTATTCACTAGCAAAAAAGAAAGTATTGGTGCATGGCATGAGGAGTTTTCAATTATATGTTAGTTTTACCTTGGCATTCCTTATATTTGAAAGGAGGTTGTGAAAGTTTATTTAGGTATGTTCATCCCAATATTATCAAAAAACTATTTCCAATGTATCCACTATCTAGAAGTCACTCCAAAGTGTTGTCCCATATGATGACCTCACATACATTAGAATGTCCCTTACAAATGGCACTTATCCCAAGTTGGCAACTAACGCAGCTAATCAACTAGTGAACAAACTTTGATTGTGATATGGGAATGTTTTTGTGCAACCTATTATCAACTTCTTACAACATTGTTGATCAAATGAAGTTCATTTCATCAATTATAATGTAAATGAAATACATGTTTTAAAAAGTTGTTAGAGCTTGACCTTGAAGAAGGTTAATGCCTTTATTAGTATGTGAAGTGTTGTATGAATTGTTGATGCATTAATGTTGAAAGCAGTCACACTTTATGGGACAAGAAATAATAAGGGTGTTTGTGCACAAGGAAAATTTGTAAAGTGTTATCTAGATGTCATCAAACATGTATAAATTTCTTATTCCAATATTACCTTGTATAATCATTTGAATTGGTGGTTGCATTCCTAATTGAGAAGAATAAAATCATAATAATGTCAAAAGTATTTTGTTATCTAAAAGAAAGATTGACTAATGTGACATGTGTACTGGTTTCAATTTGTTTTACTTTGTGTGTTGAATGGTTGGAGTCATATAATGCAATAATATTCATAATCAAGGAAGGTGCAAATGTAGTGGAAATCCAAAATTGTGCATTGTGAATATTTTGGAATTTTTAATGCAAGTTACAACTAGAAAAGAGAATCCTCTATATGTGTATCACCTTTACTTTTATGTCAAAAATTGCACTTTATCTAGGATTTAATCTATGAGTCAAGGTATTTTTTGTATTTATGAATATGTCTTATGTACAAGAATCTAGCATCATTAATTGTGTCCTTTTGTTCTCAAATTCTCCAAAATCTCTGCTATTTGTTATTTCTTGTGCATTTATAACTTTTGAAACTTGATATTTAAAAGTATATTTACATGATTGTCATTATATCACAAGAGGACATGCTCACCTAATTCAACACCCAAAAAATTAAGTAAACAACCAAGCATAACATTATTTAGTCATATAAATTCTCCTAGAATTAGTATATAGATCTAGGTTCATGTTATTGTTCCAATCTAAAAGTGTCTACTAGTGTGTTCCTTTGTAAAATATGAATGATTTTTAATGTTATATGATGTCTAAGATTAATTCAATTGAATACCTTTAAATATAGTGCCCAACAAAACTAATATAAATCTATGCTAAGTTGTCCCTAGGTGGGAAAGGAATAGGTAGTAATTGGCAACTATTCTAAGTTGACAACAACCATAATTAGTTAACAACTAAGCAATATTTAATTATGATATATGGAAATTTGTTTTATATAAGTTTTAATGACCCTAGTCCAATAAAGTTCATTTCATCAAATATAATGTAATAAATAAAATACACATTTTTGAAAAGTTGATAGATCTTGACTTTAAATAGGTTTCATGTATTTTCTTAGTATGTGAAGTGTTTCATGAATGATTGATGCCTTAATATTGAAAGAAACCACACTTGATGAATTGAGCAACATGTGTGTTTATATGTGGGTAATATTTGTAGTTAGTACTACCTTTTTTAGAAAAATGTCTCAACCTTGCATTACTAATGTTTTTTGAATATATTTTTTATGCACTTGTTATTTCATCTTCTAGTCATTTTGTCTTCTTGTGGGAGAGTTCCAACATCCCATTTGGAGGATGACTAGATTTTGTCTTTAGTGAGTTTTTGGCCTCATATGAGGAGGTAGGTGTCCCACTTTGAGATGGAATAGTTTAGCCACATTGTTGATGTCCAAATTGATATGGTTCAACATAGGTAGAATAAGATTACTCGAACTCTCCTAAAAATATAACAAACCTAATATTTATTATCTCCAAGGCATTTAAAGTTGGTGTGGTGTGTATGATTTTATTTTAGCTTTAATTCAAGGAATTAGTTAAAATGCTTGAATAGGATTATAGGCAGGTATGTTTTGTATAAGGATTTGATAAGTAGTATTGGGTTAGAATACATACTAATGAAATTGTGATGCAATATTGTCAGGGACCTTATACATTATGTATTTCATTTGTTATAAACCTTTAAATGCTTATAAATTTGACTCCCCAATGGATATATGGCACTGATCTAGGTTGCATTCATTCGTGTGATTCAATATTAGTTTTTCTTTGCCTGGAGCTTGCTATAGATTATAAATCAATGACTATTTTATGTATTATGGATTGTGTTGTATTCATCCCATGCTCCATATAGTTGATATTGTTGAAGAATAGCCTATTCTATTCAATATTATCTTATTGTGTTGAGCTATTAGGTGGGATTGTCTGTTATTATTAATGTTGTTTATGATAATGGTGCAGAGGTTGTAAACACATTAAGGTATTCCCCTCCTGGGTCTTGCAAAGCCTGAAGTGTAGGAGGTTATTTTAAAGTCCTCGTCAGTTGGTCCAGGTCCTTTGAGCTACCCTTGATTGGAATTGGAAATTCCATAGGTAGATTAGAAGACCAACTTGGTTAACAGCGTAAAAAAGTAACCAACAAATTCAATGGAAGCTTTCAGCTTCAATTATTTTGCTAATATGTTTGTGCAGTGTGCAGGAACAAGTATAGTATAATCTGATCATTTTAATCAAAAGATAGTGTTATGGGTGGTGTGAAATGTGGCTCCCACAAGGGTTGAGCCTAGCTCATAAACATTAAGAAGCAAATCAAACCATATGTATTGATAGTTGATGCAATGCAAGGATTTGGGGCAGAATTAAACAACATCAATAGAATAACTTTTGAAACTACAAAAATACAATTTTCAGAACAACAAAGATATAGAAATGTAAAAGACCATGCTACAGGATAATGCATTCATCATGTTGTTGCTATAGGGAAATACATAAGTTTACAAATCTAAGAGCAGCATATGATATTCATTGCAAAAGAATGACAATGGGTAGGCATACATGATGCCTCATAAATCAATCATAAATAACAACTAAAACGAAAAAGGAGTAACAGATTTAAATGCATAATCAACTATCAAGCATTTACTACACTGGAATGTAATAGCAAGACGGAGAACAACTACTGAAGTAAATACAAGAACCAAGAAGCTATGTCATAAAATGCAACTTAGCATTATCATCAAGAGGATGTCTAGTAATTTGCAATTTACATGTTTTTACAATTCTTTTATCAAAGACAACAACATCAATGTATTTGTAGTCACACCATAAATTTGATCAAGAATTATATCATGAATATCAAATGACAATAGCAGTGATGGAAATGAAAGGTGTTGATCATGCAGTCGCTAGGAAAAAGCTCATAATAGAGGTCATAGTGCATCTTATACAAAATTGACAGTCATATGACTGGAGAACATTGTTTTGAAGTAGCCAAGTACAAGAACATTGATATCACAACACTATGGTGGATAGTTATTCATCCAAGAAATGGACAACAGAACACAGTCCTAAATATAGAGGAAGAAAAGAATTATACAAGAAAATAGCCTAGGAGACATTGGGAACACAAAGGAAAAGTAGACTGATAGGTACAATTAAAGAGAATTTGGAGTAGAAAAATATGTGCATGGGCATTAAGAATAACAATCCAAATTCAAGCAGTCATATCTTGTCATCATGAAAGTAGAGGAAGAATACAAATTGTGGCCTTTAGGGAATAACAATACAGTGGTGCATAGTTTCACAAAAGGAGTTTCAAAATAACCATGCGGGTTTTCTTCAAAATATAGGAGTTTATAATCTCAAAGTAAACAAGCTACAGTCACATGAATCAACAGAGAGGAGCTCGAATGGAGAAAATTTCAAAAAAATTCTAGTTTTGGAGGCACTAACAAAGCCTTCATGTATACCTTGATATATTGAAAGCCACGACTTGATCATGGAGGAACCCTTCAAGGAAATGTTAGAAATATCAAATACAAGTGAAGGAAGAGTCTCAACTTGTTTCAAAAAGCCCATGGTTTTTTCCCACAAGCTAAAATCACAGTCAAGGAGCTGCAGTGGCAACCTTCATAAATAAAAGATAGCAAACTTAGGATGGTGAGAGTATCCAATCATAAAGTTTTAGAATGCACAGAAGAACAAATGCTATCATTGTTTAGCACTTATATGAGTGCCAATTGGGCATTTTGTCAATAGAGAAATACAAAAAATGCAAGATACAACGCCTACCCGGAGTTTGCTAATGACTTGCTATCAAAGCTTGCATGCTCTCATAAGACCTTCATGGCTGTCTCCAAGTAGGAGAGGTCAACAAAGAAGCAAATTTTAAATTAGAACATTACTTACAGTCGCGGCTGAAAGCCCAATAGAATGTTTACATAAAGGAATTCGATATATCAGATTTGTCATAGAGAAACACTTACCAGGTATTTTCCTATAGACTGTCCTTAAAAATCATCAAAAATAGCATAAAAAATGTGAGTGGAGCTCCAAAACGGCCCTCAGACCTTCAATACCAGCAGACCATGGCGGCGCAGCAAAGAGTTTCTAGATAATGCATTGTGAAGAATGAAATGACGTTTTTAGGGTTTGGCTGCTTTTACAAAATGCCCTAATTCGATGATAGGGTATCTTTATCTCTTTGTTATAATTTCCAACCTCTAACTAATACCTTTATGGTATTAAGGTTTACCTTGCGTTTGTGCTTGACCTAGGTAGTATGCTTTAATAATTTTATGATTTTTTTTTATAGAAAAATCAATGTCCACACATTTGCCATGTATTTACATCACCTTATTATTGGGTATAGTGTTATATATTGTCCCTCATGACAATTGAAAATTATATATTGTAAATGATATTAAAGCAATTAGTAAATAATTTCTCTAATATTCATAATGCCATCATATAAATAATAAGGTAAAGACATCATCAATATTAAAGTAATTACTTATTGATTACTTTAATATTATTCAAACGCTTAGCTTTACTTTAAATCCATGCAAGAGAATGCAAGTAAAAGCTAACTGGTGATCATTTACATGCATCTGAGGGAGGTCTAGTTCAATTATCCTTGACTTTTAGCTAGATTGAAGTGAGTTTTGAAGTCCTATTGATCATGCATATCGTGAGATGAAGATTCAGTTATCATGGGTGAATTGATACAAACGAGGAGGCTTCCACATGATTGGACCTACTTTTGGAGGATTTTTTAGTGCAGTTTAAGTACTCTATAGTTCAATTATGAGTTGAACTTGAGTTTGGATCATCATACACTCATTTTTTTGCATGAGTTTGAGCCTTCTTTTTAGGGATTTTTGCTTTTGCTAGTGGATTACTTTGGAGATATCAATTTTTACATTCAGTTTCACTTTCAGTTTCATCTCCATGCCTTTCAAAAGGATTTTGTATAAGTGTAATAACTTAGTCATTTCTCATTAGTTCTTGTTTTTCAACCTTTGCATTCAGAAAGTGAATTATCATGTAACTCAACTTTTATATTTAGATTAATACAATAGCAGGTCTATAGGTTCAAATTGTGTTATTTAGTAGAAGATTCCTTTATTTTCCAATATTTTCAAAGTTTTTCCTTCAAGATTTCAGGCATCGTTATTGTGTAGGATTTGATCGAAGGATTATTGTGTTTTCAATTTTGAAACCCTTTAATTTTTTTGTTTCCTTCATAAGTATATGTATAAATTTTAGTTTAAATTCACTGGTTATACACTGTGCATGTATTGATTAATCAGTTTAGTCAAGAAAACCATGTTTTCTCTCAAGATTGTGTTAAATCAAAGCCTCTGTTAAAAGAATTCAAGTGATTAGATTATCAAATCAGGTTGAACAAATTGAAGTACTAAGAAGTTTATTGTGAATCATAATTGCAAATCTTTGTCAATTAGGTGCATCACCACTAGTTTATAGTTTTACATGCATTCATCATACATTTATATCCCTTTTCCAGCAAGTTACTAGTTATTAATTTAAGAATCATATAGGAATCTGACCTAGAATCTGGAGGTTCAATCTCATTATAGGTCACCCACAACCTGAGTTTGATCCAATGTTTCAACAGATTGTTGAATTTAATCATTCAAGCATTCAGGTGCAATATGTTTGACAATAGTACCAAAGTAGGTGTCTTTGTGAGACCTATTTGTTTTCCTTTCATTCACTTGTCTTTCCTCCAAAGTGGTATAAACAAAGGCCAAGTAGTGTAGACCACATGCAACAACCATTGTTGTGCATCTACCATTCTTGCATTTTGTCAATAGAGACACAGTGTTGACCACGTGCAAATTTTTCAACATTCATCAGCCATTTGCATTTAGTTTCTCTCCTCTGTCTATCTTGTTCACTCCTTTTGTAGTTTTCATTCCATTTTGTTCATATTCATATTAAAAATCAACAAAAAGAAGAAACAAATTTATACATTCAAAGATGCAAAAATCTTTGGTGGAACAAGTTTGTTGTTAAGTTGGAAAAAAAATCATATGTTTCTCTAAGTTGTCACTAGGAATATGTGTCTACATTTCAATCTGATCTTATTACAATAGACAACAATTACTAGAATCTTCAATATATTTTTCCAAATGTCGTGAGAACATTGTGAAATGTTTTCCATTTGACTCACTTATATGACAAGTCTACAACATTTGATAATATTTCAAAAGCACTATCATGATTTTTTCAACATCATTTCAATTGGTATTGATACTTATTTGGAAGAAAAGGTGTTGAAAATATGAGAAAGTCTCTAGATGTGGCATGGGATGTTATATGTATTTGTGCAATATTTTTTCAGAATTTCTTCATGACTAGAGCTTCATTTTGCCACAAGAAGGCATAATTTAGACTAGAATTAGTTGCAATGGACCCTAACAAATATTTCTTCCAACTTGCACAAAATGGAGCAAGGCCTTCTAAGCACAATTTTGTTATATTTTGATTGCTCTGCAAGGGTTTCAAGTTGAAGGTTCATTGCTAGATCCAATAAGGAGTCATCATTTCAAAGTATTTTGGGTCAAAACAAACCTTGTCATTGTGCTCAAAAGGCCCAAAACCCCTATTTATTTTCATATATAACACTTCATTTTTAGCGTTAAAAATTTTGTGGTGACTTTTTATTTTCAGCCGACTATCTTAAATTTGATTTCCAAACTATCATCATCAAATATTGTGCTAAATTTGGTGGCCAAATCACTGTTAGAAGTACTGTCTTAAATTTGACAATCAATTAACCATCATTGACTGATTTTTTTTAAAAGTACATGATTTTCTGTGTACTTTGCAGTGGTGTGATCATTTTGATCTCATTTTGTGCAAAAAAATGATTTTGAACTTGTGGCCAAATGGCATTTGAAAGCACTAATATCAAGTCCACTTCATTATTTTTGGCAAGTGGCACATGTAATTACACTGAGCATAAAGTGCCAACCTCATATTATTGGAGGAATTTCTTGGTTGAGTAATTTGGGAGAGGGGTAATCTTGTGTTTGTTTGTTGGTTGTAATCATGTCTTCTAATTCAAGGAAAGTAAAATTTGATTATTGTGGGAAGAAAAAGCATACAATAGATGAATTTTTACTGAAGAACTTGATGATTTGAATCTTCTTTATGAACGTCATCAGTTGTAGTAGCTTTACATTGCCAATGGCATTCATTTGCTTAATTCCTTTGAAATAACATCAACCAAATTATCCAGTGTTTTTATTTCCTCATATGTAAAGGACACAATGGGGGATGATAAGTGTAGTTGAATGGCATGCATTGAGATCTCATCTCCTTCATCTATTGTTTCTTCTAAGGATTCTTGTGATTCCATCATTTTGGCTCCTTGTGATCTTCAGTACAATAGGGCATGCATCATCTTCCAGAGATGGCCACTTGGGATGAGTACTTGACATACATTGTTGATTTTTTTTGTGAGTCTCACATTTCATATTTGGGAGACATTATTGATTGTATTCATCTTCTCTTTAATGAAGATGCTCCTTCAATTGTTGTGAGGGAACACTCTAACCCTCTTGTTCATTCTCTACATGATCATCCTTTGTAGTTTGACATGAGTGTAGATTCTTTTGGACAACATTTGAAGGAGGCTTCTTTGTCTTTAGATAAGTTATGTTTGTCTTTCGATTATTTCCTTCAATCATCTCTAGGAGATTTTGGGTTGACTTCTTCAAAAATGTAGCCTATGTTGACCCTTTTGACATTGTTTTGGCAATGATGTCAAGGGTTGTTTTGGAATTTATAGTATTGGCATTCATTGAAGGGATTATGAGACAACATTATGACATTCATTGCATATGGAAGACATGGTTAGAATGGTTTGGCACACATTTAGGTGACATATTTTTGGAAATATGGCATTTGTGTTTATCTATTCAAGCATATTGATATTGGAATGTATATCTACTTTGGTGTCATTAATCACATGTTTTATTAAAACACCACAAGGAATTATAGTGCTTGATTTAGTGGACCAACTTACATTGTTGCACATTATGAGGTTTATTATTAGCATGCAAATAAAGTTAAACACCGACACAAGGTATACATTATAATTTTTTTATTCATCATTGAAAATCATACCTTGAAGGCTTATCTTTGCATTAAGAATGATGTTCACATTATTGAAATTAACAAAAGCATGCTTTTTGGGCTCATTATTACACATATTATAATGTTTCACTCATTATTGTGAAGAATGTTCTAGAGCTTGTCTATGAAGCCTAGACAGTGATTAGGGTTTGACATCATCATTCTATTGGTGATTTGACAAAGCTCATGGTGGTGGTATTGCAGTGGCAAAGCATTTGTTTTTTAGGGAGTGAGTTTGTGGTTTCAGTTTATTTTTGTTGTTATCGACTACCATATGCAGTTTGAATCAAGATCAAATAGGTAACAATTTTCATTAAACCATTGTTTATTCATTTGCTCACCATTGTGTTTGTCGACCTTGTTAAGTCTTGCATACTCTCATTGTGGTGTCATTGGTTTTGGTATTGGGCGCAAATGTAAGTTTATTGCCTAAACTTGTGTATACCCTATTGCTAGGGCACAGGCTCTTAAAATGTACTGTTGTTCCCAAAGTTTTCATAGGGGTCGTGTGTTTCATTTGGAATTGTCTAGGGCATAGTTTTGTCACAAGTACATTGTTTTTAGTAAATTGTAAACTGAAGTTTATTGACTACATTGGTGTGGGGTATTTTGTGTAGTTTGCATACCTTAGTTCAGACACAATATCAATCATATTCAAGTGTGTGTTACATATGTTTAAAACTATGCACAATGTTTATTTTATCAAAAATAGTTTAAGTGGTTGGAAATGCTACTCTATGGTGATATTTGAAAAATGGATTATGGATGGTTATGTTGGCTGTTTGTTAAAGAGCAGTCACACAATGAATCAACAGGGATAGTTATGAAATAGTTTCTAAAGGTTTCATTTGTTAGTTTCTTTTGATGACATATGGTGGCATTGCATACATTATTGATTGCTTATTTAAATAGTGATTTATCATTGTTTGATGTTATGTGCTTCCATAGAGTTATCATGTTGAATGTATAAAGAGAATTCTATAAAGTAGTTTTACAAGCAATGTGCAAAATAGATTGTATCAACTAATATATTTTATATTTTAAAAGATTCCAAGTGAATGAGTCTTTAGGATATGGAATGTATTAGATTGAAAGGGAAAAATGTTATGCAATGAAACAGAGTAACCCTCTATAATGTATTTAACTCATGTTTGAAAATTGTGTTGTAAGGTCATGTTAATGAGACAAAGATTGACCTTTTCCAATGAGGCATCTTTTAACCATGAGGTTTTGTGGCTAATGAGGCTTTTACCAGTGATGCATTTTATGTAGCCAATGATGCTTTGCCAGTGAAGCATTTTGATTAAGCTAGTGAGACAATTTTGAGTGGTGTTTCTACCCCATGAGGGTTTTCCACTCCTAAAATTTATTGTGTCATGGTTTTAGTTATTGTGTGATTTACTTATCATTAATTTCTAAGCACTTTGTATTGATTACTATTTGGTATTTAGATTCTTACATTGATGAAGCATGCCAAATTGATTAAGTGTTGTCAACAACATTATTTCTATTTACAAATTTGTTGAAAGAAAGTAAATTAAAGTTTTCAAATCTATAACACTGATTCACCCCCCCTCTCAGTGTTGTTTGTACTCCAACAAGTGGTATCAGAGCATAGGTTCCCTATAGAAGTCTAACAAGCTTAGGTAGGTCCTGATAGTGGAGTACCATGGGAAAGTGTAGAAGAAATAGAGAAAAGAAAGAATCCAAGCAAAAGGTTGAACAACAAACCCCAATCAAGTCATGTGATGAGTTGTTGCATGAGTCTCTCCTCAATGTCGATATAAAGTGTGATGAAAAGGGTGATCTTGTTGTTGAGGTTGATGATTTTATTGATGAAAGAGATCTCTTTGTGGATAAATATGGATAGGAGTTAGATGAAGATGATTGTGAAGTTGATTTAGAAGGTGAAATTTTGTGTGCTTTTGATACAATTAGGCAAATCAGAAAAGAGAATAAGAGACTAGAAGACCAACTTAAACAAGAAAAGATTCAAAAGACAAGGTATGTTCAAATTTTTCAAAAGTTTCTTTAGAGTTTTATGAAGCAATGAATCAGGTTGTTAACTTAAAGATTCAAGTTGATGAATCTGACAAACTGATTATAAGTCTAAAAACTAAAATAGAAGAAGCTAAAAGGGTTGTTGATTTTACCAAGTATAATCTAGAAGTCAAAACTAATGAATGTCTAAGATTAGAATTAGACATAGTTTCTTTGAAAAAGGAATTGAAAAAGGCATCTATTGAGTTGCACAAGAATCTTTAGTTTGAAAAGAGTATTGAATGTTTGAATGACACGTTGAGTAAACAAAAACACTATAAAGAAACTATAGGATTGGGTTATGAAGAAGAACAATGATCTAAAGTTAGAAATGCACCAAGGCAAAAGATAGATTTGGGTCATCGTGCTATTGCTCCTAAATATTAGACAAAAGAAAAACTTCTTGATGAAGGGAGAAGGACAACTAACTCCTCAAGATCTCCACCTATTAGGCAATGCCATTCAACAGGGTACAACTACTCTCAATTTCATGGTTATTGCTATTATTGTCATGTTTATGGTCATAGAGCTAGAGTTTGTAGAACGAGAAATTTTTGGATGAATAAAAGTCATAATCAAGTGAGGAATTCCAAGAGAGGTTCATACAACATGTCTAGAAGGAGTTATCCTTGCTTTGGTCTACACAACACCATATGTTATAGGTGTAATGAGTTTTGATACAAAGCACAATGGTGTAAGAAAAGTTTGATTAAGCCATCTTGAGACTACATGTTCAAACAAAAGCAAAAGAAGAAGAAAAATCCTATACAAGTATGGAGAAGAAAGCAAAATTAGGAGAAGGTTGAACCTAAGCTTGTGCGTGTTGCACAAGAATCATTAATAATAGCTTAAAAGAGACAGTATATGCTTAGGGGGAGTAGATTAAGGTATTATCATTTAACCCCTTTAAATAAATCAATAAAAACTAAGAAGCAGTACTATCATCAAGATGTTGTCAATATCAAAGGATAGTCAACCAGTACTATTGGTTGATAGTGTTAGGAAAGTCTAATGAGGGACAATGACTTAGGTGTTTGCAATAACTTTATCATAAGTGCTTTGAAAATTGAGGCTCTGAAAAGAGTTATTAGGGAAGGACAACAGACTTTGTACCCTATGATGGCACTCTTGATGCTTTGAAACAAGGGCTTTATTATTTGCTAACAGAGGAAAAAGTTGAGTGTAATATTTATGCAAAGTTTTAGATACATGAGCAGTGAGTGTGAAATGTTCTTAGAATATTTATTAGTATATGTAATATTGATCATGATGGGTTCAAGATGACAGAATGGACACCATACCTTGATGGTTTAGTTTGCAATTACTTCTCATATTCTTGCACCGTGTATATACAGTAAAAGTTGCAGACAAAGATAATGCAGTGGACAAATTATGCTTGATGAATAGTGATAGTATGAAGTTGTCTTTGCTAGAATACAAACCTTTTACAATAACATGAACTTGTTGATGGATCATTTGTGATCTTGTGTGGTGGTTGGTAACCTTTGTTTTTTATTATTTGGGCAGTGGTTTTGTTGCTTGGAGGAGTGCTTTGGACCTTTTACTTTGTTTGATCTTGCCTCTTGAAATCTTTGAAACTTGAGTTTGTTTTGCACCTTTGTCTTTGCCAATGAATTGGATTTGGTTTGAGGATAGTGAATATAATAGTACTTTGACAATATAATAGTGTTTATCAAATAGGGGGAGTAATTGCAATGTTTGATAGTGGTATGAAGACAGTGCTTGACAGTATGATAGTTTCTAATATTTGGAAATATTCAGTTACAATGATGTTAGTCTCATCTTGTTGATTTCATGAGTCTTTGAAAATTATGTGGTGCTCATATACTTCTTAAGTCACCAATATGTTTATGCCTATGATCTTGTCAATTTATAGTGAAAAAAAGGGGAGGTCTTCAATGTTTGCAAGGTTACATCTTGTGGTCATGGAGTAATCTATGGAGGGACAAATTTGTGGTCAAAAGTCAACATAAAAGCTACATTTTACTTTGGTGAACAACTATCTCAATTGTGCTTGTAAACATCAAAGGTGACAATGAAAGTGGAGTTTGCAATTTTGCTAACAGTGAACTTTGAAACTTTGTTGGATGTTTCTGTTGTTACTTGATGACTATGTGTTGTTGATGACAGTCCTTGATGACACTACACTTTGAATGCAAGTTTCTTAGTTGCTTGATATTGTTTCTTAGTGAGTGGAATTTTTACTTTATAACAGTGTATGCCAATAACAAACAATTCTGAGAAGTTTGAACTATATGAGAGGAGAGGTTCAATGAGAATAAGATTGAGAATGGATAGCTCATGACAGTCCAGGATAGAGGACAAAGTTTGGATCAAAGCAAAGGATTATTTTAGGACAATTCAAGAGATAGGGCATAGTTTGGGTCAGTGGTGTTAAGTCCACATCATGCTAGGTGCAAAGCCTATGGAGTAATCCAATGTTTCCTTTGACAGGATAGTTTATGAAAATACTGTGTATCTCTACTAATGCAAATGCTCTACTATTACCATGGCAATATGTTGTAATGTAATTGATCACTCCCATGCATGCATAGTGCTAAGACCTATGGAGAATGAAAATTGTTGCTTGATGAAGTACATGTACTGTGTGCTAGGTTGATTATCAAATAGTGATAGAGCTATATTTGTAGCAAAACTTTCAAGTTTCATGATTATAATGGATTTATCTTCATAGGGGGAGTAATAGGGTACATGTTTCATAAGGTGTTTATCATGAAAAGACTATGTGTTGCACAGTAACAAGTGTAAAGTACAAGTTGCACAAAGTTGAATGATGCTTGCAAGTTGAACATAGCATAGTGATGGTAATTGCCATATTTGTAGATTATTGGGTAATTTTTGCTTAGACAGTTTTGGATAGTTATTCACTTGCTTGGACAGTGTGGATAATAGTGCAGAAAATTCATTTTTGCTCTCATTTTTAGGAAGTAAAATTATTGTGGAGTCCATGCTTCTTTAATATTGATAGTATTCTTCAAATCATAATACTCTAATAGTCTTATAGTGATTCTATCTGTTTCCAATGCTTTTTTTGTGCTATGATTTTGTTATTCATTCTCTCAATCACAGAAGTATGAAGTAAAGGGTACCAAGATCTTGAGGTATTGTTTATGGGTGAGCAATAGACTTGGTGTATATCACCAAACTTTTTTATTTGATCAACCAAAGAGCTCGACCTTTACAAAGGTTGAAGCTATAAAATTTTTTCTTTCTATCACCATTCTTTTCCAATCCAAGAATATTACTTTGAGAAGAATGGTTTATTTTCTCTTGATGAGATTGTAATTGTTCCAAGACATGAATAGTATCACAGCTCTGGTTTTAATACAAAATCACTAATGACATATTGATGTGTTCTAGGGCAGGTATTTGGTGGTTTTTTGGTGCTTACCTACCCCTTTGACCTTCAACATTGTTGTGAAAAGGTGGAGAAATTTTTTTGAGCTTATATGTAGATTTATTTTGCTTACATTGAAAAAATTGTTGCTCCACACTGTATATTGATGTATTGCTGAGTTTATTTTTTGGTGCTCATATGATGATGTTGTGACAATGCATTAGTGATTATATAGGTTTGTATTTTTGCATTGGTGATCATACAGGTTGTTTGACATCAATGCCAAAGAGGAATTTTGTTGACCCCTTTGACATTGTTTTGGAATTGATGTCAAGGGTTGTTTTGGCATTTACAGTATTGACATTCATTGAAGGGATTATGAGACATCATTATGACATTCACTGCATATGGAAGACATGGTCAGATTGGTTTGACACACATTTAGGTGACATGTTTTTGGAAATATGGCATTTGTGTTGATCTAGTCAAGCATATTGATTGGTTTACATATCTACTTTGATGTCATTAAGCACATGTTTTATTAAAATATCACAAGGAATTATGGTGCTTGATTTAGTGGATCAACATACATTGTTGCACATTATGAGGTTTATTATTGGCATGCAAATAAAGTTAAACATCAATGCAAGGAATACATTATAATGTTTTTATTCATCATTGAAAAAGCATACCTCGAAGGCTTATCTTTGCATTAAGAATGATGTTCACATTATTGAAATTGACAAGAGAATTTTTTTAGGCTCATTATTACACATATTATAATGTTTCACTCATTATTGTGAAGAATGTTCTCGAGTTTGTTTATGAAGCCTGGATAGTGATTAGGGTTCAACAAAATCATTCTATTGGTGATTTGACAAAGCTCATGGTGGTGGTATTATGGTGGCAAAGAATTTGTTTTCAGGGAGTGAGTTTGTGGTTTCAATTTATTTTTGTTGTTGTCGACTACCATATGTAGTTTGAATCAAGATCAAACTGGTAACAATCTTTCATTAAACCATTGTTTATTCATTTACTCACCATTGTGTTTGTTGACCTTGTTAAGTCTTGCATACTCTCATTATGGCATCATGGGTTTTGGTATTGGGAAAAACTGTAAGTTTATTCCCTAAACTTGTGTATACCCTATTGCTAGGGCATATGATCTTAAAATGTACTATTGTTCCTTAATTTTTTGTAGGGGTTGTGTGTTTCATTTGGTATTGTCTAGGGCATGGTTTTGTCACAAATACATTATTGTTTGTAAAGTGTAAACTAAAGTTTATTGACTGCATTGGTGTGGGGTGTTTTGTGTAGTTTGCATTTCGTGGTTTAGACATAGTATTGATCATATTCAAGTGTGTGTTACATATGTTTAAAGTGCACAAGGTTTATTTTATCAACAATAGTTTAAGTGGTTGGAAATGCTACTCTACAATGATATTTGAAAAACACATTATGGATGGTTATGTTGGCAGTTTGTTAAAGAGAAGTCACAATGAATCAACATGGATAGTTATGAAATAGTTTCTAAAGGTTTCATTTGTTAGTTTCTTTTAATGACAGATGGCAACATTGTATACATTATTGATCGCTTGTTTAAATAGTGATTTATCACTATTTGATGTTCGATGCTTTCACAGAGTTATCATGCTAAATGTATAAACATAATCCTGTAAAGAAGTTTTGCAAGCAATGTGCAAAACAAATTGTATCAATTGATATATTTTATATTTTAAAAGATTCCAAGTGAATGAGTCTTTAGGATATGGAATGTATTAGATTGAAAGGGAAAAATGTTATGTAGTGAAATAGAGCAACCCTATGTAATGTATTTACTTCATGTTTGAAAATTGTGTTGTAAGGTCATGTCAATGAGACAAAGATCGACCTTTTTCCAGTGAGGCATCTTGTACCCAGTGAGATTTTGTGGCCAATGAGGCATTTTATATAGCCAGTGAGGCATTTTGATTAAGCTAGTTAGGTAATTTTGAGTGGTTTTTCTACCCCATGAAGGTTTTCCACTTCTAAAATTTATTGTGTCATGGTTTTAGTTATTGCGTGATTTAATTATCATTCATGTCTATGCATTTTGTATTGATTATTATTTGGTATTTAGATTCTTACATTGATGAAGCATGCCAAACTGATTAAGTTTTGTCAGCATCATTATTTATGTTTACAATTTTTTTGAAAGAAAGTAAATTAAATTTTTGAAATATACAACACTAATTCAACCCCCCTCTCAATGTTGTCTATACTCCAACAACCTAGAATGCATGTTTGAAGTTGACACCTTTTGGTATCAACATGGAGACATTTGAGCATTCTTTAGAGACATCACCTATCAACCTTCTTTCCACATCCTCCTTTCAAGAATGGGAAGACATCCTACTTACCATCTTGGTCTTGTTTCATCCCAAGGGTAGGAATATTGTTCGATAGTCTTGGATCATCAAGTTAGCATTCAGTGTCGACCATCTACCATCATTGTAGGAGACTCTATATTGAGGGGAGGCTGCATGGTCTCTCTTCTTCTCTCCATTAGGGGGGCCTTTTTCCTTGTATGGGGTTTTTTCCTCATTGTTCATTGAGAGCATCTTTTTTTTTATCTCTCTTTTGGGGAGGAGTTTTGTCCCATTGGGTTTTCTCCTTTTCTTTGTTTGTGAGAGATTGAATTTGCATTTGTACATGGGTACCTGTAGACACTTAAAAATATCCTGAATGATATCATGCACTCAAATATGATATACTAACATTGTTTCATCCTAAAAATCATCCTATTTTCACTTAATTGATTAAATTAGCCTAGCTATTTAATTAATTATGTCATTTTCACATATTAACTTGATTAATCTAATTAGGTTAATTCCTACCCCTTTCATGCTAACCTTTCATCCTATTAAATTGGGTAAATCAAATTATCTAGTTTAATCCCTAAGTCCTCGTATTTAATTAAATAACCCTAAGCTATTTAATTAAATATCATATCACATCCCCCTTTTCATTAAATCATTTTATTTAATGAATACCATATAATTCCCCTAATTTTCATAATTGAAACTTTGTTTCAAATGGTCAAATTACTAATTAAATCTAATTCTCCTACTTGCAAGGGAATATTCCTCCTTTGCACATTCCTCCAAAAGAAATATTCTCATAGAATATTCCTTCCCCTTTGCACATTAAAATTTGGTTTTAATTAACTAAATGCTAATTTTCCTCCAAAAGGGAATATTCTCATGGAATATTCTTTCCCTCTTCACTCATTTGAAAAAAAAAAAGGATATTCTTCCTTGTAACAAACTTTCAACAAACTTCTTGTGCAAGTTTTGAAAATGTGTTTGTTTGGATGATTGTGAGCCCTTGATTAAATATCATCTTGTACTCTTAACCCTTAATGGGAATCCATGATCCATGCCTCCATTCCTTCCATCTTGACCATTGATTGATTCTTTCAATCTTAACCATCAATTTCATTTTTCCTATTCTATAAATAGGGCTTACATCTATTGAATAGGGATCCATCTTTTAATAGTAAACTTATGTTGTTAAAATTACTCTTATTTGCATCCACATTTTACACATATTTAGCCTTTTTTTAGTTTAAATCTTGCATTATGAGCTTAGAGCACCCGTTAATGGCTTCCATGGTAACTTATTTGCATCCATTTAGTATATTTTAAAATTAGGGTTTTAATCTTTTAGATTTTGCATACATTTAGAATAGTTTGCATACACTTACATCAATAATCATATGTAGCATTTATCATGTTAAAATAACTTTCATCATGTTTTGTAACAACACATCTTTCATTGGTTTCATCAGTTTTCTTCAATAAAATTGATTGAAACAAGCTCAAAATCAAAGGGATTGGGAAAGGGTTGCCATTCCACATTAATGCGACACCACTCCCCTAATAGGATAAATTTCAATGCCTTAAAGTAGATGTTTATCAATTTTTCATGTTTAGAATTAGAGTTTTAATGGCTTCTTTTCTTTGTTTAAATTGAATGATATTATTGGATTGATGCTTAGTGGCTTAAGTATGCTTCGAATCTGTATGTATCAAGTGTAGTTAACCTATACTATGTCATTGGTCACATTTTGGCACTAAAATGAGAACTTAAACTAATCAATCTAACAAATTTCTCTTTAGATTTTCATTTTTATTGTGTTTGTAGATTTGTTGATGTTATTGAAGATTCATCAACACATCTGAGATGCGTCGCTATACAGTGACGCACTTCAGTTCAAATTCAGTGACACATAATTAATTTGGCAACTCGCTATTAAATTTTGTCACCACATATTTAAATAGCAATGCTAAACTTGTTTTTAAGCACAACATGAATTTTATTTTAGTGATGCTTTTGATTTGGTGACACTATTGATGTCACCAATTACTATAGAGTGACACATCCGATTTTTTAATACAGTGAAAAACTTTCAATATAGTGACACATTTGATGAAAATAAAATGACACAATTGATTTTAGCGTCGCTATTTACTGGTAAACAAAAGATGAACTTGAATTTTGACATGTGTTTTAATTTGTTGATTTCATCTGATTGCTAACTTGTCACTGACTTCTAGTTTTTGTTTTGAGGCTAATTGGTTTTGTAGGTTTGGGCAATAAAATTTGAAGTGGAGTATATCATTGTTTGATTATATAATTGTAACAAGTGTTTTTACACCTATGAGGTAATTATAACCAATTTATGATGCTTTATTTCATGTTTTAGGACCCACTAGATTTCCTTTGGGTTTAAAATGAACATTCAAATTGGTTAAAACTGAACCCTTATATCCTCATTTTGTGATGTTGGTTTAAAATTGAAAAAAATAATCTTAACACCTCATTTGGTGCTTAAAATGAGTTCATTATTCTTGTCAAAGTTAAAATGAACACGTATCTAATTTTCTTGTGTATGCTTGTTGTGTGCATCCTCTCCCCTTGTGTTTTGTGTGATCTTGGGTAAAGAGAAACACACAAGTATACCTTTTTCTTGGAAGTGCAGATCCTCTCCCCTTGTTCCTTTTGGAAATCTTGGGTGATGAAAATCATTTTAAGCTTCAAACATGTGTTACCTTTAGAGGGTCTACCACCCAACTTGTGAGAGGGAATGACCCAGGTGGTGCTTTCATTTTGGTCCACTATATAAATAATTTGTTGTGACTAAAGTCATTAACCAACTAGTGTTGGTGTCCTATACTAAACAATGTCTCCCTTAGTATCCTCATGATGCATTAAAACCCTTAGATATTTCTAAGGGCTGGGAGGCCTCTTAATTGAGTGAATCACCTCATGTATAACACTAGTTTATCCTGAAATTCCAGATTAAGAACCTTGTTAGTAGTGGCTCACTATTTCCTCTTAAGTGTATTTTGAAGTAGTGCATGGGAGGCGCACCACTCCCAGAAGTTACTTACCATGTTCAATTTTTGGTTGAGGGAATAAAGCAAATGGGGAATGGACTCCTTTTCTTAGCATGTCAAGACAATACATTTCCTTGACGACACACCAAGGAATATTCTAATGGAATCTTGCAAAATAATATTCCTTTAATGATCTCAAGTAATACCTCTACTCCATGGTATTACTAGCCTTGTCAAGTATCATGCATTTATTTGAGATTTAGTCACATATTATTACACTCAAATTAATGCCACTCCAACATGGCCATTATGTCACGTATTAGTCAAGGACATTTAATGATACCATGTGGCAATACACCACTTATGAGAAGTAGCTATGTGTCCTTATACAAACTATCAAGTCATGTTTCTATTATATTCTTGGTAAAGAATCTATCATTCACTAGATTATTAGTTACTTTGATTCCCATACACACAACACAAAATAGAAAATATGTGGCATATGAAGTGGATGATCTACGTGTTGCAAGGTGTGTGCCCATGGTATCCTTGTGTTGTGCAACACAATGCTTGTGTTCATGACATGGATTAACTACATCCCATGGATTCATTAACTCTAGTAGTTATATCGGGCATTAACAAGTCAATATTTTGGTGCAACAACAACCATCTTTGAAATAATTAGTATTAGAGCCTAGGTCATAGGTTTGACCCCCTCCCTTGTGCTGGGGGGATTGTTGCAAGGTGTGTACCCTTGGTCTCCTTGTTTTGTGCAGTGCAACTCTTAGGTTTGTGACATGACTTAATCGCCTCCCATGGATTCATTAACTCTGGTGATTATATCGAGCATTAACAAGTCGATCTTTGGTGCAACCAAAACTATATTTGTAACAATTGCAACAATTATACCTAGTGATCAAGCATAATAAAGGGCATAAAAATAAGGCTACAAACTATCTTAATTAACCACCAATGATTTTTTTACCACCACACTAGAATAACACATCCAAAAAAATCCTAATTGAGGACCACTATATACTTAATATACATATTTTGCACATCCATTCAATGCACTCACACAAGATACACCTATTGGTAGCTTCTACATGTCTAACAAGATTCTCAAATTTGACATAATAGAAACCATTTCTTCTCAAGAAAATGTGAATTATTTAAGTGCACTTATGTGCATAGCCTTAGTCTCATAAATTCACATAAATTGCATACTTTTCTCTATTCAACATGTGCCACATAGTCCCAATAGAACTCTATGCATCACTATATCATTAAGAAAAACTTTGGATACTTCTCCAAGCATAATTTTTACGCATCTTTGTGTAAACATTACTCACCCACATAACACAACCTTTCATGTGGGTGGAAATTTATTTACCCATTTATCACTATACCTATTTTGCATGTGGTCTTTCACTAGTACAAAAACAACAATATATGACTAAATAAACTACTAAAATTTGCATACTAATTTTAGTCACATGACTACCAGTGGTTTATTTGTAGTCATTTATAACACCACTAAATTTATGACTAAACTATTTCAGTCATTTATTTAGTCATTAATTTGGTAATTGATTAGTCGTTAATTTAGTCATTTATTTAGTCATGGTAGTGATTTGTTTAGTCATATATGTAGTCATTAATTTAGTCATATATTCAGTCATTGATTATTGTTAATTGGTCATTTATTTAGTCATGGTAGTCATTTATTTAGTCATATATCTAGTCATTACTTTAGTCATTAATTTAGTCATATATTTAGTCATATATTTAATCATTAATCTAGTCATGTATTTAGTCATATTTTAGTCATTATAAATCAAATCTAACTTAATCCTCAAAAAATTATGCATATAAACTTCAATTATCATAGATATTCAAATGTTAAAAAACACCATGAAATAAAGACAATTTTTTTTGAACAAATATGATTGATTAGACACAAACTCAAACAAATTACAAATCAAGATGAGCCACAACATAGTATTTATGAGTGGAGAAAAAACCACTTTAAAAATTTACTTCATTAAGCCTCATTTGCAAATCAAAATCTCATTGGTTACATTCAATATTTCAATGACACTATACAACTTATAGACACTATATAAACAAAATACTTCTATTTTCATATACTTATACTATTTTCCCCTTAATTACAGTCCTTTTGGAAGGGCAACAACCTCCTATAGGGGCTTGACCCATTTAATCCCCTTGCAAATCCATAGCTTTCCCATCGCTATTGGTTTTGGCTCCTCAAAAATCTTCCTCGCTGGTATTCATGACCTTTCACTTCTCCAATTTGGAGCTACAACCTAAAAATAAGGTTTCAAAATTTTCACATCAAAAACTCAAAAAAGTCAAATAATACAGAGGATAAAATTCAAACATTTTATTTTCCTTTTCCAACTATGGCACCCTAAACTTAGGCGCTAGATATAGTGAATGTATTAGAATTAGATATAACATCCATCAAAAGCATATTTCAAAGTAGATTTTTATCAGATATTGTAGTTGCAAGTTCCACTAATTACAATAAAGATAAATAGTTTTACCTTTATGCATTGACTAATGCAATTCTGATAACTTTTAGAGGATCAACAATGCTAGCCTTTATCGTATCAACATACTCACTTGCAAGTTGCAACACAACATTAAAATTATTAATTAGACTCAACATCTAAGAAAGAAAAGGAAACTTCAAACATTATCAATTTAGTAAAAAAAACATCAATTTCAAAGATCAAAGTAGCCAATGCTTCACTCTCTACATCCTCTGCTACAATCAAAAGAGGCCTTTGTTGTTGTGATAAATGCAACAAGATATTATGTTATTTGTCAAAACTTATCACTATGTACTTATGAACTCAAGATCATTTAAATTGTCAAACTAATCAACATGACTACCTAATTTCCTTCTATCACATACACTTTGTGTATACGAGATCATTGAGAATCCCAATTATTGAACTAAGAAATTCAACAATGCAATGAAATTATATCTTAAGTAAAACGTAAATCAAATCAACATTACATGTCTCAACTTATCAATTGATCTCAAATTGTATATACACCTTTTTCATATAGCTTAAAGACATCTACAATAGATATGCACAAAATGAATTTGGTGGAAAGACTTTAAAAACTTTCAAGTGAATACAATTTGCCATCAATGCATAGACAATACATCCCTATAAGAAATATTATACTCCCTCAATTAAATATTATCACATATTATTCTATTGGGGGAAAATTACTTTATCGGAGGGAATTTTGTTTAGAAAACCTAGATCACCAACATATCATCTCATGTGAGAGGTCAATAACCAACTATTAAGCCTACACATGACACATGCATGCACAAAATAACAAAGAAAAATAAAGATCATGCGTCACATAATAAGTATAAGAAAAAAAAATGTCAAAAGAGCTATGTTAGGATTAAAAAAAATAATCCTACATATTTGCATTAACATCTATTCATTTATCTCCTAGTCCTTACAAAATCTCACAAGACTCAATTTCATGATCTAGACAAATTACTGAGGTTCGTGTAAAGAATCCATTTTTGTAACCAACATACCCAAATAATCACATTCATTAAATCCATTGAAGTCATTTGATACCATCAGGCTAACAATACTTTGTCGGTGGAACTCCCATCACCACCCCACTGATAGCCTGATAGGGGCAATTCATATCCTTACATCAATGCAATATCCTTCCATCACTGCAACTTTGGTGCATTGGTGGAATGAATGATGAAGCTCCCTGATAGCCCAATATAATCATGGGGTATCAAAGTCTAACACTTATCGGTGAAGCTGGGATGCATTGGGGTAACATTGTTTGATATCTTACTGATAGACCAAAAGAAAAAAACTTATCGATGGAGAAGGTGATCATCGGTGGAAAACAAACCAAGGTCCCAATGATATAGTGATGAATGATTACTACTAGTTGATGTGGCATCAAAAGCATCGTCGGGATATTTAACATAAATGCTCTCCTCGATGACAAGACTAAAGCAGGTGGTATATTAATGAGCCAACACAAAGGTGAATTGCACCACGAATTAATCATACAATTTGCAGAAACCAGAAAGGCTATGCTAAGGGCAGAAGTAGAAAGGACAAAACTCAGAGTTCTCACACAGTGAAGCCAGGAGAAGCAAAAATTCACGTAAGTACTCCACTCTCAGCTAGAAAGTTGCATTTTTTCATAGTTTGCAATGAAAGAAAATGTGGAAAAACCTAAGGCAAAGAAACAAAAAATTGAAAAGAGGAATTTAAACCAAGACTTGATAGATTAGTGTCAGGGGTCAAGGCCAAGACCCAGAAGAAGTGTTCAAGCAAGTAAATTGTTAGATAAACATAGAGGTCTTGGGGATGTTTGGACGCCACACTGGGGCTATGAGCTTTTTATGTATCACTATAGAAAAAAATTCAAATTTCAACCAGTCAGTAACCCATGGAGACTAAACTTAGGAAGATTTGTGGTGCCAAATGTGTTCATCAACGTAGAATTGGTGAAAGCTCTGGCTAGTTGGTATAATACCAAGAAAAGAACTATCCAATCACCAAATGGGGCTGATATGCTTGTTATCTCCCAAGACCTGATCTCTAATGTATTTCAGTTAGAAGGTCCCATGAACTTGCCATTCACCATTAGAGACTTTTTGACAAAATACAGTTGCATGGAGACTAGTTACAAGAGATGGAAGCTAGCTTTGCAGCACAGACCTAAGAATGAGCAAGGTCAACTCAGAAAATTTTTGAGCAATGAAAACCCTCCATTTCATATAGATTTGTTTGAAGAATACTTCCAATATACCTACTACTCAGCTGGTCAATTCTTGGGAATTGAGGTTCCACCACTTATGTCTATTGCACCAATGGTTCTAGCAGCTGATATACAAAGCAAAGATGCTAGGTCATTCAACTATACAAACTATTTGGAAAATGCCCTAAATCAAGGGCTTGAAAGAATAAAAAACAACAACGATTGCATAGATTTCAAACACTATTCCTTGTTAATGCATTTACTTTTCTATGAGGGACATGCTAGAAATGTGTGGGGTAAAGAATTAAGAATCAAAGACACAGATAAAGATGGAAACTTTAAACCTGTACAAATTTGGACTACATTATGGGATAGTCAATGTGAGAGGTCTCACTATTTATATTTTGAAGAATATTTTGTTAAACCACTAATGAAGTTGCTAGGCTATTCATATGATCACAATTTATCCCCTGAGGTGCAGAGATTTTTGAGACCAAAGGAAAATAGCCCGAGAGGCAAGGTGAACCATAATTGAGGAGACTGGTATGCCTTCTCTAACTACACAATAATAAGGGTTTATGGATTTGAAGGGGTTCCACATTTGCTACCCCAAGTGGTTCCTAACAGAGTTGCTTATTTGGAAATAGTACAACAATTAGCAAGGTCTAATACTCAACATCTCAAGAGTCATAATTAACAATCACTCTTGCCTAGCACTCTTTGTTTTGGAGATTTCACAGTATGTGCCATTGAAGGATATGAAGAAATTAATGCTAAATTAGCTCATTACAACATTCCTCTTGGGTATGAAAGAAAGAAATTTGATGCAAAGGGATTTATTCATCAAGCAAGATTAACTCAGAATTTGTCAGGATATGAGCATTCATTTGCACTTGATGATGTGATTAGGACCCAAGATGAAGCTTCCATTGGTGAGAGAATAACTTCATATAATAAAGTTGTGCTTGCAGAGGAATGGAAGAGAAAGAATGTCCCATCATATAGAGAATCATTTGCTAATATACAAGATCCCTTGGCTAGGATTGAGCAGCTTATTGCTCATATGAATGAAATAGTAAAAGGTGTTCCCTCATACGTTTTTGATACATCTCATATGAGTTACATAGGAATGTAGGTTGAGGATGTGGATCCTTTGGATCACATACCCCCACAACCCATCCCTAATGTATGTTTCTCCACTGACAACAGTGAAGAGGAAGGAAGTGATGAGGAGATTGATGGAGAAGAGCAACCAGTGGAACAAATAAAGGCCCCTGTGATTACACAATATGAGCCCCCTTAGGACCTTGTAAAATTTGAAACATCAGATGAGTTATCTGATGACATTAGGGTCAAGGTTGGTCATGAATTTATTTCTGATAATGATTTTTCTTAAAAATCCCGAGTTCAAATAATTTGTCTGAGTATAAGGGAAAGAAAATAAGACAAAAGGAGCAAGACGTTACTCTTGAAAAGAAATTTGATGCCTTAGAAGAATTGAAAAAGGAAGTTGACAGGGAAATGCAATCCATCACTCTTGAAAGAGGTAGAGAATTACTTAAAGAGGATGGGGTACTACTTCTACCAGGATGGGACATGAGCTCAACAATTGTGTTTGACAGTTTAAAAAAAAAAGGGGATACAACAATGAACTTATCAAAGGAAGCTAGTGATAAGATATATTCAGGGTCTGGATATAATCCAAATGAGGATGCCTTGCTTATTTGGTCACTATACCCTCATGAGAAGAGGCTGACAGTGATTGACAATCCTAATCAAGTATTTGGACATCTTTTGGTCAAAAGAGTTGTGGACACTAATCTCTTAGAAACTGTAGAGCTGAATGTCAATGTGGAAAAATTCACTAGAGCACAAATTGAAAAATTGGTCAAAGAGAATGACAAATTGAAAAAGAAGTTATCACATCAAATGGAGAAGTCATCTTCCTCTTTTGCTCCAAAATTTTATGCTCCATGGCTTGAAAAGGATAAGAGAGTGTTAGATGAATTAGTTGATGCATCCTATTGGAAAAAATCCCATTTGAAAGCCCAAGAAAAGTGTAAAACACTGGAAAAGGAGGTGAAAATCATTAAGTACAATGTTGTGTCTGAGATAATCAAAGAAAAGTTCAATAAGCTAATAAAGCAAGCTGACGATTATTGGGGTGTATTTAAGAAAATGCAATTGGAACTAGAGGAGAATGCCCAGTTACAAGGAAGAATGATTGATAAAAAGAAGGAACTTATGGGTAAACAAATCCTAAAAGACCAAACACTGCAAAGATATAATGACTTGGTGAGATCCCACAACCAATATCAAGAAAGACTCAAAGAAGACCTCGGTTGTTTTAATTTGGTTCCTACACTCCATGATGATACAGGGAATCTTTGAGAAAGGGATAATTGGAAAGCATAATTTACAAAGTTTCTAACAATTTCATTGTAGGAGATCAATGATAAGGATATGGTCTTGTAGAATACTCGTAAACAAATTGAGAAATTCATGTACATAGATTATGATATGAAGGTGGTCATATCCATGCTGACACTCATGCAAAACAGGGGTACATTGATCACCTCTCAACTTTCAATTTGTTTATAAATTGGGTAGTGGATAATCTGGGCACAACTAGGTAACAATTAGAATTGGTTGGTGGTAATGATGTCGAACCTATCATATAGTAAAAGCTTTAAACTAGTCTTAGATGAACATGGGATTTTACTTAGAGATTAATGGATTGGTACACATGTTTATGATTGTGTTAGTTTCTTAAATTAAGTTCAAAATCGTGTTTTTTTATCAAGAGTTGTGTCTTTTGGTCTGAAGCTTGTTGCCTCTCATGTATATAAGAGAGACTAGGACCAAGAGAAGGATATAGGAGAAGATAGTAGGCGAATAGAGATAGATAGACGGTAGAAAGCTTCCATAATGTTTCCATTTCAAAAGACTATGTTGCAAAGATAATTTTGAGGAAATCAATGAAGGATCTATGATTATGTGGCTTTATATTGGTATCAATTGTTTGTTGAAAATATTCAATTATTTGGTTGTCTCCAGTTTAATATTTCCTTATTATTTAAATTGGTATATCAAGTATATATTTAATTTATCAATGCACATTTTTTGTTCGATGGAGGAGCATCTATTTTCCTCAGACATGCAAAAATTTTCATGTTGCACTATATTAAGCAATTCTGCAAACTCGACAAAAATGACCTGCAACAACTTTTGATAGTTTGCAATTTTACAACTTTTTTGCAACTTTGTCTCTTTTACCCAATTGGCTCTAAAATCATCCTAATTCATAGTGAATGGTCTCACAAGACCTAATTAACATAAAATGACCTCAAATGCTAAAATGACCTACTAAGATGCAATGGCCTTCAAATTTGAAAATGGAAGCTTACGTGCTCCTGCACCAACATGTATGCTATATGTGGGATCATACAAGGCACTTGAAGTGTTTGAAAAAATGCCTCAAAGAAATGTGGTCTCATGGACTACAATAATTGTAGGATATACACAAATTAGATATGTTGAAAAGGCTTTAAAAACGTTAAAGCAAATGCAATTTGTAGGTTGTTCCAAAACCTATGGTGAATTTGGGATATGTTTTAGAAGTCATTAAAGGGTATCTAAAAATGGTTTTATATCTTTTCTACAATGCTTTAGGATTGAAGGAATTGAGAGATTGAAGCCTAACTTTTGTGAAATTTGTCTAAGTGAGGTTGAATGGTGCTCCTGATTGCTATTAGGCTCCATGTTGGAGATTCCCATGCTAACAATAGAGATATTTTTGGAAGATCAATATATGGATATTGAACCCACCATGCCATTCCACCAAGATTATGGGACCATTATCCAATAATCAAACAAACAAGATCAAATCACTTAAATGAAATATAACCTTGACCTATAACAAGTCAATGAAACAATACAATAGGAAGGTGAAGGCAAAGGAAAAGTTCTCATCCTTCACATAAATTTGATGAATCAATTTTCCATTAACGCAACTCAAGAACTCAACCAAGGTAGTAAAGAATTAAAAATCCAATGGGGGCAAGGAACCAATGCTTTGGAATTTAGGATTTAGCCAACCACATAATAGGTGGGAGCACATTGTACTAGATAAAGCTTATACAAAATAAAGTCGGGGCAGTCAGTTCCATTTTTTGTAATGTGGTAAGAGTCATATAGGTAACGCTATGTCAGGCTGGGGAAATCTTCATGGAGGTTCTAAATGATTTGCCTCTTTTTTATAAGATTGTGTTGGTAGTGCCACTTGGATCATAGTTGTTTGGTGGGATTCCAAACCTAGACAATGAGGTGCAGTTGTGGAAATCTCATAAAGAGAAGCTACAAGCTAACATGATGATTTTGCTAAGCGAATTTATATCAAAATCTTGCTTAGCGTGGCTTGAGACATGTGCAGATGATATTCTCTCTATAGATAAGCTTGGGGGAAAGTATTTGCTTGATCTTGTGGAAGGTGGCAAGGAAATTGTAGAGAATGAGACATTGATCAGAGAAACATTGGAAACTTTGGATGCATTTGAAGGGATCTTGGAGTGGCTAAAAATGTTTTTTGGTTCAAATGTTGAGTTTCCATGCCAATGCATGTTTGAGATTTTTTGAAGCACTCAAAGAGTATATGGGATGAACTTTTTGAAAGCCTATTTGTAAGTAGGATGAAATAAATAATAGCTGATGGATTTGCATATCTGTGTGAGAGATTTAAGGTTATAAATGCCTTGAAGTTACATCTTTGGCAAGTTACAAAGATGTTGAAACCCATTTGCAAAAAATAATTACTAGTGAGGGTTGCTTGTCAGGAGAGGGGGCCTAAAAAGTGTCAATTTACCTGGGTTGAGTTTTAGATTTATGATGAAAAATGATGAAGACTAGTTTGGTCACCTTAACACTTATTTTGGAACTGAGGTTAATCAAATAAAAGATACCATAGATGAGAGGTCCAAGAATATTCTAGAAGACCTCCTAAGTTATCTTCATGCACATCAATCTCCTTCAAGGATAAATGATTTAGCACCCTATTTTCAAGAGCAATGCTTCCATTTTATCGCAAAATTGATTGTTGAGATTGAAGAACATCTTGCACATCTTTTAGAAGCTCTCTATCAAGAAATGAAAAATGAGGAGATGCCAGAAAAAATGAACAAGGAGACATTAGAACCAATAGTTATAGTGGAAAGGGCACTTTTCTTAGGAAGGCTTTTAGTTGCTCTCTGTTTTCATTCAAATTCCCTTCCACTAGTTCTTGGCCCATCTCAGCTCTAGTTTGTCGAGAAAAAAGCTTCAGTTTGAGGGAAAGGATTTTTGACTCAAATATTCCAGTAATGATTTTGATTACCCTCTTCTAGATAGTTCTAGAAGACAAATACTAATGAGAGGGGTTGGTTTGAAGCCTGAATCACAGGATAAAAATAATAGCACCAAATTGAATAAACTAAGAAGAACTATGCACAATATTTGTATCAGAGCTCATAGCATGTGGATTTTGTGGATAACTACAGAGCTTTCAAGCATTCTCACAAGAGATATAAGGGAGGATGATTCTTTATCCATGACAACTCCTTTGAAGGTTTGTATTCTCATTTGCATTGCATATTTTTTTTATTGTGGCTTATGGAGTTGGTTTCATTTCCATGATTCATCTAATCATTGATCTCTTTTTGCAGTTTTCATGAGATTTCTTCTTGTTCTGATTTAAGTCATCATGATTTATATTTAGATATATTAATAACCGAATGAGAATAAAGCATCTAGAGTAAAGAGCTACATTTGATTCTTTTAGTCACTTCAAACTCTTTATTGCCCAATAAATGGAAAAGAATAACATGTGCCCTTTCAACCCTTCTAGTCCATATTAATCATAGAGATGTAATCTATAAGTATGCAAAAAAGTATCAAAGGGAAGACAAAAAGTTAGAGATTTTCATAGGGCCTATGAATCAACTCTTGTTGTTTTTGTATGAAAATATTGTTGTTTGTTTTTTATTTATAATATCTATTGGCGTCATTTGGGAACTCCTATTTTTGGGAATTCAATAAGAGTTCTCAAACAAAGTAGGATGACATCTACTATACAACTGAACATTTAAATGAATTTGAAGCATGATTTTAATTTTTAATTTGATTCCTTAAGGCAACCTCATAAATTCCCTTTTTTGATTACAAGTATATCAAAATGCCTACTGCTTCTTTTCTTTTATTGTTGCAAGTCACAATTTTAATGTTGTATGCTTGCTCCATCTCTTGTAGTTTTTTGTTCCATGATTTCAAGGCTTACCATTTATTAGTCTATGATTTGTAGGGTTGGGAAGAAACTAAATTGAAACAAGAGCATGAGGGTGGAGGTCAACTCTAGTTAAGGTTCGTAAATGCCTTGAAGCCATAGTTACATCTCTAGCAAGTTACAAAGATGTTGAAAACCAAATCATGATGATCAGAAAATCAATCCCAATCTTCTAAGTAAACTTGTCTTCATGTTGGGCTGTTTTAAACAAGATTTGATTGAGTTTGAAACACCCATTCAACTCTATTTGGTTCCAAACAAAATTTTCCACATCATCTAAAATAGAAACCCTAAAATTCATCTACTTCATTCTGATAGAAATGGCTAGAAGACTTCACACACCAAGGGTTCTATTGGTCGAATGTGTCTTCTGGTTCCAACGATGCATCGATGGTTCTATTTTTTCATTGACGTGAGGATCTTCCATCAGTGGAATGAGGTATCCTATTCCTACGATGGTTTGATGGGGATGTCACGATGGTTCTATTTTTTCATCAACATGAGGATCTTCTATCGGCGGGACGAGGTCTCCTGTTCCTATGATGGTTCGATGGGGATGTGACATCCCCATCGGACCATCGTGGGAATAGGAGACCTCGTCTCACCAATAGAAAATCCTCATGCTAATGGAAAAATAAAACCGTCGATACATTGTTGGAACTAGAAGACACGTTCAGCCGATAGATCGATAAGGTGGGGACAGTCAGTTCCATTTTCTGTAATGTGGTAAGAGTCATATAGGTAATGTTATGTTAGGCTAGGGAAATTTTCTTGGAGGTTCTAAATGATTTGCCTCTTCTTTATAAGACTATGTTGGCAGTACCGCCTGAATCATAGTTGTTTGGTGGGATTCTAAAACCAAACAATGAGGTGTAGTTGTGGAAATCTCATAAAGAGAAGCTACAAGCTACCATGATGATTTTTCTGAGGGAATTTATATCAGAGTCTTGCTTAGCATGGATTAAGACATGTGCAGATGATATTCTCTCTATAGATAGGCTTGGGGGAAAGTATTTGCTTGATCTTGTGAAAAGTGGCAAGGAATTTGCAGAGAATGAGACATTGATCAGAGAAACATTGGATGGTTTGGATGCATTTGAAGGGAGCTTAGAGTGGCTAAAAATGGTTTTTGGTTCAAATGTTGAGTTTCCATGCCAATGCATGTGTGAGATTGTTTTGAAGCACTCAAAGAGTTTGTGGGGTGAACTTTTTGAAAGCCTATTTGTTAGTAGGATGAAACAAATAATAGCTGATGGATTTGCAGATCTATGTGAGAGAGTTAAGGTTGGTAAATGCCTTGAAGTTACATCTTTGACAAGTTACAAAGATGTTGAAACCCATTTGCAAAAATTAATTACTAGTGAGGGTTGGCTTTTCAAGAGAGGGGACCTAAAAAGTGTTAATTTACCTAGGTTGAGTTTTAGATTTATGATGACAAATGATGAAGATTGGTTTGGTCACCTTAACGCTTATTTTGGAATTGAGGTTAGTCAAATAAAAGATACCATAGATGAGGGATACAAGAATATTCTTGAAGACCTCCTAAGTTCTCTTCATGCACATCAATCTCCTTCAAGGATAAATGATTTAGTACCTTATTTGCAAGAGCAATGCTTCCATTTTATCTCAAAATTGATTGTTGAGATTGAAGAACATCTTGCACATCTTTCAAAAGCTCTCTATCAAGAAATGAAAAATGAGGAGATGCCAGAAAAAATGAACAAGGAGACACTATTACCAATAGTTATAGTGGAAATGGAACTTTTCTTAGGAAGGCTTTTAGTTGCTCTCTATTTTCATTCAAAATCCCTTCCACTAGTTCTTGGCTTGTCTCAACTCTAGTTTGTCAAGAACACAACTTTAGTTTGAGGGAAAGGATCCTCAACTTTCAGATACTCCAGTACTTATTTTGATTACCCTCTTCTAGATAGTTTTGGAAGAAAAATACTAATGAGAGGGGTTGGTTTGAAGCCTAAATCACAGGATAAAAATAATATCTCACCAAATTGAATAAACTAAGAAGAACTATGCACAATCTTTGTATCAAAGCTCATAGCATGTGGATATTGTGGATAACTGAAGAGCTTTCAAGCATTCTCACAAGAGATATAAGGGAGGATGATTCTTTATCCATGACAACTCCTTTGAATTCCTCCATTCTCATTTGCATTGCATATTTTGTTTGCTATGGCTTATGGAGTTGGTTTCATTTGGACATGAATCATCTAATCACTGATCTCTTCTTATAGTTTTCATGAGATTTCTTCTAGTTCTGATTTAAGTCATCATGGTTTATATCTGGATATATTAATAACCAAATGAGAATAAAGCATCTAGAGTAAAGAGCTACATTTGATTCTTTCAGTCACTTCAAACTATTAATTGCCCAATAAATGGAAAATACTAACATGTGCCCTTTCAACCCTTCTAGTCCATATTAATCATGGAGATGTAATTTGTAAGTATGCAAAAAAGTATCAAAGGGGAGCCAAAAAATTAGAGACTTTCATAGGGCCTATGAATTAACTCTTGTTGTTGGCGTCATTTGGGAACTCCTATTTTTGGGAATTCAGTAAGAGTTCTCAAACATAGTAGGATGATATCTACTGTACCAATGAATTGTTGTTCCACTACACTATAAACGTTAAACCCTTACCATCCCTACACTCCTTTCATTGTACTCTACATGGTTGATCTAAGAAGAGCCACTTTTCACTTTATTATTTTTCATCTTTTTTCTTTACGTGCTACTCTATTTTTTACACTCAACTTCAAAAGTGATTTGCATGCCCCCTCAGAAAGTGGAAGCTAATTTTAAGAGTTCAAATTCTAAAATTTGTATAGACAGTTGACTCAATCTACATGTCCCTTAATATCATTTTTATAGATAAAAGTAAGTTCTCTTGTGAACTATGTAATTTGATAGTGGAAACTTCGAAAAGAAAATATCACTTTTAACATCTCATAATGAAAAAGAAAAGAATAAACAAACCTCAATTCCAAGTCCTGTATATAAATCCTTAACTTCTGCAACACAAGATGGATCTTATTTTCCATAATTAGCCTAAAAAAGAAGATAATCACTGTTAGTCAACAAGTAGCTAGTAAAATTATTAAAAAGAATGGATCATATGGATCATATGGCCTGACCACATACAAATTTGAAAATTAAAATTAACTGAAACAATGGAAAGTAACTTACCACAAGATTATGCACAAATTGTGTCCGATGTGGAAAAATGGGCAGAGGTTGCAATCCAAAATCAGGTGTTCTTTACTTCTCCATTTTGGCGGGCTACCTTGAAAATAAGGTTTCGACTCACTACTCCATTTTGACGGGCTACATTGAAAATAAGGTCTTCATGGAGGTTTTAGAGTATGTTTATTAAAATGAAAATTATGCATATAAAAAAAATTTGGTCCTTTTTCCTCTTAGATTATTTGGTTGTTTATTCTTATTTTTTATTTTTTCTCTTCCTTTTTCTTATTTTTTTATTTTTCAAGGTTTTTGGGTTTTAGTTTTTTAGGTTCTCTTATGGTTTTCGTTAATTTTTATAATTTGGTGGTTTTTCGTCAATTTAGAAGAAACTTTGGTGTTCATATGATGACACCACAAAACAAAATATTTATTCCACAAAAAATATTTATTAGTAATTTTATTTGTAATATTTTATTATTACTTATGGTGAGCTATGATTGAAAATAAGGTCTTGATGAAGGTTTTAGAGTATGTTTATTAAAATGAAAATTATGGCCAAGATTTTAATAATGAGCCATTTATTAGTTATTTATTTAGTCATTTTTATTTGTCTAATATTAGTCATTTATTTAGTCATTTTATTTGTCTAATATTAGTCATTTATTTAGTCATTTAGTTGTGATTTTACCCGATAACCAAATTAGTCACTTATAAATGACCAATAGTCATTTATTTTCCAAATTCTACTAGTGTTTCCTATGCCACATGATTGTTCCAAACAACTAGGATTATATGAATTTGACACCTAGTGCCATTATATATGATGGCATAACTTTCACCATGTGGGTTTAAGACCTAGAAAACCCCTATCCACATATAAATCACACTATACACTCATGAAATTTGTCAACATATTGTTAAGGGCCTAGATAATATCCACTTGTATAAATACCTACCCTATATAAGTTATAGATAAATAAATTCTAACCAATAAAAAATATGGGTACATAATATTTATACATCTTATTTTATGTAATACAATGATACTGTAATTCTTATGATGATCTTGAATGTACAAATTGAATAATCATATAAGGTTTTATTTACATATATTCTATAAATCTTATATATTATATTACCATGTAGATTTTTCCCCTAATCCACTTGAAAATTAGATCATGTCTCATGCTTCTATAGATTTGAGAGGCATGTGACACATTGTGCACCTATAATAAATATGATATTATTTTCTTTCATGTGGTGGTAGCTAGCAAGATTAATAAGTTGGTTGAACACAATATAAGAGTTATAATCAAATATTAATATTTCTTTCTAATGCATACATATGCATACCTTTTTACATTTGATTATATATTTGGTTGCATACATATTTATTATTTTATCTTTGTTTATATTTCCACATTCATACATTTTTCCTTGCTATTGGTATTTATTTGTACTCATATTTCCATTCTTTGTCATAATTTTACATAGTAGTTACTTACATCCTATATAATCTCATTTACACGTGTCTATGTGTGCGTATATTTTCATGAGCTACTTCTACATTTTTATATATTTAGTTAATCATGCATTGATTATATCATGAGTTGTATATATTATGCCTTTGTATTTTCTTATATACTGATGTTTACAGTATACACATATAATTATGGGTATAGATACATATACACATTATTTATATTCATAGATATGTTCTTATGCATCTATATATTGTAATGCATTATCTCTCGTTTAATTATGATCATATATTTTTATGTGCTTATGTATGCATTAGTCATGCATATATTCTCATATATCTACAACATATACTTATTTTCTTATCTTTTTGGTTTGCACCATTGCATTTGCCTATTCATTATCATTTATATATTACATGCTCATATTCACAAATTGGAAACCTCATATTAATATATATTTATTTAATTGGTTGCATATGTACCTTTATGCAACTTTCACTTTCCTATATATATACATAGATATAATCAAATATATGTAGGCATATATTCTTATTCATTGACTATATATATGTATGCATACTATAATCTAAATTTGTTATAAATACTAGTTTACTTTATAGAATTGTCTTATTTATTCATATTTTATTATTTATCTTTTTGGGTCCATCATATTTCCCCCTCTTTCCACATTATTTGTGCTTCATTTTTCAGTCCTTGTCTTAGCTCTTTTCCCTACTCTTTTTAAGGCCAATTTTACAATCTAATCTATCACTCTCCTCTTCCTAATGATGGATCACTAAGTGTGATCTAAAATGTTGATTGAAAAAAAATAAAAATGAAAGAAATCATACATATATTCTTCATGGGCCATGGAAAAACTATCCCTCTCATGGAATGGTTTTGAGAGGCAAAAAAATTCCTTACTGCTTGTATTTTTATATAATTTAAATGATATGCCAAATTTTAACTTGATTTAAATAGCATGAGGTTTTGAAAGGTGCTTTGACTGAGGTTCTAGATTGAATATATGTTTAACCTTGACATTGACCTTGACATAACTTTCACATGTTTGAGTTTCAGTAAGATTATGTTAGCTATTAGCACACTAGTGAAGGTGGGTTGGAGTGGATTTCAATTCACATATTACAAAAAAGTGGTCGAAATGAACACACATATAAACCATAGAAGGATAAAAGGCATGAGAAAAGAGTACAATCTAATATGAAAACTCAAAAAATCAAAAAATACTCATATAATATAAAATAAATTTAGAAACAAAACCTAAAGGCCAAAACCTAAGGGGGTGTGAGATTGTTTGCATTCATCGAAATGAAAGGAAATACCATAAATTTTCATTTAATATATCTAGAGTAAATAAAATAATAAGAGTAATTAGTAAATACCATCTAGATAAAATAAATGAGACAATAATTGTTATACAAATATACTTTTTTAAATGACAGAGGGAAAAAAGACTTAGCTTGGATTGTAGCAATGGGGTACTTTCTCAAAGACTACTCTTAATGATCTAAAATGACACTTTTCGATTAGATCTATTTAACTAATTATCTGGATGACAAATAATTAAGTGTTATATTTTTACTCTATTTTGAACTCATGCTTTCAAAAATGAAAGCAAGTCATCTATGGGTTCAATCTATAATTATGGAAATATTATGCATAAGTTTTAATGTCTAGGACCCACTCAACTTGGTATTAAAAATTATATGTCTAAAAAAGAGGTGGCGCTAATGAATTCTTTTGGGATTTTGGTAAGCGAGGGTCTTCTCTTTATGTCAAACCCTTGGATTTGAATTAATAGCTCAAAACAAAGATTGAAGACATAATCAGCCATGCAATATGCTTTGAACTATCACTAAATGTATATGTTGATGTAAACTCATGATGCAATATGTTGATGTGGTTTTGTCTTTTAGATTCTAGATGTATATACAAGTGAATTGGGGTGTCCTTTTATACAACACCTTAGCACACAAATAACACATTTAATACTCAACTTGGCAAGTAGTGACTAATAGGAAGGGATGTGGCTTGGACCCATTTTAAAAATTGAATTAGGAAATACCATATTCATTTATGCACTCATTTATTCAACCTAGGGAAATAAATGGATAAACTACATATTGTAACTAGATTCTAAAATGTGTGAATGTATGATTAAGTTAGATTCAACATAATTATCAAATTTTACACAAATATACCATTTTGTACACTAATCATCACATTAAAAAGTTCATATAGAGGCTCAAATAACTACTAAATAATATAGTGGATATGTAATCCAAATTCTTTCAAATAAATTTACACCTTACATTGTTTGGTACTTGAACCCCTTTAGTAAATACCATTGCATTGGGGACAACTAATTAAATTGAATCCAAAATGAATGGGAAAAAGTGGACGGTATTGTAATATAGTGTAAGACATAACAAGCTGAAATGAATTGAGCAATCCAATTTGAGAGTGAAAAGTTCAAAGTTCTTTAAATATTTTAAAATTCCTTATTGAAACCTAAAATGAGATCTTACAATATGCATAATTGTTTATATCTTTATAGCAATAATTATCGTATATTCTTAATTGATATCTAAGTTTTGTGATAGATACAATTGTAAATTTATTTGGGAAGACCATATAAAATATTGTTGAAAATTTTGTAGCATGCAATGGTTGAGATTATAAAAGCTTGACAATATAAAATCTCATTAAGCTATCAAAATGTTAAATAAGGTCTTCTAATATACATAATTATTTGAACTTTTATTACAATAATTATATTGTAATCTTAATTAATATCTAAGTTACATGACTAATACAATTATGATTTTTTATGAAGGTTTTGTAGTATGTAATGCAATATACGAACTCATTAAATATATTTATTAGATTCTTTATTCTAAAAAAAATCCAAATCCTTTTAAATAAAATGAAATAATAAAAACCATAACATCTATCCAATATACTAGATATTTTAAGTCATATAACCATGTTATAAGTAATAAAATTATGTAAAAATAAAAAAAAAATTGTGTAGAGGAGATTTAAAACTTTGTTCTTGTGTCTGGATTTTTGAGTAATGAGCATTAATTTCAAGCTTCGATGATCATGGGAAAAAGTGAAGCTTTTTACAGCCTTAACATTATTACTGATCATCTCTTCAGATGGCAAAGCTTTTGCATGTTTTTAAATGTCACGGAGGGATGTTTCTTGTTCAACTCAGTCCATTTGCGTAGCGAAGCATTTTTAAGATATATAAAAATAAGAGAAACAAACACGACTGTGAATCTCACGAAATGGATTGCACAGTAGCTTATGTATGCTGGGTGTTTCAACTGTCAGGGTTGGTTTGGTTTTGAAAGCTGGCAGTCCTCGACAGATTTCCACTGCACATTTTTCACACTCCAATTGCAATCATAAAATGTCATTGCCATCTGCTACTTGTCTCAATCTCATGGCATTATGTTGAAGAAGACGCTATACATTCTGCTTACTACACACAACTTCCCTGAAGACTACTCTACATATCTTCAAATATTGCAGACCTGCAACCTGAAGGTTGCGCTTTCACAAGGGAAAAAAAACCACTCTTGCATCGCTCGCAGGTCATTCGTATTTGCTGCAAACCCAACTTTTCATAATAAGCTTATTCACATGTATGTCAAGTGTGGAAGTTTGGTTGATGCTCGTAAAGTGTTTGACCAAATGAAAGAACGAGACTGCGTCTCATGGAATACGATTATTGCAGCGTACAGAAGACATGGGCATCCTCACGAGGCAGTCACACTGTTTCACCAAATGCAACGAACAGGTCTCCAACCCGATCAGTTCACATTTGCCAGCGTACTCTCAGCCTGTGCCAACATGGGAACTTTGGAACAAGGTATGGACATCCATCAAAGCATAGAGGATGCGGGAATTTTGTCAGATGTTATAGTTGCAAGTGCCTTGTTAGACATGTATGCAAAATGTGGAAGCATAGACAAGGCACGTAAATTGTTTGACAGAATGCCTCAAAGAGATGTTTTCTCGTGCACCGCAATGATTGCAGGATATGCACAAAATGGATTTATCGATGAGGCTTTAGAAACATTCAAGCAAATGCAATTTTTAGGTGTAAAGCCAAATTCCACAACCTTTTCCAGCATCCTCGCAGCCTGTGCTAAAATGGGAGCTTTGGAACAGGGTATGGTTATCCATCAAAGTATAAACGAAGGAGAATTTTTTTCAGATATTGTAGTTGCAACTGCCCTAGTAGACATGTATGCAAAATGTGGAAGCATACACAAGGCACGACAACTGTTTGAGAGAATGACTGAAAAAAATGTGGTCTCATGGAATGCCATGATTGCAGGGTATGCACAAAATGGATTTGTTGAAAATGCTTTAGAAACTTTTAAGCAAATGCATTTGGCAGTTGTAAAGCCAAATTCCACAACCTTTGCCAGCATCCTCCCTGCCTGTGCCAAAATGGGAGCTTTGGAACAGGGTATGGACATCCATCGAAGCATAATGGAAGGAGGTTTTTTGTCAGATATTATAGTGGCAAATGCTCTGGTAGACATGTATGCAAAATGCGGAAGCATAGACAAGGCATGTGAAGTATTTAACAGAATGCCTCAAAGAAATGTAGTCTCATGGACTGCAACAATTGCAGGATACGCACAAAATGGATTTTTTGAAAAGGCTCTAGAAACTTTCAAGAAAATGCAACTGGCAGGTGTAGAGCCAGATTCAACAACCTTTGCTAGCATCCTCTCTGCCTGCGCCAAAATGGGAGCTTTGGAACAGGGTATGAACATCCATCAAAGTATAATGGAAGCAGGATTTTTGTCTGATACTATACTTGGAAATGCTATGGTAGACATGTATGCAAAATGTGGAAGCATAGACAAGGCACGAAAACTGTTTGACAGAATGCCTCAAAGAAATGTGGTCTCATGGAATGTTATGATTACAGGATATGCACAAAATGGATTTGATGAAAAGGTTTTAGAAACTTTCAAGCAAATGCAATTGGCAGGTGTAAAGCCAGATTCGACAACCTTTGCCAGCATCCTTTCTGCCTGTGCCAAAATAGGAGCTTTGGAGCAGGGTATGGGCATACATCAGAGCATAACCGAAGGGGGATTTTTGGCAGATATTATAGTTGCAAATGCTCTGGTAGACATGTACGCAAAATGTGGAAGCATAGACAAGGCACGTGAACTGTTTGACAGAATGCCTCAAAGAAATGTGATCTCATGGAATGCCACGATTGCAGGATATGCACAAAATGGATTTGCTGAAAAGGCTTTAGAAACTTTCAAGCAAATACAATTGGCAGGTGTAATGCCAAATTCCACAACCTTTTCCAGCATCCTCACTGCCTGTGCCAAAATGGGAGCTTTGGAACAGGGTATGGTCATCCATCAACGCGTAAAGGAAGGGGGACTTTTGTCAGATGTTGTAGTTGTGACAGCCCTCGTAGACATGTATGCAAAATGTGGAAGCATAGACAAGGCACATAAACTGTTTGACAGAATGCCTGAAAGAAATGTGGTCTCATGGAATGCAATGATTGCAGGATATGCACAAAACGGATTTGTTGAAAAGGCTTTAGAAACTTTCAAGCAAATGCAATTTTCAGGTGTAAAGCCAATTTCCTCAACCTTTGCTAGCGTGCTCCCTGCCTGTGCCAAAATGGGAGCTTTGGAACAGGGAATGGACATTCATCAAAGCATAATGGAAAGGGGTTTTTTGTCAGATATAATTGTTGGAAATGCTCTGATCGACATGTATGCGAAATGTGGAAGCATAGACAAAGCACGTGAACTGTTTGAGAGAATGCCTCAAAGAGATGTCATCTCATGGAATGCAATGATTGCAGGATATGCACAAAATGGGTTTTGCGAGGATGCTCTCAAAATCATTGAATCAATGAAGCACTTTGGGACACATCCTGATATTGTTAGCTTTGCTTGTGTTCTATGTGCATGCAGCCATGCAGGTTTAGTGCATGAGGGCTGTATATATTTCAATCATATGAGTAACCCTTATTACATTACACCTACAGTTGATCATTATGTGTGCATGGTTGACCTTCTTGGCCGTGCTGGCTATCTTGAGGACACCCTAAACTTTATCATTAAGATGCCAATTAAACCTGTAGTAGTTGTATGGATGTGTTTTCTTGGTGCTTGTCGATCACACATGAGTATAAGCTTAGGAGTATTTACAGCCACACTGCTTTTCGATTTGAACCCAAAAAATGCTGCAGCTTATGTTCTTCTCTCAAACATCTATGCAGAGGTTTGCAGATGGGGTGAGGTTCAAATGGTAAGGAGATTGATGAAAAATAGAGGAATTAAAAAGGTCCCTGGATGTAGTTGGATTGAAGGCCATAAAATGGTACATGTTTTTTGTGTAGGAGACAGGTCACATCCCACAGACACAGGAGATCTATGCAAGGTTGGAGAAATTAGCTTGGGAGATGAAGGAAGCAGGCTATTTACCAGATTCAAGACATTTACTAAATGATGTGGAAGATGAGGAAAAAGAATTATTTCTTTGCCACCATAGTGAAAAGTTGGCAATTGCATTTGGTTTGTTAAACACACCCCTTGGAACAACTATTAGAGTTGTTAAAGAACCTTCGAGTATGTGTTGATTGCCATACTACAACGAAATTTATCTCCAAGATTGTTACAAGAGAGATTGTTGTGAGAGATGCTAGCCGTTTCCATCATTTTAAACAGGGACAATGTTCTTGTGGAGATTATTGGTGATGCTAAATGAAGTAATCTGAAAAATAGGCTTGTACTATAATAATGTACACTTTCAGATCCGGAGTAATAATGAATGAATAAGGTTTTAGTTTTGTTTTGAGTATTTGGCAATCTAAGCCATGCTGTTGGCTTTCTGAAATTGGACGCGTAGAGTGCAATGCAGACCACTGCTTATATACACTGATGGGATATCTGTCAAAGACCTTTTTGATGATAACATGGACATTTCATTGAATTGTTTTAAGGAAACTTGCATATATATGAAATAAAAAGCTGGAAGAGGAAGTGGAGATTAGGGAAAAACAAAAGGTGAAGTACACTCTAATAAATGGAAAGATGCTTGAGCGATAGGAAATGAAAGGGAAGGGATCGCAACCAATCCTTGCCATTTTTTAGAGTTCTTTTATTTGGATTAATTGCCTATGTCAAACATTTAAAATTAAATTACATATTTCATATTAGTTATATATTGCAAGTGCATGTTGATCTGATCTCATTTATGGTTAGCTATTTCTAATGTTGCTTCACATCCTTTTGCTTAGCAAGATAGCTAATAAATTTGCACATTCATAAATATTCTAACTTAAGTTGATTTCAATCTGTTTGGTTTTGATTAGAAATAAATTATTATAACTTATGTGTGAAGTAAACAAAAAAATTACAATTCTGTTTATGTTATAAATAGTGGATATACATGGCACTTGAAAATCTCACATGATGCAGTTCACAGATTGATGTTAGAGAGAAGAGAATAACATTTGTCTATGTCAAAATAAAACCATAATTTATATAGCATTATAGTTGCACAATCATGGTATTAAAAAAATGTGCATGATGAGATTTATAAATTGATACAAGTGAGAAGAGGGTTTGAAGGCAGTTAGGAGAGAGCTAAATAGATCATTTTATAAGTTTAAAACAAAAGGACCTCAAAAGGTTTAGGGCTAGGTAGAAATATCTTAAAAAATTAAAATACAATGATTGAAGTTGATCCATGGTGTTCATAGATCAATTTTAATTGAATGTAAAGGTTCAAAGTATTAAAGATATGGTGGATACAAGATATCTTATGGCCTTGGTTTTGTTATTTAAATTTGAATGTTAATTATATGTATCAACAATTTTAAAATTTGATTATTTTACTTGTTTTACAACAAATGTAGTTGTACGACTTCTTGGTCCTCATATAGTCTATTTTCTAAGATTTGTAATTTAGTGGATGACATGATGCACCACCATCTTCAGTATATGTCATATATAGTAACTTAAAAATAGAGATACTCAAATTCACATAGAACTTAATTATATTAAAAAAAAAGAGTTGGTAAAACTTATATATATATATATATATATATATATATATATATATATATATATATGCGCCCCTAATTCTTATTGAGAAAATAATGAACTCTTCAAAATAAATAAAATTTTATGGTTTCAATGTTGAATAATTGAAGTGATTTAATATAAAAAAGTATTGTAGGTCTATTATTTAACATATTTGTACATCTTTCTAGAATTCTACTATCAATTGTATGCCCACATGAAAGACAATGCATATCTAACCCCTTTCTTACTACAATTTGTACCCTTCTTTCCATTGCCAAATATTTATAAAAACTTACATTTCTTTTAATTTTATTTTTATTTACATAGCACACTCATTGCACATATCTATCAAAATGCCCCGAATAGACTAAATAGTAATAATTGAATTTAGATTCAGATGAACAAATATTACTAATTTTAATTCAAATTAAGTTTTTTCTTTTTTTTTAAATGCCTTCACATTACCTTAAATTTAGATAAATTATGAGAATTTGAAATTTGTAAATAATATATAAAATCATTCACTTTAATTTATTTTAAATTTTTCTTAAATTCTCTTCAAAAACTAACAAACTTTTATTAATTAATTTTTTATAAATATATTTTTTACTTTATTATATAATTTTCTCAATTTTTATTTTTGACTTTTTCATTATCAATTAAAAACTACATAAATTTTATTTTTTATTTTGAAAACCAACTCATATTTAATTTAAATTCAAATTATATTAATTATTTAATTTTTTAATCTTACATTTATTCATATCATAGTTAAATAATCTATACATATATAATACACATAAATTATTATTTTTAATTACAAATTTGATCGATAACAAACAACTATAAATAGTATGAATAATTAAATACCACTAAAAATACTTCAAACCTGTAAATCAAAAACCTTATCACTTTTATAATTATCAATATGAAAATGAAATTTCATATGAATAAGACACTAGAATACATACAATACTATTTTTACCATTAGAAAAGCTCACTACAAATCATTGAGAGCTTTTCTAACCAATACAAAAATATGAATTATTAAAATAGTTCAAGGTGTAGGAAAAGAGCATAAGACTATGGAGAGCATGAGAAAAACAAAATCAAAGTATTAACCAACTTACATATTGCAAAAATGTCCTCAAAATAACAAGGATGAATAATACAGTCAGCTATGAAATATTGTAACAGAACACAAATTATAGCTCCATAAATAGGAGTTTCAATGACAAATACAATACATTTTTAACATTAGAGAACTTATATAAGTAATATTAATAATATGAATCATTGGATTTGTTTACTAGAAGACATAGGAAAGGTCACTCATATTAGTTAGTAGAAGACGTAATAAAGGTTACTAATATTAGTTAATAGAAGACATAGGAGAGCTCGTGTTATTACATTAAAAAAGTGGACATATTTATTTAAGGGCATGAGGATAATCTCAAGGTAGGACGAGCAAGAAGGTCAACACTCCTGGATATGTTGGATCCAAATTGTTTTGTCATATCCAAATCTCCTTCCACATTCCACTCAAAAAAGTGAATAAGTTGAGCCAAAACAAGATTAATGGTCACAATGGCCATGTCGGACCTTGGGCATCCTCTCCTTCCTGCTCCAAATGGCACCATATCAAACAAGTTTTTGTCTCTCACAATATCAACATTTTTACCCATAAATCTCTCTGGCCTAAATGCGAGAGGATCTTCCCACAAGGATGGATCTCTTCCAATGGCCTAGGCATTGATGATAAGCCTGCTTCTCTCAAGAATGAAGTATCCCCCAATTGTGCAATTTTGTGTGGATTCATGTGGGAGTAGCAAGGGTACCATTGGATATAACCTCAATGTCTCCTTCACCACACACTGCACGTACTCCATGCTTGCTAAATCAGACTCACTTATTGTTCTCTCTTTGCCTACCATTGATTCGATATCCTCTTGCATTTTTTTTGCCACGCCAGGGTTTTTAAGAATCACATCATTGCCCAAGCTAATGTAGAAGATGTTGTTTCAATTCCAGCCACGAAAATATCCTTTCATATTTAAACAACTTGGTTAGATAAAAAATAATAATATCAGGATTTGATTTTGTAGTTTTGAATCAATTTTTTTGTTCATATCTCATGAATAGTGGTTTACATGAATCTATATCTAATGAGAATGAGTCATTCACTTAGCACTCATAGCACCCAATCACCTATCTTAACTCTATTCCAACAAAAGCATGCTTAATCGTAGAATTTCCCCAAGATCAAACCCACTTAGCTTACCATCCCATGTTTGAGTCAGAATAATGCATAGATGGGTGACCTCTTAAGAAATCCTAATGCTTCACTTTTGTGGGCATCACCTAGATGCAATGTGTGCTAAGTAGACCATTCATTCTCATGAAAGATCTATTCATGTGAAATAAATATTAATCATGACTGAAAAACTACACAATTGAAAATACAGAAAAAATTCCTCTACTTATCAAAAATACAACTAGCAATTAATTTTTGGTAAAATAGAATTGTATTATAAATAAGAAGTGAATTTCCTCAATGATTTCCATTCCATCAAAACTCTTCATATCCAAGAGCACATCAATGATATCCTTAGTAGCAAGCTGCTGCTCATGCTCTTTGTCTAATTTCCTCCTGCGCTGCCGGTGTTCCTCTATAATCTTTGTTATCACTTGGTCGATAGAATTGTGTACCTTTTTCATGCGCCGCTTCACTCCTTGCAAGTCCAGCCAGTCTAAGTAAGGAATGAAGTCCCCGATATTGACAGTTTCTACTGTGGCTGCCAGCTCTGTTACAATCTTCTTTATCTCTTCGCCATGACCATCCAGGTGACCGTCATTGCCCAAAGAAATTTTGGTACCGGAAAGGATTCGCCGCATGACTGCCTGCACAAATGATATAAACATTTTGGTGCGATTAACAGGAGTCCTACCGTGCCCAGACATCTCCCACACCGAACGAACAGCGAAAAGCATTTCTTCCTCTCGTACACATCTGAAAGACTCGATCCTTACGCTATTCAGCAATTCTAATCAATTGCTCGGCAGACAAGTCCAGTTAATTGCAATTGATGTGTCTGACTAGTTATATTGCACCTTCGCGTGTAATGGGTACGTCGAAGTTAATTTTGTGTTAAATTTATTTATTATAATCTGAAAAAGTGATTGAAATCTGTAAGCTACAAATCTTTTTTTTAATTGGCAGAAAGGTAAGCAGTTATGAAGTTCTCCAAAACCAAGAAAGTATTTAAGATAAATCAGTATTTCCTTATTAATCTTCACATAGATTATTCTGGGGTTTTTCATTCTCAACCTATGTCAATGGTTCAGGTTTTGGTATCCTCCCTTTGAAATGAAATGTAAAAAATTAAGTACAAAACTGTGAACAAGTGAATAATTCATAATTCAATGTCAATTGTCAATTCAGAAATGTTGAGGATACATCAAAATGGTTTATATGACTGAATCTACACATTAAATAAATACAGATTTGTAATCATCATATTACTCTTCATCAAGAGCATTAATCATATGGTGATTTGTCAGAAGCACAAGCAACACCACTGCTACTTGTACGGTATGCAAGTCTTGTGTAGCAAATGACCTTAGAGTAAACAATAAGGAAAATTGTGCTAGAGAAGAATTGAAGGGTCCCTATTTTTCTGAAGAAAGTAAGACAAAATTTAAAAGATTGATACAAAATTTTATACTCAAATAGAAATGGTTGGAAATGCCTTTCAAGTAGCCTTGCATTTGCTAAATTTTTATCAAGTATCAATGGAGATTTCTCCGTAAACATGCCCAATTCCAAATACACAGAAATTCAAGAGTCTCTTAAGCTAGCAACATTGACATCGTGTACATATGTTGTTTCATTAACTAGTAGAAATAAATATTAATTTTGTAAATTCCTTTAGTGGATGTGGTGTTTGTTTGCAGTTGAAAGTAGGCTAGCATAATTCCTTTAGACATAAAATGTACTTGCATATAAGGGGAAGAAATAAAGATGTTTAGCAATCACACCTTTGTGTGCTTTATAGATGTAATAAAAACCAATTAATATGAAGTCATGAAAGCCAAAAAAGTGCAATATCTGAGCAAGGTTTTGAATCATTAAAAGTATGTTGTAAAAAGTCTTCATATTAATGAATGTAGGAACTGTAGTTCAAAGTTTGAACAAATATAAACAAAAAAACAAAAGATTTCACAATGAACACATAAACATAATTTATTGGGAAGACTGTTAACCATGATCTCACAAAAATTATGGTCATTATTATTGAAAAGGCTGATTTGCTCATAATAATGCTAAAACGAGAATTTTATGAAAATAAATCTACTTTCAAAATCATGGGAATGCAAGGATGATAAATGGATGATGTTTTATGTACTAGAGACACTCAATTGAGGTCAGTCGAGCATGTGTTCAAAACAACCAAGTAGTTGTATTTAAAATTTTAAATATGCAGTAGAAGTCAAGAATATGATTTTAAATAAATCTAAACCTGCAAATATTAGTGATATTTCTTGTTATCAGTACATACACAATAGCAGACAAGACAACCAAGTGGTATCATGAACTCCCACCCATTGATGCTCATACTACAAAATGCACATCAAGGTTTAAGTATATATCTTTTGCACCATTAGACAAATTCTATTGTTGTTACCATTCAATTCCTTTGCCACTTGTATAAAGCCTGTATTGCATTGTTGGTACCAATTATAGTTGTCAATAAATTGCAAATATATTATGTAATCTCAAAAATTGAGAAGTTGAGAAAATAAAAAAATAATATTTTGTTTTATTTTGACTACAAAATAAGCAAAGACTATATGGTATTGTGGAAAGTAAGAGGTACTTACAAACTTTAAACAAGTTTTATCGCTGTAAAATGAACTCCTTTGTCATTTGCACATCCATTTTATTGTAGGGCTATTTAATCAGTTCTAATGTCACCTCATTCTAACCAATGAACATATTCAACATGTATGTTTAGCTGGTAAGCTTAATTCTAGTAAGTCTCTTTGTTTTATCACTTTTAGTTTTTGTGTGAAGTTATTTTTCTAACTCTCAAACACCAACAATTTCTCTTAATAATGGTAATGTTTTTATTGTCACTTCACAAGTTGTGATCTTATCAATAATTAAAATTTAGGAGAAATAAAATTTCATGGGCTTCCTTTCAACCTCTTGAATCATATGTAAGAAATGTAGTGAATATTGCATTGAAAGAATAGGTGGTTGTTTCCTCATACCTTCACTATAAAAAGATCAAGCCCTAGAGAAACATTTCTTAAAAAATAGGAAAATGAACATATTCGAATGACACATTTTTCATCTGCACATCCATTTTATTGTAGGGCTAAAATTATTTATATTGTCACCTAATTTTGACAAATGAACATATTCAACATGTATGTTTAGCTGATAATCTTAATTCCAGAGTTGCTTTGGTCTCTAGCATCATTGGAGAAGTCAACATTTCTTGAATAAAGGATATACACATCTTGCAAAGGCTCTTCCCATATCTTGTCATTGCCTAACCACATTTTCTTTGTTTCCACTACCTAGTTGAGGGCACTTGACATGTAGGTCAGTTTTGATGATTAGTATGAGCCTTCTAAAGTGTACTTTTGTGTTGTATATTTCCAACACTTCATGATTTGATAATTGAATATTTTATTTTGTTCTACTTCATACTTTCTTATATGACTTCATTCCAACTTTACTGAGACTGTGGATTCAGATTTGAAATATTAGACACTAAATTGTAAATTATAAATAGATAGCAGGTTTCCACAAACAATGCTTACCAAAACCTTCCTAGTACTCTCTAACTTATGGATTTCTGAAAGTTAAAATTCATTAGTGAAAAAAATGTTATTAAATGTTGATGTATGCCAAGTTTTTTCATTTTAATCAAGTAGCGTACCTTTAATATAATGTGGATGAGAGTGATGAAATTTTTTTTTAGATTTTATCAGAACTCGGATAAAAGGTGAGGCAATTTAAACAACTTCAACATAGATTTTTTCTTAGATTATGCAGATTTGAAATAATTGAACCCTTCTTAACTTGATTTTGAGGCCTTTTTGATATTCTTAGTGCAAAATGCAACTTTTTTTGGGTTATAGGTTTGAAGCAATTGTAATCCTAATGCCTTGATTCTACCCAATTAGTTTGATATTTTGCTAGCTAAATCCTTGCATGACTTTAGCATCTTTGAATTAATGAAGCACTCTCAAACATATCCTGACATTATACGCTTTGCTTGTGTTCTATATGAATACAACCATGCAAGTATAGTGTCTTCAAGATAGTGAGCCTAGGCAAGAAGGTCAACCATGCAAGCATAATATTGATCAATTGTAGGTGTAATGCAATAAGGGTTACTCATGTAATTGAAGTATGTATTGGTGTACTCTCCCTCTTCGCTCTTTGTATATCCCTCTCTTTCCCAAGTCCTCTCTTTGTTCTTTAAGTATCACTCTATTTTTTCCTCTATCTTCATACCCACCCTCTCTCTCTCCCACCCTTCCCCCAAACATAACATGACCTTGCTAGTAATGGAGCATAATTATCTTCCTCATTCAGAGGTTTTGTTTCAATCATGTTAGATCCCTATAAAAGGATGCATAGTTGATTTGAACCTATCACTTCTCCATTGAGACCTTTGTTGCACAAACATCTCTTGCTAAATGGCCTACCAATTTACCTCATGTATTGCAATTTTTTTTACACAAAATAGACCAATTTTTTTCCTAATTGACGTTCCACATGGGTGATCCCACAATAGTGGTTTACAATTTTTGGCCAAACTAGACACTGAAATAATTTTTTCTAACTAAATCTTCACTTTCGGGCACCTATAGCGGCTAAACCATGAGGAATTTGAAGATGATGAAAACTAGAGTTTCGTGACATTTTTTCTATAGGTTCTAAAAATATTTTTTTCAAATTTTTTAGAATTAGATTCCACTTCTTTTTCCATCTCCCTCGAAAACTAGTTTTTTTTTCAAAAAACAACATTTTTAAAAAATGATGTTCACCGTATAGTGCATAACTTTTTTTCCATGAAGGATAAAATAATAATTCTTTCGAATTTAGATTTGTAACTTTGATATTGTTGATGGCGATTTTGGCACCACAACAATAAAAGTAGAATATTGCTACTCTGCTTCTCCTGAAAGAGAAAGGAAACACATGGATGCCTTAACTCCCAAGGTCTTGGTAGTTGGGTCTCAACTATACTGACGTTACTCAGTGGCCAATGTGACAGTAATATTCAAGGGGCCTGTTGGTGTTGGGCTTCTGGATTGTTCTAAGATCAAGCATGAAATAAAACCTACTCTAACTAGGGGTTTTAAAGAAATATAAAAAAAGATAAGTTAGAGTTTTGAAATAGAAAAGAACAATAGTTGATCCAACCTTAACTAGACTTGATAACTTCAAGGAATTTATAAACTAAAACTGCAGAACAAAATTAACTTGTGATTAACACACAGTATCATTCATTCACAGTGCTGATTTCAACAATTGATTATAGACTACCATTTAAGCAAAACATAAAATGAGATTTAATTCCTTGAAAGCTTTCAAAATCAAATGATTAAATTAAGATAAATATCATTCTGGAACACAATATGACGTAGATTCAAATCTAGTTGCTTCTACTGTGGGTGAGATAGATAAGCAACATTTACAAATCTGGCGCAATCACCAGTGTACAGAAAACCTGTGTCTTCAAACTGCTTCCATCTACACTAGAAGAACTTTGAAAATACATTACAGTCTATACTGAAATCTAACTGCTTAACCAATAAGACAAGAGAAGCTCTCATTACTGAGAATCGAGATGCAACTCGATCTCCTTCTGCTAGCTGACTAACTCCTAACAGTTCTAGCTCTAAATAGTTCACTAAACCTAGAAGTTCTAATCTAGAAGTCCTAACACTAAAAATTCTGGAACCCTTTACAAAGAGGCAAGAATGCCATATATACATCTCCCCGAGAAGAATGTCGGCGCCCGTTTTAGGGTTTACAAAATATCCCGTGGTGTTAGAAGGTTGGCACCCAGATCTTTAACAAAAGTCAATTCTGCAATAAATTTGAATCCTTACTATCTCATGTCAGTGAAGATTGCTTCCTGAGGCATTTTTTAGATCTTTTGTAGCTACCGCACTTATTTCTGGCCTTCATGTCCATTTTTGACCTCCAACAGAGCTGCTTTGAGTGCCCTAAAATATCCCTATCAATGCTGACCTACCTCTATCAGTAGATACCAGCTATCCATTTGACTCACGACTTTATCTTCTTCCTTCGACGTTCTTTCTGCTCCAAATCCGCTCTTCTGCAAGCTCGTTGGTGTAGCATGGGCTAGTCGGTGAGAGGTTTCGGCGTGCCATAGAGGTCATACCGATCTTGCAAAGACCCTTGGCAAGATTGCTTCCTCTCGGCTAGACGATATGGCGAAATCGCGTCCTTGGCGAGCTCTATTTCTTTCAGTGGGCCCCTCTTTCAATCGACAGGACATCCGCCCTCGGCAAGACGTCATGGCAAGCGCCAAGAGCTACAGCGATATGTCCTTCCCTTGGCGGATTCGCTATTATCGACAAGACCAACACTAGTTGGGAAGATGCTTCAGCGAGCTCAACGTGTCACACTGAGGGCACAAAACATGTCGGCGAGACCCCATCGGGTCGACAAGACCCCATCGGGTCGACAAGACCTTTCTTTGAGATCCCCAAGAAATATCCTCATGCACACGACCTGATCCTGCAAAACAAGGTCTTTGTTAGAACAATACATTAATATCATGCCTTTTACCAAAAAGAAACTTAACTACGGCAGAGGCAGGATCAAAACGGGACTGGGAAGCAAAATTAAACAAGTCCCGATGGAACCGGGACTGGGCCAAACATGACCCAGAAACGACATCCCTCACCTTCAAAACTAGCGGGGGCAGGGCCAAAAGAAAATCAGAACCGGGATCAGAGTTGGGGTGGGAATGAGCCAGGGAAATAATCAACATTCCTGAGTTCATACCCCGTCTCGGCTCCACGTTCGCGAGGAAACCCAAAACGCAAAGGATGGAAACAAAACACCAGCGGAGCCGGGGCAAAACGACAAACAAGACGAAACCGAGGTCGGAACCAAATCCGAACCAGAAACTTCTCCAAGTTTTCGGGTTCAGATTCCATTCCAAACCCGCCTCCAACATCATCCAAAAAAGGAGGAAGAAAGGAACAGAAAGAGAATGAGGAAAGGGGGAGGACAACCCCACGAGAAAGCAAAAAGAAACAAAAAAGAAAAGAATGATATAAGTGGAATCGGGATCAGAATAGAATCTGAACCAGAAACTTGGAGGAAGTTTAAGGGTTTGGCCCCAATTTTGGTTCCGAGTCCGCTGGAACAACACAAAAAAGACACGCAAGGTAGAAAAGACCAAAGCGGTGGGTTTGGGGCCGGGGAAGGAACATAAAACAGAGCTTGGAAGAAGTTCCAAGTTTGGATTCTGTTCTAGTTCTGGGTCTGCCAAAACAAAAAAAAGCAAGAAACAAAATGCCTAAGGCTGAAAAGAAAACACCTAAGGAAAAGGACACAAACTGACAAAGACCAACGAAGAGAAAGAAAAGGCAGGGTCAAACCCGGGATGGGACCTGAATGAGGAACTTTTTTGAAAGTCCAACATTTTGAATCGGTCCCGAACCTGACTCCAACAAAGAACAAAGGAGGATGAAAAAGAACAGTCAGAACTGGATCCTGGAATGAAACGAGACCAAAACATAAAAGGGATTTCCAAGTCCGGTATTGGTCCCGATTCCGCCTCCGATAAAACTTTGAAAGGAAAACGCCTAAGGCAGAAAACCAAAGGCCAAAGAAAAAAAGACAGAAAAAGCGGGACCCATTTTGATTCAGATCAAAGTGGGGTGGTTATGCAAGGCAAAAAAAATGGCGACTCGGCTGAGAAAATGGTTTAACCATTTTCATGGATCTGAAGGATTCAGCTACCCAGAACTCTTGGTTCATGAACATTACAACTCCAGTTAGGTCAGTTAAAACCAACAAGGTAGAGCTAGAATCTTAAATGTAAGTCAATCAACAACTACCTTTGAATATATGTATGTGTTTGATTGTGCATCACTCTTTTATGAAGTTTTCCTCATCTTTTGGACAACAATGTGCGAGATTTGAGCTACATGAGTTAATTTCCTTCTATGCAATGATATCCTGGGCATTGCTTCGCTGCCAGTCAGGCATCCATAGCCCCGACGGAGATACCTCTAGTTTTCTCACAGCATTGCTCTACTGCCAGTCAGGCGTCCATAGCCCTGGTAGAGATACTGGAATCACCCATTCATATTGAATCCTCTTTTTTTATAATTCTTTTCTTTTCTTTTGGAGTTTCAGATATTTCATTTAATTCTCTTTTTCTTTTCAATATGTCAGATGTTTAACATCTGATCTGGGTTGAAAACTACCATGGACCTCATAATAGCACTTGGGAGATCAGATTTTTCACTCAAATCTTACAACACCATAGTCCTAGGACAAATATACCCTTATAAGAGGAGATGATCTTGATAATTTGTGACAGATTCAGGGGGGGCTGATGGGAGTTACTTACTTAGCACCTTGTTTCAAAACTTTCCACAACTTTTATTGACAACAAGCATGAAACAACGAATTGAGGACAAAATCATCCAATCAGAGAACCTGACAATATCTAAACCACTTCTCTCCTAATGACTAAAGCATGCTTTAAATAACAACCCATAATTCAAAATGGAAAGAAACAGATCAACCCCAAAGAACAAAACAACAAAAAACAAAGAGCAAAGGAAATACAAAGGACAAAAAGAGAGAACAAAGAAGCAAATTATTTACATAAAGAGCCGCAGATTATACGCAGAGACTATTTATAGGCAAAAATTATTTATACAAATGCACCACTTGGAAAAATGCCAACTTCATGATTCAAAATAATGCTTGAGAAACTGTCCGTTGACAGGCAAGGGGACAGGTTCTCCAGTTAAACTACTTAATCGGAAAGCATTTTCTCCTAAAATCTCAGCAATCTAATAAGGACCTAGCCAAAGTTTGTCAAATTTCTGGTGACTGCCCTTCTTTTCACTGGCTTTGTCCCATAGCAACACTAGGTCTGATATCCTAAAGGCCTTGATTTTGGCTCTTTTGTCAAACCAACGTTTGACAATAGCTTGGTGCTTAAAGAATTGTTGCAATGCGGCATCTCTTGGTTCTTCTAACTTCAACAAAGTAGCTAGTCTGACTTCTATCCTATTATCCTTAGAGTAGAATTTTTGCATGAACTCAAGGATAGGTATTTGAAGATGGATGGGAAAGATAGACTCTTGGCCATATACCAGCTTGAATGGCGAAGTGTTTAGAGTAGCCTTAATCCTAGTCTAATCTACCCATAATGCAAACCTAAGCTGGGTATGCCAGTCTCTAGGGTTATGTTCTAACAGTCTCTTAATGACCCCTAAGAGATTCTTATTGGTTGACTCTGCAACTCCATTGCCTTGTGGGTAATAATTTGATGAATACTTCAAGACAATCTTGTGATCATATGCCCAGGAAATACATTCAGCAAAAGAAAAAGTAGAGCCATTGTCACATACCAGAGCGAAGGGTACCCCAAATGTTATAGTGATGCACTCAGTGAGAAACTTGATCACTACCTCCATTGTGCTTTTTTTGCAGGGTATATCCTTTGTCCATCTTGTGCAATAGTTAGCAACAGTCAAGATGAATTTATGCCCTGCAGTAGAGTTCGGGTTAATCACTCCAATAAAATCCAATGCCCACTGGGCAAATGGCCTTACCTCATAGACTGGCTACAGTGGCATAGCTACATGGCGTTCCCTTGATGCAGAAATCTGACAAGTGTGGCATGTCCTCACATGCTGATGGGAATCTCTGAATACATAGGGCCAGTAATAACCAGATCAAAGTATCTAATGTGCTAATGAATCTACAGATCCATGACCTATGCCATGTTTCCCATGCAACTCAGAGATCACCTGCTTAGCCTCTTGCTGATCAAGGCATCTTAAGTATACTCCTTCAAAATTCTTCCTGTATAGGAGTCCCCCTTTAAACATATAGTGTGAGATTTTTAGTCTCAGAGCTCTCCTCTAAGTGGTGATCATTCCCTCTGGACACCGGTTATTGAGCATAAAAAAAATGAGATCAGCATACCACAGGTCATTTGAGAAGGACTGAGTAGTATATTGTTGACAAATGACATTGTTACCAGCATCAGCCATAGATTTAGACAAACCCAAACCTCAGACAAGTTTCATAGGGTGTATCTCTAAATCGAACTCTTGCAAGATGGCCATCCATTTCCCTCTTCTTTCTCCCAACTCGCTCTGCATTAGCAGAGACTTAACAACAGCATCAGGAACTACAACAATAATCTGACTTCAGAGGATGTAATGCCTAAACTTCTTGATAGCTCGAACCAATGCAAAAGCTTGCTTCTCAAGAGGTGGGTATCTGATTTTTGCATTTTTGAAGGGAGAACTTATGAAAGCAATCGACCTCTCTTCTGACTCTTCTCCTCATTGAGTTAACATAGCTGCACACAAGTGTTCAGAGGAAAAAGAATAGATATAAAATGGCCTCAAGTAGTAAGGGCTAGTGAGGACTGGAGCTTTCGAGATGGATCGCTTGACTTGAGAAAATGCAGCCTTTGCCTCATCACTTCACTCTATTTTGGCATCCTTCTTCATCATCTCATTCAAGGGCTTCACGATTTCTGCAAAACCTGTGATAAACTTCCTCACGAAGTTGATCTTTCCAAAGAAGGATCTCATCTCCTTCTTGCTTGCTAGCATGGCTATCTTGAGGATGGACTCAACTTGATCTAGGTCAATGGATATTCCTCTTTCTGAAATTATGTGTCCCAAGAGCTTCCCTTCAGAAACTCCGAACACACACTTTTTGGGATTTAAGGAGACTCCATACTGGATGCATCTTTGAAGAACTTTTGCTAAATCGGCAGCATGATTCATTCAGTCCTTGGAGAACACTGTTAGGTCATCTATGTAAACAATAATGCATTTACCAATTAGATCCTTGAAAGCTATATCCATGGCACGCTGGAAAGTTGCTCCAACATTTATTAGGCTGAATGGCATCCTTCTATAAGCATATGTCCCCCACTTGGTAGTGAAAGCCGTCTTCATCCTGTCCTCATAGTCGACCATAACCTGATTATATCTAGAATAACTGTCCAAGAATGACATCATCTATGCTCTGTTGACAATCTGTAATACCTCATCCAGAGAAGGAAGTGGGTAATTATCCTTTTCTGAGGCTCTATTTAGGTTTCTGAAGTTGACACATAGCCTAATCTCCCCGTTCTTCTTATGGCCTGAAACTAAGTTAGCCACCCTCGTTGAATGGCACACAGGGAAGATTATCCTTGCTGACAACAATTTATGAACCTCTTTATAAATCAATGGTTCGATTAGAGCATTGACAGGGTGCTGCTTCTGTCAGAAGGGTTTAGCTTCAGGCTTCAAGGGGATAGTGTGAGTCATAACCGAAGCATCAAATGTCTTGAGATCTTCATATCCCCAAGCTATCGCAACAATATCTTTTTTAAGTGCCCTCAATATGTCTTCTTTAATTGCTTCAGGGCAGGCCTTCCCTATATAGACATTCCTTTCAGGGCCCGAGTCACCTAGGTTAACTGTATCATATTCACCTCCCCTTTCTTCAGCTGATGCCTTCTCTCGAGCCCTCGGATCTGAGTCAAAGATTCTCTCTAGAGAAACCATTCCCTTGGGAATGTTATTACTTTTTAGATTAAGAACCCCTTCTGTATCACATTCCTCAGGGTTCCAATCCCCTTGATCTCTGTTGGACTCATAGATGATTTGTCCTTCAAAGACATTTGAGCTTGCTAAGAAGGCCAGAATATGCTGATCATCCTCAAAGACTTGGAAATTCTTGATATTGTCAAGAACAGCTGGAGTGGACATCAGTTCCACTGAGAATCTTTTGAATTTGGAGCCTTACATAGGTTCCAAGGTGCTTGCAGCAATAGCCAGTGAATCAGCTACCTAATTTTCTTCTCTTGGGATGAGACTAATCCCAAAGGCATCAAAGTCTTCGATCAGATTCCATACCCTATTCCTATATGCTGCCAACCTCTTGTTGTGACATGTATACTGGCTGCACACTTGCTTGAATACTATTTCTGAATCTCCCTTGACCACTAAGGCAGTGACCCTCTTCTTGTGTGCAAACATTAATCCTTGAGCCAGAGCTTCATATTCAGCTACATTATTAGTGCACCCGATTTGCAACCTGTAAGAAGCAAAGAAAACTTTCCCTTTTGGGCTGGTTAGCACAATTCCAACACCACAACCGGTCTTGGACTTGGATCCATCAAAGGTAAGGGTCCACAACTGATCACAAGCAGGAATTAAATTTTTTGAAGTTTTCACGGGTGCTTGAGTTAGATGATTCCCAATTGGGGTTGCTTGATCTTTTGCACCGGGCATAAGGAAAGAATGTTGTGCAAGTTCCTTAGGCACGCTCTCCAATTCATGTTTAGTTCTAGCATCTGATCTATGACTATCCTTTTGACCATCACTAGTGTCTTTAGTTAACCCCTTGGGTTCTGGTATATTTGGGAATGCAAGGTTGTCAAACAAACCTCAGGGTTGCTCTTTATTAATAGGCTGATTTGGACCTGTGTCTAAAGTAGGTTTGATCTGAGAAGGGATTTCTCTTGAAAGTATTGTATCCCTAGTTAACATGGTTGCTTCCTTGGCCTCAAATGCAAAGCCTTCTGCAATGCTCTCAGGGCGACTTGTGCTAGCTTCCTCAACTTTAGAAACATGATTTAAAATGTCAATGCAGGGTCAGAAAGCCAACTCAGAATGATTTTGATAATGTACCCTACACTAATTGGGAAGTAGGAGGCTTTGCAGATCTATATGTGCCCCTAAGACCAGTTGATCTTGTTGCAATTTTTTGACTAATACTTGCTGATTTTCATCAATTATAGGATCAGGGAACCCTGGCATTGGCAGCTCCTTAGGGTCAAGGATAGAGAAGGTTAAAATTTCATCTCTTTTATACACACCTATTCTAGTTTTGAAATAGGTTACCTCATTATGGCAATCATATTCAGTAATGACATGCCTGAGGCGAGGCTCACTCTCAATCCCGATCTGATTAGGAATCCCTTTCCATGGTAGCCACATATGTGAGAAGTCAAGGGAAAGATATCCCCCCAAATTTTTCATTAAATCTCTGCTTAGCAGCATACCATAGGTCTCAAGAATGTCTGCCGCTTGGATGTCTATGTTTGTTAGGATCCTAGGATCTGATCCTACTTGAACGTGTATGTTTCTTAATTCCCCTACCACATTGACCTCTGTTTTGTCAAGTTGAATGACCTTCTTATTTGTCTGAATGGGGTCCAATCCTAACTTCTTGCATATGGAAAATGGCATGACTTTTCCTAAAGCCCCCGAGTCCAATAAACAGTTATGTAAGTTCTTGCCAAAAATTCTTAAGCTCAAAAGGAAAGGTGGAGTACCTACCTTGTTTCTGTATAAGGCTCCATTCACGTCCTCAGTAGGTGCCACTTTGCTCTTTCCTTTTGACTTATTGGCTTGTTCTAGAGCCTTCAGCACTATTTCCCTTTGAGCAGGGCACCACTTTAGAATGTCAAAATATGACAAAGAAGTTTTATATTTCTGCATCTTAGAAATAATGTCAAATTCTGCATTATAACTTGAATTACTTTTAAAAATAGTAGAGCAATTACCCTTGTTATGGAGATCAGGCGGGCCTTGTGGTGGAGGAGGATTATTATCAGCACCCTGATTTGGAGGCACCATATGATTAGGAGGTGCTGATGTGGTGAATGGCCCCTTACCTTGATTTCTCAGGAAGTGTCCTCCCTTCATCTGAAAAGCTTGGGCATCATATGAGTCCTCCTCTGGTTCATTCTCTTCTTGCCTTGGGAATGAGGGCTCCTCCTCGAAGAGCTCATAAGTCATTGTCGTATCCATTGAGTCACCTCCTTTGTTTGAATTTCCCAGGAATGTGTGAGCATCTTCGTGTGCCATCTTGACCACTTTCTCCATTTGAGGGTAGTTCACCTCAGAATGGGTTGCATTATCATGCAACCTGCACCAATTGGTCATTAAGTTGAGGTCAGACACGTTTGTAGTATTTGCTCTATCCTCATTTGCTTGATAGTTGTGAGGGACTCCACGATTATTAGGTCCCGTATTCCATTGTCTATTATTGTTTGGCCTTTGATTATACCCTCTATTTTGGTTTTGGTAACCTCTTTGGTTGTAGTTATTGTTATTCTGATAAGTACCCTGGTTATTACTGTTTTGATTAGGGTAGTTGCCTTGGTTTTGAGAGGGGTTGAAACCGAGTTGAGCCATATCATTGGTAACTTGAGACAACATTTTCTTTAGGGTCTCTACCTCATTTGTAAGTTGAACTGTCTTCTCACTTTCCACATTCTTGACAATAGGTGGCGGATCAACATGACTTGGTGTTCCAATTTGGTTAGGATGACCATGGGAACTTTGAGGAACCTCCGGTTGTTGAAAGAGATCAGAAGTTCCAGTAGCAAAGAATGGGACAAGTGGTTGGGTTTGCAATTCAGACATAGGCCCATAGTGGGAAAAAGACATCCCTGGGACAGTGTTGAATAGAGGAGTTGAGCTATGCATCTGATATCCCATTGAAGGAAAACCTCCTCCTAGACTTCCTTGTTGAGAACTGACTTGCTGTTGTAGCTTAATAGCCAAATGATAGACTTTGGATAGAGAATCAATATCAGCTACTGGATAAGTCCTTTGCAAGAACAAACCTAGCAAAGGGTCTATAACCCTAAAGTATGCCAGGATAGCACTATTCTCAGTAACTAGATAGGGATCTTGCAATCTCCTATACATTCGTTGGAACCGATTGCTAAATAAAGGAAAAGATTCACCTGGTTCCTTCCTTATGGTTGCAAATTGATGATATAAAAAAGTTGGATCCACATACACCCTAAACTGGTTGATGAAAGCATTTTCCAAATGTGTCCAGGTCAAAATGGAACCTTGAGGAAGATTAAGGTACCAATTATATGCCATATCCCCTAAAGAGTAAGGGAATAATCTATAAACTACATTGTGGTGGGCTATCTGAGCTCTAGTACAAGCATCCTTGAAAGCTTGTATATGATCCTCAACACTCCTTGACTCACCATGAATGTACTTAGGGTAGAATTTCTCAGGGTTTTTGGGAATTTTGTGAAACCTCCAAGGATAGTCCCCAATGGAGAGGGATTATTCTAAAAGAATGCCATTGGTGGCGGTGCTGGTGGTTGAGCCAACTGTTGTATGGATTGAATCAGCTATGATGATAGTTGAGATGAATTAGATGGTGGATTGATGGGTATCCACTAAGGTATGGGTGAAAATGTTGGTGGAGTGAGTTGAGCTGATAAGGGTGGTATGATGGTTGCCCCAGTTGATCGAAGAACTCTGTGGGGCCTTTCTGAGGAAGATGACCCAGTTTTATCCAGCTTGCCCTTGTAGGCCCTCCTTCTAGCGCCAGTTTCTGTTGATGGAGATTTTGGTACCACAACAATGCAAGTAGAATATTGCTACTCTGCTTCTCCTAAAAGAGAAAGGCAACACATGGATGCCTTAGCTCCCAAGGTCTTGGTAGTTGGGTCTCAACTGTACTGACGTTACTTAGTGGCCAATGCGATAGTAATATTCAAGGGACTTGAGGGTGTTGGGCTTCTGGATTGTTCTAAGATCAAACATGAAATAAAACCTACTCTAACCAGGGGTTTTCAAGAAATAAAAAAAAGATAAGTCAGAGTTTTGAAATAGAAAAGAACAATAGTTCATCCAACCTTAACCAGACTTGATAACTTCAAGGAATTTATAAACTAAAACTGCAGAACAAAATTAACTTGTGATTAACACACAATATCATTCATTCACAGTGCTGATTTCAACAAATGATTATAGACTACCATTTAAGCAATACATAAAATGAGATTTAATTCCTTGAAAGCTTTCAAAATCAAATGATTAACTTAAGATAAATACCGTTCTGGAACACAATATGAAGTAGATTCGAATTTGGTTGCTTCTACTATGGGTGAGACAGATAAGCAACATTTACAAATCTGGCACAATCACCAGTGTACAGAAAACCTGTGTCTTCAAATTGCTTCCATCTACACTAGAAGAACTTTGAAAATACATTAGTTTGTACTGAAATCTAACTGCTTAACCAAGAAGACAAGAGAAGTTCTCATTACTGAGAATCAAGATACAACTCGATATCCTTCTACTAGCTGACTAACTCCTAACAATTCTAGCTCTAAACAGTTCACTAAACCTAGAAGTTCTAATCTAGAAGTCCTAACACTAAAATTCTGGAACCCTTTACAAAGAGGCAAGAATGCCATATATACATCTCCCCGAGAAGAATGTCGGCGCCTGTTTTAGGGTTTACAAAATATCCCATGGTGTTAGAAGGTCAGCGCCTAGATCTTTAACAAAAGTCAATTTTTCAATAAATTTGAATCCTTGTTGTCTTATGTCGGTGAAGATTGCTTCCTGAGGCATTCTGTAGATCTTTTACAGCTACCACACTTATTTCTGGCCTCTGTGTCCATTTTTGACCTCTAGCGGAGCTGCTTTGAGTGCCCTAAAATATCCCCATTAATGCTGACCTACCTCCGTCAGTAGATACCAGCTGTCCATTTGACTCACAACTTTATCTTCTTCCTTCGGCGTTCTTTCTGCTCCAGATCCGCTCTTCTACAAGCTCATCAGTGTAGCATGGGCCAGTTGGTGAGAGGTTCCGGCATGCCACAGTTCGGTCATACTGATCTCGCAAAGACCCTCAGCAAGACTGCTTCCTCTTGGCTAGACGACATGGTGAAATCGCGTCCTCGACGAGCTCTATTTCTTTTAATGGGCCCCTCTTTCAGTCGGAAGGACATCCTCCCTCGGCAAGATGTCATGGTGGGTGGCAAGAGCTACAATGATATGTCCTTCCCTTGGAGGATTCACTGTTATCGGCAAGACCAACATTAGTCAGGAAGAAACTTTAGCAAGCTCAATGCGTCACACCGAGGGCACAAAACATGTCGGTGAGACCCCATCGGGTTGGAAAGACCTTTCGTCGAGATCCCCAAGAAATATCCTCATGCACACGACCTGATCCTGCAAAACAAGGTCTTCGTTAGAACAATACATTAATATCATGCCTTTTACCAAAAAGAAACTTAACTACAGTGGAGGCGGGATCAAAAACGGACCGGGAAGAAAAATTAAACAAGTCCCAGCAGAACCGGGACCAGGACAAAACATGACCCAGAAATGACATCCCTCGCCTTCAAAACTGGTGGTGGCGGGGCCAAAAGAAAATCGGAATCGGGACCAGAGTCAGGGCGGGAACGAGCCAGGGAAATAATCAACATTCCCGAGTTCATACCCCGTCCTGGCTCCACGTCCATGAGGAAACCCAAAACGCAAAGGATGGAAACAAAACACCGGCGGAGCTAGGGCAAAACGACAAACAAGGTGGAACCGAGGTCAAAACCAAATCCGAACCAGAAACTTCTCCAAGTTTTTTGGGTTTGGATTCCATTCCGAACCTGCCTCTAATGTCATCCAAAAAAGGAGGAAGAAAGGAACAAAAAGAGAACGAGGAAAGGGGGAGGGCAACCCCACGAAAAAGCAAAAAGAAACAAAAAAGAAAAGAATGGGACAAGTGGAACCGGGATCAGAACAGAATCCAAACTAGAAACTTGGAGGAAGTTTCAGGGTTCAACCCTAGTTCCGGTTCTAAGTCCGCCGGAACAACACAAAAAAGACCAAAGTGGCGGGACCGGGGCCGGGGAAGGAACATAAAACGGAGCTTGGAAGAAGTTCCAAGTTCGGATTCTGTTCTTGTTCTGGGTCTGCCAAAACAAAAAAAAAAAGAAACAGAATGCCCAAGGCCGAAAAGAAAACACCTAAGGCAAAGGACACAAATCGACAAAGACCAACAAAGAGAAAAGAAAAGGTGGGGTCAGACTCGAGATGGGACCCGAACGAGGAACTTTTTTGAAAGTCCAACATTCTGAATCGGTCTCGGACCTGACTCCAACAAAGAAGAAAGGAGGAAGGAAAAGAACAGTCAGAAACAAAACCGGGGATGAAATGAAACCAAAACTTAGAAGGGATTTCCAAGTCCGGTATTGGTCCCGGTTCCACCTCTGACAAAACTTTGAAAGGAAAACACCTAAGGCAGAAAACCAAAGGCCAAAGAAAAAAAGACAAAAAAAGGGGGACCCATTTTGATCCAGATCAAAATTGGGTGGTTATGCAAGGAAAAATAGATATCTAGTACTTCCACTTTGTTAGATAGTGTTTTATTGAATTATTTTTCCTTAATCAAGTTTTGAAGTCAAACCAATTATAATTCAAACATAGGTGGACCATATAACGTGTAACTTTTTTTGTATCTATTGAAATTCAATTTATTTATTTTTGTTGGATCAAGGACTTCAATATCTAGTGCACTCATATTTTTTTAAAAAAATTGATAATCTTCTATTTTTCCACATGTGTAGAATAGAGAGCTTGATTTTCAGTGAAAACCTACATTCACAAGAAATTAAAATAAATATAATAATAATTAAATTTATTTAAAATTATACTTTTTGAGAAGCTTGTAATAAGGAATACATACTTACAAAAAATAAATTTTAAATGAATTCGTTTGATCTCCCAAAAGGTAAATCAAAAGTGATTTTTTATCAACATTTTGATAGGTGTAAAGGAGACTTCGTTATAATTATTGTTTTAGACTAGCGGGGTTCTATCCAAGGGGGTTTGATCTAAGGTAGTTTGATCAAACCCTCTTCAATTGTAATTCTTTAAATGGAAATTTTTAAGGCTTAAATCATTATATTTTCTAAAAATATGTGATTTCAGCAAAAATCAAAATCTCTAAGAAATTGTAAACCAGCTTTGTGGGATCACCCACACCTCTTAAGCTTGTGTTGATAAAGATTATATGAGACTTTGTTTTAATTTTTAGTTGTTGTAAAGCTACTTGGTACATATGCTATGTAGAGGTTGATTTCCATTCAAGAAAAGACATTTCTAAATGTTTTGAGTAAACTATAAATTTCACTTTCATACTCTATAACCAGATGACCTCTTCTAGTTTCTACAGTTATTTCAGATCCTATCATCTACAATTTTTGTCAGTTTCAGACATCATATTTTCTTCTCCATTTTCCCAATTTACTTTACAACGAATCAACTTTCTAAATTTATACTCAACAGAGTACTTGGAAACAAGGTGATTTAAGATCAAATTAAGAAAATTGCCAATAAGAAACATTTTAAAAAGTTGCAAGCTCATTATGCGATGGAAACAAATTTCAATGAACAAATTTATGTGTTTTCTCAACCTACTATCAACAAATTGATAACCTGAATATCTTTCCCCTTATTAGTAGTGGATAGATCATGAATTTTGTAGTTGTTTCATAAATGACCCACACCATATATTTTTAAATGATACAAAAAATTGTCAACTAATTATATTCAAGAAGGGAAAATAGTTAAGCAAGAAGTTTCACACCCTGATAGCCACCATCCTCTTGTAGAAGAATGTGAATTAGAGGTATTTTCTACATAAATTTTCTATTTGTAGGGCGACTACTCTCATTTACAAGATACAATATGCCCAAAATTACACTCAGATCTCTTTATCTCAGAAATACAAATGAAATTAGACCATCTATGTTCATGAAAAGACAAGGAAAACTAAGAACTCCAACTTGAACCATACACTAATTTTGGAAATGATTGATAATGGAAGAATTACAAACTTAGGCCCTAATGTAGTGCAACGAAGAGCTCCATAAGTGACTTTCCCTTCACAAACAACAAGTTTCCATCTACCACATTGCACATCTAGGGTTTATATGGTAGAATATGACCACAATACCAAACGCTTGGGTTTGCTTTAACATGCCCTTGATAACTTTAGTCCCATGCCTTTGACAAAGGAGAAACTACTAGCACATATATATTGAGGTGAATCACGCCCTTCCTTAGATTGAAACTATGTATAGTGGTTGCCCCATGTATTACCAGATAAAATAAGGGTTTAGGCTCAAAAATATACATTCCAAAAAAATGTTAAATAAATTCCTAAACCTGGTTACCCCAAGATTCCTATGAAACCCTAATGGAACTAAGGAAAGTGAAAATGTGCAGAGCTTGCAATATTATGAAGCAAATATTTTAGGAATCAAATGAGGGTGGCAAGTGTAAATGATCAACCAAATATTTACATCTCCACCCTCGAAACGAAAACATTAATTATGATGGTAAATTCTTTTTCAACCAAACAAGATTATCTCACAAAAGTGGAGAAGTGAAAGGGTGACAAAGAGTTTGGAGGAGTGGAAAGCAATAGTAGCGATGAAAGCAACAAAAAGGTGCGTAAACGACCAGGAAAATGGCCAAAAAAGGATGAACAGATGAGATTCGTTACATTGTATTATAGTGCCATCTAAACCATTCAAATTCAAAAGGGGTTGGAAAAGATCAGCATGGGGACACCTTTGGCATAATAAATACTAGAAATCACACCTTGGTGTGCAATGGGTACGCCAAAGAGGTGTGGAAGATCAAAATTAGAAAAAAAATTGGTCTATTTTTTTATAAACATTTTGGAGAACATGAGGTCAATTGGTAGGGAATTTAGTGAATAATTTTGTTTGAGCAACAAAGGTCTCAATGGAGAAGTGATAGCTTCAAATCAACTATGCGTTCTTTTATAGGGATCCAAACATGACTGAAACAAAACCTTTAAATAAGAAAATGAGGAAGATAATTAGGCTCCAATGCTACCAGCTTTTAAAAAAAATACTTTTTTGTGCATATCCTACAATCATTGCATTCCATGAAATAACCTCTTTGAGGAAGATAAGTTATCTTATGGCATGCAATGATTGTAGGATATGCACAAAATGAGTTTTTTTAAAAAAGCTTTAGAAACAAATGCTAGAACTACTTCACAATCTAAGATTTGGTGAAATATTTCCTTTAGTAAATGATTTGACTTGCTTTGACAACTTTAAAGATGGGTATGACCCCATTCCATGTGTTGTTCATCTTTGTGTCCAACTATTTGGTCCTTGCAATAGGTACATTGTAATCAAGATTCAATCATTGGTTGGAAATGTTTTTTTCTCTATTTGGTGCACTAAAAGGCAGACAATTTGAAAATAGAATGTCAACACTAAAAACATGATGCAAACCAAGGAATGAAGAATAATTTCAAAAAAATTATAAAGAAGCAATCTAATATTCTTGTGATACATTGCAAGGCTTTCCTTTTGTGGGTACAAAAAAATTCATTACCATCCTTCTATTATTGCAACAACCAAAAGAGATCATGTTGTTGCTTGCATTCTGTGCTTTTCTTACAAAATGTTTTATACTTTCTTCTAAATGTTTTGAATCTTCTTAATAATATCATTTCTTTATTATCTTCTTTCTCCATATAGGAATATTTTGTTGCTAAAGGCACAAGATAAGATATACTAAACCATGGTAAAAGCTAAAATTGTAAACAAAGTTGGAAATTTTTTCATCAGGTTAAGAAATATGCCAAGTTTAGTTGTAGTTGTGTTGTAAGGAAAAAGGGTTTCAAATGTGCACTCTATGGCATTGTAGATCCAAAGTAGATGCTCTATCAATTTTTTCATGTTCCTTCCATTTGACTATCAATCTGAGGATGGAAAATCATTGATGTGGTCAGGTTCTATTTCTTAGAACTTAGTACTCACACATCTAGTGTCTTTGTCTAACAACGTTTGCTACCAACAAAGAGAAAATGTGTAGGAAATTCTTCTTATGTTGGTCATGTTGGCCCTCACAACTGAAAGAGTGGAGAAATACCTACCATGCACAGTTGCAATCATATTTTTCTATAAGAAATTGAAGGCCAACAAAAATTTGATTTGACACTAGATAAGGGCCTAAATGCCCTTGCCAAATGTCTGGCCCTTTAGGAAGTCAACTATGTCTATGATTAGGTTGAGGTATATTTGAGTGTGAAAGATGACACTTATTAAAGAAAAACAAGAGGAAAAATGGATAAAAATAAGATGCATCCATTGTAGAGCCCTTGCATATTTGAGGGTTTGTGTTATAGGCGTTTAGGATGTGAAATAAAATTAACCAAACAAGATTGAATCCATACTAAAAAAAATAGATATATTCTAAAAAAGTTATGATTGTCCACATAAGTTAGATTAAAATATGAAGATAATGATTCTTGTGCTAAAGAAGTGTTCCTCTATTCTTTATGCTTTGATGGATGTCCATGCCATGTTCCAATGATCTTATTTTGGCACAGGTAGGGAGAATGCTGGAAAAATTTGCGGAGTCTACATTTACACCTACCTATTGCATTGCTTGAAAGTTTCTAAATCTTTTAAAAAAAATCCATTTTGTGCATATCTTGCAAGCATTGCATTCCATGAGATAACCTTTCTTTGAGGCATTTTGTCAAACATTTCACATGCCTTTTCTATCCTTCCACATTTTGGATATATATCTACTGGAGGATTTCCAACTATTATATCTAAAAAATATCCTCCTTCCATGATGCTTTAATGGATGTCCATACCCTATTCCAAAGCTCCCATTTTGGAACAAGCAGGGGGGATACTAGCGAAGGTTGTGGAATTTAGCTTTACAATTGCTAATTGCATTTGCTTGAATGTTTCTAAATCATTTTCAACAAATCCATTTTGTACATATCCTGCAATCACTGCAGTCCATGAGATGACATATTTTTCAGGTATTTTTTCAAACAATTCATGTGCCTTCTACATGAAAATTATTTATATAAGATGAATTTTATAATTTTATTGAATTTAAAAGATTTTATGATCTTCTTAAAATAAAAACACGTTATTAAATTTACCAGGCTTGGAAAGAAAATTACCGAATCTACAACTGTTGCATCTCTGATAGCATGCACATAGATGAAATGTCAATTCAGCTTCTTACATAAAGGATCTCAATTCCAATAGATATAGGGTGAGGCACATGTTAACCTGCATGGTTGAATATAAAAAATATGTAGTATACTTTGTTCCCAACATTTTTTAACCTATGAAGTACAATGACCATCGAGTAATACATAACCTCACAATTGGATAGGGAACATCCAAACATCACCCATTTAGCCTAGGAACAACTGGCCATGGGCATTTTAGTGACAACCTTTCAATGCTTGTTTGGTTTTGTGCAGCCCTTGGAATTTTAATTTCACTCTAATGTGCAAAATAACTAAAAATGCAAGTGGAAAAATACTAAGAACACTTCAAAGATTAGCCTAAAGAGTGATAAACAAGGAAAATAGATGAAATAAGATGTAAATTGATTATACCTTTGATGTTGAATAATCCTTGGTTGGACCTTGATTTAGATGAATTTGTATGCTCCTTAGATGGATTTTGATGTAGCTAGATGCAAGATTGAATGTGCAAGATGATCAAAGTGGATGGCTAAATGATAGCAAGTGCTTGAGAATGCAAATTGGCAGCATAAAGTTGCTCAAATCAAAAAGTGTTTAAAATGCCCTTGAGGAGGGGGTATTTATAGAAGAATTTGAATTTTCTAGAGAATTCAATGGTCAAGATTCATCCAACAAGGTCAAGATGAAGGGCTATGGTGAGTTGAGAACTCACAAGCCCTCACATCTTGACATGTGGATGGTGAAGTGGCTAAGGGGAGATGAGGTGTAAGTGAGGTGGCTAAAAGGTAATTGAGGTGGAGGAAGGACAAGTACCTTCCAAACACCTTGGGGAGTGAGAAGATTTCCTCAAAAAGGGATTCCTTGTCCCCAAGTGAGAGTGAAAGGGACATTTGAATAATTTTGGAATTCCTCAAAAATATTCATGGGACAAGGAGAGGTGGTTGAAAATATAAATGTGAATTAAAAATTCACATTTTTAGGAGAGTCTAAAGGATAAAAGGTGGGACTTGGTCACATGTGGATGATGTGACAAGTCCAAGGTTCTAGAAACCTTAGGATCTAGGATAAATAAATGTGAATTAAAAATTCACATGGGAA
>VDFB02000003.1:503055949-503080338 GCA_007258455.2 Sequoia sempervirens | reverse complement strand
ATTTAAAATTATACTTTTTGAGAAGCTTGTAATAAGGAATACATACTTACAAAAAATAAATTTTAAATGAATTCGTTTGATCTCCCAAAAGGTAAATCAAAAGTGATTTTTTATCAACATTTTGATAGGTGTAAAGGAGACTTCGTTATAATTATTGTTTTAGACTAGCGGGGTTCTATCCAAGGGGGTTTGATCTAAGGTAGTTTGATCAAACCCTCTTCAATTGTAATTCTTTAAATGGAAATTTTTAAGGCTTAAATCATTATATTTTCTAAAAATATGTGATTTCAGCAAAAATCAAAATCTCTAAGAAATTGTAAACCAGCTTTGTGGGATCACCCACACCTCTTAAGCTTGTGTTGATAAAGATTATATGAGACTTTGTTTTAATTTTTAGTTGTTGTAAAGCTACTTGGTACATATGCTATGTAGAGGTTGATTTCCATTCAAGAAAAGACATTTCTAAATGTTTTGAGTAAACTATAAATTTCACTTTCATACTCTATAACCAGATGACCTCTTCTAGTTTCTACAGTTATTTCAGATCCTATCATCTACAATTTTTGTCAGTTTCAGACATCATATTTTCTTCTCCATTTTCCCAATTTACTTTACAACGAATCAACTTTCTAAATTTATACTCAACAGAGTACTTGGAAACAAGGTGATTTAAGATCAAATTAAGAAAATTGCCAATAAGAAACATTTTAAAAAGTTGCAAGCTCATTATGCGATGGAAACAAATTTCAATGAACAAATTTATGTGTTTTCTCAACCTACTATCAACAAATTGATAACCTGAATATCTTTCCCCTTATTAGTAGTGGATAGATCATGAATTTTGTAGTTGTTTCATAAATGACCCACACCATATATTTTTAAATGATACAAAAAATTGTCAACTAATTATATTCAAGAAGGGAAAATAGTTAAGCAAGAAGTTTCACACCCTGATAGCCACCATCCTCTTGTAGAAGAATGTGAATTAGAGGTATTTTCTACATAAATTTTCTATTTGTAGGGCGACTACTCTCATTTACAAGATACAATATGCCCAAAATTACACTCAGATCTCTTTATCTCAGAAATACAAATGAAATTAGACCATCTATGTTCATGAAAAGACAAGGAAAACTAAGAACTCCAACTTGAACCATACACTAATTTTGGAAATGATTGATAATGGAAGAATTACAAACTTAGGCCCTAATGTAGTGCAACGAAGAGCTCCATAAGTGACTTTCCCTTCACAAACAACAAGTTTCCATCTACCACATTGCACATCTAGGGTTTATATGGTAGAATATGACCACAATACCAAACGCTTGGGTTTGCTTTAACATGCCCTTGATAACTTTAGTCCCATGCCTTTGACAAAGGAGAAACTACTAGCACATATATATTGAGGTGAATCACGCCCTTCCTTAGATTGAAACTATGTATAGTGGTTGCCCCATGTATTACCAGATAAAATAAGGGTTTAGGCTCAAAAATATACATTCCAAAAAAATGTTAAATAAATTCCTAAACCTGGTTACCCCAAGATTCCTATGAAACCCTAATGGAACTAAGGAAAGTGAAAATGTGCAGAGCTTGCAATATTATGAAGCAAATATTTTAGGAATCAAATGAGGGTGGCAAGTGTAAATGATCAACCAAATATTTACATCTCCACCCTCGAAACGAAAACATTAATTATGATGGTAAATTCTTTTTCAACCAAACAAGATTATCTCACAAAAGTGGAGAAGTGAAAGGGTGACAAAGAGTTTGGAGGAGTGGAAAGCAATAGTAGCGATGAAAGCAACAAAAAGGTGCGTAAACGACCAGGAAAATGGCCAAAAAAGGATGAACAGATGAGATTCGTTACATTGTATTATAGTGCCATCTAAACCATTCAAATTCAAAAGGGGTTGGAAAAGATCAGCATGGGGACACCTTTGGCATAATAAATACTAGAAATCACACCTTGGTGTGCAATGGGTACGCCAAAGAGGTGTGGAAGATCAAAATTAGAAAAAAAATTGGTCTATTTTTTTATAAACATTTTGGAGAACATGAGGTCAATTGGTAGGGAATTTAGTGAATAATTTTGTTTGAGCAACAAAGGTCTCAATGGAGAAGTGATAGCTTCAAATCAACTATGCGTTCTTTTATAGGGATCCAAACATGACTGAAACAAAACCTTTAAATAAGAAAATGAGGAAGATAATTAGGCTCCAATGCTACCAGCTTTTAAAAAAAATACTTTTTTGTGCATATCCTACAATCATTGCATTCCATGAAATAACCTCTTTGAGGAAGATAAGTTATCTTATGGCATGCAATGATTGTAGGATATGCACAAAATGAGTTTTTTTAAAAAAGCTTTAGAAACAAATGCTAGAACTACTTCACAATCTAAGATTTGGTGAAATATTTCCTTTAGTAAATGATTTGACTTGCTTTGACAACTTTAAAGATGGGTATGACCCCATTCCATGTGTTGTTCATCTTTGTGTCCAACTATTTGGTCCTTGCAATAGGTACATTGTAATCAAGATTCAATCATTGGTTGGAAATGTTTTTTTCTCTATTTGGTGCACTAAAAGGCAGACAATTTGAAAATAGAATGTCAACACTAAAAACATGATGCAAACCAAGGAATGAAGAATAATTTCAAAAAAATTATAAAGAAGCAATCTAATATTCTTGTGATACATTGCAAGGCTTTCCTTTTGTGGGTACAAAAAAATTCATTACCATCCTTCTATTATTGCAACAACCAAAAGAGATCATGTTGTTGCTTGCATTCTGTGCTTTTCTTACAAAATGTTTTATACTTTCTTCTAAATGTTTTGAATCTTCTTAATAATATCATTTCTTTATTATCTTCTTTCTCCATATAGGAATATTTTGTTGCTAAAGGCACAAGATAAGATATACTAAACCATGGTAAAAGCTAAAATTGTAAACAAAGTTGGAAATTTTTTCATCAGGTTAAGAAATATGCCAAGTTTAGTTGTAGTTGTGTTGTAAGGAAAAAGGGTTTCAAATGTGCACTCTATGGCATTGTAGATCCAAAGTAGATGCTCTATCAATTTTTTCATGTTCCTTCCATTTGACTATCAATCTGAGGATGGAAAATCATTGATGTGGTCAGGTTCTATTTCTTAGAACTTAGTACTCACACATCTAGTGTCTTTGTCTAACAACGTTTGCTACCAACAAAGAGAAAATGTGTAGGAAATTCTTCTTATGTTGGTCATGTTGGCCCTCACAACTGAAAGAGTGGAGAAATACCTACCATGCACAGTTGCAATCATATTTTTCTATAAGAAATTGAAGGCCAACAAAAATTTGATTTGACACTAGATAAGGGCCTAAATGCCCTTGCCAAATGTCTGGCCCTTTAGGAAGTCAACTATGTCTATGATTAGGTTGAGGTATATTTGAGTGTGAAAGATGACACTTATTAAAGAAAAACAAGAGGAAAAATGGATAAAAATAAGATGCATCCATTGTAGAGCCCTTGCATATTTGAGGGTTTGTGTTATAGGCGTTTAGGATGTGAAATAAAATTAACCAAACAAGATTGAATCCATACTAAAAAAAATAGATATATTCTAAAAAAGTTATGATTGTCCACATAAGTTAGATTAAAATATGAAGATAATGATTCTTGTGCTAAAGAAGTGTTCCTCTATTCTTTATGCTTTGATGGATGTCCATGCCATGTTCCAATGATCTTATTTTGGCACAGGTAGGGAGAATGCTGGAAAAATTTGCGGAGTCTACATTTACACCTACCTATTGCATTGCTTGAAAGTTTCTAAATCTTTTAAAAAAAATCCATTTTGTGCATATCTTGCAAGCATTGCATTCCATGAGATAACCTTTCTTTGAGGCATTTTGTCAAACATTTCACATGCCTTTTCTATCCTTCCACATTTTGGATATATATCTACTGGAGGATTTCCAACTATTATATCTAAAAAATATCCTCCTTCCATGATGCTTTAATGGATGTCCATACCCTATTCCAAAGCTCCCATTTTGGAACAAGCAGGGGGGATACTAGCGAAGGTTGTGGAATTTAGCTTTACAATTGCTAATTGCATTTGCTTGAATGTTTCTAAATCATTTTCAACAAATCCATTTTGTACATATCCTGCAATCACTGCAGTCCATGAGATGACATATTTTTCAGGTATTTTTTCAAACAATTCATGTGCCTTCTACATGAAAATTATTTATATAAGATGAATTTTATAATTTTATTGAATTTAAAAGATTTTATGATCTTCTTAAAATAAAAACACGTTATTAAATTTACCAGGCTTGGAAAGAAAATTACCGAATCTACAACTGTTGCATCTCTGATAGCATGCACATAGATGAAATGTCAATTCAGCTTCTTACATAAAGGATCTCAATTCCAATAGATATAGGGTGAGGCACATGTTAACCTGCATGGTTGAATATAAAAAATATGTAGTATACTTTGTTCCCAACATTTTTTAACCTATGAAGTACAATGACCATCGAGTAATACATAACCTCACAATTGGATAGGGAACATCCAAACATCACCCATTTAGCCTAGGAACAACTGGCCATGGGCATTTTAGTGACAACCTTTCAATGCTTGTTTGGTTTATAACAAGCCCATCTAGGATTTTTTTTTAAAAAATTGAAAATGGTGTGCTCCATGAAGGTTTGTGTGATTTTGAAGGTCATCCCCTTGACCCTAACCTAAAAGAGAGATTGTCTTCAAATATGGTAGTATGAGACTTTTTTACCTTATGGGAACAATGTGGTTGTAGCTAAGAACCTCGGTGCAGGCCTTCAACCTTATTTTCTTGGTCATTTTATTGGCATAATCCTTCCCAATTACTTGAATTACATGACAAATACAGATGGATCACAAACACTAAAAAACACTTGAAAAACATAAATTAAAAGTTTTTCTAATTTTATATAATATAAATTAAAAATTTCCTATCAAGCATAAAGTACAAGATGGTGTACATGCACTCAATTTCTTTGAAATGAATCTGCGTGCCATATATGTTTTTAAAACATTTGGGCCACTTTAGTGAGTGATTTTGCAATTTAGTTTTATTGAGGGAATGTTTTGAATATTTGATATGCTATATTTTGTAGCACCTTTCACCCGAAAAGTTGTCTCAACTGGAAAAAACAACTTCTAGACAATTGAAACATTCCTCGCCTCACACCTAAAAAAAAATTGTAACTCATAGCCAATATTTTCCTTTAAAAGGCTGCAAAAATATTGTATCGAGCTCAAGAATCTAGTAGCTCTAAATCCTGATATTTCTAGTTCTACTTTTTGTTTATTGTGAATAGATTGAAGCAACAGCTATAGGGAGACTGATTTTATTTCATCTCATTTTTTCTTAAATTTTTCTTTGGTAGGGTTTCATAATATTTTTCCTGTAAATTCTGCCCATTTTTCTCATTGGCATCGTTGACATCATGACAGAATTTGTGCAGAATCTTAAGGTAAGTCACTTGCCATGATTTCAATAAAAAAAATTATGAGAATTTGTACACGGCCAGATAACTTTTGTTGTGTTTTATTTCATTCTAATATAGTTTTGTTGTTATTTGGTAAATGAGGCACTTTTTTGTGGTTTTATTTGTGGTTGTTTTCATATATAATATTATTGTAATCACTAATACATTTGACTGCAAAATCTGATGAAACTGTCCGACAAAAATGTAAAATTCGATGTTCGTCGGGTGCTTGTAAAATTTGATGTGTAATTTTCAAATTTTGAAAGTTTATCCCCGACGTTTGTCGAAATTTTGATGAACCCGGGGCTCGTCAAAAAGTCAGCTATCATTTTTGTTGAATTTTCGACAAACGTGAAAAATAGAAAAAAAATAAATTGTGGCCAACATAAAGAAAAGTGAGTTCGCGCCTGATTTATTGCAACAGTGTTTTGATCTACTTGAGACAGTTTGTGGAGAACTAAAGATGATTTTCTTGGGAAAAATCAGAAAAAATTCAAGAGGATATCACCAGGTTGAGGGTAGTCATTGTCTTTTTGCAGAATTCAGTTGTGAAGTCAGATTTGTAGTTCCAGGTTTGAAAATCATATTTTAAAGCAACATCTCATCAGATTTAATTTTTAGAGGTTAAGGGTTTTGAGAATTTCATGTCCAAATTTTATTGTGTGAAATCACCATAAGATCACAACCAAGGAACAAATTCTTGTGACTGTAATTATGTGATCCATAACTCTATTGGTCATGTGGCATAGTTGTGCTATAACAAATACATGATGCATTCATGTGTGACCCAAGTTTAATGTGGCTATGTTGTGATAGAAATGGAGGCACTCATATAATGTAGTTAATTCAGGTTGTATAATGTAGGTGTCAATCATCATTGGGTGCGTTCAGGTTGTCTCAAGTTCAATAGGTTAGGATGTAATTATAGCATGATTGAAGAGTGATTACCTCTTGCTGCAATAAAGAGCCTATAACTCTAGTTGATATGCAAAGTGGTTGTGTTATATCAATTATGTAGTGCATTCAAACACAACCCATGTTTAATGGGATATTCTAGAGAGTGATCAAGATTTTCTAAACCTTATGAATGTTACTTGACATATATTTGCATAATCTCAAATTCCTTCAGAGGTTTTTGAAGTATCAATGTATCCTACATAGGGTTTAGAATGATTTCTTTTAATTAAAAAAATAAATAAATGATGTATTTCCCTATACTTAGATAATGTGGAGATCTCCTAAATCTGCCCCAGCACACTATCCTCTTTGGCACTGTATTCATTACTCCAGTTACTAGGGTTTTGCATGTGACATCTTTAATATCTTCATAACCGTGGCTTTTAAATAGATCTCAGTCTTTGCTTTAATCCTTTTCATGATAACCCTTCAGTTCCATAATCCACCTTCAATCTCTTCTAAGAACGTTATCTTAAGCTAGAATGCATAGTATGCATATAAAGAAAGTCCTTCATACTTACCATTGTTCCAAACCACCACTCACTGCCTTGCTTAAAATGTTGCCTCCATAAGCACAATAGCATGTTTTAAAATCATGGTTGCAAGTGATTGACCATTAAGGTCACCACTTTCATCATGAAGATACAATGGTATTTTTGTCTTCAAACTCAAGGCATTATGGAAGATAACATTGTGAATTGTTTGTTGTGTACGATTCGATTTTCTTGCACATTTATTGCTTTTCTAACTTCCTTTAAGACTGGGTATTGCACCCTCAGCTGCAATCTTAAACAGCTCACTCACTATCACTTGAAGATTCCTTTCATGAGTATCCTTCTATAAAATCAAACTATGCCCTATAGACTGCCTACTTACTACAGGGGACTCATTGTATCATGGTATTGTAGTTCTTAAGATCCTTCAACCTTATTGACACTACTTCACAGTCCACAAGGTATTATTCACTATTCTCCCATCTTTGATGAGTCTCAAAACACTGCTCAAACATGCAATCCACTACCTCCATTATACATTAATGGCTAAGAAGAAACATTGAACCTATGATTACCACTGTTACTTCATTTGGACAGTCATTCCTGATTGCATTTTCCTTGTCTAACACTACCAAAAGCATTTGAAAAACCCTTAAGGTTAGCAAGGGGGTAAAGAAACTCTGTTAAAATCTCCACTTTACTATGCAAGGTTTGAGCTTTATTATCTTGTCACTTCAGCCTCTTTTTGACTGTCACATCTCAAGTGACTTTCATTCTTCTTACCGTAGATTGCATTTACAAATGTCACTAAGCTACATAGTGTGCTTGTTATTAGCTACAATATTTAGATTGCAAGATTTTTTATTACCTACAATGTCTCAATCTTTCTGGTATTGCAACCTCACTAATCCACTATAGTTATTGTTTATGTTTCTACGGAGGCCTAGGGTTTGTACCCTAATCACGCTCTTACCAATGCTTTTGTTGTTTTTTATTAGGGCTCTCTCAATGTTGAGGGCCCTAGGGATAAACTTTTCATAAGAAGTGACACATTGCATCTTTAACTAAAAGGATAAATCCGTATTGACATTAGCAATGATGATTTTGACTTGTTGCTCCTTAGGAATGGGTCACTTGCTCTTACTAGCTCGCTACCTCCATTGTTGTAGGAAGTTTGTGATCAAGTTCAATATTTTGATTTTAGGAGTCTTAACGGTTGGAAATCATATTAAAATCAGAATTTAATAAGTTTTGGAATTAGCATTTGAAAGTGTTTTTTGGGGTCATTAACTTCAGACTATCTTCTCTTTTGCAGGGGTGGTTGCATGCCAATTTTTTTGGTGTAAAATATCGAAATTATTAGATTATGTTACCTATCTATGAATAAAAATTATTGGAGTGTGAGTTTGATATTTTTTGAAGATCTAAATAGTCAATCTTGGTAAAGAAAAATCATGTCAGATAATATTAGTCTAGAACAAAATGAAGAGACACTTGATAGATTGTGGGCTAGATTGAAAAGAAAGGGTGATGGGAAATGTTATTGTCCTTGCAATAATTGCAAGGGCTTAAAGATGAGATGAATTTTAATCACAAAAGCTGAGAAACATTGTAGGCAACATGGTCACGTTGAAGGGGGGCATGATTATCGTCCATTGGTAAGTTGTTCATTATGTGTTTATATTGATTGAATTTGTAAATGTTTATATCATTTTAACATTATATATATATATAATCACTTGATCATGATCATGGTTTATTTGTGTCAATCATTATTATAAAGGTTGGATGCCCTAGGGCAGATGATATGGATTATCATGGCCTAGAGAATGTGGTTTTGCAAGTGGACGAACATGGAGCTGTGAATATCGAAGATGAAGTTAATGATCCTATGGAAGAAGATGATCATGCGCCATAAAACATAGTTGAAGATGATGGTACAAATACATTGATCCATGACACATTTAGTGGAAGAGCTGATCATGATGATCAAGATGACTTTGATGATGTTCATGATTTACCTGTACTTGAGAAGGCATACGAGCCCCTTTATGAAGGCTCTGAAACAACTCTTCTCTCTGTTGTATTGTTGCTGTTGAATTTGAAGGTTATGAATGGTTTATCAAACATAGAAATCTCACGGATGTTAAGGTATGTCATATATGTCATCTTTTTTCATCTATTTTAATTGTTGTTAGTTCATCACTAGTAAATAAAGGATGAAATATGTACCATTAATATTCTTTATATGAATAAATTATTTTTTGTTGTAGATTGATTGGTGAATTTTTGTTACCACCATCAAATATTTTACCTCGCTCATACTGAGATTTATGTGCCATTATGAAAGATATCAGAATGGAGTATCAAGCAATAGATGCATGTCCTAATGATCATATTATATATCATAAACAACAAGAATTTGCAACAGAATGCCCAGAATGTCATATCAGTAGATATCGAACAAATCAACTAACAAAAAAGGTGCCTCGCAAGGTTCTTCGTTATATTCCCATTATTCCACATATGCAACGATTATTTAGGTGAGAAAGCTTAGCGCAATTTATGGATTACCATGCACGAAATAGAAGTAGAGATGACATTCTTCGAATGCCTGTGGATGGTTCTACTGTAGACACCAAAATTTGGTTTAGGCCTGCGACTTCAATATTCTTCATAATTCGTATTCTTCATGGTCATGATTAAATAATGTCAATTATTTAATTATTCTCTATACTCTTCATTTCTTCTATTAATTAAATAAACGCTTTTTATTTAATTATGTTACTAATTAACCTTATCATTCTTGTTAAATTAAATAAATTCTTATTTAATTTACTCTTTATTATACTTCAACTATAATTAAATAAATTCTTTATTTATTTAGTTATTCATTTAAATCCCTTCATCACTTAATTAAATAAATCTTATTTATTTAATTATTCTCCAAATATCGAGTCTTGAATTAAATGAATTATTTAATTCATAAATTCTATTTTAACGCATTCCTCTATATTTTAGATAATTGTGTGAGTTATCTAAGTATTCACTTTTACTCGACTCGACATCTATTTTAATCACTCAGTTAACTCTTGATTTGATGTCTGAGTGGCATTCTCAAGTAATCTCTTTGTCAAATCATTCAATCATCTAGTTCTAACTCATTTGCATGTACATGTAGATTAATTAAATATTCTTATTTAATTAATTAAATCTTGTGCGTGCATTTGAACAAGAGTTGATTTAATCAATCTTCATCTTTGTCATGCAAAGATATTTCTTCTTTTTTCGAATACCGAATTGAAGATTAAATCATTTATTTAATCTTTAATTCTATTTCTAATTTGTATCACTCATGTCACCTCTGACAGTTATCAGAATGCGTGTTCAATCAGTCAATCTCAACCGTCTGTTGATCTTTCGATCATGGCCTATCGTTCGAATAATCAATTTTCTATAAATTGATTTGTCATTCTTCATTCCAATCTCTCTCGAAATCAAAATCTCTTTTCGAATCTTGCGAGCAGTTATCTTAAATCTTCGATATTTTGCTAATCACTAACTTAGGCTATACTTGCACGAACTTACAAGAAATCTGAGGGCAATTATACTACAACAGCAAAATGAAGAAGGGCAATCGAGATGAATCATGGAAATACGTTTGAAATTGGTGAGATTGTTTTAGTTTTATTACATTTTTACTTTCCTTTGTTCTTTGTTGCTTAACATTAGATTTGCATATTAGATTTAGTATTGCATGTTTGCTTCTAATTTGTTTCTTGTGCACTTTCTTGGCGTTACATTTGGTGAACCCGATGTGAAGACACCATCTTCGCGAATTCGTAGATCTTTTATTTTTGATTTTTGTAGGTTTTTTCGTATGGAACGACGCATCAATTTGATGAAGCAACGCAATTGAATTCCTGAAATGCATCTAATACCAAAAATGATGCATCTAACAAAATACGACGCATCTGAGAATTCTTGAACCGCAATTGACTGGTGAATACCGAGCCACAATTGAAGAAAATATCAACGCATCTGACTGGTAACATAACGACACAATTGATTGGTAAATTTTTTTTTCTGTTTTCGAAAATCTAAAATTTTCAATTGATTTGTGTGTTACTAATATCTGATTTTCAGCGTGTGGCCATTTGGAGTTAACAAGCTTTTCTAGGACGATTGACGAAGATGATATTGAAAATTACTAACGAGTTTTTCTGCAGGATGCTTGTCGAAGACCCTAGTTAATTTTGAAATAGATTGTTTGGTAGCTTAGCAAATCTTTCGTTGGGTTAAAATTAACAAGTGTCTACTATGTTTGGTCCGAAAGCACAAGTTTGGTTACCCTCACGACTTGGTATATTGAAGTATCCTCTCCCCTTGCACATCCGTGCAATCCCGGGTGTAAGAGAAACAGTTACCAACTCTAGAACTTGGGCCTATTCTAGTGGGAAAAAGTACTCACCCTAGGACGACTCAGACCGGTAGCACCCTGAACCCGAGGGACTTCCAGCTGGTATATAAAAGTGGGTTCTTGGTGAAAACCCAAGAATCACGAGTATGGTTCCGACGAGATGGATTCGAAAGGGGACTCTCGCCGTATGGATCATGCCCCATGAATGGAATGCCCGTAATAAATACCTCTTGTTTTAGAGACCAACCTATTTGTGGCTGTTGCTTGGTATAGTGTAGGGTATAGTATCATACCCGAAGAGACTCACTATTGATCCCCTTGAGTAGAGATAGCAGTTCTTGGGAGGTCATTGCCCAAAGAATTCAAAATTGGTGTGCTCGAAAGACGTTAATGAGCCGTGGAGGGGAGCTAATGCCACCAAATTTCTAAGCTATCCACTCTCGAGAAGGAAAGGTGTTTATCACCAATCCGGGTATAAAAGGTGGGCTATACCAAGTATAAAAACCCTAGGCCTTTGGCCTATTAGGATGTGCTTGTCTGTTATCAACTTAAACGTTCTTTGAGTCCAAAATTGAAACTAAAAACACTTTGTCTTATGATTGTCTTTGATTGTCAGAATTTAATCACAAAAAATGGAGTCAGTTTAAATCTCATCACTGAAAATACACAGAGAGTCGCAACTGTTCACCAGAAAGTCGCAATTGATTTTTAGAGTCGCATCTGTTAAATCTTGAGTCGCATTTGTCATTTCAAGTCACATCTATTTAACTTTGATTCGCATCTATTATCACGAGTCACATCTGTTTAGATTTGAGTCACATTTGTCAGTATCAGTCGCATCTGTCTAGAGTAGAGTCACATCTGCTAGTTTAGCTCACACTGGCTTTGTAAAAACTGCATGCGTTATATTATGAGTCACAACTATCATTACGAGTCACAATTTTTAGAAGGTTAACCGCATCTGTCAGAGTTACACATTGAAATTACCAAAGAAACACAACTGATTACTGGAAAACTGCAACTATTAACTTAAACCGCATATGTGAAATCCTGAGATGCATTTGTTTGATTATCAAAAAACTAGAATTCACAGTCACTATCCAGTTAACACAATTACACTCGTTTCAGTTGTCTTTACACAAACAGTCCTTGAAAAAAAACCTAAAATGATTTGCTCAATTTTGCATCCTTTAGGTTCATTTAGTCATTACCATAGTTGTCTTAATTCAGAGTTTAGTTTCATCTTAGAATACATATTACCTTGCATTAAACTTCTAGAAAGGTCACTTTTACAAACTTTAGGACTAGTTCACCATCTACACTCTAGAAAAGTCATAGCGTCAACGAAATCTGTCATTGAACCTAGTTTTATCATTATATCCTTTGTCCTACATAGAGTCCTCCTAGCTCATCAGTCTAGTTAGGAAACTCAACTTGTCTTTGATCCTTGTCCTACATTGGTTCCTTGACTTAAACTAAATTGACGCCTTGGTTAGACTTTAGGTAGTTGGTAGCCTCGTCTCAGGTTCACAAAATTGATTACCTTAGAAGCTTGCTTAGAATTTGCATACTTAGGCATTGTCATCCTAGGATAGCATCATTTTAGACATACCTTATTTGCATAGAAAATACCAAAAAAATAGTTGCATTCATTCCTTATTTGCATACGAAAATCCCAAAAAACATAGACTAGAGTCATACTGTTCATAGATATATTTTTGCATTTCCCGCATATTGAGCTTGTCTTACATGGTTGAAACTAGGTCTAAGAGAAGAGAGAGAGAAAACATGTCGAACCCAAATGAATTCATCAATCCATTTTCTTCAAGACCTCATAAGACTCTATTAGACAAATTTACCACTAGAAACACTCAAGGACATATTGCAGTAGAAGACATAGAGGCTGCCGCATAGGACCCTGAGTTTGCCTCTTTCGTAGATGAGTACCTAGCAAATGATCGTCAATGATACTTAGCCAAATTACTAGCTGAAGGTGCTACCTTACCTCCAGGATTTGATATCAGCACCTTACAAACTCAACCTACACAAGGGAAAAATACCACGACTGCTAGTACTACTATACCTTAGGTCAGCACAACTATGCCATCTAGTACACCTACACAGAGGATGATAGTCCATATGTCCCCATTTGGTACATCTAGCATGACATCAGGATTTAATTTCACTATAGGGGCTTCATCATCCACTCCCTTCGGTCCTCTTGTTGGGAGTAAAACACCTAAAACTTCATCCTCTACACCTTATGTCGGTGTCACAAGTTCACAATCAACGGTCATACCTAACGCTAGTATCACGAGTACCATACCACAGTTGATGGCCATACCTAGTGCTCCAGTCACTAGTACTATACCACGGATTACACAAACAGGGGGCATTCCCTCCTTCCAATATGGCAATCAAAATCCATTCACGTAGTTTCTAAGTCAGAATGTACTTTCCCAAACTGGTACTCAGAATCCATTCACACAGATTCTAAATTAGAATCCATTCTCTCAAATCAGTGGACACCAATCATTTACATAGATTCCCAATCAGAACCCATTTTCCCAAAGTGGTATTCAAAATCCGTTTACACAGATCCTAGGTCAACACCAATTTATGTAGAATCTAGACCAGAACACATTTACCAACATTTTGAATCCAAATCCACCTCAGATGCCAACGTTTAATCAAAACCCATCACGAGACTTTGGATTTCATAACGCATACACGGATCCGCATAATCCCCCTAGCACATCTTTGACCCAAGTTGACGTCTTACAAACACAAATGCATGCATTACAAATGCAAATGGATAACATGTCGGTGTCAACTAAGAAATCATTTTCAACAAAGGAAATATGCCCATTCCCCTTTGATAGATCATTGTACATGACCCCTTTCCCTCATGGATATGTCATACCAAATCTCCCTAAGTACAATGGCAAACGAAATCAAATAGAACATATAAGGGAATTTTCTACCATATGCATAGATGTCGCTTATGACCCCATGTATCTTATGAGACTATTTCCAAGAATTCTTGTAGGAATTGCACTAGAGTGGTTTTCGGGTCAAGATTCTGGCATTAGATCTTGGGGTGAACTGGTTGAGAAATTTGTGGAGCAATTCTCCTTCAACATAGATCACGAGATAAATATAGCAACCTTGTGTCACACAACGCAAGCGGAAGGGGAAACATTCTTCCAAAGATGGAGAACTATAGCTAGTAGGTGTCTTGTCGAGAGACCCAAAAAACAAAATGTTACAATGTTTCAAGAAAACCTTCATGCAAAACTCAAGAGTAACTTAAGGGTACAATGTTGTACATCTTTTTCGGAACTAGTAGAAAAAGGGGTTATAATAGAGAAGGATCTCATCGAAAAGGGAAAACTCAAGACATCAACATCCAATAGAAACCTGATCGTACAAAACACCCCCACTGATAGAAACAGATTCTGGTCTCACAACAAAAATGTCACCAATGATGGGGTGGTTGATGCTAAAACGCTACAAGCAGGACCCCTCCTCACATTACAAGGACCTCATACTTTTGCCAACATGCTTAATGCTGTCAATCAACCTCCTAATGTGGTCCAAAATACTCAACGTCCACAACCAAGAAGATTTCAAAAATGTGAGTTTACTCCCTTAGGGGAACCCATTGAGTCGGTGCTCAAACAACTGTTACAACGTAATCTCATATAGCTGCAGGAACCGAGACAATACAATCTAGGACAATTTAAACCAGCTTGGTTGGATGACAATGCCTTTTGTGATTATCACATAACTAAAGGACATAACCTACAAAACTGCCGACAACTGAAGAATATCAGACAGGATCTTGTCGAAATGAGAATTATTGAAGTTAGTGGACAAAAATAGAAGTCATCAAACACTGCTCATCAAGTCTTTTCTGACCCACTACATGATCATGGGAAAGGAACTGTCCCCAATTCGAGTACTAAGACCAATATGTCAGCCAACTATGCCAAAGTCAAGCATGATTATAATAGTGGAAAAATCATTCACTATCTTCGCGCCGCCGATGAGAATATCAATACCATTATTATCAATACTAATCCTGAGTGTGCGGTTAATACTTGTCATACTAAGTTCACTATCCAAGGCCCTCCATCACAACAAACACCCCAACCTTCCAAGTTACAATATAACCTTCTTGACTAGTTGGGGAAGACCCTAGCCCAAATCTCAATCTTGGAATTGTTGTGTATTTGCCATGAGCATCGATCTATCCTTGATAAGGCTTTACAGAACACCACGGTCCCTAATGATCTTGATGTCAATCATTTCTAGGAAATGGTGGGATATTTGACCAGTAATCACCATGCCACGTTTTCTGAACAAGACTATGCAACTGAAAAGACAAACCACAATGACCCTTTACATCTAGAAGTCCTTGTTGATGACACCAAAGTTAGACGATTTTTGGTAGACAGAGGAGCAGGGTTAAATCTGTGTACTTTAAAACTAATTAAGGCTTTAGATATCTCAGAAGCATGTGTAGACACGACCAAGAGTATTGTCATTAAAGCTTATGATGATGAGGAAAGAAAATCAAAGGGAGTCGTAACACTTCCTATCAAAATTGGTCTTGCGGTGATGGAGACAATGTTCCAGGTCTTGGATCTCACCCTCCCTTATAACCTTTTGCTAGGTAGACCATGGATTCATGCCATGAAGGCAGTCCCTTCTACGTATCATCAGCGTCTTAAATTCCCTTACAATGGCACATAAATAACTATGGATGGTGATCCAGATCCTTTCCAATATTGCACCAATCTAAAGGAGATCCCCCAACACCAAGTGCCAGTAAACCAAGAGGCCTCATCATCCAATTCATCCTCTTATGTTGATCCAACCACACTCACTCGAAGATCTATTTCACCCTCAGTTCCTACCACTCCTAGGGTTGAGATCCAAGACAAGGGTTGTGGAGAGTATTACATGAAAATGTCTTATTGTGTTAGCCATTTGATTCCTCCTAAGTCATACGGTTTACCTACATCAGATAGGAGACAATCTATGGTCACTATACACATTCCTCCCATGACAACTTTTACTAAATGGGGTGAATTAAGCAAAGAGGTCGTAGATACAGAAGATGTCATTTCCTGGTTGTATAGAGAAGATGATGAGGAACCCCTCTTACTTGCTCATATTCCTACAAATCTATATGGAAAGGGTTTTAAAATCATGCAAAGCAAAGGATATGATGGAAAAAGTGGTTTAGGTTTAAACCAAGATGGAAGGATTGAACCAATATTTGTTTCTCAGTGGCCAAAAGGAGTAAGGCTAGGGTTTCAACTGATTCAGATTTGCGTTCCTAGTACCCCATTACCCTTACTTGAGGAAGTAAGTGCTTTAGAAGATATTAAGACATCTCATGAACCAGTGGACCAATATCATTGTGATTCCCTCGACTCTAACGATTATGAGTGGGATTCCTTATCCTCTACTTCTTCCATGGACCTTGACAAGTTATTTGGAGAACTTGACTTGATGTTAAGTTCCTCACCAAATCCCTTGAATTCCTGTCCACCAAAGAAAATGACAAAAAAGGAATGGTTTAAACACTACTATTGGGAATCACTTGATCCTACCTCATGGAAACCTGAGCCACCTATTTCTGATAGTCAAACCTTGGCATTAGGCCCACCTATCCATCCACCTAGACCCAAACCTAAGAGCAAAAAGGACCTAGTACAAGACTTTTGTAACCACACGAATAATTCAATCTTCACCTTGACTCCATTAAACTTTGATAACTCCGACGATGACATGCCCTTAGTCTATCCCCAAATCATTGATTGGGACCAACAAGACACACCCGTCTTAGACATTTTTGAGAATGACAAAGCAATTGCTGAGTTCCTGGGATTACGAGAAGGCATACCAAATGGTGATCATAAGGCTGGTTTTACTATTGACTTGGACAACAAAGCATATTTTTGGGAATCTATTCAACCCTCTAGTCATAAAAATGAGAAAAAGAATAAACAAAATAAAAAGGATGAGTCTCTAGGTGAAAACCAAAAGGCACCTTTAGACAATGGAAAAGTAAAAAGAAAGGATGCATCCGAAGGTGAAAACCCCTCTGAGGCACCTAAGGATGGAGGTTTGAAAATTTTCCCCATTGCATAGGAAAAGTCACCCATGATCGTTGAAGAATCAGTTGAAGTCAACATAGGTACCAAAGAGAATCCCTGACTGATTCATTTTGCAGCGTCATTGACAACAGAAGAGCAGCCGAAGTTCCATAACTTCTTTGCACAGAGACAGATAAATTTTTCTTGGTCATATGCCGACATGCTAGGGTTGGATCTTGAACTTGTTCTGCATCATTTTCCCTTACGACTAGGTGCCAAAACAGTGAAACAAAATTTGAGAAAAATGCACCCACAGATTGCTTTGTTGGTCAAGGCAAAACTCAAGAAAATCTTAGACGTTGGTTTCATCAGATCTATCGACTATGTAGATTGGATTTCCAATCTTGTACCAGTCACTAAACCAACTAGGGGCATTTGCATCTGCACTGATTTTAGAGATATCAACAAAGCTTGTCCTAAGGATGATTTTCCTTTGCCTAACATAGACATGATAGTTGACATGACAACATGATATGACATGTTGTCCCTTATGGATGGATTTTCAGGATATAACCAGATTAGAATTGCAACTGAAGAGCAACCTAAGACAGCTTTCACTTGTCCTTGGGGAACGTATTGTTGGAATGTTATGCCCTTTGGACTCAAAAATGTTGGAGCAACCTATCAATGTGCCATGACTACTATCTTTCATGATATAGTACACACTCTTATGGAGGATTATGTCGATGACCTTATTGAAAAATCCAAGACAAGGGTAGAACATTTACAAGTTTTAGACAAGATATTTCATAGGCTAGAGAAGTATAAAGTGAGACTTAATCCAAAGAAATGTGTGTTTGGAGTCAAGTCAGGAAAGTTGTTAGGGTATATCATCTCTAGACGAGGTATTGAAGTGGATCTGGCTAAAGTAAAAGCAATCATGGACATGCCTCCACCTACTAATCTTAGTCAACTAAGGACATTATAGGGAAGGTTATAATCTATCAGATGATTTATAGTGCAGTTAGTAGATAAGATGCATCCTTTTCAACATCTACTTAAGAAAGGAGTACCCTTTGCATGGACAGCTAGGTGTGAAGAAGCTTTTCAACTGATTAAAGAATATTTACTTACACCACCTGTCTTAATGCCACCTATTGAAGGAAGACCATTGATTCTTTATATTACGGCAACCCATTCATCACTCGGAGCATTGCTTGCACAGAATGACGATGAAGGTCATGAAAGGGTAGTCTATTATATCAGTCAAACTCTGGTAGGTTATGAGCTCAACTATAATACCATTGAACGTGCCTGTCTTGCAGTAGTATTTTCTACTCAAAAATTGAGGCACTATATGCTAAACCATCAAACAATGTTGATTGCTAAAATAGACCCTCTGAAATATCTCCTCAGCAAGGCAGCATTAATAGGGTGACTGGCCAAATGGGTTATGATACTTAGTGAGTATGATATCCAGTATGTAGAAAGAAAGGCTATTAAAGGACAGGTCATTGCTGATCAGTTAGCTGACGCACCCACATAGGTAGATCACCCATTAGTTGTAGACTTTCCTGATGAGTTCATATTCACAATTGACACAAACATAACATGGAAACTGTACTTTGATGGCTCACATACAAAGTGTGGTTCAGGGGCTGGTATATTGTTTATTACACCACAGGGTGATTCCATCCCTAATTCATTCAGGATTGCATTCCCATGCACTAACAACATAGCAGAGTATGAAGCTCTAGTGACAGGGTTATGTATGGCAGTCAAGTGGAAAATTAAGATTTTACGAGTATATGGGGATTCTCAACTGGTAATCAGACAGGTAAATGATGATTATGAGACTAAGGATGAGAAGCTTGCTCCCTACAAATGCATGGCTGATAGCTTTAAAGAATACTTTGAAAAAGTCTAATTTCATTAGATACCTCATGTTTAAAACAGGGCAGCGGACGCTATGGCTACAATTGCATCACTTCTTGACATTCCTAACAATGTGCCTAAGTTTGAGTTCTTGGTAGAACAACTTTTGGTCCCACCCTACGATATCCCAGATTTTGAAATGGTGTGTGACATTGTTGGTCTTGATTCCCCATGGTATAAAGAAATCTATGATTACCTTCATGCCGAAGTCATACCCACTGACCTATCAAATAACCAATGTAGGAATTTCCTCCAAAGTCAGCCAAATACACCATCATCGGAGACACCCTATATAGATGTGCCTTAGATAATACCCTACTGAGATGTCTTGATTCTAATGAAGCACAAGCAACCTTGCATGGGGTGCATGAGGGTATATGTGGTTCCCATTCTAGTGGTCCTACCTTAGCCAAAAAGATTATGAAGACAGGGTTATTACTGGCCTACTATGGAAAAAGACTCATATGTCTTTGTAACAAAATTTCGTCAATGCCAAGTTCATGGAGACTTGATACATGCACTATCACAGGAGCTCCATCCTATAATGTCACCATGGCCCTTTGCCCAATGGGGACTTGACCTCATAGGTAATCCACCCACATCATCTAATGGACACAAATTCATTATCATTGCCACTAAGTATTTTACGAAGTGGATTGAAGCCATTCCTATGACATACATTACCGGCTCATAGATTTCTAAATTTATCCTGAACTATATCATCTGTCGGTATGTTGTCCCCAGTCCATAATCACTGATAATGGCCGCCCATTTAAGAACCAAGAAGTCTGCCACCTGTGTGATGAATTTCATATCCAACATCACTTTTCCACTCCATACTACCCACAAGGTAACGGCCAAGCGGAGGCATCTAACAAGACCATCATTAGAATCCTCAAGAAGGTTGTCAATAATGCTGGTTGTGACTGGCATTTACAGCTTAACCCCGCCTTATGGGCTTATCGCACAAGTATCCATACTCCCACTAGTGCTACTCCATATTCACTTGTATTTGGTTCTGAAGCTATTATGCCTATTGAGGTCGAGATTCCTTCCCTAAGGGTATCCCTGAAAGGCCACATTGATGATGAAGAGTACCGAGTATTGAGACTCCATGAGCTAGAATTCCTAGATGAGCGAAAAAAGAAGGCACTAGATCATCTTCAAGCATATCAGAATCACCTTCATTGTAGCTATAACAGGAAGGTATTGAATAGAAACTTTGACATTGGTGACCTGGTTTTAATGGAGAACCCAAAGAATCAAGCAGAAATAGAAAAACCAAGAAAGTTTGAACCAAATTGGTTAGGACTTTATGTTGTTACGAAAGCTTTTGGATCAGGAGCGTACCAACTCTCTACTCCTGAAGGGGAACCATTGTCCTCACCAATCAATAGTATGCATCTGAAGAAGTTCTACGCATAGCTTTTGGGAGCCTTTGTCCTAATTAGCAAAAATACAAAAAAAATAGAAAATCACAAAAATCGTTATCAAGGTGAAAACCTGGCAAACAGGCGTCTTGGTAACACCAAAAAATTTAGATAATCTAGAAAATAGTAAAGAAAAATTATTCATCCAATAGTGAAATCCACTTCGGTGGCGCTTTGGATAGGTACCATGGTGAAAACCTGGCAAACAAGTGCCATGTGTAGTTAACTCTGCTCCTTTGTCTACTATTATTCTAATCAAAGTCCTTATCATTGTACATAGTCTTTATCATTGTATATAATCCACGGCCCTGTACATAGTCCACTTTCCTGTACATATCCCTTATCCCTGTATGTACTACCTATCCCTGTACATATCCCTTATCTTTCATATCCATCGCTTGTATATACCATCCGTAATAAGTGGTAGTCTTTCCCATAACTTGGAACGATTGACATCGAGTGTGTTTCATATCCCCCATTTTACCTTATTCATAGTCAATTGGTCTTATACTTGACTGGGGGAAAACACTTGACGTGAGTGATATTAGTTCTTACATTAGTTGTGTTGAAGACGTAAAACCATGGAAAATCCATGAACCTCACAAAATGATCTGAGAAAACACAAAAACATCAGAAAACTTCAAAAAGACAAAAAAATAAAAACATTTCAAAAATCCAAAAATAGAGTCAGAATCAATCGCACTTGTCAGTCTTTGTTGTTTGTAGACTAACGTTGCCTCTGTGATTGGACGTAGGCAAGGCCGTTTGTCGATGTGCCCCTGAGGCATTAGGTCAGTCTATTTAGGTTTGTCTATATAAATTTATGAATTAATCCGTATTTCTATATGACAAGGTCATTGGTCAAGTCGAACTATGAGGTCTCTGCATGTATAACGTAGGAAAGGCCATCAATCGATGAGCCCCTGAGGCTACACTAGGTCAGTCCATTAGGGTTCGTCACATTCACTTTCACACACATCTTCTATTTGTAGTCAGTCTTGTCAGTCAAGTCAAGTCGAACTATGAGGTCTCTGCGTGTATAACATAGGCAAGGTCATCAATCGATGAGCCCCCGAGGCTGCACTAGGTCAGTCCTTTAGGGTTTTGTCATCACACATAGTCAATTGTCAACACGTCCTATCAAGTCATGCATCAATCTGGTGAACAAGTAAGCAATGTCTCTAAGTCAAATCAAACACCTTGCCAAACAAAACAATCGAAACAGATCAACAAGTGTCTGCTACAAGATGTGTCCTTCCTGGAAACAGACATCATCATCATGGAAATCAACTTGTATCTTGTTCAGGATGAGTCCTTGAATACTGATATCAACAAAACAATCTATGTCTTATACAGGATGAGTCCTTCCTACATAATCGACAAGGTTAAACAATCAAACATAGTCTTACACAGGTTATCACATCAACGGTATCTGACTCAACGTCTTATACGATACATGTCTTTTTGAAATTAGGCTTTGTAATGCCTTATACAGATAGTCATAACATCAAAACCAGACTCAAAGTCTTATCCGGTATGTGTATCTCCTACCATCGAGGGCTCTGTGTCAATTAATCCTTTATTAATCAAAACAAATCAAACAAAGCGAGATCAAGAGTTTTGCTTGGAAATATTTTGTGGCTTATTGACTTTTTATGGCTTATTTATCTTATCATTTATCTTGAATTGATGACTAGGAATTATGTTACTAGCTTTCTCAATGATGTCCCATGAAGGATTTAGAGAAGCAACGATGTATCAGAATTCTATTTTCTTTGACTACTGTTTGTCGATTGTCTTTTAAATTTGATTTTTGAGTCATGTTACTAGTTTCCTCAAGGATGTCCCATGAAGGATTTATAGGAGCAATGACGTCTCATGACCCGTCTTTTACTTTGTTTGCTATCTGTGGTTTGTCGTGACAAAAAGACTGGGGCAACTTGTGCCCTTAGTATGAGTTAATGACAATCCTTGTCTGTGACTATCTGTTATTAGCAAGTGGATGACCTTGCACACCTTGATTTATGTCATATCATGGTGTTTTTCTCCATTTGTATTAGTCCCACCCAATGATGATAAAGTGCAAATACCTTTTGTGATACAACGAAATATCGAAGATTGCTAATACTAACATCTATCTCCTGTCTTTCATTCTTTCTCAGTCTTTCTTTCCGCACTAACAGTTCTTCTTTCTTGCATTATGACAGAGTTCTGTGACACAAAACATTATATATCATCCTGCATCAACATACATGTTAGAAAAATACATGCATATAGGCATATTTCATATCTAGATCATTATGGCATAATAGACATTCATCATTAAATAATACATATCATAAGCATTCTATGTACAAAGCAACTGTAAATACATGCATCACATTACATTTGTATAGCATCACATGTAGCCGACATCATACATATAATATCATATTGCATCTCATAATTTATAAATTGTATACATCACATAGCATCAACATTATATCATTAGCTGCATATACACATCATAAAATAGATACCATCATCCCTCACATAGGCATATCATATAAACATCACATGTATAAATAAAGACTACATAATCAATACATAAAAATGCATATCATGAGAATCACCGCCAAAATCATATATATATATCGCTCAACTATGTCACATCACAATGTCATAATGTATCAATAATACATGGAAGCCCGCAAGCTATAAGATCATAATACAATGTATCAATACATCTCAAGAAGTACCCCTATCCTGAACTACCACTGCTATCATGCCTGGAGTGTGTGGAGGAATGATGATGGGAACCCGATGACTTGTGAGCTGAGGGAGGTCTATCATATGGACCTGCTCTACATGGCTGCTCCACCCCCTCTATGCTAACTGTCCTACTGTGGGTCCTAGTCTAGGACCTGCTACTGTGTGCCTCTAAGAAATTGGGAGCCCGTCTCTCTGGTGGAACCTCTACCTCATATAGATCCCGATAGTATCTCTCTCTCTCTCCCCAGCTCTGACTAGCTCTCTGGAAAAAGCGGCTAATGGTCCCGTGCACAATGCCCTGAGCTCTGTAAATCTCTGCTCAGTCTCCTGTCTCTGAGCTATGGCCTGATCCCTATCCATCACCGCTCTGTCCCTCTCCATCTAATATGCATCCCTCTCGGCCATCAGAAATCTCATCTGCTCCTCCAAGGATGCAACCTGAGCACGCAATGTGTCTGTGTCAGGATCCACTGGCCCTGTCTCATCCTGTCTGTCCCTCACTCTCCCATCCTCCTCATCTAACTCCTCTAGGATTTGATCCTGAATCTCTCTCTCGTGATCATTATCTCCCTCATCATCCTCCTGGTAGGCACCCAACAAACCCAGAGCATCAATCTCTGCCTCCTCTCTACCTGCCTCCTCGGTACCTATCTCCTCCTCTGCGGGGATGTCTAGAATGGCTGCCTCTGCGGAATGCACCTCCTCTCCACCTCTCGCAATATCCTCCTCTTCACCTCTCGCAATATCCTCCTCCCCTCCTCTCCCAATGTCC
>VDFB02000003.1:503033477-503055849 GCA_007258455.2 Sequoia sempervirens | reverse complement strand
GAATAGTATGGGATACTCAAAGATCTAATCAAGATTAAGTGTACACTTGTCTATTATGTTTCTTTAGTTGTCAGAAATCTGAAATCTAATTTTACTCCCAGAATTGTGGTTGAAGGAAAATATATATTAATCGATCTCAACTACCTCTGTAGAGCTTTGTTAGAGGAAAAAAGGCTTTCAGATGAAGGTAGATCCTCATGGACATGTATTCTTAGTAAAATTCAAAGGAAAATAACCTCTAGTTGACTATGCACAACTATCTTGGATGTACTCCTTAGGGGGAGTATTCAAGTATACAAAAGGAACCTTTAAGGCATTAAATTTCTTTCCCTTTTCCATTGATGTCAAAGGGGGAGAGAGGTATCATGTGCAAACGGAGAGAAAATTTAAAAGTTTTGTGAATAGTTTTTTAGGAGAAAATTGAAAAGTTGGGAAGAAGTATTTTGATGGTCTTTTGATGGTTTTCACATCACGTGTTACCATAAATGATAAAGGGGGAGATTTTTAGAAATTGGAAGTTTTCATTGATGTCAACAATGGAATTGGGTTAATTTCCATAATGGAATTTGGATGATTATCAGTATTATACATTATTTTGCTACTCTGGTATCAGAAGTCTATTGATCCAATATTTTGGTTTGGATTATCTTATTTTGTAAGAACTGCTAAGAAGCTGAGATTATGTTCTATCTTGAGATGAATTGCATGCACTATCAAGGTTTCAATTGACAAGGTTATATGGTTGGGAAGGTACAATTACCAATAACTTGGATAACAGTGTCATGCTTATACTCTAGCTTTGTACGTCAGTTTTTTGGTCTGGATTCTATCTCAGAATTTAAAGATATCACTACAATAATTTGTAGACAGATTTGAGACCATAAGATGCATTCTACATTGGAGTTTCATAATGATATATGAAGGAATTTGGAAAATATGAATGGCATTATTCTGATTTGAAGACTATAGTGAGTTTCTATTTAGTACACTAATGTAGGAAATTTCACATTTTCACATATTTGATTATCATACCATGTGGTGTTGAAGATGTGTAGTTTGATATCATCTAAAGGAGAATTCAATTTGTTAACAAGTTTTTGTGTTACATGTTTTATAGATTGCATATATGTTTGGGGTTTTTTGGTCTAACTCTAGTCGACTTAATTGTGTATTAATATTGAGAAGTTTTTATATGTGATATGAATGATAAAGGGATCTATCTTAGGTCCATGCCGGCTATCTATATGCGAAGATGAATATGTTTTGAGAATAATTCCAACAAAGTTAGCTTTTAATTTGAAATAAGGTTTCTCTAATTAGGTCAAACTAATTAGTAAACATGAATTTATATATATATATATATATAAAAGACACTTTTGAAGTGTAAAAAGGAGAAGTAAGTGCGAGAGATACATGAAGACAGAGATGAGAGTGTGTATAGGTGAAAAATTGTATGGATGAGTAGATAGGTGTATTATTTTTGTATTGTGCTTCACCAAAACTGAACTCCAGCACAAGGACAGAGATGCGAGTGTGTATAGGTGCAAAATTGTATGGATGAGTAGATAGGTGTATTATTTTTGTATTGTGCGTCACCAAAACTGAACTCCAACACAAGGAAGGTGCATTCTATCTCAATTCACCACTTAGCAGTGAGCCATACTCTATTTTGTAATCTACTTCAAGTTGTGATCCTTTAAAGACAGTGTGCCCTGGCAATGAGCCATTGTAATATTCTATATCTAAATAATTATATTGTGAACTAACCCTCACCATGGTTTTTCCCATTTTTGGTTTTCCACGTAAAAATACTGGTGTTCATGTGTGTTGATGTATTGTCTTGATTCCATGTCTTCTCTTGTTCTTTCAGTTAGATATGTGATATTATTTAAATAGATTTTATGTGAATGGTTTTATGGAATACTAATTCACCCCCCCTCTCAGTATTTTGGGTATTCAACAACTTCCCTATACCTACATCAACAATTCACAATATTTCGTGAAGAGGTCATTGAGAAGCTCTTACATGCAACCAATTTTTGGTATAGGTATGAATGGAAACATTGAGGCTTTGCAGATGTGCATGGATTCCTATGGCTAGAAAATGCAACAAATACATGGATAGATTGGATTGGGAAAATGGCATGCAAGTGGATAGAGCAAAAGAATTCTTTGATCACTATGTCACTACTTGGAACCCTCGCTCTAGATATAAAATGAGCAATATCATACATTGAAATCCAATGGAGAATCTATGCCTTCTAAACACATCAGAAATATTCTCTACCAATCCACACATCAATTATGAAGAGTTAGTTAATCATATTAGAAGACACGCTAAATGCACAAAGCACACATGCCTATACAAAAAAGGGAAACATGTAGAATGTAAATACAAATATCCATGGAAAGAATGTGAAAAATTGACTCTATCATGTGATGAATTAGGGAAAAAATCTTACGAACCATCTAGAAATGATGACAGTTTAAAATTTCGTAACCCAAAGATGTTCTCAATATGGAGAGCTAATATAGATTTCCAACCCATCATCTCATGACTTATTTTTCTCAAGTACATTGCCATGTATTCATCTAAAGCTGAAAAAAAATAGAGAATTATGTTAATATGTTGCAAAGAATATGTTCAAATGAAAGATTAGAGGACCAAGCTTTGAAAGCATACCAAAAGTTCCTAGCAGAGATTTTTGTTGAGCAAGATATAGGAGCCTAAGATACATGTCATTTGCTACAAAAATTACCCCTTCCACGATTTGTAATAGAAATTTTGTATCATTAAATGGTAAAAAAGTGTTCCAATGCTTGAAAAAAAATGATGGTAGTGAGATACTATCTAACTACATACAATCCTACATGCAACACCCATGTCACCTAGAAATGGTATCATTGATTGAATCAGTAAGTTCCTTCACATATGTTACTTTGCACAAAGGATGCAAATGGCTAAATAGAAAACAAAAAGCAATAGTTCAAGTATTTCCACATTTCTACAACATTCTGAAAGAAGACTCTAAACATTTTGAAACATTTTTTTGAAGTTACTTTTGTATAAACATTTTCAACAAATAAATGAAGATATAGGCCTTACCAAACAAGAAATCATCAAAAAATGGAAGCAATTGAATACAGAAAAATACAATGCATGGCATGCTAGTTGTAGTGAACAAACTAGAGATGTTCTTGAATAGGATAACATTTCTGATGAAGATATGGATCAACAAGAAACACTAGAAATGAATGAATGGGAGTTATTATCTCAATTGGACCTTCCTAATAGTCTCAATTTAAATGAACTTGAAATGCTAGATCGACATGATTTTGACCATAATAATAAATGGGAAAATCATAATGTCCCTACAAATTTACATGATGTTGCAATCCAATTTTTGCACACCAACAAGATGTCCCAACAAGATGTGCATCCCTCTTCAAATTTGTACAACCATAACTATACATTATCACCAAAACAACAACTAGCACTTACTATAATAACAAATCATTGGATAGGGAAATTATCTAACCAACCATTGCGTATGGTCATACAAGGAATTGTAGGCACCGGAAAATTATATCTAATAAATTACATTAGAAATGCACTTCAAACTTTCCTACCGACAAGAGTAAACCCAATCCTTGTTCTTGCTCCAACAAGAATTGCAACATTTTATATACAAGCCTCAATTATACATGCAACCCTCAAGATTCCAATTAGAGACATGAAGCCATTGCAAGGCCAAACATTGACAACAATTCAAGAAGACATGAAAAATATACAATACATTCTCATTGATGAGATGAGCTTCATTGGGCCAAAACTTCTAGTAAAAATTGATAGCCAGTTACATGAATCAATCCCCCATCAACAAAATACTATCTTTGGTAGCATGTCTATAATTCTTATAGGGGACCTTACACAACTATTGTGCTTGTTATGGATAAACCTATCTATTCATCACACACAACTGCAAGAAACCTATGGAACAAATTTAATACAATTGTTACATTGCATACAATGTGTAGACAAGAAGGTGATGATCCAATTCAAATACAATTTCGTCAAACATTACAAAAAATTCACAATGCGGAACCAATAGAGCATGATTGGGACTTATTAAGGACTTGCACAAAAAAACATGTGGAAAAAACATAATAAGAAGATTTTGACTAGTCAATGCAATTATTTGCTACAAATGATTTGGTAACATTACAGAACAAAAAAATGTTGAAGCTGCTCAATGTACAGTCTATTGGTTTTTTTTTCTAGTACACCCAAGGGATCTCTAAGGAGTAGCCAAATCCTATACTCAAGACCCTTAAAATGAATGTCCAAGTGACAAGATTTAGTTGAAGACTAAAATCTTCTGCACTTTAGGCTCTGTGGGACCTAGGAGAGTGTTCCTATTATGTTCATTTTGGTTCATACATTGTAGAACACATTAATTCACAAATCAATTCCTATGAGGAGCAAATATACAACTATTACTGGAAGATTGGCTTATCTTTTAGCAAACTACGACCCACTCACTAGGAATCAAAGGTTATTTCAAAATACTTCACACACATTCCTCATGATTGATAAATTTGAAAATGAATTTGTGTTCTAATTTCAAGTAGGTAACCAAATAGAAAATTAGCACACGTTTGATGTAAATATTTAACAAATAGACCAATGTCTTGTCAAATAGGGCATCAGTGTCACAAACACAACAACCAGTAATATAGAAATGATTTTACTTTAATAATGATGGACAACTCTCACAACACATTGCATCATGGAGCTCATAGTTTCTAAGACATGACTTCTTACCAAATCCTTTGTAAATTATTGCAAATTTATGACTCTATTTAAGCATTTTAATTGACTCCTTGAATCAAAGCAGAAACAAAGACATACATTCAAACAAGTATTTGAAGATGAACAAAGATATCCTTGATATTTCATTCAAAACTTGCAACAACCTTCAGAAGGAGTGTACATGCATTAGAATTAGAGATTTTTCTTGATATCAGTCATTACTATAAAACCATTTAAGATTAGTACATATATGCCTCAGATCCAAAACAAGTCACTTGCTCTATTCATTAATTTCTTTCTATACCCTATTATCTACTCAAACCTGTACCCGACTCAAAATTTAAGACCAAAACTTAGAACCCCTTGCAAATGAGCCATGAATTCCTTTTATAACACAAGGAGCAAACAAGCTTCTAGCTCGAAATGTAATTACATTACACAATTTCATTTCAACTCAAATTTTAGTTACATCTCAAAATTCCCCTCACGCCAATCCATAGTAACACTTTGAAAACGGGGAAGCCCAAAATAAAACTGCCATCAAAAGGAAAATGTAAAGTGCTACCAAAATTTCCATCAACTACCAAGTAAGCAGAGAAACTAATGTACACATTGTCGTGAAAGCACATAGTCAACGCCAAACACCCCAAAAGGTACCACCCATGCATGCAGAAAAGAGAAACCACCACAAAAATATATCAAACACTAACAAAATTAGTCATCCATACACCACAATTTCACCAACCAGAAGACTTACCATCACCACCACTCAATCCACAATACATGCGCCCACTTTTCTTCATCATAATAGATGGAGAAGAAACCTCAAATCCCTCTTCATCTTTGTCACTTTCGAGCACAGGACCATCTCGCCTGCTTGGAGTCTTGACAGCCAATGGCGGGACAAACAATACCTCCATTCTCGAGGATGGAGCTCAACCCAGGGTCATGAGATACTGGTGATAGCTAGATTCTGTCTTCGTTTCACTTTCAGATGGGCTATTTGTGACTTTAATGGGTGAGTTCTATCATCCAAAGGAATTACATCCATATCTTACCTTCCTGTAAGCTCCAGCAAAAAATTGTGTCGGTCCCTTTCCTTTGTCCTTTGTCTTTCTAGCAACAAGTCCCTAGAATTGTAGCCTCCTACTACACCTTGAAGGTGCACTCATGGGCTTGTTAACAAGAGCTTTGCCCTTAGTAGTCGAAGCATGTTCTAGAATATCATCATGGGGCCTCTACAAATTTAGTCTAGATGACCTCTGAACTAGTCCTACAAAAGCAATTGGTTTACTCATTTTCACTGTATGACAATTTCTCGAGCTCATAGTTGAATACTATTCACTCAATAAAATATTAACTTCTAAATTCAAATGATACAACTAGTAGTTATTCCATCCTATATTTATTGAGTGACATGATGATAACAACTATCAATTCCCAGAGAAAACAAACATGCAAAATGGTGGCAATTCATTGGCATGCGTATTATCGCCGTTTATTTACCGAGTGCATGGAAATTTGCATATCATACTTCATGATTATCAACAATTAAGTCTCCACAGGCACAAAGATCAATTTGATCACTCTTGCAAAGAGAATACCATTAATGCTTGTTGGTTATAGGACTAAATAGCTATCACATGCCTACTTGCTGATTTTGAATGTCAGTCATTGATCTTTTGATGATGTGGTGGATTAAATGGCTCACATTAGGCTAACTGGGTTTGAATTTCAGCAATTCTTGATTCCTTTATCTCCGACCAATAGAATTTGTCCAAATCAAATGAAACTTCACCTGTCGAAGAGCTTTACCCACTTCGTGAGTTGATGGATCAATCCACATGTCACAAGCTCGCTGCTCTTGTAGCCTTTAACAAGCCCTCACTTTTCCCTTGCAAGCTAGTAGGGAACAACAAAGATCATCTTCTATGCTTGATCTTCATCGTTGGTGTGGAACCATGAGAAGCAAGCCAAACAGTGGCTCAGACTAGGCCCCACGTCCGTACAAGGACACATTCCCTCATCTCGCTATCCTCACACTATGTAACCGACATTTAACACCTACGATCTAGCGGGGTACAACCAAGATTATTTCCCACGGTCACAGATCTCAAAACCTACACATATGACAACGTTAGCATTAAAGAAGGGGCCATTGTTAGGCCAACAATGATTTAACCCTTGAGGATAAGTGACTTAAGCCTAAGTCACTTGGAAAATATTAAAACCTGACATTAGGAAAATGTTAAAGTGGGTGACAAACTGGATGACTGACACTCTAACCCAAAGGAGTCAGTGGTCAAACGCATATGATGGCTCAAGTGACAACTTAGGAGATAGGAAACCAATAGGGAAAGTCAACATGGAATAAAAAAATAGAGGGTTTTCTAAGCCAAAACCCTATCCAAACCATGGGGGCAAGGGCTTTACATGTTGATTAAATTCATGGGCTACTCAGGAATTGCAAAATTTTGGGAAGCTTCATCAGTACCTATTGCACTTAGTTGTGTAATCAATACACAACCTAAATTAGGTAATGATAATAATGACGAGAAACTTCCTCAGGAGTATTACTAAGCAAAGGTCAAAGTGTCATGATCACAAAAAACTTGTGGACCCAAGCTAGACTTATAAATGAATCGCTTGGACAAGTCAAAGATATTGTATATCCCAATGGATCTAAACCACTTGAATTGCCAACATATATTACAATCACATTCAATAACTATAACGGTCCACCATGGGATGCAACAAACCCAAAAAACATACCAATACAACCAATATCACGAGGCAACCATAGACAAATACCACTATCCATGGCATGGGTTGGCACTCTACACAAATCCCAAGGTCTTACACTCAATAGAGAAACAACATATATTGGTAAAACTAAAAGACAAGGCCTCACATTTACAACACTATCTAGAGTCAAATCCATAAAAGGCCTTCACATAGAACCCACATTCTCTTTTGATCGCTATTCCAAAATGAGAAAAAATCCATACAATATTATCAAAAAGAAAGGAGAAGCTTGCCTACACTTGCTCTCACAATAACATGTTCAAGTATGTACAATTAATTACACAATCTCTCATAGTTATACACTTTTAATTATTCTCTTCTTTAATAGTGAGAATACTCAAACTAATCACTTACAAAATAATCTTTTATAGGTGGACAATTGATGTTGGCAAAAAGAGAAAAATTACCCTCTACCCCAATCTTTTTTTGTTAATTTTACATATATAGTTGTTTTTTTACAATTTATTGATTTCCCATTGAACAACATTGTGTTTCACTGCATACAAATTCCAAGGCTTGAAAGGAGAAACTTCAAAAAAGACATTTTGAAGCTCTAATTTTACTTTGCCTTATGAACACTTTATAGTAATTGTTCAAAGCACTCTAATCAATATTGTGTTTCAATTTGCAAAGGGGAGCTTTATGCTCTTATGTAACTTTGACTATTGAAAACTCCATACAATTTTTTCAAAGGGATTGCATTGAGTAAAAAAAACAAACCCACAAAAAAAATGTACCTACTACTTTTATACAATACATAGTCTATAGAGGTCTATTTTTAATACAACTAACTCTGTGTTGTTGCAATTCATTTATGTTTTTTCTTTAATTTCCTATGGGATTTTCCCTTGAACCTCTTATAAATACAAGTGCTAGTTAATAAATACCCTCAAATGCGCATTATAGTGGATAAACAATAGTCAAAATAGAGAGACAAAAGGTCCAGCGCTCTGCCCCACCCAGTTTTAGACCTTTTAAAGACCTGTTGCTCTCAAAGTACCTTTTCCAATTACCCTCAAATGTACATTCTAGAAAATGGATAAACAATAGTCCAAAATAAAGAGACAAAAGCTCCAGCTATCTACCCCACCCAATTTTAGACCCTTTAAAGGCCTATTGCTCTCAAAGTGTCTTTTCTAATTAATTTGTTTTCTTACGAAAAATTATTTTCCAGTAGTACGTGCACACGTGGAATATCTAGCAACAGATCTATCACATTTTGTTTGAAGACCTGTGTGAATGGAATAATAATGTTCATGTGACTGAAATAGTCTATGGGACAATTCATGGGCTCCAACAATCTCTTCAATAAACTGTACGAAGAACCAGCTGTTAAAATATTGCCATTGGAACACCACGACGACGAATGGTGTTGTCAAACGATGTTAACATATATAATTTTGCTTCTTTTACAACCTCTTCTTTCTAGGTCCTTTGCATAATTAGAGATTGAGAAAGCATTCTGGGTATTTGTTTGGCATGGCTTTCTCTCAGTTTCCTATATTTTTCTATGCAACAAGGATAACAAAGGATGGTGCAAAATCTCCTGCAACAGCTACAATATGTGCACTCATTGTTTTCTTGTGGGTTTTGTATAGATTTAGAGTGCAAAGGACAAATCTAGTGAGATTGAGATTGCCCCTTGGACTATTTCCATGGCCTATTATCGAAAACTTGAACCAGCTGAAAAGGATTTCTCATCATGATCTTCATGAACTTGGTAAGAAATACGAGCCCATTATGTTGTTGAAATTGGATTTTGTTCCCACTGTTGTGGTTTCTTCTTCTGCAATGGTGAAGGAATTCTTGAAAACCCACGATTTGGTTTTTGCCAGCCGACCTCTTACTGCTACAGGAAAATATATTGGATATAATAACAAGGATCTGGTACTTGCCCCTTACAGGGCTTATTGGAGACACATGAGGAAGATGTGCATGGTAGAATTGTTGAATAGAAAAAGGATCAACTCTTTTAGATGTGTACGAGAGGAAGAAATGCTTTTCGATGTTCGTTTGGTGTGGGAGATGTCTGGGCATGGTATGACTCCTGTTAATCTCACCAACATATTTATATCATTTGTGTAGGAAATCATGTGGTGAATCCTTTCTAGTACCAAAATTTCTTTGGGCAGTGACGATCACCTGGATGGTCATGGCGAAGAGATAAAGAACATTGTAACAAAGCTGGCAGCCACAATAGGAGTTGTCAATATCAGGGACTTCATTCCTTACTTAGACTGGTTGGACATGCAGGGAGTGAAGCGATGCATGAAAAAGGTACACGATTCTATCGACCAAGTGATAAGAAAGATTATAGAGGAACACCAGTAGCGCAAGAGGAAATTAGACAAGGAGCATGAGCAACAACTTGCTACTAAGGACATCATTGACGTGCTCTTGGAAATGGAGAGCCTTGATGGAATGGAGATCACAGAGGGAAATATTAAATTCATTGTTTTTGTATGTATTTGTTTAAAATTCTATTGTAGTTATTGATTATTAATCTCCTATCTAATATAGAATATTTGACTATCGAAAATTAATTCACAACAAATGTTGAAAAATAACACAACTGCAACTTCACAAATGAAACCACATGAATAGAGAAGAAAATATACAAAATAATAAACACAATATTTTTGGACAAATTGTCCCTAGAAAAACCTCGAAGGGAAAACCAGTACTACAAATGAGGAATTTTATTAAACTTCAGCAAATGAAGAGATGCATAAACTGTTTGCCTCTTACTGGCAGAGCTCCAACAATATTCTTCTTTGGAAATTCTTTCCCCAATTTTTCTTACTGAAATTTCATAGTTGTTGTCCCCAACGTTATCACTGCGCCCTTGCTATCACTGCAAAACTATTTGCTAACACTGCAAATCTACTTGCTATCACTGCAATTTTTTCCCAAGTGTGTGTTCTACAAATGCCCATTGACCCCTTTTTATACTTTTCTCATTGAAAAACCAATGGCCATGACTTAATCTCAATCAATGGTTAAGATTTATTAGACTCTAACAAACCCTAACTAACTGGATTCTAGAAGTCTCTAGAGGAATTAATTAATTAATTAATTAATTATTTGGACAACTAACTCCTTTCTAGAAGTCTCTAGAAAAATCAATTAATTAATTAAATATTTCTTGGGTTTGGAGACACGTGTCTAAGCTACATAAATTAACACTCCCTCTTAGTGAGGAAGGTGTTCTACATGACACCCAACCTATCTCTGAAGAAGATGAATTTTCCTTCCCCAATGCCTTAGTCAAAATGTCTGCTACCTACTAATCTGTGGGTATATATTATAGTTGAACAATCCCCCGCTATACACAATCCCTGATGAAATGATACCTAATGTCTATATGCTTAGACCTATCATGAAACACCAGATTCTCAGATAATTTGATGCAACTCTGATTGTCATAGTGTATCATGGTAGTCTCAACCCTCTGACCAAACAAGGCTACCAATAACTTCCGAAGCCATATCGCCTCACACGTCAACATGCTAGTTGTTATGTATTTTTCCTCTGCAGAAATCAAAGGCACAAACTCCTGCTTCCTACTATACCAAGAGACAACTCATGATCCCAAACTAAAGCAACACCCTGAAGTGCTTTCCTATCTAATGTACTACCTTCCCAATTTGCATCAGTATGGCCCATCAACCCAATACCATCACCTCGAACATATCTAATCCCATACTTGATTGTACCACACAAATACCGCAACACATACTTTTTCGTTGTCTAATGCACTCTCTTCGTCTCAACCATGAAACGACTAAGAGAATTTACTGCAAAGGATATATATGGCCTAGTGTTGACCAAATACATGAGAGATCCAATCAACTTCCTGTATAAGGTTGGTCTGCATCCTTTTCCTTGGATGAGTCTACCTTCTTCCAATTCGTGATCATAGGAGTAGACATGACTCTGCAATCCTCCATCTCAAACCTCCTCAAGATTTTGATGCAGTATTTCCCTTGTCCAAGGAAAATTTCTCCATCTGTCTCCCATACCTCCATGCCTAGAAAGTAGTGCATAAGCCCCAAATCCTTCATCTTGAACTCTATTGCAAGGTACCTCTTGCACTCCTCTATTTAAAAACAAGTCATCCACATATAAACCAAGAATGAGAACTTCACCCCCAACCACCAAGTAGTAGAGGTTAGCATCCGCTCCACTCTTCAAAAAACCCATTCCCTACAAGTATCTATCAATGTGCTCATACAATGCCCTGGGAGCCTGCTTGAGTCTATACAAAGCTCTCTTTAATCTGCACACGTGGGTTTCATTGCTATGTACTATTTGTTGGTCTAGGCACAACCTCCCACACATCATTTTGCACTATTGACATGTATATTCCTCAACCATCGCATCTTGCCACACCTGTTGTTGTGCAACCTCCTAATAGATGGAAGGCTCACTATCTACCAACTAACTAACTAATGCCATATAGTCATTATACTTGGTTGGTTGTCTCCATTGTCTATTACTCATCCTAGGAGCTCCCACAAACTCTTGAGTATCTCTATGTGTTTTTTCATTCCTGCTACCAACTGTAGAGGATGAAGTATCAACCTCCATGTCTTCTTGATGCATCTCTTAGATCTGTTGCATATGTTCCTTCATACTCTAAGAACTCTCAACACCTGAGCCTATGCTTGTACTAGTAACTATACTCAAGCTTTGCTACCCCTAATCCGATTGCACAATCCTTGGAGCTTCTTCTGGCTGCTTACCTTGATCATCTGATGGAAAATATTTTGACCTCCTAAATGCCTTGTCTTCCATGAACTTGACATCATGCCTAACTATAATCCTTCTGGACCTTGGAATAAATATTCGATATGCCTTAGAGGTTTTGTTGTACCCAACAAAGTACCCTCTCTCTACAGTCTGATCTAACTTGGAACGTGTAGGCCCTGGAATGTGACAATATGCCAAACTCCCAAATATCTTAAAGTGGTTGACATCTGGCTTCTTCCCTGAGAATGCCTCCTTTGGTGTCATCTTGCCCAATAACTTATGCGGAACCCTGTTTTGTATGTATACTGTTGTATTGCATGCATTTTCCCATAAGTAATGTGGCATATCTTGGTCATACAACATAGCCCTTTTTTTCCTCTGATATAGAGTGATTATTCCTCTTAGCAACCCCATTTTGTTATGGGTTGTAAGGAATAGTCCACTCTCTCTTGATTCCTCATTTGGTATAGAACTCCTGGAACTCTTTCTTGTTTACTCGTCTCCAAATTGTCTGACCAAGGAACCTTTATCTCCCTGCTTGTCAACTTCTCCACAAGAACTTTGAACTCTTGGAAGTGACTAAAAACCTCATCCTTGGTCTTCAAGAAGTATATCCAGGTCTTCCTAGAGAAATCATCAATAAAAGTAACAAAGTACTCATACCCTTTGAGAGACTTCGTCAACATTGGTCCACATATATCTGAATGTACTAGATCAAGAACACCCTTGGATCTAGTGTCACTACTTGGAAAAGCTACTTTAGCAAACTTCCCCAATACACATCTCTTACATACATCATCATGCTCTGTGCTCACCTCTGGAACACCTGTCACTGTCTCATGAAGCAATTTAAGTGCTCCATGATGTATATGGCCCATCCTCCTATGCCATAGCTCTCCTTGATCTCTAGAATTACTATTGCTCATCAGTGCCTTATGAGTATCAAATTGCAACCTGTAAAGTCAGTCGCTCCTAACTCCAATAGTTATGGGTGATTTCCAATCCATATGCTTGATTAACACATTCACCCCTCTAAAAAGTATATTGTAACCTTTATCTTGAAGGACGAATATAGAAATTAGATTCATACCCAAGCCTGGCACATGCAACACATCATGAATGGGAATCGACTTACCATTCTCCCTCTGAAATAGAATAGTCCCTTTCCCAACTGGATTGAGTTTGGACATGTTCCCCATAGAAATTTGGATTCTAATGTCCTCCTTATAACTGGAGAAGTACTCTCTAACTCCTATCATATGAAATGACACCTCACTGTCTATATACCAAACACCCTGTGAGGTTGAGCTAACCATACAAGCTATAAGAGAAAATTCATCCTCCATTCTATTAGAAAGCTCATCTACACTTGTTGAAGCTGTTGTCTGCTTCTTTCCTTTCTTTTCATTCTTCTTCCTTTGTGGGCAATCACTAACATAGCGGCCAAACTCATGACAACCATAGCACTTGATCTTAGACAAGTCTTTCTTCTCACTTTGTGGATTTGATTCTTTGCTAGACCCCTTCTTCACTTTCCCTTTTCCTACTAGGGCAACGTTTTCCTATTTTGCCTCACTTTTCCTCTTACTGCTGGTTCCATTGACAAGACTAAGTCTAAGCTCCTCCTGAGTGAAGTCACTCCATAGTCAATCCCAACTCAATAAGGTGTCCTATCCATTGATAACTTGAACAAAGACATCCCACTGCTTAGTAAACCCATTTAGGGCTATTCGTACTAGCTCATCATCATCTGGTTTATCTCCAACAGCTGCCAACTCATCCTTGACAAGTTTAAGTCTAGTGAGGTAACTTTTAATGTCTTCTCCCTTGTTCATCCAGGTATTCCTCAACTTTTCTCTAAGAATCAACTTCTGATTAGTGGTAGCATTTTGGTACAGATTCAAAATGGCATCCCACAACTTCTTCAATGTATCTAATTCTGTGATATGTAGAACAATATGGTCCTCGACACCATCAAGAATCAGCTTCCTCTCCTTGGAATCTTCCTTCTTATATGCTAAGAGATATGTTGGATCTGTAGGTACAACTACAACACTAATCACATATTCCTTTATACCATTCTCTTCTAGCAATAAAGAAATTTTGGCTTTCCAGACACCAAAATTTGAGGATCCATCCAATATGTCCTAATCTCTTAAACCTATTGAGGCCATCTCAAAAGACAAAATAATAATAATAAAATTAATTTTGAAGAGGTAAAATTGGGATTTATAAACCCTCAATTTTCCCTTCATGTGCTTGCGTTGAGCCTTTTCTGCCCTCAGATCAGCTCTGATACCATGTGAAAATTCTATTGCAATTACTAATTATTAATCTCTTATCTAATATAGATTATTTGACTAGCGAAAATTAATTCACAACAAATATTAAAAAATAACACAACTACAACTTCACAAATAAAACCACTGGAATATAGAAGAAAATATTCAAAATAATAAACATAATATTTTTGGACAAATTGTCCCTAGAAAACCTTGAAGGGAAAACCAGTACTACAGATGAGGAATTTTATTAAACTTCAACAAATTAAGAGATACATAAATTGCTTGCCTCTTATTGGTAGAGCTCCAACAATATTCTTCTCTGAAAATTCTTCCCTCAATTTTGCCTACTGAAATTCCACAACTGTTGTCCACAACACTATCACCACACCCTTGCTATCACTGTAAAACTATCTGCTAACACTGCAAATCTACTTGCTATCACTGCAAGTTTTTCTCAAGTGTGTTCTCCAAATGCCCATTGACCCCTTTTTATACTTTTCTCATTGAAAGACCAATGGCTATGATTTAATCTCAATCAATGGCTAAGATTAATTAGACTCTAACAAACCCTAACTAACTGGATTCTATAAGTCTCTAGAGGAATCAATTAATTAATTAAGTAATTATCTGGACAACTAACTCCTTTCTAGAAGTCTCCAAAAAAATCAATTAATTAATTAAATATTTCTTGGGTTTGGAGACACTTGTCCAAGCTACATAAATTAACATATTCAACTCATTTTTATAATACAATTCTACATTAATTAAAAAATAATAATTCATAGTTTTATTTTTGATAACCAGAGGAATTATTTTTTGTATCAAACTGTGCTATTAACATCATGATTCAACTGTGTAGTTTTTCAGTCAAATTCTTGATTCATATTTCATAAGTAGTGGTTCACATGAACTCATCTCTCATGAGAATGAATGGTCCACTTAACACTCATTGCATCTAGTTGATGCCCACAAGAGTGAAGCATCCACATTTCTCAAGAGATCACACATCCAAGTACTGTTCTAACTCGAGCAAATGGGGTAGTAAGCTAAGTGGGATTCACCTTGGGAAACTCCATGGTTAAGCATGTTTTAGTTGGAGTAGAATTAGGATGAGTGATTCCTAGGAAGTCTAGATGCTTCATCCCTACAATTATGACCTAAATGTTATGAGTGCTAAATGAACCATTCATTCTCATTATAAATGAGTTCATGGGAACCACTAATTGTAAAATAGATCAAAAGTTTGATTCAAAAACTACAAAAATGAATCCTATATTGATATCACAGTTCTATTCTATTTGGATCTAACTAAGCTGTTTAAATATTAAAGGATATATTCGTGGCTAGAATTGACACGACGTCCACTACATTAGCTTGGGAAATGAGTGTGATTCTTAAAAACCTTGGCATGGAAAAAAAATGCAAGAGGAAATCGAATCAATGGTTGGCAGAGAGAGAACAGATAGTGAGTCTGATTTAGCAAGCATGGAGTATGTGCAATGTGTGGTGAAGGAGATGTTGAGGTTATATCCAGTAGTACCTTTGCTGCTTCCGCGCGAATCTACACAAAAATGCACAGTTGGGGGATACTTCATCCCTGAGACAAGCAAGCTTATCATCAATGCTTGGGCCATTGGAAGAGATCCATCCTTCTGGGAAGATCCTCTCACATGTAGGCCAAACATATTTATGGGTAAAAATGTTGATATTGTGAGAGACAAAAACTTGTTCAATATGGTGCCATTTGGAGCATGAAGGAGAGGATGCCCAAGGTCTAGCATGGTCATTATGATCATTACTCTTGTTTTGGCTTAGCTCATTCACTATTTTGAGTGGAGTGTGGAAGGAGATTTAGATATGACGGAAAAGTTTGGATCTACGAGTGTTGACCTTCTCGCTTGTCCTGCGTTGAGGTTATCCTCCTGCCCTTAAATAAATATGTCCATCTTTTTAATGTAATAACGTGAACTCTCCTATGTCTTCCACTAATAGTAGTTATTAGTGACCTCTCGCATGTCTTCTACTAAACCACTCTAATAATTCAGATTACTATTATTACTTATATGTTAAAAAAGTTTTTTTTATCTGTCATCTGAATTCCCCTTCATGGAGTTGTAATTTGTGTTATGTTATTATGTTTCAAGAGTCTGTTAATGATATAGCTCGTTATATAAGTCCTCATTAATTTGAGGATATTGCTGAGATATATAAGTTGGCTAATACTGTGATTTTGTTGTTCTCATGCTATCCATAGTCTATTTTTACTTTTTTCCTATATCTTTTTGAACTCACATTTATTCTCATTATAATTCTCTTAATTTTAATTAATAAAAAAATATATATATATATATATATATATATATATATATATATATATATATATATATATATATAATTACTGGCAAACCCCACTAAACTTTATTTTCTATCTTACAGTAGTTATTAATTTTGGGTCTATCTTACACTAGTTATTAATTTTGGGGGTTTGGTCTCTACTCAAATGACTAGGGTCATTAAAGTTCAAATGAAAGCCATGATTACAAAATTGGGAACTATTCAATGCCTCCTTTGTAATGATTGTGTCTCACAATCATATCACCCAACAATTGATGTCATATATCTTAGTTGCCCTGATAAGTCTTTTCCACTTTAGAAGTTGATGAATCGTGGAACGTACAAGACTTGGTGCAAATTAGATAAGGCCACGCCAAAAAGTCTTTGTATTTTAGTACCCTTTTGCTCTTATCCGTGACTTTACCATCACTTGTGCGTTTATTATTACTCTGCTGACTACGACGGCCACTGACTTTTGCTCAGACGTTAAAATTATCTGGACTTGTTTGCCGAGCAATACGAACTTTCCACGTGCTTGACTGTGAACTTAGATTTTTTGAATGGCGGTTCTTCAGCTGTCAAAGTATTTATTCTTGAGCAGTTCTTCAGCTCTCGAACCTAAGTTCTTGGGTATAGTTTGGTAGGTGGGGCAAGACTAGTCCTCTGCAGGGGACTCAACAGTCGGCAAGTCAGTTCTAACCGGGTACCAGGAGCAGAGTCAAACCTGAAACTAATGGGGAGCAAACTCACGGCCCAAGCCAACTCCACTACCCGTGCCGACTATTTTATTACTATATAGTTAAAACTATCTCTACTAAATAACACTCAATTAATTTAAATTATATGATTTATGATTCATAATTAAAATTTGTGAAATTAAATGATTTAATTATTTAGATATTTAATTTTATTTTTTCATTAGTTTCTAGTGTTAAAAATATATTTTTCAAGGTTCTATAATTTTGTGTTTGATTGTTGATATGTAATTTGTCTCTATTCAAATTTATATTTGTGGACTTAAATTTGATATATTGTTATAAATCTATAACTTGTTGAGACGCTCCAATAAATTATTATAGTCTATAGCATGTTTTACCATACTACCTAATATCTAAATTTGGTATAGATAGTTAATGTTAACAAACACCTACAAAATATTTGTTGAATCATGAGGATCATGCTCTCTTTAGTTCAACCCCTTAATGAATTAGCTTTTCAACTTTGATAAAAAAAGATCAAAGATAACATGCAAGCATGGATTGATTCTAGTATGATGTGATTTCCATTATTATCCATTCACAAATTGAATCTAAATATATTCTCTAATTATTCTCCATGTGATTTGTTCCAGTATAGTCCATCCTCATTCATAATTGGTAAAAGTGTACTTTAGTTATCTCATAATGGCTAGTGAAAAGACTAGAAAATGTATCAGGACAAATAATGTTAGGATCAAGTATGGATATAGTTATTTTCCAAATTCAATGTAAAATTTATCATTTTGCATACTATTAATGAAATTAGGGACAATCTATTTGTTGTTAGCAAAAAATGACACGAGTATGTAATTTTCATCATGAAAATTTCCTCCACTTTGAATTGAATGTGAGCTACATGGAAATGCATATTAAAGTTCAAGCAGACATCAAGGAATTTAATATTTTTCAAAAAATCAAAGGATAGGTTAATGTATGTATAAACTAATGGATAGTGTATTTTTTGCATCCCTAATGAGTGCTCCATTTTTTGGACCCATAAAAATATGATTTTTAAAAACAAATAGTGATTCTCAAGTATTTAATATGAGTGTAAATCACAACTTACTATTTTATTTTGTTTAAAATATAAAAGAGTGGGGTGAAGATTTTATTTATTGTGAAATGTGAAAAAATGTTTGACTATGCAGATAAATATTTGTCTTTACAAAAAGATCAATGGCAAGGCTCTAACTAAATAGATATATGTACAAGAATGATTTCATTTTGATACAATTGAGGTGTCAAAAGGGTATACTAGATATAAAATATGACCTAATTTTACAAATAGCCTAAAAAACATATCACAATTTTTATGTAGCTAGAATAATATAATCAAGGTCATAAAGATTGTGAGTGATAATGCATGCTCGCTCTAATTGGTTCCATACTAGGATCCAAGGAATTGAAGATGAGGAGAAAATATAAATAAGCATGGCAAAGAATCTAATATGACAAATGTGTATATATATATATATATATATATATATATATATATGTTCACCATCTTTAAGCATGTACTCTAGAGATAATCACTAAGGTATGTGAAATAGGTTAAACCCAATAAGGAAAAATCGAAACACAGGAGTAGTTAGATAATAATCATGTAAACATATAAAAACATAATAATCAAATTAGTAAGTAATGTCATGTAAGGTGCATAAAGGATACCGATCACTTAAGGTGTAGCTCTATATCTAACCATAGTAGCTACATATGTGAGAAGTTAGAAACCATGAACCTACTAATATTTTTTAACCAATATCTACTTGATAACATCTTATATGCCTCAAGGATATCAACCACTTGTATATTTATCTACTATTACATGCTTGAATCTAGTTTTAGTTGAATATATATGTAATTCAATTCACCTATAACAGTTACCTTAATCTCATCCATTTGAACCACCTTTTTGCTTGACTTCATTAGTGTCAATCAAAGTTTTTGGCACAAGATACACCTAAATTATATAGTGATACATCTACAAGAGTAACTCTAGTATATTATTTGTTATCATGGGACTCAATGGTTTGATAAAAAAAATGGCAAACCATTAATTTGAATCAAATTTAATAAAGATATGTTTTCCTTGTCTTTCCTTAATTCTTAGAATTTAATAAATAATGTTGCTAGGAAAATTGTCACAAAAATAACCTTAAGAGCAAGGAAAACAAAATAAACAAAAAAATTAAATTGCCAAATGAACATAAAATTCATTTCGGAGTTCAAAAATCTCCATGTAAAAAAATAAATAAAGATCTAACACTAAGTATTCACTACTGAATTTGACACCATTTTCCGATGGTCGTTCGTCGGTCTCTCGACAAATCTTTGTCGGACAATCGACGAAATGGCGAAAATATTTTCATCATTGTTTTTTCGTCTCAATTCCAACAACAAATTAAACATCGAAATAACGGTGAAGAATCGTCGGTCATCGGCATCGTGAAATGGCTTAGAATTTTGTTGGAATATCGACGAACACTTCACGTATCCATCAACGAATTACACCAAAAGTTTGTTGCCAGTTCGATGAAATGGGAAAGGAGTAGCGTCGAAACAACACCAAACGTTCATCGCCATTTTGACGAAATCAGTAAGGAGTAGCGTCGAAACAACACCAAAATTTTGTTGAAATTGTGACGCAAAGAGGAAGGAGTAGTTTCAAAAGAACACCAAATGTTCGTTGAAAGTGCGACAAAATGGGCAAGGAGTTACGATGAAACCTTCGTCACAGCTATAGAAACTTCGTCGAACCTTTTCGTTGATTCGTCGGTGAGTTTTGTCGAAATTACGATGAAGCATCAAATTTTTTTAAAAAAATATTCGTGGAAATGTACCATTGCGGAGACTGACGACTGATCATAAATACAGACTGCATATTGTTTTGATGCTTCAAACAATGCATTTATTATATTGAAAAGTGCATTACCTTATTGAGCTTCTATTTGTTTCAAGAATAGTTTAATATTCTCTACTTAACAGGCTAACCACATGACAGTGGAAGCTCATTTGGCCCCTCCCCCCCCGTCACATCACTCTCAATTCCCCATACCCAATCATATAACATCAATCATTCATTCATCCATTAATAACATATAACATTCATTCATCCATCCATTAATAACATATAACATTCATTCATTCATCCACTAATAACATATAGCATTCATTCATCCATTGATAACATATAAGATTCATTCATTACCATATAAAATTCATTAATTAACATATAATTTTCATTCTTTCAGTTTTTGCATATTATAAAAAATATGGTTGTCATAATATGATTACAATCACTTTTTTTTTGTTTCTTTTTGAAAGCTACATTAAGCTGAAGTAGAGTATCATTTTATAAATCAATATATGTCCCCCCTTTAGTTGTTCTGCCCTCTACTCATGATCTTAATGTATGCCTAGTCGTTTGCTCATGACGTGGATACCGCTGCAAGGGGGGATCTGCTGCAATAAGAAAGAAATGTTAAACTGATATGTTTTATTATTATTGTTACAAGTATTTCATTAATTAAAAGAACATTAGAGTGGTTCTCTTTACCTGATGGGTCAACATCATTTTCCTAAACTTTTGTTATAGACTCATGTTCAACATGTTGAACACCCTCTAAATCTTAATCTGCAGTTGAAACACGAAATGTTACATTAATTAATACACCAATTGAAATTAAATATGTTTAAGAGAACATGAGGGTGGTCCTCTTTACCTGATGGGGCCACATCATGTTCCTGATCTTCTCTAGCCTAATCATGCTCAACACGTTGATCAACATGCTACAAAGTTTGAAACACAAAGGTTACATTAATTAATACACCAATTGTAATTAAATATGTTTAAAAGAACTTTAGAGTGGTCCTCTTTACCTGATGGGGCCACATCATATTCTTGATCTTCTCTAGCCTGATCATGCTCAACATGTTGATCACACTCTACATGCTCTAAAGTACTGGGATGCTCACCATGACCTTCATCTGCACGTTGTGCTCCACCCTCACCAGGCTGCATTTCAATGTCATGTGCAGTATTATCATTGCTTGAATGTTTAAAACAAATAGGTATGTAATTACTTTATGGTGGAAATTAATATTGAATAGATTGCACAAGTATTGAATTTTAAATAAACTTTATTGAGTTTATTTACCTGCGTGTCAGATGCAATGGAAGATTGTGTTTGACCAATCAAGACTCTTAGGCACTCAGCCATGACTCCATAGCCTTGATGGAAGGAAATATTCAGGTCCTCTTCTGTGGGAACTCTGTTGAATTTAGAGCCCTATATTTTTGCATAAGATCATGAATTTTGCTTCTATGGTGTGATAAAACCAAAATTGTTTTCAATTTATTATAATTTGGATGCAATATTTCATTTATTGATACTTACAATTCGTGCGGCTAATTTTTTATAACCACCAGAGCCAATTTTGTGTTGCCCGTGTTTTTCTAGTCTTGCCTTTGTTGCCTTCGATGTGTCGGGTAGCCTATGAAAAGTTTGAAATACGTTAGATTATGTAAAAAGAAAGAGTAATCAGTATATAATTACATTATTGATAGTATCACACATAGCATACTACTTTTTTAAAAAAATTAATGGCATTTCCATAGCATACAA
>VDFB02000003.1:503005455-503033377 GCA_007258455.2 Sequoia sempervirens | reverse complement strand
GGAAGTGGAGGCCTCCCCTGGTGGGGGTCCTAAAGATTAATACTGATGGTTCTTCTCGGGGGAACCCTGGTCATGCTGGTGTGGGGGGTATTGGTAGAGGTAATGATGGTGGTGTGGTTTTTGTCTTCTCTAGTTATAAAGGGCAACAGTCTAATAATCTGATGGAGGCCCTGGCTATTAAGATTGCTGTTGAGCGTGGATGCTCTTTAGGCTGGAGGAGGATCATATGTGAGTCAGATTCTCAGATTATTGTGGATTTGCTGAACAATCAAAGGTTGGATGATGTTAGTTGGCAATTGGCTTCTGTGGGCAGACAGATTTTGAGTCTTTGCAACTCCTTGGATTCTGTCTCCTTTTGTCATATCCCTAGAGAGTGGAACAAAGTTGCCGACTGTCTTGCGAAGTGGGCCTCGGAGAATGTGGATGGCTGGGATATCAGTGGAAAGGATGAGCTTTCTTCTAATTATCTTGAGACCCTTGAGAGATTATTAGTGGAGGACATGAATAGGTAGTGTTGTTGCTGGTTGGTCTGGTGGTGTTCTGTTTTGGTGGGCCTTGGGCCTTTGCTTTGTACTCTGGTTCTGATTGAATAAAATTTTTACCCCTTTTTCAAAAAAAATAAAGAGAATTTAAATATATTCAATTTTATTAAATATTTGAGTCAGATTAAAACTAAATAAATTAAAAATAAAATAATAAATAATATTTTTAATTAAATTTCAATATTTTTATATTAAATTTCAATATTTTTAAATTACAATTTTGTCAAGGTTCAGGTTCAATTAGGGTTAAAGTTCAATTAGGTTAAGGATAGGTTGACCCTAATTGAACTTTAACCCTAATTGAACCTTAACCTCGACAAATCTTTGGTGTTGCTTGATATCCCTAACAATTTTGATAAGTTTGATGTTATAGTTTGCACCCATGTTCCAAATTGTAAGTTTCAATTTGATTTGTCATACTACAATGCTTGACTAGTCTGTAATTATTGTTAGTGGTTTTGATAGTTGTGAAACATGATATGACATGATTTGGTCCCAATCGATGGTTCATCTTCCTTTCTTCCTGTATAATAATGCACATTACTATTCTATGTAGTTATATATACTAGATATTCCAAGGAGTAATAACGCTTTGTCAATGTATATATGTTCTCACATATAATGGTACAAAACTAGCATAATACAACCAACTTTCCCATTATAGTTTTAATTTAGTTGTCAAATGTCTTCTTTGGTTTTCTTATAAAAATTGCACTACATAATTCAAAATCTATAATTAATCAAAATGTCAATGCATATAATCTAATTAGATATCTTTAATTGGGTTGTGCACCAAGTTCTCCTCTAAACTTTGGATCAAATGATTATGTTTTGTGTTATAGGAAGTTGTTACAAATTAGTTGAACCTAAATATAAAATTGTTACTTTAAGACATGTGGTGTAATATTGAATTGTTAAACTTTGAGCACTTGAAATGTGTTGAATTCTCATTAAAAAAATATTACCTTTACTATTTTTAAAGAAAAAATGTTAGAACTGTTAATTTAATTTTTTTTTAAACATTTTAATAGTATTGTTCTCCCTAATTTTTTTTTAAAAATAAAATGAAAACATCATATTTTAATAGAGTTGTTTTAATAAAATAAAATTTATTTATCCACTCACTTATTCTAAATCAATCATAAAAATAATTAGTAGTTACCTTTAAGCAATATTCAATCCAAAGTCAAAAAGTACAATCATTATCCCTTTTTAATATAAATAAAATATAAAAAAATAATTAACCATTGAAATTCAATAATGTTGAAGTAAAACTCAAACTATCCCTAAAAAAATCTTTCTAAATCTAAACCCCCTAAATATATTTTCTAAATTTGTCTGTCATCACCTTTTTTCAATTTTATTTAACATAAATAAATAACCAAAAAAGACAACGGAGTAAACTGCAGTTCTTACGACTTCCTTAAAACCAACGGAACTCCCGAAAACCCAAGTGAATCAGAGATTAAAAAAATGGGTGCCAGCTAATTCGTGAAAACCACGCATCCGCTATTAACGGACAAGTCTGCACGGGGTCCAAGCGCGCACGTTGGCGAGAGAAACGAGGAAGGCAAGGAGCTGTGCTACGGCAGGTATGTCAGGCATGGCAGGCCATCAGATGCCCATCCATGCCCGCCGGTGCAAATTGTCACCTGCATAGCCTTTGCCCTGAAGAACCGCTGAAAAATAAATACTTTGACAGCTGAAGAACCGCCAAAATTTCAAAGAGAACCGCCATTCAAAAAATCTAAGTTCATAGTCAAGCACGTGGAAAGTTCGTTTTGCTCGGCAAACAAGTACAGATAATTTTAATGTATGAGCAAAAGTCAGTGGCCGTCGTAGTCTGCAAAGTAATAATAAACACAAAAGTGATGGTAAAGTCGTCAAGCACGTGGAAAGTTCGTATTGCTCGGCAAACAAGTCCAGATAATTTTAACGTCTGAGCAAAAGTCAGTGGCCGTCGTAGTCAGCAGAGTAATAATAAACGCACAAGTGATGGTAAAGTCACGGATAAGAGCAAAAGGGTACTAAAATACAAAGACTTTTTGGCGTGGCCTTATCTAATTTGCACCAAGTCTTGTACGTTCCACGATTCATCAACTTCTAAAGTGGAAAAGACTTATCAGGGCAACTAAGATATATGACATCAATTGTTGGGTGATATGATTGTGAGACACAATCATTACAAAGGAGGCATTGAATAGTTCCCAATTTTGTAATCATGGCTTTCATTTGAACTTTAATGACCCTAGTCATTTGAGTAGAGACCAAGCCCCAAAATTTATAACTAGTGTAAGATAAAGAAGAAAGTTTGGTGGGGTTGGCTCTATCCATAACTTTCAAAAAAAATAAAATAAAAATTGGACAACTTTTTTATATTGATCACAACTAAAAGAATTATAATGAGAATAAATGTTAGTTCAAAAAGATTAGGAAAAGAGTAAAAATATATTATGGATAGTGTGAGAACAAAAAAATCATAGTATTAACCAACTTACATATCTCAGTAATGTCCTCAAATTAACAAGGGCTTATACAACCAACTATATCATTAACAAACTTTGAAACATAACAACATAACACAAATTACAACTCCATGAAGGACAAATAAAAACTTTTTAACATATAAATAATAATAGTATTATGAATTATTAGAGTGGTTTAGTAGAAGACATGCGAGAGGTCACATATAAATAATAATAGTAATCTGAATTATTAGAGTGGTTTAGTAGAAGACATGCGAGAGGTCACTAATAACTACTATTAGTGGAAGACATAGGAGAGTTCACGTTATTACATTAAAAAGATGGACATATTTATTTAAGGGCAGGAGGATAACCTCAACGCAGGACAAGCGAGAAGGTCAACACTCGTAGATCCAAACTTTTCCGTCATATCTAAATCTCCTTCCACACTCCACTCAAAATAGTGAATGAGCTAAGCCAAAACAAGAGTAATGATCATAATGACCATGCTAGACCTTGGGCATCCTCTCCTTCATGCTCCAAATGGCACCATATTGAACAAGTTTTTGTCTCTCACAATATCAACATTTTTACCCATAAATATGTTTGGCCTACATGTGAGAGGATCTTCCCAGAAGGATGGATCTCTTCCAATGGCCCAAGCATTGATGATAAGCTTGCTTGTCTCAGGGATGAAGTATCCCCCAACTGTGCATTTTTGTGTAGATTCGCGCGGAAGCAGCAAAGGTACTACTGGATATAACCTCAACATCTCCTTCACCACACATTGCACATACTCCATGCTTGCTAAATCAGACTCACTATCTGTTCTCTCTCTGCCAACCATTGATTCGATTTCCTCTTGCATTTTTTTTCCATGCCAAGGTTTTTAAGAATCACACTCATTTCCCAAGCTAATGTAGTGGACGTCGTGTCAATTCTAGCCACGAATATATCCTTTAATATTTAAACAGCTTAGTTAGATCCAAATAGAATAGAACTGTGATATCAATATAGGATTCATTTTTGTAGTTTTTGAATCAAACTTTTGATCTATTTTACAATTAGTGGTTCCCATGAACTCATTTATAATGAGAATGAATGGTTCATTTAGCACTCATAACATTTAGGTCATAATTGTAGGGATGAAGCATCTAGACTTCCTAGGAATCACTCATCCTAATTCTACTCCAACTAAAACATGCTTAACCATGGAGTTTCCCAAGGTGAATCCCACTTAGCTTACTACCCCATTTGCTCGAGTTAGAACAGTACTTGGATGTGTGATCTCTTGAGAAATGTGGATGCTTCACTCTTGTGGGCATCAACTAGATGCAATGAGTGTTAAGTGGACCATTCATTCTCATGAGAGATGAGTTCATGTGAACCACTACTTATGAAATATGAATCAAGAATTTGACTGAAAAACTACACAGTTGAATCATGATGTTAATAGCACAGTTTGATACAAAAAATAATTCCTCTGGTTATCAAAAATAAAACTATGAATTATTATTTTTTAATTAATGTAGAATTGTATTATAAAAATGAGTTGAATATGTTAATTTATGTAGCTTGGACAAGTGTCTCCAAACCCAAGAAATATTTAATTAATTAATTGATTTTTTTGGAGACTTCTAGAAAGGAGTTAGTTGTCCAGATAATTACTTAATTAATTAATTGATTCCTCTAGAGACTTATAGAATCCAGTTAGTTAGGGTTTGTTAGAGTCTAATTAATCTTAGCCATTGATTGAGATTAAATCATAGCCATTGGTCTTTCAATGAGAAAAGTATAAAAAGGGGTCAATGGGCATTTGGAGAACACACTTGAGAAAAACTTGCAGTGATAGCAAGTAGATTTGCAGTGTTAGCAGATAGTTTTACAGTGATAGCAAGGGTGTGGTGATAGTGTTGTGGACAACAGTTGTGGAATTTCAGTAGGCAAAATTGAGGGAAGAATTTTCAGAGAAGAATATTGTTGGAGCTCTACCAATAAGAGGCAAGCAATTTATGTATCTCTTAATTTGTTGAAGTTTAATAAAATTCCTCATCTGTAGTACTGGTTTTCCCTTCAAGGTTTTCTAGGGACAATTTGTCCAAAAATATTATGTTTATTATTTTGAATATTTTCTTCTATATTCCAGTGGTTTTATTTGTGAAGTTGTAGTTGTGTTATTTTTTAATATTTGTTGTGAATTAATTTTCGCTAGTCAAATAATCTATATTAGATAAGAGATTAATAATTAGTAATTGCAATAGAATTTTCACATGGTATCAGAGCTGATCTGAGGGCAGAAAAGGCTCAACGCAAGCACATGAAGGGAAAATTGAGGGTTTATAAATCCCAATTTTACCTCTTCAAAATTAATTTTATTATTATTATTTTGTCTTTTGAGATGGCCTCAATAGGTTTAAGAGATTAGGACATATTGGATGGATCCTCAAATTTTGGTGTCTGGAAAGCCAAAATTTCTTTATTGCTAGAAGAGAATGGTATAAAGGAATATGTGATTAGTGTTGTAGTTGTACCTACAGATCCAACATATCTCTTAGCATATAAGAAGGAAGATTCCAAGGAGAGGAAGCTGATTCTTGATGGTGTCGAGGACCATATTGTTCTACATATCACAGAATTAGATACATTGAAGAAGTTGTGGGATGCCATTTTGAATCTGTACCAAAATGCTACCACTAATCAGAAGTTGATTCTTAGAGAAAAGTTGAGGAATACCTGGATGAACAAGGGAGAAGACATTAAAAGTTACCTCACTAGACTTAAACTTGTCAAGGATGAGTTGGCAGCTGTTGGAGATAAACCAGATGATGATGAGCTAGTACGAATAGCCCTAAATGGGTTTACTAAGCAGTGGGATGTCTTTGTTCAAGTTATCAATGGATAGGACACCTTATTGAGTTGGGATTGACTATGGAGTGACTTCACTCAGGAGGAGCTTAGACTTAGTCTTGTCAATGGAACCAGCAGTAAGAGGAAAAGTGAGGCAAAATAGGAAAACGTTGCCCTAGTAGGAAAAGGGAAAGTGAAGAAGGGGTCTAGCAAAGAATCAAATCCACAAAGTGAGAAGAAAGACTTGTCTAAGATCAAGTGCTATGGTTGTCATGAGTTTGGCCGCTATGTTAGTGATTGCCCACAAAGGAAGAAGAATGAAAAGAAAGGAAAGAAGCAGACAACAGCTTCAACAAGTGTAGATGAGCTTTCTAATAGAATGGAGGATGAATTTTCTCTTATAGCTTGTATGGTTAGCTCAACCTCACAGGGTGTTTGGTATATAGACAGTGAGGTGTCATTTCATATGATAGGAGTTAGAGAGTACTTCTCCAGTTATAAGGAGGACATTAGAATCCAAATTTCTATGGGGAACATGTCCAAACTCAATCCAGTTGGGAAAGGGACTATTCTATTTCAGAGGGAGAATGGTAAGTCGATTCCCATTCATGATGTGTTGCATGTGCCAGGCTTGGGTATGAATCTAATTTCTATATTCGTCCTTCAAGATAAAGGTTACAATATACTTTTTAGAGGGGTGAATGTGTTAATCAAGCATATGGATTGGAAATCACCCATAACTATTGGAGTTAGGAGCGACTGACTTTACAGGTTGCAATTTGATACTCATAAGGCACTGATGAGCAATAGTAATTCTAGAGATCAAGGAGAGCTATGGCATAGGAGGATGGGCCATATACATCATGGAGCACTTAAATTGCTTCATGAGACAGTGACAGGTGTTCCAGAGGTGAGCACAGAGCATGATGATGTATGTAAGAGATGTGTATTGGGGAAGTTTGCTAAAGTAGCTTTTCCAAGTAGTGACACTAGATCCAAGGGTGTTCTTGATCTAGTACATTCAGATATATGTGGACCAATGTTGACGAAGTCTCTCAAAGGGTATGAGTACTTTGTTACTTTTATTGATGATTTCTCTAGGAAGACCTGGATATACTTCTTGAAGACCAAGGATGAGGTTTTTAGTCACTTCCAAGAGTTCAAAGTTCTTGTGGAGAAGTTGACAAGCAGGGAGATAAAGGTTCCTTGGTCAGACAATTTGGAGACGAGTAAACAAGAAAGAGTTCCAGGAGTTCTATACCAAATGAGGAATCAAGAGAGAGTGGACTATTCCTTACAACCCATAACAAAATGGGGTTGCTAAGAGGAATAATCACTCTATATCAGAGGAAAAAAAGGGCTATGTTGTATGACCAAGATATGCCACATTACTTATGGGAAAATGCATGCAATACAACAGTATACATACAAAACAGGGTTCCGCATAAGTTATTGGGCAAGATGACACCAAAGGAGGCATTCTCAGGGAAGAAGCCAGATGTCAACCACTTTAAGATATTTGGGAGTTTGGCATATTGTCACATTCCAGGGCCTACACGTTCCAAGTTAGATCAGACTGTAGAGAGAGGGTACTTTGTTGGGTACAACAAAACCTCTAAGGCATATCGAATATTTATTCCAAGGTCCAGAAGGATTATAGTTAGGCATGATGTCAAGTTCATGGAAGACAAGGCATTTAGGAGGTCAAAATATTTTCCATCAGATGATCAAGGTAAGCAGCCAGAAGAAGCTCCAAGGATTGTGCAATCGGATTAGGGGTAGCAAAGCTTGAGTATAGTTACTAGTACAAGCATAGGCTCAGGTGTTGAGAGTTCTTAGAGTATGAAGGAACATATGCAACAGATCTAAGAGATGCATCAAGAAGACATGGAGGTTGATACTTCATCCTCTACAGTTGGTAGCAGGAATGAAAAAACACATAGAGATACTCAAGAGTTTGTGGGAGCTCCTAGGATGAGTAATAGACAATGGAGACAACCAACCAAGTATAATGACTATATGGCATTAGTTAGTTAGTTGGTAGATAGTGAGCCTTCCATCTATTAGGAGGTTGCACAACAACAGGTGTGGCAAGATGCGATGGTTGAGGAATATACATGTCAATAGTGCAAAATGATGTGTGGGAGGTTGTGCCTAGACCAACAAATAGTACATAGCAATGAAACCCACGTGTGCAGATTAAAGAGAGCTTTGTATAGACTCAAGCAGGCTCCCAGGGCATTGTATGAGCACATTGATAGATACTTGTAGGGAATGGGTTTTTTGAAGAGTGGAGCGGATGCTAACCTCTACTACTTGGTGGTTGGGGGTGAAGTTCTCATTCTTGGTTTATATGTGGATGACTTGTTTTTAAATAGAGGAGTGCAAGAGGTACCTTGCAATAGAGTTCAAGATGAAGGATTTGGGGCTTATGCACTACTTTCTAGGCATGGAGGTATGGGAGACAGATGGAGAAATTTTCCTTGGACAAGGGAAATACTGCATCAAAATCTTGAGGAGGTTTGAGATGGAGGATTGCAGAGTCATGTCTACTCCTATGATCACGAATTGGAAGAAGGTAGACTCATCCAAGGAAAAGGATGCAGACCAACCTTATACAGGAAGTTGATTGGATCTCTCATGTATTTGGTCAACACTAGGCCATATATATCCTTTGCAGTAAATTCTCTTAGTCGTTTCATGGTTGAGACGAAGAGAGTGCATTAGACAACGAAAAAGTATGTGTTGCGGTATTTGTGTGGTACAATCAAGTATGGGATTAGATATGTTCGAGGTGATGGTATTGGGTTGATGGGCCATACTGATGCAAATTGGGAAGGTAGTACATTAGATAGGAAAGCACTTCAGGGTGTTGCTTTAGTTTGGGATCATGAGTTGTCTCTTGGTATAGTAGGAAGCAGGAGTTTGTGCCTTTGATTTCTGCAGAGGAAAAATACATAACAACTAGCATGTTGACGTGTGAGGCGATATGGCTTCGGAAGTTATTGGTAGCCTTGTTTGGTCAGAGGGTTGAGACTACCATGATACACTATGACAATCAGAGTTGCATCAAATTATCTGAGAATCTGGTGTTTCATGATAGGTCTAAGCATATAGACATTAGGTATCATTTCATCAGGGATTGTGTATAGCGGGGGATTGTTCAACTATAATATATACCCACAGATTAGTAGGTAGCAGACATTTTGACTAAGGCATTGGGGAAGGAAAATTCATCTTCTTCAGAGATAGGTTGGGTGTCATGTAGAACACCTTCCTCACTAAGAGGGAGTGTTAATTTATGTAGCTTAGACACGTGTCTCCAAACCCAAGAAATATTTAATTAATTAATTGATTTTTCTAGAGACTTCTAGAAAGGAGTTAGTTGTCCAAATAATTAATTAATTAATTAATTAATTCCTCTAGAGACTTCTAGAATCCAGTTAGTTAGGGTTTGTTAGAGTCTAATAAATCTTAACCATTGATTGAGATTAAGTCATGGCCATTGGTTTTTCAATGAGAAAAGTATAAAAAGGGGTCAATGGGCATTTGTAGAACACACACTTGGGAAAAAATTGCAGTGATAGCAAGTAGATTTGCAGTGTTAGCAAATAGTTTTGCAGTGATAGCAAGGGCGCAGTGATAACGTTGGGGACAACAACTATGAAATTTCAGTAAGAAAAATTGGGGAAAGAATTTCCAAAGAAGAATATTGTTGGAGCTCTGCCAGTAAGAGGCAAACAGTTTATGCATCTCTTCATTTGCTGAAGTTTAATAAAATTCCTCATTTGTAGTACTGGTTTTCCCTTCGAGGTTTTTCTAGGGACAATTTGTCCAAAAATATTGTGTTTATTATTTTGTATATTTTCTTCTCTATTCATGTGGTTTCATTTGTGAAGTTGCAGTTGTGTTATTTTTCAACATTTGTTGTGAATTAATTTTCGATAGTCAAATATTCTATATTAGATAGGAGATTAATAATCAATAACTACAATAGAATTTTAAACAAATACATACAAAAACAATGAATTTAATATTTCCCTCTGTGATCTCCATTCCATCAAGGCTCTCCATTTCCAAGAGCACGTCAATGATGTCCTTAGTAGCAAGTTGTTGCTCATGCTCCTTGTCTAATTTCCTCTTGCGCTACTGGTGTTCCTCTATAATCTTTCTTATCACTTGGTCGATAGAATCGTGTACCTTTTTCATGCATCGCTTCACTCCCTGCATGTCCAACCAGTCTAAGTAAGGAATGAAGTCCCTGATATTGACAACTCCTATTGTGGCTGCCAGCTTTGTTACAATGTTCTTTATCTCTTCGCCATGACCATCCAGGTGATCGTCACTGCCCAAAGAAATTTTGGTACTAGAAAGGATTCACCACATGATTTCCTACACAAATGATATAAATATGTTGGTGAGATTAACAGGAGTCATACCATGCCCAGACATCTCCCACACCAAACGAACATCGAAAAGCATTTCTTCCTCTCGTACACATCTAAAAGAGTTGATCCTTTTTCTATTCAACAATTCTACCATGCACATCTTCCTCATGTGTCTCCAATAAGCCCTGTAAGGGGCAAGTACCAGATCCTTGTTATTATATCCAATATATTTTCCTGTAGCAGTAAGAGGTCGGCTGGCAAAAACCAAATCGTGGGTTTTCAAGAATTCCTTCACCATTGCAGAAGAAGAAACCACAACAGTGGGAACAAAATCCAATTTCAACAACATAATGGGCTCGTATTTCTTACCAAGTTCATGAAGATCATGATGAGAAATCCTTTTCAGCTGGTTCAAGTTTTCGATAATAGGCCATGGAAATAGTCCAAGGGGCAATCTCAATCTCACTAGATTTGTCCTTTGCACTCTAAATCTATACAAAACCCACAAGAAAACAATGAGTGCACATATTGTAGCTGTTGCAGGAGATTTTGCACCATCCTTTGTTATCCTTGTTGCATAGAAAAATATAGGAAACTGAGAGAAAGCCATGCCAAACAAATACCCAGAATGCTTTCTCAATCTCTAATTATGCAAAGGACCTAGAAAGAAGAGGTTGTAAAAGAAGCAAAATTATATATGTTAACATCGTTTGACAACACCATTCGTCGTCGTGGTGTTCCAATGGCAATATTTTAACAGCTGGTTCTTCGTACAGTTTATTGAAGAGATTGTTGGAGCCCATGAATTGTCCCATAGACTATTTCAGTCACATGAACATTATTATTCCATTCACACAGGTCTTCAAACAAAATGTGATAGATCTGTTGCTAGATATTCCACGTGTGCACGTACTACTGGAAAATAATTTTTCGTAAGAAAACAAATTAATTAGAAAAGACACTTTGAGAGCAATAGGCCTTTAAAGGGTCTAAAATTGGGTGGGGTAGATAGCTGGAGCTTTTGTCTCTTTATTTTGGACTATTGTTTATCCATTTTCTAGAATGTACATTTGAGGGTAATTGGAAAAGGTACTTTGAGAGCAACAGGTCTTTAAAAGGTCTAAAACTGGGTGGGGCAGAGCGCTGGACCTTTTGTCTCTCTATTTTGACTATTGTTTATCCACTATAATGCGCATTTGAGGGTATTTATTAACTAGCACTTGTATTTATAAGAGGTTCAAGGGAAAATCCCATAGGAAATTAAAGAAAAAACATAAATGAATTGCAACAACACAGAGTTAGTTGTATTAAAAATAGACCTCTATAGACTATGTATTGTATAAAAGTAGTAGGTACATTTTTTTTGTGGGTTTGTTTTTTTTACTCAATGCAATCCCTTTGAAAAAATTGTATGGAGTTTTCAATAGTCAAAGTTACATAAGAGCATAAAGCTCCCCTTTGCAAATTGAAACACAATATTGATTAGAGTGCTTTGAACAATTACTATAAAGTGTTCATAAGGCAAAGTAAAATTAGAGCTTCAAAATGTCTTTTTTGAAGTTTCTCCTTTCAAGCCTTGGAATTTGTATGCAGTGAAACACAATGTTGTTCAATGGGAAATCAATAAATTGTAAAAAAACAACTATATATGTAAAATTAACAAAAAAAGATTGGGGTAGAGGGTAATTTTTCTCTTTTTGCCAACATCAATTGTCCACCTATAAAAGATTATTTTGTAAGTGATTAGTTTGAGTATTCTCACTATTAAAGAAGAGAATAATTAAAAGTGTATAACTATGAGAGATTGTGTAATTAATTGTACATACTTGAACATGTTATTGTGAGAGCAAGTGTAGGCAAGCTTCTCCTTTCTTTTTGATAATATTGTATGGATTTTTTCTCATTTTGGAATAGCGATCAAAAGAGAATGTGGGTTCTATGTGAAGGCCTTTTATGGATTTGACTCTAGATAGTGTTGTAAATGTGAGGCCTTGTCTTTTAGTTTTACCAATATATGTTGTTTCTCTATTGAGTGTAAGACCTTGGGATTTGTGTAGAGTGCCAACCCATGCCATGGATAGTGGTATTTGTCTATGGTTGCCTCGTGATATTGGTTGTATTGGTATGTTTTTTGGGTTTGTTGCATCCCATGGTGGACCGTTATAGTTATTGAATGTGATTGTAATATATGTTGGCAATTCAAGTGGTTTAGATCCATTGGGATATACAATATCTTTGACTTGTCCAAGCGATTCATTTATAAGTCTAGCTTGGGTCCACAAGTTTTTTGTGATCATGACACTTTGACCTTTGCTTAGTAATACTCCTGAGGAAGTTTCTCGTCATTATTATCATTACCTAATTTAGGTTGTGTATTGATTACACAACTAAGTGCAATAGGTACTGATGAAGCTTCCCAAAATTTTGCAATTCCTGAGTAGCCCATGAATTTAATCAACATGTAAAGCCCTTGCCCCCATGGTTTGGATAGGGTTTTGGCTTAGAAAACCCTCTATTTTTTTATTCCATGTTGACTTTCCCTATTGGTTTCCTATCTCCTAAGTTGTCACTTGAGCCATCATATGCGTTTGACCACTGACTCCTTTGGGTTAGAGTGTCAGTCATCCAGTTTGTCACCCACTTTAACATTTTCCTAATGTCAGGTTTTAATATTTTCCAAGTGACTTAGGCTTAAGTCACTTATCCTCAAGGGTTAAATCATTGTTGGCCTAACAATGGCCCCTTCTTTAATGCTAACGTTGTCATATGTGTAGGTTTTGAGATCTGTGACCGTGGGAAATAATCTTGGTTGTACCCCGCTAGATCGTAGGTGTTAAATGTCGGTTACATAGTGTGAGGATAGCGAGATGAGGGAATGTGTCCTTGTACGGACGTGGGGCCTAGTCTGAGCCACTGTTTGGCTTGCTTCTCATGGTTCCACACCAACGATGAAGATCAAGCATAGAAGATGATCTTTGTTGTTCCCTACTAGCTTGCAAGGGAAAAGTGAGGGCTTGTTAAAGGCTACAAGAGCAGCGAGCTTGTGACATGTGGATTGATCCATCAACTCACGAAGTGGGTAAAGCTCTTCGACAGGTGAAGTTTCATTTGATTTGGACAAATTCTATTGGTCGGAGATAAAGGAATCAAGAATTGCTGAAATTCAAACCCAGTTAGCCTAATGTGAGCCATTTAATCCACCACATCATCAAAAGATCAATGACTGACATTCAAAATCAGCAAGTAGGCATGTGATAGCTATTTAGTCCTATAACCAACAAGCATTAATGGTATTCTCTTTGCAAGAGTGATCAAATTGATCTTTGTGCCTGTGGAGACTTAATTGTTGATAATCATGAAGTATGATATGCAAATTTCCATGCACTCGGTAAATAAACGGCGATAATACGCATGCCAATGAATTGCCACCATTTTGCATGTTTGTTTTCTCTGGGAATTGATAGTTGTTATCATCATGTCACTCAATAAATATAGGATGGAATAACTACTAGTTGTATCATTTGAATTTAGAAGTTAATATTTTATTGAGTGAATAGTATTCAACTATGAGCTCGAGAAATTGTCATACAGTGAAAATGAGTAAACCAATTGCTTTTGTAGGACTAGTTCAGAGGTCATCTAGACTAAATTTGTAGAGGCCCCATGATGATATTCTAGAACATGCTTCGACTACTAAGGGCAAAGCTCTTGTTAACAAGCCCATGAGTGCACCTTCAAGGTGTAGTAGGAGGCTACAATTCTAGGGACTTGTTGCTAGAAAGACAAAGGACAAAGGAAAGGGACCGACACAATTTTTTGCTGGAGCTTACAGGAAGGTAAGATATGGATGTAATTCCTTTGGATGATAGAACTCACCCATTAAAGTCACAAATAGCCCATCTGAAAGTGAAACGAAGACAGAATCTAGCTATCACCAGTATCTCATGACCCTGGGTTGAGCTCCATCCTCGAGAATGGAGGTATTGTTTGTCCCGCCATTGGCTGTCAAGACTCCAAGCAGGCGAGATGGTCCTGTGCTCGAAAGTGACAAAGATGAAGAGGGATTTGAGGTTTCTTCTCCATCTATTATGATGAAGAAAAGTGGGCGCATGTATTGTGGATTGAGTGGTGGTGATGGTAAGTCTTCTGGTTGGTGAAATTGTGGTGTATGGATGACTAATTTTGTTAGTGTTTGATATATTTTTGTGGTGGTTTCTCTTTTCTGCATGCATGGGTGGTACCTTTTGGGGTGTTTGGCGTTGACTATGTGCTTTCACGACAATGTGTACATTAGTTTCTCTGCTTACTTGGTAGTTGATGGAAATTTTGGTAGCACTTTACATTTTCCTTTTGATGGCAGTTTTATTTTGGGCTTCCCCGTTTTCAAAGTGTTACTATGGATTGGCGTGAGGGGAATTTTGAGATGTAACTAAAATTTGAGTTGAAATGAAATTGTGTAATGTAATTACATTTCGAGCTAGAAGCTTGTTTGCTCCTTGTGTTATAAAAGGAATTCATGGCTCATTTGCAAGGGGTTCTAAGTTTTGGTCTTAAATTTTGAGTCGGGTACAGGTTTGAGTAGATAATAGGGTATAGAAAGAAATTAATGAATAGAGCAAGTGACTTGTTTTGGATCTGAGGCATATATGTACTAATCTTAAATGGTTTTATAGTAATGACTGATATCAAGAAAAATCTCTAATTCTAATGCATGTACACTCCTTCTGAAGGTTGTTGCAAGTTTTGAATGAAATATCAAGGATATCTTTGTTCATCTTCAAATACTTGTTTGAATGTATGTCTTTGTTTCTGCTTTGATTCAAGGAGTCAATTAAAATGCTTAAATAGAGTCATAAATTTGCAATAATTTACAAAGGATTTGGTAAGAAGTCATGTCTTAGAAACTATGAGCTCCATGATGCAATGTGTTGTGAGAGTTGTCCATCATTATTAAAGTAAAATCATTTCTATATTACTGGTTGTTGTGTTTGTGACACTGATGCCCTATTTGACAAGACATTGGTCTATTTGTTAAATATTTACATCAAACGTGTGCTAATTTTCTATTTGGTTACCTACTTGAAATTAGAACACAAATTCATTTTCAAATTTATCAATCATGAGGAATGTGTGTGAAGTATTTTGAAATAACCTTTGATTCCTAGTGAGTGGGTCGTAGTTTGCTAAAAGATAAGCCAATCTTCCAGTAATAGTTGTATATTTGCTCCTCATAGGAATTGATTTGTGAATTAATGTGTTCTACAATGTATGAACCAAAATGAACATAATAGGAACACTCTCCTAGGTCCCACAGAGCCTAAAGTGCAGAAGATTTTAGTCTTCAACTAAATCTTGTCACTTGGACATTCATTTTAAGGGTCTTGAGTATAGGATTTGGCTACTCCTTAGAGATCCCTTGGGTGTACTAGAAAAAAAAACCAATAGACTGTACATTGAGCAGCTTCAACATTTTTTTGTTCTGTAATGTTACCAAATCATTTGTAGCAAATAATTGCATTGACTAGTCAAAATCTTCTTATTATGTTTTTTCCACATGTTTTTTTGTGCAAGTCCTTAATAAGTCCCAATCATGCTCTATTGGTTCCGCATTGTGAATTTTTTGTAATGTTTGACGAAATTGTATTTGAATTGGATCATCACCTTCTTGTCTACACATTGTATGCAATGTAACAATTGTATTAAATTTGTTCCATAGGTTTCTTGCAGTTGTGTGTGATGAATAGATAGGTTTATCCATAACAAGCACAATAGTTGTGTAAGGTCCCCTATAAGAATTATAGACATGCTACCAAAGATAGTATTTTGTTGATGGGGGATTGATTCATGTAACTGGCTATCAATTTTTACTAGAAGTTTTGGCCCAATGAAGCTCATCTCATCAATGAGAATGTATTGTATATTTTTCATGTCTTCTTGAATTGTTGTCAATGTTTGGCCTTGCAATGGCTTCATGTCTCTAATTGGAATCTTGAGGGTTGCATGTATAATTGAGGCTTGTATATAAAATGTTGCAATTCTTGTTGGAGCAAGAACAAGGATTGGGTTTACTCTTGTCGGTAGGAAAGTTTGAAGTGCATTTCTAATGTAATTTATTAGATATAATTTTCCGGTGCCTACAATTCCTTGTATGACCATACGCAATGGTTGGTTAGATAATTTCCCTATCCAATGATTTGTTATTATAGTAAGTGCTAGTTGTTGTTTTGGTGATAATGTATAGTTATGGTTGTACAAATTTGAAGAGGGATGCACATCTTGTTGGGACATCTTGTTGGTGTGCAAAAATTGGATTGCAACATCATGTAAATTTGTAGGGACATTATGATTTTCCCATTTATTATTATGGTCAAAATCATGTCGATCTAGCATTTCAAGTTCATTTAAATTGAGACTATTAGGAAGGTCCAATTGAGATAATAACTCCCATTCATTCATTTCTAGTGTTTCTTGTTGATCCATATCTTCATCAGAAATGTTATCCTATTCAAGAACATCTCTAGTTTGTTCACTACAACTAGCATGCCATGCATTGTATTTTTCTGTATTCAATTGCTTCCATTTTTTGATGATTTCTTGTTTGGTAAGGCCTATATCTTCATTTATTTGTTGAAAATGTTTATACAAAAGTAACTTCAAAAAAATGTTTCAAAATGTTTAGAGTCTTCTTTCAGAATGTTGTAGAAATGTGGAAATACTTGAACTATTGCTTTTTGTTTTCTATTTAGCCATTTGCATCCTTTGTGCAAAGTAACATATGTGAAGGAACTTACTGATTCAATCAATGATACCATTTCTAGGTGACATGGGTGTTGCATGTAGGATTGTATGTAGTTAGATAGTATCTCACTACCATCATTTTTTTTCAAGCATTGGAACACTTTTTTACCATTTAATGATACAAAATTTCTATTACAAATCGTGGAAGGGGTAATTTTTGTAGCAAATGACATGTATCTTAGGCTCCTATATCTTGCTCAACAAAAATCTCTGCTAGGAACTTTTGGTATGCTTTCAAAGCTTGGTCCTCTAATCTTTCATTTGAACATATTCTTTGCAACATATTAACATAATTCTCTATTTTTTTTCAGCTTTAGATGAATACATGGCAATGTACTTGAGAAAAATAAGTCATGAGATGATGGGTTGGAAATCTATATTAGCTCTCCATATTGAGAACATCTTTGGGTTACGAAATTTTAAACTGTCATCATTTCTAGATGGTTCGTAAGATTTTTTCCCTAATTCATCACATGATAGAGTCAATTTTTCACATTCTTTCCATGGATATTTGTATTTACATTCTACATGTTTCCCTTTTTTGTATAGGCATGTGTGCTTTGTGCATTTAGCGTGTCTTCTAATATGATTAACTAACTCTTCATAATTGATGTGTGGATTGGTAGAGAATATTTCTGATGTGTTTAGAAGGCATAGATTCTCCATTGGATTTCAATGTATGATATTGCTCATTTTATATCTAGAGCGAGGGTTCCAAGTAGTGACATAGTGATCAAAGAATTCTTTTGCTCTATCCACTTGCATGCCATTTTCCCAATCCAATCTATCCATGTATTTGTTGCATTTTCTAGCCATAGGAATCCATGCACATCTGCAAAGCCTCAATGTTTCCATTCATACCTATACCAAAAATTGGTTGCATGTAAGAGCTTCTCAATGACCTCTTCACGAAATATTGTGAATTGTTGATGTAGGTATAGGGAAGTTGTTGAATACCCAAAATACTGAGAGGGGGGGTGAATTAGTATTCCATAAAACCATTCACATAAAATCTATTTAAATAATATCACATATCTAACTGAAAGAACAAGAGAAGACATGGAATCAAGACAATACATCAACACACATGAACACCAGTATTTTTACGTGGAAAACCAAAAATGGGAAAAACCATGGTGAGGGTTAGTTCACAATATAATTATTTAGATATAGAATATTACAATGGCTCATTGCCAGGGCACACTGTCTTTAAAGGATCACAACTTGAAGTAGATTACAAAATAGAGTATGGCTCACTGCTAAGTGGTGAATTGAGATAGAATGCACCTTCCTTGTGTTGGAGTTCAGTTTTGGTGACGCACAATACAAAAATAATACACCTATCTACTCATCCATACAATTTTGCACCTATACACACTCGCATCTCTGTCCTTGTGCTGGAGTTCAGTTTTGGTGAAGCACAATACAAAAATAATACACCTATCTACTCATCCATACAATTTTTCACCTATACACACTCTCATCTCTGTCTTCATGTATCTCTCGCACTTACTTCTCCTTTTTACACTTCAAAAGTGTCTTTTATATATATATATATATATAAATTCATGTTTACTAATTAGTTTGACCTAATTAGAGAAACCTTATTTCAAATTAAAAGCTAACTTTGTTGGAATTATTCTCAAAACATATTCATCTTCGCATATAGATAGCCGGCATGGACCTAAGATAGATCCCTTTATCATTCATATCACATATAAAAACTTCTCAATATTAATACACAATTAAGTCGACTAGAGTTAGACCAAAAAACCCCAAACATATATGCAATCTATAAAACATGTAACACAAAAACTTGTTAACAAATTGAATTCTCCTTTAGATGATATCAAACTACACATCTTCAACACCACATGGTATGATAATCAAATATGTGAAAATGTGAAATTTCCTACATTAGTGTACTAAATAGAAACTCACTATAGTCTTCAAATCAGAATAATGCCATTCATATTTTCCAAATTCCTTCATATATCATTATGAAACTCCAATGTAGAATGCATCTTATGGTCTCAAATCTGTCTACAAATTATTGTAGTGATATCTTTAAATTCTGAGATAGAATCCAGACCAAAAAACTGACGTACAAAGCTAGAGTATAAGCATGACACTGTTATCCAAGTTATTGGTAATTGTACCTTCCCAACCATATAACCTTGTCAATTGAAACCTTGATAGTGCATGCAATTCATCTCAAGATAGAACATAATCTCAGCTTCTTAGCAGTTCTTACAAAATAAGATAATCCAAACCAAAATATTGGATCAATAGACTTCTGATACCAGAGTAGCAAAATAATGTATAATACTGATAATCATCCAAATTCCATTATGGAAATTAACCCAATTCCATTGTTGACATCAATGAAAACTTCCAATTTCTAAAAATCTCCCCCTTTATCATTTATGGTAACACGTGATGTGAAAACCATCAAAAGACCATCAAAATACTTCTTCCCAACTTTTCAATTTTCTCCTAAAAAACTATTCACAAAACTTTTAAATTTTCTCTCCGTTTGCACATGATACCTCTCTCCCCCTTTGACATCAATGGAAAAGGGAAAGAAATTTAATGCCTTAAAGGTTCCTTTTGTATACTTGAATACTCCCCCTAAGGAGTACATCCAAGATAGTTGTGCATAGTCAACTAGAGGTTATTTTCCTTTGAATTTTACTAAGAATACATGTCCATGAGGATCTACCTTCATCTGAAAGCCTTTTTTCCTCTAACAAAGCTCTACAGAGGTAGTTGAGATCGATTAATATATATTTTCCTTCAACCACAATTCTGGGAGTAAAATTAGATTTCAGATTTCTGACAACTAAAGAAACATAATAGACAAGTGTACACTTAATCTTGATTAGATCTTTGAGTATCCCATACTATTCAATCATCTCTCCTTTCTCTTTATGCAATGCAAGGTATTCTTCATATAGTTTTTCCATATCATACCAAGTTTGATCATCCAAATCAAGAGCAGGATCAAATGTGCCAGATGCAAACTTGATCTAGGTTTCAATTGTGTTTGCAACACCCTTGAGTCTTTGAATTGCATCAGGCCAAGTCCAACATAATGTGAATAAACTCTTGACCTCTTTCTCACACTTTTGAACATCCTTGATATTTTCAAGTACCATGCTGTGAATAGATTTGCACATCTCTACAATTTCCAAGAATCTTTTATCTTCAACTCAAGTGACCATGTCACTTACTACTTTTCTCTTTAATTCATTGAATCTATCAATTAATGCATTTGTGGTTTCCTTAGTGGACCGTGAAGAACTAGTAACCACACTAGGAGTTACTTGAAAAATGTGTCCTTCTAGCTAGCTGCTTAAGTCTTCTTGGAGTAGGTTCAACCTAAGCAACTAGTGCATGAACCTTAGTGAATTTCCTCTTTTCTCCAGTGGTATATATTGATTTACCAAAGACTAACTCAAACTCTTCAAGAGCTTTAACTACTTTAGTGTAGGTTCCAAACCTAGGTCTCATGGGGTATTCAGGGCTATCAATCAACAATTCAATGCAATCACCAACATAGTCCCTCTCAATCTCATATCCAAACTCAGGTATCAATGAATTCCTTGGTTCAACTGCCTTGATTATGCATATATTTGTGGTTACCAAAAATGTTATATCATTCTTATATTTTGTAACCAATTCTCTTGGAACTCTCCTTCTTCTATTCATTCTTCTTTGAAACTTTCCAAAGAATGCAGTAAGAGCATCTCCTTGTGCATCCAAATCCCCAATGTTTCTCATAAGTTCTTTGATTTGATGAGTGATTGGTCTAGTATTTTCCCAACTAGCTTCACCTATTCTAGGAATATCCTTCATAAAATAGAAGATTAGACATAATACCAATGTACCATATCTGAATGTGCATTTCTTCTTCTTGATATCTCTTAGATTCTTCAACAATTGTCAAAACAACTCACAAAGGTCATATTTTGTTTAGTTCTCAATCATATCCAATGCAAGATCAATTATAGTAGTGGAGACATTGTTGTCACCAAGGATCAACTATGAAATAACTAGACTTGCATACTGAACTGTTGGATTAGTGATTTCAGCATGTGTGTTCCTTATTAAACCCTTTTCTCTGTCAAAATTACATTTAGGAGTCGGTCCAGAGGATTATAAGCTAGTAACATTTCGAATTACTTCTCTAGATATCATATATGAGTTGTCAAGCCACACACATTCACCATGAAATCTTCTAAGAGCCATTTTGATACATTTTTCTTCATTACAAAAGTTCAGAAGATTGTTCCATACATCCAATTTCATTTCTATGAGTATGTTGTGTTCTAATTTCAGGATAAAATCATTTCCAATTAATTCTTCAACCCACAACATGCGATATTTTTTGTAGGTAGATTCTTTCAAATTTCTATGAATGTATACCCTAACATCTCCAATCGATATAACACCAACAAGGATATCCTAAAAAGCACCCAAAGGATCAAGTTCTCAAGTTTTAGTAGGGTATATTTTTAGCTATGGTTTTGGTCTCACTTAATTGTCTATGATTTGAGGTATATCCATTACATTCAACAAAATTTGATTAGTAAAATAGTGTATAGCAATAGCGACTTACCTCTTTCTTTTCCACCACAACCAAATTCTAAATTTTTTCTATATGGAATTGCCCTCATTTCTTCAAGATTCCTCTACACGCTTCTCCCATTTCACAAATTATTTTCATCAAATTCATTTTCCTTAACATATTTTATTATATTTCTTTCATCCCAAATGCTTTTGCAATAAATGCTTCAAATCATAAGTAGACATCCTCCAAATTCTTGTAGACTTCCATCCTTTCAAACTCTGTGGAATTAATTCTTCACACATGTGTGCTTGAAAATTCCTTTCACATGAAATCTTGAATTCATAACCTTAATAAATGCACTTCTCTCGTGATATGACATCATATATCGAAAGAGGGGTTAATAAGTTTTTTGATTATTGGTCCCCCTTAGCCACTACCTAAATTAATTTTTGACAAGAGTTTTTGCACCGAAGGATGACACAGAAAGCAATGCTTCTAATTTTGCTTGTTTTCCAAATTCTCCTTCCTTTCTCCAGATCCTTTCCATTTCCATCTTGACTTCTACCAGATCAATCTTAATGACTAGTTCATATCTCTTTATTGGATTGTTACTTCTCATATTTTTACTTCTATAGTCTCTTACAAGATCTCTCAGATTGTTGCAATTATAGAAAACAACATTCTTCCATCCAAATTTTCCTTTATTCAATCTATATTTGCATTGGTTAGCCTTATGTCCAAATAAATTATAGTGATAATAATAGCCACTAAATGGATAAATAATCTTATTCAACTTCTAGTTTCTACAATCTTTATTTTTGTGTTCAATCTTCTTGCATTCAAAACATTGTTTGGAGAATTATAAAGTATTTTGATTCATTCCATCATTTTGTTTTTCTTTCTTTTCACAATCTTTATCCCTATGTCCAAACCTATTGCAAGAATAAAAAGCACAATTAAAAGATAAATACCTTTGAGCATTTGGTTGTCTAATAGGAATCATTTTGGTATGTCTACCATTACTTCGAGTCTTCATGCTAGGAGATTGGTTCACCTTTGAAATTTTTCCTTCAAATCTCAAACCACTTTTATCCATAGAGGACTTCTTTCCTACAATCAATTTGTCTAGCATTGTAAAGCTTGTCACAAATTTATTCTCGTATCTTTTTTTATTTTTCCAAATATGATTTCATAATTACCACTTCTTGCTCAAGCTTTGCACATTCATCTATCTTCCTTTGAATTTCATCTTTCTAACAATCTTCAATCTTTCTCTTTTTGTCCAATTATTCTTTCAGTTCGGTAATGTCCTCATCTACTTTCTTTAATTGATCACTGAATTCTCCATATCTTTCCCTCAAATTCTTAATGCACTCATTTGCTTCTTTCAGCCTATCCTTCAAATCTTCATTTTCTTCTGTATGTTCAGCAGAGATCACTTTCGAAGGAATAAGAATTTTTTTGCTTCCATATATTCAAATTTTAGGACCTTCCCTAAGTTGTTAGACTTCTTTAGAGGAACCAGGCTCTTGTACCAATTGTTGAACACCCAGAACACTAAGAGGCGGGGGTGAATCAGTATTCCATAAAACCATTCACATAAAATCCATTTAAGCAATATCATAGATCTGGAGAAGAAATGGAATCAAGAAAATACATCAACACACATGAACACCAATATTTTTATGTGGAAAATCCAAAATGGGAAAAACCACAATGAGGGTTAGCTCACAATATAATATATTTGAATATAGAATATTACAATGGATCACTACCAAGACACACTATCCTTAAAAGGTCACAACTTGAAGTAGATTAAAAAATAGAGTATGGTGTTGGGAATATGATACCATTTAATTGCAATCCTAAACATTATTTCATGTTTCTCCTAATTCCTTGGAAAGTGCTCCCCAACACTAGGATTAGAAAGATATTAAATTTGAATGAAATGAACATGTTAATTGACACTTGCAATTAATTTTAAATGATAGGAACATGTAAGGGCATCTAAGATGAGTTCCTAAATAATAGGAGCACATGGGGCACCCACATGGAAGGTGGAGCCCACCTTGAGTTAAGTTAACTGTTTGGAGTAAAAGATAACACTTCATAATGCATGTAAAGCTCCTAGAAGTTAGGGATTGATGTTAACATGAATGGAGTTTAGTTCAATTCAATTCATATCAATTCAGTTTAGTTTAGTTCAGTTCAATCCAGTATCAATTCAGTTTAGTTCAATTTAGTTCAATTTAGTTTAGTTTAGTTTAGTTTAATTCAGTTCAGTTATGGTTCAATTATCTTTAGTTGCAAGTTGTTAGTTTTAGTTGAATGCTAGTTGACTTTAGTTGACTTGGAATGCATGACTAATGACTTGTGTTGCATGAAAAATAATAGGTGATACATTTAGTTAAGTGGGGATTATCAATCATGCATCCTATTTGCATGAATTGATGGAGAGATATGTTTCAGTTAATAGAGATTGACTTGGACCCACCTTGGGTGCCCAAGTTGGCATCTTGGAGTTATCACTTTTGCATGATAAGATATTTTATAAGGCTATGTTAAGTGGGTCCATTCTTGGGCACCGACTTTGAGGAGAATCTTACAAGATATCTTTGGAATCAACGTTGAGTTATGACTTCAGTTTGGGACGCCCAAATGGATGAAGGACTTGTTTTGACATTGTTCTTCATGGTAGAACTCTACTTGCAAAGAATAGGCATGGGTTTTGTGAGATAAGCATTGTGCTTTGTAATTGTAAACTCTTTGGAGTTTACAAGGCTCATTATTGTCTATTTATTGCAACAAGTTAAAGAAATTTTATCATATTTGATTGTAGGTTGTGAAGAAGAATTGTTGAAGGAAAAAGAAGCATCTCAAGGAAGGATTGATAAAGAATTATTGTACTCTTGTTCTAAGGTTAAATAATACAAGCACTATTGATTATTGGAGTTTTTTCCCAAAAGGGTTTCTCCACGGTATATGTTGTGTCACTTCTATCTTCTAATCTTATTCTTCTACAATCTTTTGTCTACTCCTACAAATGGTAAAATATATCTAAAGAGATAATCATCCATAAATAAATTATAGCAAAGAACACTTATTTAGATCTACAATATAATAGTGTTACAAAGTATTAAGCTACATAATTACCTCCATTTTCAACATATGGCTCACTGCCAAGTGGTGAACTGAGATAGAATGCACCTTCCTTGTGTTGGAGTTCAGTTCCGGTGAAGCACAATACAAAAATAAAACACCTATCTACTCATCCATACAATTTCACACATATACACACTGTCATCCATGTCTTCATGTATCTTTTGCACTTAATTATCCTTTTTACACTTCAAAAGTGTCTTATATATATCCATGCTTACTAATTAGGTTGGCCTGATTAGAGAAACCTTATTTCAAATCAAAAGCTAACTTTGTCAACATTAACCTCAAAACATATTCATCTTCACATATAGATAGTCATCATGGACCTAAGATAGATCCCTTTATCATTCATAACACATATAAAAAATTCTCAATATTAATACATAATTGGGTTAGCCAAAGTTAGACCAAAAAACCCCAACGTATATGCAATCCATAAAACATGTAACACAAAAACTTGTTAACACATTGAATTCTCCTTTAGATGACATCGAACTACACATCTTCAACACCACATGGTATGATAATCAAATGTGATGGAGCAAGCAAAATATGATGGTACAAGAAGTCAACTACATGAAAAAGTGTTTCCTTATCCATAAAAGCACATGAACTAGACAAAAGAAGGGAATTGTGGGCTTGTTCACGATTCAGATGTTTTTTTTACAATTTTAGTAAAGGCCATTTGGCGAGTGTCAAATGAGATTTATAGAGAATTTGTAACTGTTAAACCCTCAACCCTATATAAAGACCTATAGAGGGGAGAGAGAAGAGTGGGAGAGACCTAGCGGAGTAACAAGGGATGAAGGGAGAGGCTTAATGAGCTTTAATGATAATGAAGAAGAGATTTTTCCCCATTCAATCAACTTCACACACATCTATGTTACAAAAAAAACACATATGACATCCTAAATGATTGAAACAAGGTAAAATGGTGCTAGTGACAAAGGTCAACAAGATTGTTGAGGAAGTGGTACATGTTGCCTCACATATGTTAGGATCTATTTCACTTGAATTATTTGTTTTACTTGTGACATTCAAGGTCTTTTGTAAGGAATTGAATTTGAACCCAATTTGTTTCCATCTTAGCAACTTGTAACATCAAGTAACGGTTGTTGAAGTCGTTTGATTTGTGTCACAACCTTGACCTCATGGTTCTTTAGGGTACTATGCTAGTTTATCATTTACATATAAACTTTGTGAATGTTTTCTTGAATGGTGTTGAACTTGATGATGTTGTAATAGAGGGGTATTCGCTACTCACGAGTTCTCTTCTCTTAGAGAGCCTCATGGGGTGAATTTCCCTATCCCACCTCAATTGAACAGTAGCAGAAGTTTTAGAATTCAAAAGAGCAAGTCACATAGATTTTATGGAAAAACTGTAAAGCTCTTGGCCAAAGGATAGAAACACAGAAAATGGATGACAATGCAACACATTGACATCTTGTATGGACTAGAGAACGAGAATATCTTAGAAAATAAAAAAGTGAAGGCTTCTATCTAATTGCTAAGAACTTAGAGAATATGGGGAAATAATAGAAAGTGATAGAACTAAAATAAAGAAGTAAAGATGACAAAGATAAGGAGAAGAAAGGAAATACCTATAATTGTGTGAATGATGAAGCTTCTAGCTTGTGAGTGTCTTTAATACTTGCACATAAGAGGGAGAGAAATTTTTGGGTGGCTATATAGGGGCCTACCTTAGTCAGACCCCATTTTGGTGTTCCACCTCCACAAATAGTCAAATAGATAGAGAGAAAAGTAGAAATGAAGTAAAGAGCACTTAGATCACTACAAAATAGTGTTATGTTACTAAACCAAGTACTAGAGGAGAGGAGTGAAAGCTTACCACCTCCACCAAGAGTGCTTAAGGCTAATGGGGGAGAAAATGAGAGGAACTCAAGCCTTTTCTACAATGGTGTTTTGTTCCACACTTGCTCTACTAAAGTGGTGGAGTGTTGATGTTGTTGTGAAGTGTAAAGTGTTTGAAGAGATGGTGAAGAAGCTACTTGGAGCTTGAGAAGCTTGTGAATGAAGTGGAGAAGCTCTTAGAAGATGTGAAGGGATGTGTAGAAGATGGTAGAAGATCCAAATGCTTATGGAAGGAATGAATTTGAAGGGGAAATGAAGAAAATGACCATATTCAGGTCAGTAGACCAAGAAGGACGTTACAAATCGACCCCCAATGGGAAGTATAACACCTTTGTAGGCTCTAGACACGAGAATCTGTTAGGGACTTAAGTGCACTACGTGGAGGTCTGCACATTATGCAGGCATCCTAGATAGAAACACCTCCACCAATGCTCAAAACAGGTTCCAAGTGTGATGCAAGCAACATGCTTAGGTGGAATTAAGCCTCTGAACTTGGTTTTCTAAGGTGGATAAAGGAAAAAAGGGGATTTTCACATGGGGTGCAAATTCACTCTTATACAGACATCCTTGGAGTGTGATACCTACCCTTCAATGACCTAGACTTTTATGATATTTAACTTATTATCATCTTGGAAATTTTATGTTATTTTTTACTTCTATGGTGTTGGAGATTTTATTTCTTCATTTTACTATGGTTTTGTAATATTTACATGCATAGAATAACTTTGATCTTGTTTATGATGACATTGCTATGATTTGATGATTAATTAGGTTGTTTTATTTCTTATGTGATTGACATGAATGCTTAATTAATGAATTGAAATCCTAAGATGAATTAGGTTATGTTGCATTTATTAATTATCAAATATTGAATTGATTTTTTTTTTTTTGTAATTACATGTCCTAAGAATTGTGTTTATATGAAATTGAAATGTTATAAATTATGATTATGATATTTTATTGAATTATGTGATGGATGATTATGGATCGAATGTCTAAAATTGAATGTAGTTTGATTCATGATGCCTTTATAGAGATGGCTAAGGGGGGATGGAGAGGTAGAAAAGGAGTGACTAAGAGACATATAGAGGGAAGAGGTAGAGAGGTGAGGTTGAGAGTGAAGAAAATGAGAGAGAGAAGTTTAGAAAGAGGGAAAGTAACTAGAGAGGGGAGAGATATAGAGTTGTGAGACTTATAGCCTAGGGAGAGAGGGATGAGAGACATAAGGAGAGAGATAAGGGTGAGAGAGAGAAGAGAGGGAGAGCGAAAGGGAAG
>VDFB02000003.1:502977633-503003825 GCA_007258455.2 Sequoia sempervirens | reverse complement strand
TTTGACTTTTTAGAGGGGCCACAACAAATGCTATGCTATTTTTTTGATAAAAAAGGGCCACTTTGTGTGGCCCCCCTTTTTCAAACCCTTAATCTTCATTAATTTCAAAAAAAATAGTAGTTTAGAAAGTAGATTCAGAGCACTAAAACTCTTGTTTTTGTTGCATCTTCAAATTTTGAGCATAACTAGCTTCATTTTCTCATGAAAATTAGAATTTTTTTATTTTTTTAAAAAGTGGCATCTTAAGAACTATTTTCGTGTCACAACTTGGTGTATACACCTTGTTGCCAAGTGTTGCCAACTTTTCCCTTTTAATCTCTAGATTTGGATACTTACTTGTCCATGTTGATCTTTCCTTCTTAAAATATGATTTGAAAGATGCTAAGATGCTAACATCAAGTGGATGCAATCTATGAGATGTGTGGGCCGGTAGGGATAGCAAGTCAATGTCTAGTGACCTTATTTCATTAATATTAGAAAATGCAACATGGCTACTATGGCCATAAAAAATCAAAAGGTGTCTATTAGTGGGTGAGACACCCCATGTACAAAACCAACAAAATGGTGCAACCAATTGAGGAGGTCTTTTTTCATCCATGCATGGGGAAGAGCAGCCATACATGCACTTTTCTCACAATGAGCTATATAGTTCTTCAAGTGTTTTCTACTCTTAAAAAAAGAAAAGCCAAATCTTTTCTATACAGCAACATTTACACAACATAAAATTGTGATCCACTCTCAGCTCTTGGGTATAATGTATGATACACTTCTATTTCCCTTTTTGGAAAGCATTCTCATTGCACCATTTTGTCCAGCTTAAATGCCAATCTAATCATAGTTCTAAATCTTCATGTTGGACCATACAGATTGGCTACGTATACCTTTGTCAATGTATCATAGAATGTAACAACCATTGCGGGCCTTAAATTGAGTGCACGGTCTCTGTCTTGGCCTTGTGTTGTCCTCAAAGTAAGATTTGGATGCCTTCCTTTTGAAGCTTGTCCACCTACCAAGAACTTCATCTTTGAATGGATTTGGCCTCATATGACATATATGTGCTACTTTAGATTTCAAATTGATGATTTCCAAACAATGGCCAACAACAACCATCTCCTTGCACCATTCAAAAACCTTTTCCTCTTCTTCATCATTCAAGAATGTTGGGGGCCCTTTCATTTTTGTATAGGTAACACCAGTCAACCAATTAGTCAACGTGGTTGTTGGAAGACCCCACTTCTTTGCTATCCCCCTTGTTGAAATTCCATTGTCTTCAACATCTCTCATGGCAGATTCCATGTTTGTTGTGGACCATTTCATTGCATTGAAACCTTCTTTGTTGTAACAATTGCATTCACTTGGACTACATATTCGACTGGCTATAGAATGGGAATAACTTTGTCCTATTCACTATGTGGCAACCTCACACCTCTCTTGTGTGGTGGCAATGTTGTCTAAGCTCTCTTTGTAGCTCAGCTAGTTCTTACTTGCACTATATTCTTCATCTATACCGAACCAAGTAAGAAAAATAAACAATAGACACACACACACATAGATATATATTCAAAGTAAAGTAGAGGGTTTGATAGTGGTGAGTGCTATGTTATGTGAGAGGTCCACATCAGTAGAGGACACATTGGCCAAAAACTTGAATTGCATACAACCCTTAACTAATCATATCCCCAATTCTAACTCTTACAACCCTTAGTTGATCATGGAATATATATATATATATATATAGTTAAGGGGTTATATATAACTTGAAACAACAGTATGATACAAATATTTATAAGCATTTATGAAACAGCATTATGATATTTATATATAATTTGAAATAGTAGTATGCTACAAACATTTACAACCCTTTTTGAAATAACATTATGATACTTATATAACTTAAAACAACTATCTGATACAAATATTTATAACCCTTTCTGAAATAGTATTATGATATTTATATATATTTTTTGAAACAGTAGTATGATACAAATATTTATAACCCTTTCAGAAACAAGATTATGATATAAATTGAAACAACATTATCATACATGTAAAGATCATTGTAATTGAAGAACAAACAAACCATGTACATCTAATTCATTTAAATGTAAATGAAGAAAGCTATAGGAAATATCAATATATATCTCTACCATAGATCTATATATATATATATCACATAATGTTGTATAAGAAAGGGTTATAAATATTTGTATCATACCGTTGTTTCAAATTATATATAAATATCATAGCACTGTTTCAAAATGGTTATAAATATTTGTATCATGATTTTGTTTCAAGTTATATATAAATATCATTATGCTATTTCACAAAGGGTTATACATTGCTATCATTTGAGGGTATCATATACTTGACTATTAATGGTTTCATGCACCTACCTTTTGGCCAATGATGTGTATGTGTAAACTAAGGATGATAGGTAGAATTTCATATGTATTAATCACAAATATTTTTGAGGAAAATCATGATACATATGAACAATAAACTTACAATAAATAAACCATACATTTAATTCATTTTAATGTAAATGAACAAAGCTATATGAAACATCAATTTATCTATCTTTTCAATATATATAGCATTTGAGGGTATCATATACTCAACTATGAAGGGTTTTATGCACCTATCTTTTCGTCAACTGTGTATGTGTAAAGTAATGATGATACATGGAATGATACATAAGTATGGAAATGTTTTTGAATAAAATCATGATACATATGAATAATAATCATACGTTGAATAGTTTATACAATTGTAATTTTAAAACAATTTTGAAATATACATTATGTGGAAATTGCAATAGGTGTGTGAATGAAGTTTTCAAGAGTTGTCTTCAAATAGTCTTGAATAGGTGTCTAAAACTAAAACTAAGAAATTTGAATTCTGAATAAGGCTAGCTTGCAATGCACATTTGTGGTGACTTGTATAAATAAGGCTAAACTAACTTGTATACATTTGAAAAGATAGGTGAAAAAATTAAATTGTCGGAGGGAATATGAGGTTGCATACTTGGAATTAATGGTAGAAGTGATATGAATTGGGTTGTGAATGGTACGTATTAATGCAATTTGAGAGATTAGAAATTTGGGTTGGAAATATTAGTGATAGTGTGATTTGAAAGTTGATATGAGAAATTTGAAATTGTTTTTGGTTTTATTATTTTGTGTGGATTTATTAAATTTCACATATAATTGTGAAATATGGTTGAAATAATAAGTTCATGTTTTGTAAAATTTTATTGCATAGTAAGCCTAAGAGTTAGTTTTCAATTTTTGCAAGGTAAATTTGCAAAAAGACTGGTATACTTGGACAAGGCGGAACAATAAGTTTGTCAATCAAGGATGAATAATGGAATTTTTTATTTATAATATGTTGAAATGTATTTCCAAGTTGGTCGGTTATCAAATCTATGATTGTTGAAATGTAATGAGGTTTTATACATGTCAACTAAGTTTTATTGTATTAACGCATATATTATGCAAATAAAAATATCTATTTGCATTCACCTAAATTTGGGAAGGTGGAAAGTATTTACTTTATCATTGATTAAACATTTTTTTGATTTAACATGTTCTTATCATATCATATTACAATAAATATTTTTAAAAAATTGAATCTTATATTGTTATTAAGTGAGGCCCAAGCTATCATCTCATATCCCCACAATAGAAGCCCGCTCCACCATTGAATCCTCTCCCTCAAGTATCTTCCACAAAAAATATAAGAACTCAATATATAATAAAATCCAAAAAGATCATCCCTTCCAAGGTAAAATTCACTAACAAAACCACTCCTTATATCTAAAAAGATCATCCTTTCCATGGTAAAATTCACCATTAACATTACAAAAAGATTGAAATGCGTACACACTATCCCGTATAGTAGTAATTTGTTTTACATTGGTCCAATAGTATAGATGTAAATGTTAATGGATATGACCATAGACTCTACATCACATCATATTATTAAAGGAATGAACATACAATAAACATTGAAATGGATGGACCATGTAAATCAGGTGTACTCAATGTAAAAAATTAGAATTGAGGCTCAAATAACTGTTTTATGGGATGGTGTGGAAGCACCCCAAACTCTTTGGAATAAATCTACAACTTACATTGCCTGATTATTTGAGCTTCCTCAGTGAAAAATTAGGGGTTTAAAATATTTTGAAAATTGGTGTAAATTCTGTGTAGAACATACAAAACTCATGGGAGTGGCATAAAAATATCAATTTTGAATATGATTCTGAAAAGGACATTGTCACACTCCAATTATTCAACTGTAAAAGTAGGAAAAATTTATGTTGGCATTTACTTATTTCTAGTTGATTATGAGTATTCCAACCAAGTGCTACCTTTCGTTGCTTATAGTCATCTTGCGCCATTCACCACCGCTTCTTATTTATGCAGAATCAATTCTTCATTAACTGCTATGTAATGTTACCCTGTAAACTCTTCCATGTATTTATGTATAAATTGAATACATGAGCATGTTATCTTAGAGCTCAAGTTGAGAGTTCTCCTCTTTTTTTGTCTCCTCTATGTTCTTTAGGAAAGCGTAGAGATGGTTCATGGCACATATTTTCAAAATAAGAGTTTGTGGTGGTGAAGAAAAATTGCAGAGATAAGTTGAGCACTTGAAGCTTACACCTCCTCAATGCCAGTGATTGCTGAAACACTACCACATAGAAGGAGGGTTTGAGATTTTTGAGTAAATTGTCTTAAATTGAGACAAAAAAAACTTTCTTATTATCTTAAATAATGTCTTTAAGTGAGTGCCTCAAGGTATTGTCTTTAAAAATTGTCTCTCTAAAGATAATATGAAATAGAAATATTTGTCTCTTTAGAGACAATATGGCTTTAATCCCAACATTTGTCTCTCTAGAGACAACATGAAAAAATGTATTAAAAAAAATAAACAATTTATTTTAAATTATTTTTTAGTGTGATTTTCAACATTCAATGTTTCTAGATTCTCATCGTCCTCTTTTTTATTATAAGGAAAACAGATTCTTCACAACTACATCCAATCAAAACAACTCAACACATCATATGACATGCATTTAACATGAGATTCATACTCCAAGATTGCATGAGTGAGACATAACAAATTATTCATAAATAAAATCACAATTTCTACATCAAATCACTCCTTGCAAAAATAAAACAAGAGAACTAAGAAGGAACCCCACAACCATTTTATTGATTTTGAAAGCAATTTTTCTATTACAATGATTTTCTTTGAAAAGAGTTACAAGACAAGCTTTTTGCTAAGAACTCTTTGCTAAGAAAAAAGAAGAAAGAACTAAAAAATAAAAGCCCTAAGAGAAGCCTTTATAAATAGAAATCCTCAAATCAGAAACTTCCATTGAAGAAAGGGCTACTCATTCTGATAAACTATTGCAAACACCTTGAAATTAGCTTTCAAACTAAAGGAAATAACTGATATGTTTCTAATTTCATTTCTAAATTCTTCCCTTGCCAAAATCGGTGCAAAATTCCCCAAAAATTAGGACCGTTGAGTAGAGTTTCAAATCTGAGAAATCTTTCCACTATTAAAAAATCACCTTTGTACCTTCATATTCTTGGTATCTCAGAGATAGTGGAAACCATGCATTTGCACCCTGGAGATAAAATTTGCACACACTAAAGGCATCATAATGATTGTAACTTCTTTCACTTATCACTGCCCTCTTTTGAAGAATAACACTGCAACCTTTGGCTTGCTCAGTCATGCTTCTATGAGACAAAGCTATGAAACTTAGAATAATAAAAATCCAAAGCACTTTCATCAAATAAATCTACTACCCCTTCCATTACTACAACAATCACTGCAACTTATTTATGTGATCCCACTTGCATGATGAGCTAGAGGAACGTTATGACTATGTTCTTCTTTACAATAGGTCTGCATTAAGCAAGGCTACCATTGGGGTTGTACTTACCTGAAGATATCGGCTATTGAATAATGCATTTATCCCCTTCCTTCAATGAGCCTCATAACAATGCCCCTCAATGCAAATTAAGGCTTCAAGACACAATGATTATGGTAGAACACTAATATATAATATGACTATGAAGTTGCTCAATAATGGATTCAATGGTGATAAGACTAAAAGATGCAACATCAACAACATTGCCACTTGATACAATTACATTTGATAAGGCACATTCAAAAGCTATCCAAATGTTTATCTGAGAGGAAATGCATGCAGACTTATGATAAAAACTAGAACAATGCCTTCAACTGTCATTTCTCCATTATAAAACTCTACCCATGTGAAACAAAGAGCTTCTAATAGCCACATTTTATCCTCCATGATCCTCCATAGCTTGCAATGATATTGTTTTATGACACATAATTCTTACACCTAGAACAAAAGACTGAGGATCATATGCTTGCAACGATACTCTATTTGTTCCTTCTTTGATGCATGATGTAATCTACAATAGGTTAAAGAAAAGTAAGTTACAAATTGAAAAGAAAAAAAAAATGAGTAAAGGTAACTTATAGGTAGCAATAGAGATTTAGAGGTTCACAAGTTTCCAGCCTCTAGGATTGGAGTAAAACTTGTGTTGAAGTTATATCATGGAGTGGGAAACAATATGCTATCAATTAACAATTTGATAGGTATATGTTGGTATTTAATGGTGCCATAAAAGCATCTTTGATGGTGATAATGGGGTTTCCAAAATATAAAAAAAATATGCAAATTATATGTAAATTCAGGAAAAAATACTAGTACACAACGAGTAAACAACTTCAAAGAACATAGAATAATGCTAGAATATTCCCCCAAGCCTTAAAGAAACCTCTAGAAGCTAGAAGAAAAAAGGAAGTCATTTCATTTCAGTTCTACATTTTCAACAGTCAAGGATTAAATCCACAACTGCACATTTGACCCTGCAGGTGTGACTCTATCCTATGCAAGTTCAACCCTACAAGTGCAGATTCAACCCAAAAAGTGCAAGATCAACCCTACTCTTAACAGGCACAATAAAAATGAAGGTGGAAATCCATTTTAATAGGTCAAAATCCATTATAACAGGTCCAATAAAAAATATTTAAAAGGCAAGATAGTCAAAGAATCGCTGCCAAATAATGTTTAAATGCATTTGGATTCTAAGATGCTCTCCTCCTCCTTGACCTTAGGTTAACTAAATTTTCACACTTTCCACCTTGATCCACAATGTTTTTGGTCTTTACCAAAACATTTCCCTCCAAAGGTTGACAACACATTCATAATACTAGTTTGAAGTCAAGTTTAGATGATTTCACAATAGTTTCATTTACATATAACAAGGAGTAGAAAGGGCATGGTGGCATTTTCTACAACTGGGGCCAAAAAACTAGTAGCAATGACAACATACAATGATGTTGGAAATGGTGTTTCCTCTAGTGAAGGGTTTTCATGATGGTGATTTAGATGAAATGAAGGTGACAGGTTGACTCAAAGGAGTTTGATTTGAACATTTGGGAGAATGAATGGGTCGAGGAGGAGGAAACTCTCCTCTACATTCACCTAGAGTCAAAATCACTACCAAATAATGTTTAGTGCTGCAAAAACCAACATATACGCACCCATACATTACTGAGAAAAGAGATAAGAAGCAAAAGAAAAAGAAAAGACAAAGGTGGGGCACACCTGGGCTATTGTTGAAAGGCCTTCATGGAAGTTTTATTGTTGTCGCTTGTCCAAGAATCTAGACCCACTTTTTTCCCCTTTTGATTTTTTGAAAACTCTTGTCGTTTATGATGAAATAGCACTAGTCATTTTTGAAAAAACACCGTTTGTGGAATTTCATTACCATTGTCTATGTTGTTCACTGTTCTTTGTGCCCATTGTGTTGTGCCTCTATTCCTCTATTCGTGTTTTTCTCCATGTTCATGTTCTTTGTTCTAAAAGAGAAAAGAAATTAATCCCTATAGATGACATGATTGAAGGTAATTTCCAATGTTGGAGGGAAAAGGAAAATTGGGAGGGAAATAAAAAATATATTTTAGAAAGACATTTTTTTTATTGTCTTAAATTAATGTCTTAAACTGGGGCTCTATGTAGTAGTGAAGCTTCAAATTGGAGCTCCATTGCTTTTTCTGTCTTAACCAGGTACACCATGATCTCTCTCCTTACTAAAAGATCTTGACTATTATGCCATAGATCTAAACAATGCTTCAACTTCATTAGTTTTAAATTTCTTGTGACTTTTGTCCTCTAATAAACATGCCTAGATTGAATTCGTAAGAACATTTTTTTAATGAGTTTTAGAATTTGTCTTTTGACAAAAAAAATAACTCCATCTATGAGTTCACACAAACTTCAATCCTTTCAGTTGTTCTGCTAGTTGGAAACCCTATTTCATCTTCATTGTTTTGTCTAAGTTTGATCTACTGATTGTGGGGCCTATTTCATGTTGATGTATGGAATCGAAGTCTTAAACCTTGCTTATCTAATAAAAAAAAAACTTCAACAATCAATCTAGGTCATCCAAAGACTAACTTGCAGGTGCAAATCCTCCCAAAACAACATAAATATCAAAAGATCCTTGATAAATTCTCTCAATCTATGCTAAGATACCAAATCTTAATGTAATTTCCAGCTCAATTACATTTCAACTTACCTTCCCATTCACTACATCAACATAGATTTTGAGTGAGAATTTAATTGCAAATATCCTCCCTTGGATTTCACACATACAACATAATTAAATGTAATTAAACGTTTTTGTTTTTCCTCCTTTGTTGGGAATTTATGTAGGTTTTTAATAGTTATTTTTGTAATGTGATGTTAGAATATTTGAGTGGAAGCTTATTTTTGTTATAGCAACAATTTGGATAGCCAGTAAAATAGAGGAACTTGGTTTTCAATTATTTTCTGAGCATAAAAAATAGTAGCAACTTTGTATTTGATTTTATAATTTTATGACAATAGATATCATATGTTTTGTAACATATATATGAAACACATATCATAACAACTTATTTTATGTATTTTCTCTCTAATTTTTCTTCTCTACCTCTACTTTCATCTTGGCATTCATCCCTCTCACCTTGTACTTGTTTCTTAACATCCATGTTGATGCTTTTTGCTAATGTTTTCTCTTTCTTAGTCTTCTCCTGGTTATTGTTCATCTTTGTGTGAGTTGTATGCTTACTGCAGTTAAAGTATGGAGTGAGCTCTGTATAGTAGTCCATCTTCTGATTTATGGCTTTGTGTTATTGAAACAAGATATTTAGAGGAAAATATTTTGTAATTACTGTTACTTATCTAAACTCTATACAATTATTTTTATTTATAGAAGAAAAATATTAAAATTGTTTCAAATGTATATTCTATAGATTGTAATGTGCTTGTTATGAGTTCCAGAGGCTTCCATTCCCATAAATATTATAAATTTTCTATCTGTTCAGATTAATATCACACTATAAATTTGTTGTCTATCAGATTATAAGCTATCGGGACAGTGAACACTAACCATGTTGTTTTGATTGCTCAAGGATAAAAGAAAATATTAGAATAGAACTTAGGAGAACTAACAATGGTATGTGTTAGTGGAACCTTAGGCCATCCGCTAGGTGAGACCACATAAAGGTGAGACACATATGCACTTGATTGGTATTTTCTCACACACACAAGCAAGTGTCTACGAGAAAGTCGTGCCTAAGTTCAGCTCCTATATGTTAACCATACCAAAGTTATAATTCCTAATAACTTTGATAATGAACACACAACATGAACAAAAATATTCATGAGGCAAGCAAAACTTCGTATGCTTAATACCCACGAACAACAGGATGGCTCCACAGGCAAGTAAAGTGTGTTATGCAAAGTGGTCATATAACAATTATTGTAAATGCAAAATAGTGTAAGGTACATTCAAAGGAGTTTTTCTTAGTTCATATAAGGTCTCAACTTGGGGAACATTGTGCCTAATGTCTCCAAGAGAGGACCAATCAAAGAATAAAAGATTAATAAATTAGGGCATGTAGTGTGTCACATTGAGCCACTAAGAGGAATATAATATGCTAAGAGAGATCACACTCTTGAAGGACATCACACCCAATGTCACCACAAAGAGAAATATGCATCACATGAAGTAAGAATACTACACAATGAAAAATGAGTTGCAAAAGACTAATGCCAATGTATTCCCCCACTTTAAAGAAATTTCTAAACACCATGTTATGAGAAATTACTTTAAAGTGGCAAATGATAAATGCTAACAATAGAGAGGACATGAGAGCTTATTTGGAAAGTCCTCTACCAAGTCATATGTTTCCAAATGAAGCTGCATCATGAAAAAAGGTTGCCCCAAAATGAAATCCAAAAATCACACATAAGGGATCCATGGATTTAGGGTCAGTATGTCTTTGCTACATTGTTGTTATAGAGCTTGAAAAATTCATTATTCCTCAAATACTCATGGAAAAAGAAGAATGACACAAAGAGAGTGAAAAGAAAGAAAATATTTTGGGTCAACATGGAAGAGACATAAATTTCTTGACGCCTTGCATCATCCCCAAAAGGAAAACACAAGATAAAGAAAAGATAATGGATAATCTTTTGGGTCAACATGGAAGAGACCTAAATGTCTTGATGCCTTACATCATCCCCAAAAGGGAAACACAAGAAAAGTGAAAAGGTAAAAGATTTACGACATATAGAAGAATGTAGATACAAATAGAGGAATATCACAAAGAGAGATATATAAAACAAAATGGTATGGGAGATCACATTACAAACATGCCATCACACACATAACATGAAAAATAAAACAAAGAAAATACTAGTAAGGAACATGTATGTCAATCTATAGCAGATCGTCTATATCCTAATCTTGTTCATCATATACAAAAGGTAGACAACTAGCCAAAGGGACAACAACAAGTTTTGAACTAGGGGAAGCACCAAGTTCAACACTCTTCTTAGGAGAATTGTCATTTAAGCTCATAAAAGAGGAAAACAATGTATTAATTTCATCATGGACTTCATCAATTTTAGCAATCTCATCATCATTGTCTAAGTTAATCATAATGGGAGGTTAAATGATAATGTCCAAAGAAGGTGCCAGTCCTGGTTGTGGTTGTGATATAGGATCTTTTTGTTGCATCAAAGAGGGAGACCCCTTGTGTATTGCTTCACTTAAGTTTGGATGTTAATTTTCTTTGTTGTTCTCTTTGTTTAACCTTCGAGCAATAGCATGAAATTTAAGCCTACACTCTCTATATTTTTTGTTTCTTTTGGTACGATTTTCAAGTTGTGTTTATGTAGGAGCGGATTTATCAACCATGGGTTTCTTTTCTTCCCTAAGGAGAGGTACAAAAGGAACCATAGGAGGCTATTCAACCACTTTGTGTTTGGTTTTGTAATTTTTTTAACCTTAGGAAGCATCACAAGATTGTTTTGGTTGTCTCTTGGTCTCTTGTAGGAGATAGGAAAAGGATATGTCTTAGGTTGGTCTTGGTTATTTGGGATATTTTTTGGCTCTATCATGGTTTCTTCAAGGATAGGAGGCTCAATCATGGGTTGGGGAATGTTTTGAAGGGATAGTTCTGCTATGTGTTTCACCTTAAACTTTTGATAGGATTTGAAAAATAATTCCTCCTGAGGTTTAATAGGTTCAATAGGCTCAAGAAAAAAGAAATCCAATCAAAATATCCCATGGGAAGACACAAGATTAAAGCCACTATGGTGCATAGTAAAGATTTCATTGTCAAAGGGAAACTTTACACATTTATGCATGACTGACGAGACTTCTTCCATGGAGTGTAGCCATGGATAACCAAGCCTCACATGGAATTGATTTGACACTAGGATGATGGATAATGAGACATCTAATTGTTTCGGTCCAAATTTTAAAGGAAGGATGATCAAACCAATTGTAGGGAAAGCAAAAAAATTATGCATTTTTATCCATGCTTTTGGTTTGTCATATGTATCCTAATAGAGTTCATGCACAAGTAAGAATTCTTCAGTGATCAAATTCTCTTTACAGACGAGATGAATTAATATCCCATTAATGGGCTTATCATTGATTCAGTTGGTTATGTAAAGAGTACCATCAAGTGTGTTTTTGATTATATCATAGATGAGAAATTAATGTCAATAGGAATTTTATTTTGAACCTTACGAGGTTGAATTTTGATTAATCCATCCATATTATCCATAGGATTTTGTTCATCAGTATCCATGTTGTCATCATTCATGTCAACATTCATCACATCATTCTTCTTAGTTTCAATAGCTTTGAAAAATGAAATATTATGATTTGGCATGGGGTTTGTAAAGATTTGTAGTTTTTGGTTGGGAGGGTCAACAAACTTATTACCTTGATCATTGACAGCTCCAATTTGAATATGATTAGAATCAATGAGGTATTGCACAATATGTTTAAGACGCTTTCAATTTGTTCCATATCATGTCAATTTTGTTGGTAAAATTGACAATAGGAATTTTATTTAAAGTTTAGAGGTAATGGATTATTAGGATCAAGAGTTTTAATGGGAGGTACGGAAATCATGTTCTTTTCTAGAAGTTGCATCATGGTGTTATGGAGGGTATTGAGTAAGGGAGTAAATTTTCTAGCCGGATCCCCAAATGTAGAAGGATTTATCTTCTTTATAGTAGCCACTATAAGGAAAGGTAAGGTGCGGAAACAACTCTCCTAATGTCAAAACCTCAGGGAAGAATGCAGAGGTGCTTTTAAATTTTCAATTGCAGTCCAATTAAGATACACTTGAAAGAAATAGTAGAAACAGACAAATTAACATACACAGATGAACACCAGATTTATGTGGGAAAACCCTTATAGGAGAAAAACCCACCACACCAAGAAAATCCTCTTTGTATTACAGTAATGGAGATTGCATACATAGATCTTACTTATCTTTTTGATGTCAATTTACAACAGCATAATCCTTGATCAACCTTGTACAGAACATTCAATTTACAATATTCTCATAATTGAATTCACACTGATCATACATCGACTGATCATCCAACCGAACAACATCATCGATCTTAGAGTATATCCATGTCAACCCTGGTCTATTGAAGTTCCTCACAGGAATGGCCACAACAATCTAACTTCCAACTGTTCTTATTCGGCTACTCTAATTGGTTGAAGAAACATCACATAGGACAGTCTTCTAATTGGTCAACAACGTTCAACCTATGTCGTATGTTGGTGAGACACTCATTGTGTCTCCCTGATGCCACAAAATACAATAGTCAATATCAGCTAGACTCATCACCTTCGACAAGAGGCTACACTGAGTTCAACAGCTGTTGCTCAAACTTCTCCTTGTTGCCAAGACATCATACTGATATCCATCACATGTAGCACTATCGCCAAGATAATCACTTGTCGATGAGAGGTCATACCGATGTTCAAAGGTCACATAGACATCAGCATTCCCATCGGCAAGACTATCACTCTTTGGTGAGAGATCATACTGAGTCCTTCAAGTCATACTAAAAATAACACTCATCGGCAAGACTTAGGCTATCGCTGACAGGTAATATCAAGCCCTCAAGTCATACCGAGCACCGAACAGTCAGAGAGACTACCGCTATCATTGAGAGTCACTCTGAAGGTTCCAAGTCACCCCAAAAGCACCCTTCACTAGGAGTCATACCTACAATAGACTAGCTCATCGGCGAGACAAACACCCATCGCCAAGAGTTCTTACCAAAGCCTTTGTTACTCTGATGACTCCAAGAGTATGACAGTCGGTGAGACATGCCATATCGCTAGGACTTCATACCGAAGCATTTGTGTTACTTCGATGACTCCAGTCACCATGAGTCTCCCCAACCATCACAAGAAACCAAACCATCGACTAGAGATCTCCCCAAGCGGAGAGAGATAGAAATGCCACAATGAAAGAAATGTCACAGTGATAGGCTCCAATTGGTAAGACAGAAACAAGGTCTCGGTGACCTAAACATTTCACAAGGTTGCACAACTATTAGTCAGCCAAACAAAAAGGATGTCACACTGACTTCGCTCTTTTAGAGGTTTCAGCCTATGAGATTGAGGAACATAATTCGAACAATCTCCCACCTGACAAAGATCACACAGGCACCTCCAGAGCACAACAAAACTATTGACACTCATGGGCACTAAGGCCCATTGAACTGGCACACCACCTAAACTTTTTTGTGCTGACTAGCTTCATCAATGCATCTGCAACATTCTCCAAAGTATCCAATTTTTCTAATGAGACCTTTCCATCCTCCACCATATCTCCTACAAAATAATATTGTACATCTATATGTTTCATCCTGGCATGGAAAGTAGGATTCTTTGCCTAATAGATAGCACTATGATTGTCATAGTAAATTGTTATTTGCCCCGCATCAAAACTAATGTTAGAACATAAACGTTTTAACCAGATTGCTTCTTTACAAGCGTGTGTTGCTGCCATGTATTTTTCCTATGTAGTGGACAAAGCGACTATAGCCTACTGCTTACTCATCCAACTCACTACACCACCATTCATCATGAAAATATATCCACTAGTGGATCTTTTGCTATCAATGTCCCTTGCCCAATCAGAATCAACATAGCCTCGAATGCTGAGAGTCCTTTGTGATTCAACCAAGTTCCCATGGTAACACAAAGCATATTCTAATCAGTGCCCTTCAAATATCTAAATACTCTTTCACAACATTCCAATGTGATCTTCAAGGATTAGCCATAACTCGACTAAGTACTCCCACTGCTTGGGCAATGCCTAGCATTGTACAAACCATTGCATACATTAGACTGCCAACCACACTAGCATAGGGTACACTGGTCATGTCCTCCATCTTAGTAGGAGATTTTGGGCAGTCCTCAACATATAGCTTTGTTCCTTCCAAAACTAGAACAAGTAGCTGCTTACAATCATTCATACAAAATCTCTCTAGAATAGTCTTGATATACTTACTCTAACTGAGCCAAATTTTTCTATTCTTCCTATCCCTGGTTATTTCCACTCCCTAAATATACCTCACTACACCAAGATCTTTCATTTCGAACTTTGCAGATAATTAAGACTTAAGATCAGAAATCATTAACTTACTATTTCCTATGAACAATATATCATCAACATAGAGAGTAATAATAAGAACTTGATCACTTTCAACTTTATAATAGACACAATGATTAGATTTTGATCTTACAAATCCCAATGATAAAAAAAAGTGTCAAACTTCTGGTACCACATTCTAGGAGACTGCTTTAATCCATACAGTGATTTTTTCAACTTGCAAACCAAATTTTCTTTACCTTTCTCCACAAAGTGCTCAAGTTGGGATATATAAATCTCTTCTTCAAGATCACCATGAAGAAATGTTGTCTTCACATCCATCTATTCAACCTCTAAGTCATATGTTGTTGCAAGTGACAAAAGAAATATAATGGACATCAACGTAGCTACAAGAGAGAAAATTTCCCCATAATCAATTCCCTCTACTTGGGAATAACCCTTCACAACCAACCTCGCCTTATATTTTTCCACACTGCCATCCAAACCTTTTTTTTTTTTGAAATACCCATTTGCATCCCACAACATTTCTATCTTCAGGCAAGGGCACCAAACTCCAAGTATCATTCTTTTCTAATGATGCCATTTATTCATTCATGGCTTCCAACCAAGAGTTTGAATCAGACATTCTAAATGCCTCTTTCATAGTCCTAGGCTCATCAGTACTAGAAATTAAACCATAGGCACAAGTAGAATCTATCAAAGAAAACCCATACCTATCTGGTTGCTTTTTTTCATGGGTTGACCTTCTCAATTGTTGAGGCTAATGTTGTTCTTCTTCAGAACTCTCAGAACTATTTGAGCTCTCCTTAGTTTCAAGTACATTTTAAATTTTCAATTCCTCTTTGTCTGGTGTTGGAGGAATTTCAACTACATCCTTTTTGTTTTCTGATTTTGTCTCTAACTGTAGATCCAAGGTAGCAGGCTTCAGCTCACAAAAGATAACACTTCTATTGTATAGAACCTTCTCTGTATCATGATTCCAAAGCTTGTATCCTTTTATGCCAACACTATAGCCAAAAAAAATACATTTAGCAACCTTGTTCTCCAATTTAGATATTTTCTCATTCAGCATATATGCATATTCAAGTCATAGCCAAAAACATGAATGTGTCTTAGAGAGGTCTTCTTACCAGACCATGCTTCTAAAGGTGTTTTCTCAACAAGAGCAGAATTGGGAGAATGATTTATCAAGTAACATGTTGTAGCAACTGCCTCAACCCATAAATTCTCCTCCAAACCAAAACTACTTAGCATACTTCATTCTCTCTCCATCATTGTCATGTTGAACCTTTCGATAACTCCATTTTGTTGTGGAGTGTAAGGTGTATTTTTATGTCTTTTAATCCCATGATCTTTACAGTACCGCTCAAATTCATCAGAACAAAACTCACCGCCATTGTCAGTCCTTAAATATTTTATTTTTCTTCCAGTCTAATTTTCTACAAGGCTCTTAAATTCATTAAACCGACTAAACACTTCTGATTTACTTTTCAAAAAATAGACAAATGCTCTTCTTGAATAATCATCAATGAACAATACATAGTACCTTGGCTTAGACAAAGAAGGAACATTCACTGGACCAAAAACATCATAATGTATATAATCAAGCAAACCAGAAGATTTGTGAGGACTGGAATAAAATTAAACACAGTGTTGTTTTCCATATATACAATGTTCACAAAATTCAAATTCAAGGTTACAATCATCAAGCCCTTCAACCAGGTTTTTATTCTTCAAGGTTTTTAAACCTTTTTCTCCAATATGGCCTAGCCTATGATGCCAGAGCATAGTCTTTTCTGCTGAAAGTTTAACTTCCATAGAGTTTACACCATCAGGATCTTTTTCCTTCTTTTCTCCATGAGTAGCTTTCTGTGACTTTGTAGAGACACTATTGCATTGCATAGCATGTGCATCTAGCTTATACAAGGTACCAATACGAGCACCCCTTGCTAGCACCATTGAGCCTCTATTCATATTGCAACCATTTCTAGAGAACGTGACTTGCACTCCAATATCATTAAGCTTACTAACATAAAGTAGATTTCGAGCTAAACCTGGTATATGCATTACATCATTGATTCCCTTCACTCTTCCATCAGGGAATTGAATTATGACTCTTCCATGATCAATAATTTCCAAAGATGAATCACTTTCCATATACACCTTTCCACCATCATATTTTTCATACTTCATGAACTAGACTCTCTGATATTTCATGTGGAAAGATGCTCCAAAATCAATCAGCCGACCATCAACTGATGCCTGCGTAGCTAAGGCTGCAATGAAGGCATCTACATCACTCTGAGAAGAATCATTTTTAGGAGAGTACTTTTTCTTCTTTTTCTCCTCTTTACAATCCTTTCGGACATGACCGGATTGCCTAAAATTCTAGCACTTCACCTTGGACTTGTTTCCAGGAGACTTTGATCTCCTTTTTGATTTGGATTTGGACTTCTTGTCCTTCTTCTTTCCTTTTTCTTTCAATTTTCCTCTAACAACCAAAGCCTCCTTCACCATATTAGAAGATTACCTTCTCATTTCTTCTAATAACAAAAAAGCAACAACATATTCCATCTTAAAAATGGATGTCGTACTCCCAATAGCCATCACTAGGTGATCCCAAGAATCTGGCAAAGAGCATAATAACAACATACAACGATATTTTTCATCAATCTTCACACCCACAAATGTTAACTATGCAATCAACATGTTGAATGCATTCAAATGATCAACAAAAGATCCTCCCTCTTGCATTTTGAAAGAGTATAACTTCTTCCTCAAGAACAATTTATTCACGAAGGACTTGCCCTGATAAATAGCTGCCAGTATTTTCCACAAGGAAGATGTAGTCTTTTCTTCATGAACATTCAAAAGAAAAAAGTTTGCTAAAGAAATCCTTATCAGGCCCTTTGATTTTCTATCTATAAGGTCCCAATCCTCTTGCTTCATGCTTGTAGGCTTCATTCCAGACACAACAAGCCATAGATCATGATCAACTAATAGATCTTCCATTTTGAGTTTCCACAACTCAAAATTGCTGCCATTGAATTTCTCAATTTCAATCTTTCCTGATGTGCTTGCCATTTTAACCTGTAATTCAAATTACCAAACTTCTACAAGACTCCCACTGAATAGAATTAACACAAAAAAAACCCAACCTACCCACAAGGATAACACAACTGGCCAAGCTCTGATACCACTTGTAAGGAAAGCTAAGGTGTGGAAAAAACTCTCCTAACATCAGAACCTTAGGGAAGAATGCAGAGGTGCTTTTAAATTTTCAATTATAATCCAATTAAGATACACTTGAAAGAAATAGCAAAAATAGAGAAATTAACATACACAGATGAACACTAGATTTACGTGGGAAAACCTTTACGGGAGAAAAACCCACCACACCAAGAAAAGCCTCTTTGTATTACAGTAATGGAGATTACATACAGAGATCTGACTTATCTTTCTGATGTGAATTTATAACAGCATAATCCTTGATCAACCTTGTATGAAACATTCAAGTTACAATACTCTTAGAATTGAATTCACACTGATCATACATTGAACTGTTCATCCAACCATTCATCGACTAATTGTCCAACTGAACAACATCATCAATCTCAGAGTATATCCATGCCGACCTTGGTTTGTTGAACTTCCTCATAGGAACATCCACAATAGTCTAACTTCCAAAGGTTCCTATTCAACTTCTCTAATTGGTTGAAGAAACACCACATAGGACAGTCTTCCAATCGGTCAACAACGTTCAACCTATGTCGCATGTCCGTGAGACACTAATCGTGTCTCCCCAATGCCACAAAACCCAACAGTCGATATTAGCTAGACTCATCACCTTCGGCAAGAGGTTACAATGAGTTCAACAGGTGTTGCTCAGACTTCTCCTTGTCGCCAAGACATCATACCGATATCCATCACATGTAGTGCTATTGCCAAGACAATCGCTTGTTGGTGAGAGGTCATACCGATGTTCAAAGGTCACATAGACATCAACATTTCCATTAGCAAGACTATCGTTGTTCAGTGAGAGATCATATTGAGCCCTTCAAGTCATACCAAAAAGAACACTCGTTAGAAAGACTTAGGCTATCACTGAGAGGTAATACTGAGCCCTCATGTCATACCAAGCATCGAAGAGTCAGAGAGACTACCACTATCACTAAGAGTCACTCTGAAGGTTCCAAGTCACCCCGAAACTGCCCTTTTCTAGGAGTCATACAGACAACAAACTAGCTCATCGGTGAGACAAACACCCATCACCAAGAGTTCTTACTAAAGCCTTTGTTACTCTGATGACTCAAAGAGTATAATGATCAACGAGACATGCCATATCACTAGGACTTCATACCGAAGAATTTGTGTTACTACAATGACTTCAATCGCCATGAGTCCCCTGACCATCACAAGAAACCAAACCGTCAACCAGAGATCTCCCTAAGAGGGGAGAGATAGAAATGTCACAACGATAGGCTCCATTTGGTAAGATAGAAACAAGGTCTTGGTGACCCGAACATTTCACAAGGTTGCACAACTGTTAGTCGGCTAGACAGAAAGGATGTCACACCGACTTTGCTCTTTCAGAGGTTTCAGCCTGTGAGATTGAGGAACATAATTCCAATAACCACTTGGGTATCAACATGTTGGGTTGGTTGAGGGGGGTTTAGTTGCAGAAAGCCTTTATTCTTTTTCCTAAAAGGTTGGTAATTATTTTGATTTGTGGATTCAAACTTTTCAAGATGGCTAGAGATGAGTTTTGTTTCATGACTACTAACCAAATTTTGATAATCACGAAGGGTAGTACACAAGTGTTCGAGGGAAGGAAACTTCATTATAACAAGCTTATCTTCATCTTAGTTTGTAAGTTCTCAATGAATATCCATGAAAGTTGAGGATCGAGAATCTTTGTGTCGACTTGGGAATAAAGCAATTGATAGTGTGAAATGAAGTCACTAACCTTTTTGTCATCCTTTTGCTTACATCTCATAAAATCAACTAATGTCATCTCAGGGGTTGTGTGCACTTGTAAATGGTTGATAAAGGACTCAACAAGTTCATTGAATGAGCGAATTGATTTATTCGGTAATGAGGAAAACCATTATAGAACAATATATTTCAAGGACCTAGGAAAAATCTTAGCCAAGAGCTTATCTTCAAGGACAAAATCATTGAATAAGGTAGTGTAAGAGGAAACATGGTTAGAAGGATCTCCTTTCCCTCCATATTTCTCAAACCTAGGAATCTCTATACCTTTAGGTATCAGTGTTCTTAATATCTCTAAGGATAAAGGATTGTTTTTGTAATAGTATGAAGGTTGGCCATTTTGATTTTGGTTTATGGTGGAAATTTTCTTTTGAAGGGATGAAAATTTTCGTAAGAGTTGGTTAAGGATGGTGTCATTCATTGTGTAATGAGAGGGAGATGAATATGGTGGAGGTGTATATGTGTTTTAGGGGGAAGTGAATGGAATACTTATGGGAGGTAAAGTGGTAGGAGATATGACGTGAAATGCCACAAAGGTATATTGATTGCTAGTGGAAATGCCTAAGGTAGGAATGACATTATTAGTAGGTTGCATCGTTGTGGTAACTTGAGGGATGGTATAGGTGGGAATAGAGGCAATGGTTGTGGGAGGAGGAATTTGAGTTCATCCTTGACTTTGAGTATTTTTTGAAGTTTGAGCACAACTAGTCATTGAGGTAAGACTTTTTCCAAAAATCTGAGCTAAGTTACTTGCAAGTTCTATTCCTTGTTCACTTTCAATCATGTTGTGTATGTTATCTATGGTAGGAATAGCAGTGTTGGAAATGTTTTCAGTACTCATTTGGTGTTGTAGGTTTGCTAATTCTTCATGGATTTGGATTATGTTTTCTTAAGGTACACTAGCAACCATTGTTTCAACACTTGCCATACTACTTAAACATAAAGAGTTTTCAAGGGTATGGTCCATACCTAGTGAACTAGTGTTAACACTATGAGTGAAAGAGCTAGATAAACCAAGATCTATGGTGAGTGTGTTATCATGGGATGACATGAGTCTTGAACTACGTTTCACTATAGTATTAGCAGTAGGACACCAAGTTGTAAAGCTCATGCAAAGGGCAATAAATGAGTGCAAGATAAATGTAATGAACATAAGATAAATGATATGCTATAATTCCAATTCTCATGTTTACAAATACATTTGAAACGAAACCAAATCAAGCTAGATCTAATGAAATGAATAAAACATAAACTCAACAAACCAAAACAAAGATCTAACAACAAAAAACAAGAGCACAAAAATGAAGTTTTTAATGTTGTAAAATGAAAATTTAGGTTTAATAAGGGACTAAATTTCCTAGATGGGTGAATGAGTCCTAGATAGGGTTTTTGAAAAGTTCAAATATTGAAAAGTATTCAACACAAAATTCCTAGAAATTAGGAGCAAAGACCTGTACCAGGACTAAATTGCCTAGATGGGCGAATGAGTCCTAGATTAGGGTTTCTACATGAAATTTAGCAAATTTTGAGTTGATTCTAAGGCTTTTAACTTGTATGTTGACTTGAATATTTTCAATTACAAATTTCAAATGAAATTTAATGATGCAAGATGCAAAAATACAACCTACATGCACTTTTCGCTAATGCAAGATTTAGAAGCCCTAAATGCAATTCAACTAATGTAAATCTAATGCAAAGTTAACCTAGACATAGGAATATTATGTTCTCCAAATCATAAATGAAAGTGTCCAAAGGTTGGGTTCACCAAAATGAGCCTAAGGAAATAGGGTTCAACCTTTTAGGAGATGGAACTAGGGGACCTATTTCACTCTGAGTTCATTAGGAAACCCTAGAGATCCCTCGACCAAGATGACTCAATCAAGGGAAGGGGTCTTTCCTAGGGGGTTTTCTTAGGTGTGATTAAAAAGGGAAATCACCATTAAAATGAAGCTTTAATGGAGAAATGAAAACATGAATACACTAAACTCTAGAAACTTAGACTATAAAATCAGATAGCTAAACAAAAAGCTATAGAAAAGTACCTAGAGGATCAGAGATGACTAAACAAGGTCTGAAAATTTTGAAATTTATTGTTCATGATGTGCACTAGGATTCATACACCAGACTGGGTGATTTATCCCTAGTTTAGAGTTTCTGGGCTAAATTTGGAATCTGTTGTTGGCAAATCAGGATCTACAAAAAACTACTAAAAAGAGGTACATACTGGGACTCATGCACCCAAGGTGGTGATTTAGTCCTCGTATTAGGGTTTGAATAAAACTTTTGTAGCCTCAAGAGGTCTCTTGTAGCTTTTGGATTGTCCAATCTTCGAGTATGAACATCTGAATTGTGAGATGTAGGTGAGTTTTTGTGAATATGACTTCTTGAAAACTTTGAAAACTTTTTTCAATCTTGCGATTTTGTCTTCAAAGGATCTTCAAGCTCCAAATCAGCTAGATCTACAATCACACATAAAGAGGACAAAAATGTTGTTGTTTTGGGGAATAGGGGTTTTCCTTGGTCAAACCCCATTTTGGTAATCAAACCTTGAAATGAAATGAAATACAATGAAGGAATGATGAATGAACAATATGGAATGTTGCAACTCATCAAACTCTTGAAATAAAGGTTGCAATCTTGTGTGAAATGGCTCCAATGGATGCGGATCTTGAATCTTGATCTTGATATGAGATAATGTCTTTGAATGCTTGTTTGAATCATGAAAACCTATATCACAAATGTTATCTCACAAACACACATGATGCATGAAGACTTTGACATGATGCTTGAATCTTGAATGTAGCTTCAAATTCTTGATAATCAACTCTTGAATGCTCTTGAATTGCTTGATCATACTTGATCATGAAAATTGCTAGGATGCTAGATTGCTTGTTGGCTCTTGTTAGGAGAAAATATGTGAAATAACCTTGTATTTATACTTGTTTATGCAAATTTTCTTGACATTACAACACTACAAGCTGACATCAGATCTAGGAGAAAAAAATCCCACCAAGAATTGAATTCAAAATAATTCTAAGCTAAATCAGGACTCATAAGCCAGTTGGGGCGTATGAGTCACAATAGCTTAAACTTGGGACACAAACTTCAAGAAATGTTAAGTTCCATGTAATATTTAGGATTAGGCCCTAAAACCTAGGTGGGACCTATACGCCCAAGGTGGTGTATGAGTCCCAGATCACCAGATCTGGAACACACAACCCAAAAAAATAAATTATGATTGGTCATTTAATAAATGTCGGGATTATCCTTAGAAAGATGTATTTAATAAGGCTTGTGGATGCAAAATAGGACTAAATAAGGCATAAAGAAGCCCAATTTTAGTAGGGAGGGCCCAAACACATGTGAAAATGTAAAGGGATATATTTTTCTACACTACAAAACTGAAACGAAAAATTCATACATGTAAGAGTGAATGTAATTGAATCACAAACTAACCATGGATCTAATTGAGTGTATTACAAATGATCAAGGGTATGTGTGCAATGAAACAAGCAATGCATGATATACTATCATATCCCTAATGGTAACTCTTATAAACCATTAGGTGATCATGCTAAATGAAACAATCAATGCATGTTATACTATCATATCCCCAATCCAAACTCTTATAAACCCTTGGGTAATCATGTTAAATGAAATAATTAATACATGTTATACTATCATATCCCAAATTATAACTCTTATAAACCCTTACGTTATCATGTTAAACCCTTCCTGAAACAACATAATGATACAAATATATATATATATATATATATATATATATATATATATATATATATATATAATTCAAACAACAGTATGATACAAATATATATAACTTGAAAGAGCAGTATGATACAAAGAAAACTTTAAAAAATAGTATGATATAAATTGAAACAACGGTATATTCCTGGAAAGGGTTTGAAATATTTCTATCATACTACTATTTCAAGTTATATAAACTTTCATAATGCTTGTTTTAGAAATGGTTACCATACATGTTATGGTAATTGAAGAACAAACAAAGCATAAATCTAATCAAGTTGAATGTAAATGAAGAAGGGTATAGGAAACTTATGTATCTATCTATATCTACAATATATATATATATATATATATATATATATTGTTTCAAGTTATATATAAATTTTAAAAATGGTTATAACAAAATTAGGAGTCATCCATTATCATAGTTGGATGTAAGGGAGAGGGCCCAATATTTAGAATCTTTATAATTGAAGAACAAAAAAAGTGTAGATATAATTAAGTTGAATGTAAATGCAGAAGGCTATAGGAAACTTACGTATCTATCTATCTCTACATATATATATCATAATGTTGTATCAAAAGGGGTTGGAAATATTTGTACCATATTGTTGCTTGAACTTTGAAGTAATATAAAAATTTCAATATGCAATTTCAGTAATAGGTGTCATATATATATAGCAATATATATATATGTGTGTGTGTGTGTGTGTGTATTGTAGTGATAGATATATGCATTTAAGTTGAATGTAAATGAAGAATACTATAGGAAACTTATGTATGCATGTATGTATCTCTGAAATATATGTGTGTGTGTGTTTTTGTGTGTGTGTGTGTATGTGTATTTATGATAATGTTGTATCAAGAAGGGCTAGAAATATTTGTACCATATTGTTGCTTGAAGGTGTATAAAAATATCATAGTTAGCTGTAAGGGAGAGTGGCCGATATTGGGTTGGGGTTGTGTCATGGGTATAGAGTGTGACAACAGAAACATGGCATATGAAACACCAATTTTGATTCCTTTAAATATAAGTGGACAAGGCATATGAAGTAGCGAATTCATACATGAATGCATAAGTAATATTGAAGGCATGTTTTAGACATACCGTAGAAGTTGAAGGAGGATATTATGTCACTTTGGAGGAGCCCATTGTTGATTAGGTGTCTCCAACACAATCTCAAAAATTTCAAATTCTGAATAGGTAGTTTACATCAGACAATTGAGGTCTCTTGTATAAATAAATAAGTTGATAGAATTGAATTTGAATTGGTAGGTGCAAGTGGAGAAATTTGAATTCTAGGAGGGAATTTGATCTTGCATTGAAGGAATCAATGGTAGAAGTGATATGAAATGGGTACGTAGGAAATATTTTTGGTGATTTGAAACAAAATTTAAAAAAATCCTTATTCTAACTAGTTTTAATATTTTGTTTTGATTATTTTAGTTTTATGTTTATTTGTAAGAAATCCTTGAATTATTACTTCTTCTTTTTTGTAAAATTGCATTGCATAGTGAGCCTGAGAGTTCGTTTTTGTCATTTTTGCAGGTAAATTCACAAAAAGATTGGTGTATATGGATATGATGGAACCAGTAGTTTGTCAAAAAAAGATGAAAATTTCCACATGTTCTATTGTAATTTTTGAAAATATATTTACAACTCATTCAGTTGAAAATGGATTTTGTACATGTAAACTCACTTTGAATGCATATCAACTCAATTTTAATGCAATAAAACATATATTTTGGATAAAAATATATCCATTTGCATTAAACGGTTATTGGGAAGGTGGAAACTAATATTTGTACTGTGGAAATAAATATATCAACTTGTATTCAACTAATATTGGGAAGGTCAAAAATATATCATAATCTACCTATGATAGGAAAAAATGTGAATTTGGCGTGAACCTGTCCTATCATATTAACACAAATATTTAAATTTTTTGTTGGCTCTTTTATTACCCATAAGTGGGCCCTAGGCTATCATATACTATACCCAGAATAGGTCCCATGCCCATGATTGGTGACCCTCCCTTAATAATTTATGCAGAGTTGAAATTCCCATCAATTGAGTTTAACGATTCCTAAATAGTTTCATGGAGAGTGAGTAAATGGTCACCTATCAAGTTTAATGACCACTAAATAGATTACATGGAGTAAATAAATGTCACCATCTAGGTAAACTTAAAGCAACTCATAATTTGGGCGGGGGCCCTAGCTCGGTTGGCTAAGTAATTCCGTTGCGGCTCTGCTGGTCACGAGTTCTAGACTCCCCCGTCCCGTGGTACCGGAGGGCGTGTCACGCCAGCGCCGCCGGTCACGTTAAAAAGTTTACCAGGCGCACTGCAGTTTATAGGGGGTCGTGCTACCCGATTCCT
>VDFB02000003.1:502895695-502977533 GCA_007258455.2 Sequoia sempervirens | reverse complement strand
GTTGAGGGTTTAAGGGTTTTAGGATTTAAGGGATGAGGATGGAGGGTTTAAGGGTTTAAGGTTTATACTTTAGGGTTTATAGTTTAGAATTTAAGGGTAGAGGGTGTAGGGTTGAGAGAGAGAGGGGGTTGAGGGTTTAAGGGTTGAGGGTTGAGGGTAGAGGATAGAGGGTTGAGGGTAGTGGGAAGAGGGAAGAGGGTAGAGGGTAGAGGCTTTAGGGTTTAGGGTTTAGGGTTTAAGGTTTAAGGGTTTAAGGTTTAAGGGTTTAGGGTTTAAGGGTTTAGGGTTTATGGTTGAAGGGTAGAGGGTGTAAGTGAAGAGAAGTGTGATTGAGTTAAGGGTTTAGAAGTTTAAAGGGTTGAGGATTGAGGGACTGAGGTTAACGTTGGGTTGTGGTTGTGGTTGGCAGTTGTGGTTGAAAGGGATGAGAGGTTAAGGTGATGGTAGAAGAGGTAGAGGTTCTAGGGACCCAGGGTTTAAGGTTTTTAGAGATTACGGCGAGGGGTTTTACGGTTTTAAGGGTTTTTACAATTTAAGGGTAGAGGGTGTAGGATTGAGAGAGAGGGGGTTTTAGGGTTTTAGGGTTTAAGGGTTGAGGGTTAAGGGGAGAGGATAGAGAGAGAGAGATAGAGAGAGAGGGTTAAAGGTTTTAGGTTTGAGGCTAGAGGGTAAAGGGTTAGGGGTTAAGGGTAGAGGGTAGAGGATTTAGGGTTGAGGGTTGAGGTTAAGGGTTAAGGTTTAAGAGGGGTGCAGGTTTAGGGTTTACAGGAGTTTAAAGGGGTTTATGGTTTAGGAGTAGGGTTTGAGAGTTGAGGTGAATGAAGAGATGGGGGTGGGGTGGAGGGTTTTAGGAGTGAGGGATAGAGGGTTGAGAGAGAGGGGGATTAGGGAGTTTAAGAGTTTTAGGAACACAGGGTTTACAATTTAGGGTAGAGGGGGTGTAGGGTTGAGAGAGAGGGGGTTGAGTCATTTAGAAGGAGAGCGAGGGAGAGAGTGAGAGGTAAAAAGGGCACAGGAGTGAGGAGTAGAGGGTAGGGTTAAGGAGGTAGAGAATTATATAGAGTGCTGGGAGTTTGAGAGTAGAGGTGTAGGTTTGAGAGAGAGGGGGGGCTTGAGGGTTTTAGGGTTTACAATTTAGGGTTTACAGTTTAAGGGTAGAGGGTGTAGGGTGTAGGGTTTAGAGAGAGAGAGAAGGGGGTTGGGGTTTTTAGGGCTTAAGGGTTAAGGGTTGAAGGTAGAGGATAAAGGGTAGAGATAGAGAGATAGAGAGGGTTGAGGGTTTTAGGGTTGAGGTTAGAGGGTTAAGGGTAGAGGGCAGATGGTTTAAGGGTTTAAGGTTTAAGGGTTAAGGGTTTAAGGGTTGAGGGTGGAGGGTAGAAGGTAGAGGGTAGAAGGTATAGGGTAGAGGGTTGATGGTTAAGGGTAGAGGGTTTAGGGTCGAGAGAGAGAGAGGGGGTTGAGGAGTTTAGAGGTTTTTAGGAACACAGTTTGGGGTCTATAGTTTAAGGATAGATGGTGTAGGGTTGAGAGAGAGATAGAAGGTTGATGGTTTTGCCTTTAGGAGGTTTTAGGGGTTTTCACAGGTTTTAAGGGTACAGAGGGGTGTAGGGTTGAGAGAGAAGGGGGGTTAGGGGTTTAAGGGTTTAAGGGTTGAGGGTAGAGGGTAGAGGGTAGGGAGAGATAGAGAGGGTTGAGGGTTTTAGGGTTGAGGTTAGAGGGTAGACAGTTTAAGGGTTTAGGGTTTAAGGGTTGAGGGTGGACGGTGGAGGGTAGAGGGTGGATGGTAGATGGTATAGGGTAGAGGGTTGAGGTTAGAGGGTTTAGGGTTGAAAGAGAGAGAGAGAGAGAGAGAGGAGAGTTTGAGGATTTAAGGGTTTTAGGGTTTACATTTTAAGGGTTTTAGGGCTTAGGGTATATGGTTTAAGGGTAGAGGGTGTAGGGTTGAGAGAGAGATACAAGGGGGTTGATAGTTTTAAGGTTTTAGGGTTTATAGTTTATGGTTTAAGGGTTGAGGGTAGAGGGTTTAAGGTATAGGATTTTAGGTTTTATGGTTTAGGGTTTACGATTTAAGGGTAGAGGGTGTGGGAGTTTGAGAGAGAGAAGGAGGTTAGAAGTTTTAGGGTTTTAGGGTTGAGGGTTGAGGGTAGAGGGTTTAGGTTTGAGGGTAGAGAGTTTAGGGTTGAGAGAGAGGGGGGTTAAGGGTTTTAGGGTTTAAGGGTTATAGTTTATGGTTTAAGGGTAGAGGGTGTAAGTTTGAGAGAGAGAGAGGGGGTTGATGGTTTTAAGGTTTTGGGGTTTACAGTTTAAGGATTGAGGGTAGAGGGTTAAATGTTTAGGGTTTAAGGGTCGAGGGTTGAGAGTTGAGGGTTTAAGGGTCAAGGGTTGAGGGTAGTGTTGGAATTATGTGCCTCAATCTCACAGGCTAAAACCTCTGAAAGAGCCAAGTCAGTGTGACTTCCTTATTGTCTGGCCAACTAGTAGTTGGTTAACCTTGTGAAATTTTTAGGTCGCTAAGACCTTATCATTGTCATGCCGAATGGAGCTATCGATGTGACATTTCTATCGCTGTAAGATTTTCTAACTCTCTCCGCTCGGGGAGATCTCTTACCGACGATTTGGTGTCAAGTGGTAATCGGGAAAACTTGTGGCAACTAAAGTTATCAGGAAGACTTGGCCAAAAGGTTTATTGTTAGTATGAAGTCTTTCTAATATGAATGTCTTGCTGATAGTTATACACTTGTGGTCTTGAGGTAATATGGAGGCTTCGGTGTGAACTCTTGGCGATGGGTGTGTGTCTCGCCGATGTTAGAGTTTGTCTTCGGTATAACTCCTATCAAAAGTAGTTCTCAGGGTGACTGTAAGATTTTGGTAATAAGTCTCAGTGATAGCGGTAAGTCTTACTAATGGTTGTTTGTTTTATTATGACTTGAAGAGTTTGGTATGATCTCCTAGCAACAATGATAGTTTCATCAAAGAAAATAATGATGTCTATGTGACTTGTGGAGTTCGGTATGATCTCTTTCCGAATGATGATAGTCTCGTTGATGGGAATGTTGACATCTATGTGACCTTTTGGACTCGGTGTAACATCTTGCCCATGGAGATGACTCTTGGCGATAACTATGATCTGGCTTTGTGGCATCAGGGAGAGACGGTTAGTGTCTCACCGACATGCGAATACACTTTGAACACCTTTGACCGAGTGAAAGACCATCGTATATGGTAATTCTTTGACCAATCAGTGAATCTGAATGGGAACCATCAGAAGTTAGTCTGTTGTGGTAGTTCTATGTGGAAGTTTGACAGACAGGAATGACATGGATATATGCTGAAATTGTAGATGTTGTTTAGTTTGATGTTCAGTCGGTTTGATGAACTCTTGGATGAATAGTTTGATGTATGATTAGTGAGAATTATATTCTGAGAGGATTGTATCTTGAATATTTTGTGCAAGGTTGATCATTGTGAATGTTGTTGTAAATTGACGTCAGAGAGTGAATCCCGTACTCTATATGTAATTTCATTACTGTAATACAAAGGGGTTTTTCTTGGTGTGGTGGGTTTTTCTCCCATAAGGGTTTTCCCACATAAATCTGGTGTTCATCTGTGTATGATAAATTCTTTGTTTATGTTATTTCTTTCAAGTGTATCTTAATTTGAGTGTAATTGAAAATTTAAAAATATATTTGCATTCTTCCCTGAGGTTTTGACATTAGGAGAGTTGTTTCTATACCTTAGCTTTTCATACAAGTGGTATCAAAGCCTGGCCAATTGTGTTGGGTACATTGGGTTTTTTGTGTCAATTCTATTCAGTGGGAGTCTAGTAGAAATTTGGTAATTCAGATTATAGGTTAAGATGGCAAGCATGTTAGGAAAGATTGAAATTGAGAAATTCAATGGTAGCAATTTTGAGTTGTGGAAACTCAAAATGGAAGATCTACTAGTTGATCATGATCTGTGGCTTGTTGTGTCTGGAACAAATCCTTTAGGCATGAAGCAAGAAGATTGGGACCTTGCAAATAGAAAATCAAAGGGGCTGATAAGGCTCTGTTTGGAAGACTCTGTTCTTTTGAATGTTCATGAAGAAAAGACTACATCTTCCTTGTGGAAAAGATTGACATCTATTTATCAGGGGAAGTCCTTGGTGAACAAATTGTTCTTGAGGAAGAAGTTGTACTCTTTGATAATGCAGGAGGGACGTTCTATTTCTGATCATTTGAACAATTTCAACATGTTGATTGCACAGTTAACATCTGTGGGTGTGAAGATGGAAGAAGAATATCATTGTATGGTCTTATTGTGTTCTTTGCCAGATTCTTGGGATCACCTGGTGATGGCTATTGGGAGTACAACATCTAGTTTTAAGATGGAAGATTTTGTTGCTTCTTTGTTATCAAAAGAGATGAGAAGGAAATCTTCTGAGATGGTGAAGGAGGCCCTTTGTATTAGAGGAAGGTCGAAAGAGAAAGGCAAGGAGAAGGACAAGAAATCCAAATTCAAATCAAAAGGGAGATCAAAGTCTCCTGGCAAGAAGTCCAAGGTGAGGTACTAAAATTGTGGGCAACTTGGTCATGTCCAAAAGGATTGTAAAGAGCAGAAAAAGAAGAAGAAGAAATACTCTTCTGACAATGATTCTTCTTAGAGTGATGATACGCCTTCATTGGAGCCTTGGCTACACAAGCATCAGATGATGTTTGGATGATTGATTCTAGAGTATCTCTCCACATGACATCTCATAAAGACTAGTTCATGAAGTATGAAAAATACGATGGTGGAAAGGTATATTTGGCAAGTGATTCATCTTTTGAAATTGTTGGTTGTGGAAGAGTCAGAATTCAATTCCCTGATGGAAGAGTTAAGGGAATCAATGATGTAATACATATACGAGGTTTGGCTCGAAATCTACTTTTTGTTAGTAAGTTGAATGATATTGTAGTGCAAGTCACATTCTCTGTAAATGGCTGAAAGATGACTAGAGGCTCTATGGTGCTAGCAAGAGGTGCTCGAATTGGTACCTTGTATAAGCTAGATGCATATGTTGTACAATGCAATAGTGTCTCTGTAAAGTCACAGAAAGCTACTAATGGAGAAAAGAAGGAAAATTTTCCTAATAGTGTAAACTCTCTGGAAGTTAAACTTCCAAAAGAAAAGACTATGCTCTAGCATCATAGGTTAGGCCACATTGGAGAGAAAGGTTTAAAAACCTTGAAGAATATAAACCTGGTTGAAGGGCTTGATGATTGTAACCTTGAATTCGAATTCTATGAAAATTGTATATATGGAAAACAACACCATGTTTCATTTTACTCCAGTCCTCACAAATCTTCTGGTTTGCTTAATTACATTCATTCTGATGTTTTTGGTCTAGTGAATGTTCCTTCTCTATCTAAATCAAGATATTATGTCTCGTTCATTGATGATTCTTCGAGAAGAGTATTTTTTTTATTTTTTGAAAAGTAAATTAGAATTGTTCAGTTGGTTTAAGGAATTTAAGAACCTTATAGAAAATTAGATTGGAAGAAAAATAAAAATTTTCAGGATTGATAATGGTGGTGAATTTTTTTCTGATGAGTTTGAGAGGTATTGTAAAGATCATGGAATTAAAAGACATAAAACTATACCTTACACTCTGCAGCAAAATGGAGTTGCAGAAAGGTTCAACATGACAGTGATGGAGAGAGCATGAAGTATGCTGAGTAGTGTTGGTTTGGAGGATAATTTCTAGGCTGAGGCAGTTGCTACATCATGTTACTTGATAAACCGTTCTCATAATTTCACTCTTGTTGAGAAAACACCTTTGGAAGCATGGTCTGGTAAGAAGCCCTCTTTAAGACATATTTGTTTTTTGGCTATGAGGCATATGCATATGTGTTGAATGAGAAAAGATCTAAATTGGAGAAAAAGGATGTTAAATGTATTTTCATTGGCTATAGTGCTAGCATAAAAGGATACAAGCTTTGGAATCCTAATATAGAGAAGGTTCTATACAACAAAAGTGTTATATTTCATCAGTTGAAGCCTTCCACCTTGGATTTGCAGTTAGAAACAAAATTTGAAAACAAAAAGGATGTAGTTGAAATTCCTTCGACACTAGAGAAAGAGGAATTGAAAATACAAAATGTACCTGAAACTAAGGAGAGCTCAAGTAGTTTTGAGAGTTCTGAAGAAGAAGGAAAATCTCAGCCTCAGTAATTGAGGAGGTCAACTTGTGAAAGAAAGCAACCTAATAGGTATGGGTTCTCTTTGATAGATTCTACATGTGCCTATGCTTTAATTTCTAGCACTAATGAGCCTAGGACTATAAAAGAGGCATTTAGAATGTCTTATTCAAACACTTGGTTGGAAGCCATAATGAAGAAATGGCATCATTAGAAAAGAATGATACTTGGAGTTTGGTGCCCTTGCCTGAAGGAAGAAAGGTTGTTGGCTGCAAATGGGTATTTAAAAAGAAAATAGGTTTGGATAGCAGTGTGGAAAAGTATAAGGCGAGCTTAGTTGTGAAGGTTATTCCTAGGTAGAGGGAATAGATTATGGGAAAAAAATTTCTCCTGTAGCTAAGCTGGCATCCATTAGATTTCTTTTGTCACTTGTAGCAACATATGACTTAGAGGTTGAACAGATGGATGTGAAGACAACATTTCTTCATGGTTATCTTGAAGAAGAGATTTATATGTCCCAACTTGAGCACTTTGTGGAGAAAGGTAAAGAAAATTTGGTTTGCAAGTTAAAAAATTCTCTGTATGGGTTAAAGCAGTCTCCTACAATGTGGTACCAGAAGTTTGATACTTTTGTTTTGTCATTGGGATTTGTAAGATCAAAATTAGATCATTGCATGTATTACAAAGCTGAAAGTGATTCAGTCCTTATTATTACTCTCTATGTTGATGATATGTTGTTCATAGGCAATAGTAAGCTAATGATTTTTGATCTTAAGTCTCAGTTGTCTGCAAAGTTCGAAATGAAAGATCTTGGTGCAATGAGGTACATTCTGGGAATGGAAATAACCAGGGACAGAAATAGATGAAAACTTTGGCTCAATCAGAGTAAGTATATCAAGACTATTCTAGAGAGCTTTTGTATGACTGATTGCAAGCAGTTAGTTGTTCTAGTTTTGCAGGGAACAAATCTATTTGTTGAGGATTGTCCAAAATATCCTATTGAGATGGAGGACATGACTAGTGTGCCTTATGCTAGTGTAGTTGATAGTCTTATGTATGTAATGTTCTGTACAAGGCTAGACATTGCCCAAGCAGTGGGAGTACTTAGTCACTTTATGGCTAATCATGGAAGAACACATTGGGATGCTGTGAAAAGAGTATTCAGATATTTGAAGGGAACTTCAAAATTTTCATTATGTTACCATGGAACTTTGGTTGAATCATAGAGGGCTCTCAGCATTCATGGCTATATGGATTCTGATTGGGCAGGGGACATTGACAGCTGAAGATCCACCAGTGGATACATTTCATGATGAATGGTTGTGCAGTGAGTTGGATGAGTAAGCGGCAGGTTGTAGTCGCTTTGTCCACTATAGGGGCAGAATACATGGAAGAAACACATGCTTGTAAAGAAGCAATATGGTTAAAGTGTTTATGTTCTAACATTGGTTTTGATGCAGGGAAAATAACAATTTACTGTGACAGTCAGAGTGCTATTTGTGTAAGAGAAATATAGGGCATCTTAGAGAAATCTCTAAGAACAGTGGTGCCTTTAGTAACTTCAATTTTGATCAAAATGCCTCAAAGACATGTACTACTATGTCCTAAAGTGGAAATAGACATAGTTTATTTCCCACATTAATCCTTCAAAGAGAAGCACATGTAAATTCAACATCATGCAATAATAGATTCTAGAAGCAGAACCAACAAAAATGAAAGATAAGACAAAAAACTAGAACACACAGATTTACATGGGGAAAACCCTTTCAAGTAAAAAACTCCACACTCCAAAGATCGAGCCATTGTATTATTCAGCAACAAAAGGTTACAATATAATTTTAGGCTCTTAGCCTTTTCAGAGATTACATCTTGTTCATTCTAGAAACAATCTGGTGACCAACTCTCGCTCTATACATTCCATGATCAACCTCTCAAACCAAACAATCTTTGTACTATTGCAATACTCTCACATAGTATACAATACATATCAACATGAGAGATCAATCATGACATTCAATCCTTGATCAGGAGAGAATTCAGGAGCATAACCCTGCCTCTACCTTCCTCTATTCAGGCCTCAAGGCCTCGACCATCTAGCTAGCTTCTCAGCCCTCATAGTAATGCTCTCCTTCTTTCACTCTTCTTTTTTTAGAATGTCCAACACATATATCTATCCATTTGTTCTTCATTGCATCTTTGAATCAGTTCGTTTCCAACTGCCAAATCACAACAGCAAACAATTCACATTCTTCCCTCTTTGATAGGTCCAAGTTGCACCATGTAGGATAGTTTTTCACTAGTCAAAGGTGTTCACAATGTATTTGCATGTCGGTGAGACACTAGTTATGTCTCCACGATGCCACAAAGGCAGATTGTCATTATCACCAAGAGTCTTCACTATCAGAAAGACGCTACACTGAGTTCACAAGCTGCATCGACCTCAACAATCCCATCGGCGAGACTATTTCTATTCACCAAGACATCATACCGAAGTTCACAAGTCACATAGATATCATATTTCCCTTCGGTGAGACTATCGTCATTTGGCAAGAGATCATACCAAAGTCCACAAGTCATGTAGACACCAGTATTCCCTTCGGTGAGAGTATTGCTACTCACCAGGAGATCATACTAAGGTTCCAAAGTCACATTGAAATGTCCTACTATCGGTGAGATTTCGTTGGTCGCTAAGACTTCATACTGAAGCCTCCATGTTACCCCAAGACCACCTTTCACCAAGAGTCATATAGAAGCCATCTGATAATAAACACATGTTGCATTGTTGGCAATACTTACCACTATCGATGAAACATCATACCGAGGCAAGTCTTTCTGCCAAGGGTCTCCCCAATGTCTTTGAGTGTAACACTGTCGACAAGACAATCCTTCATCGCTAAGAGTTCTTCCTGAGTGTTCAAGTCACCCCGATGACTCCAAGAGAATATTTATCGATGAGACTTCTCCCGGTCACCAAGAGTTCCTACCGAACCCTTATGTTATCCTGATGACTCTGTATGTAACACAGTCAATGAGACTTTCCATATCGCTAGGACAACATACCGAAACATTTGAGTTACTCTAATGATCCAGTCACCATGAGTCTTCCTAACATCTGCTAGACACCAAACCGTCGGCTAGAGATCTCCACTCGGTACAAGGTTACAGTGAATGCCACAAGTCACAATGACAACACAAATCGGAAAGACTGAAGCATTATCTTGGCGACCTATACAAACCACAAGGTTACCAAACTGCTAGTTGGCCAAACAAAAGGAATGTCACACTGAATTTTCTCTTCCAGAGGTTTCAACCTGTGAGATTGAGGTACATTTTTCCAACAATCTCCCACTTGACGAAAATCACATAAGAACCTCCAGAGCACTCAAAAACTAAGATCACACTAGCTCCACCAGATCAAACCCTGAAATACTCAAGACACCCAATCAACAAGATTCCACAAATAACAATCCATCAAACAATTTGCAACAAAGACCAAGCATCCAATTGCAACTCATTGTCCAACAAAGCAACCTAAATGCAACTAATCACAACCTTTCAGGAAACCACATAGACCTTAAACATGCTATCATGCTCCATCAAGAATTATGCACCAACATCCAAGATGTTCACCATTCAAGCAACAATCCCTGTCATCCTCCAATATGCCACCTATGGAAGAAAGAACACACCAAGGTGAATAAGAACCATTCCAATGAACACAAGCAAAAGATCCTAGTGATATCATCAACAAGATACTACTACCACTTCACTATACTCAAATGCTATACATAAGTAATATCAACTTCAAAGCCTCAAACATAACACTACCTTGAAGTCATTCTCTAGAAACAAGATAAAACACACTAGCTAGAACAACAATCAGACTGAATGCTCCCATCCAACTGATAAATCCACGTGCTTGAAAATAGCACCCACAGTTCATGCTATTCCATCCAATCTTACATTCCTCAAAGGTATCAACCATTAGCAAACTCATGCCACTCCAAAACCAACTTATTAATCATCAAATACAAGCTCCAAGTGCCAACCAGTTGAAAAAGACAAAACACAACAGGAACTCCCACTGCTTGAGTAATCCAAATCTAAAAGATCAAAGGCATCACAAGTCTACCAATAACATCACATACAAAATGTAACCATGTAGTACCAAGGAAATGTCCACAATGATATGCACAACCTACAAAAAATTGTTACAAGAAACATTTCTCTCACCACAAGTCTTCACAGTTATCCCAAGATCTCCACACGCAACAAAGGAAATAAGGAAATAAGTACCTCCATGTCATCACCCATGAACATGAGTGAAAACACATGACCACAAGCAAGTGATCACTATAGCTCCAACCAAACCTCAAACTAATGTAGTGTGAAAAAAAACATCCAAGAGGAAAACCAAGATCAAAACGAGAAACTCTGCACATCATATCCCTGTAGAACATCCTCCTACATACAATTCTAATAGCTAGCTGTGTCAAGAATGATCTCCTTCGCATCCCAAAAGAAAATCCCAAACAACATCCAACCATTCAATCACCAAGATCCAACCAACTTCTAATATCATGTAATCAACATGGATGTAAGCCTCTCAAAGAAGATCAAGCTACTTCATTTCCTATTTCAGGAAATCATCCCATACATCATCTCCTACCAATTCTCATCAGTAAATAACATAACACAAAAGCTCAAGGAGATGAAAAAATATGTACATCTTCCACTATGAATCATCCAGAACCATTAAACAACAATTCAAGATCCATATCATGAAAGTGAACATAAAACACATCTGAAAAATATAATGGGCCAAATACCTCTTAGATAAATTGTCGAGAAGACCAAGAGTGGGAACAAGAATACTCCTTCAAGATATACAAATCATCAAGACTAATCAAGAGCAATCTCCTCATAGGTCTCTATTGAACTCACATTCAACCAAGGTGTAGGCTTCTCAGACTTTCTGCTAAAAAAATTCATCAAGAGTAACAATCAACAACACTTCTCTGATAAGAGAAAAATAGCCTCACCTTATTCTTCATGTATCCATGAGTACTAGCAACCAATCATCTCATGCTAAATTTCAACTGCATTACTACACTTTCACGAAGTACCAAGCAAATAATCAAAGCATCCAATACACAAAGAATTACCAGATCACTGTCAAAGCTCCAATCATTTGAATTAGGAACTTATCATGACACCATGATCTACATATCCCCTTAGGAGATACCATTCTTCAAGTGACTTCACCATGGTCTCAAGTACAGTGAAAAATGCCAAAACTCTAGTGCACAAACAAGAGTATACCATGACATTAAGCAAATAGACTCAAAACCAACATTACCAGTCAAGCACCACCAACACCTCAGCCAAAGACTCCAAGCATCCTCCATGATTCCAAGATGTTGCACATCTTCAAATAATGTCCATGCAAATGAGAAAGAACCCTTCTATAGCAATAGGATCTAAAAGCTCCCCCTTGAAACATCTACAACACTAAAGAAGACCATTCACCACCATATGATGAACCCTCAGATACTGCTAAAGCTCCCATTGAAATGTGACATTCGAGCTCTCCAAGCATCATGACCACCTACTTCAAGTTCCCATAACTGAATATTCAGGTACTCAACAATATACATCCTCTCATCTCAAAGCAATCACACCAATGCATAAGTGACCACAGACAAGGCTAGCTAACAAGTCTGCACATGAAAGAATCAACCTCGTGGATAAAGAAATTCCACATCCAAGTTATCTCACTGCAGCCAATGGGTAGCTAATCCACCAACCACATAACTCATAGATCACAAACATCAAAAATGAAAACCTGTCATCGTATTAGAAACTGCAACACTGAGATTTCAAAGAGAATAACCACGTAGACAACATGACTCAAACACTAGATCATGCCAAACCTAATTTTATAATCATGTCCACAACGAGCACCATAATCAAGGAACTCACAAGCACCACAATAGGAATGCTGAGTGAAAAATCATGTACCAACACTCCCATGTAGAGAAGAAATCACACCTCCTCCAACCATGCACAAAGCATGCATGCAGAACTGCAACTATCTCATCCAGCAACACCCCAAAAGCCAGGGTCTAGAAAATATCTTAACAAGAACTCCACATAACACAAGTTTTTCTTAACATTGTAAAACCTAGAAAACCATAGAGCCATGCAAGTACAAAACATCCTTAAAAAGAAAACAACGTTTCAGGAAAAACCAGGCCCCTTTTAGGCCAATTCTAAAACCACCAACATGTACATGCATCTGAGAAGAAGAGAAAGGCTATTTTAGAGGCTTGCAAATCATCTAATGATTAACTCCAATAGCCTTTATGTATTTGAGTTTAACAATAAACAGTGCCTTGCAACATCAGGAAATACCATCTAGCATAAGCACTCTCTTCCATGGCTAAGAAACAACCTAGGCTTCTCCATATCAACAAGGAGCCTCTCAGATAGACACCCAATATAAAAGCTTTACTGCTACACAGCCATAGAGAAAAGAAATCCACCTCATACACCAAGGTTATACCACTACCAATCAGGAGACATAGATCACAGCAAAACAACATGATCAACTCCCTTTTCCATCTCCACCATCCTTCAAGCTGCGTGTTGTCTCCGAATATCAAAAGACTTCCACTCACCAAAGGATCAGTAAATTAGATAATTCCTCCATATTTCCTTCAGCCTAACAAATTGAGAAAACTTCACAAGAGAAATACCCAAAACCAATAACCAGAACAAGGCTCTAATACTACTTGTAAGGGAAATGTAGGGCATCTTAGAGAAATCTCCAAGAATAGTGGTGCCTTCAGTAACTTCAATTTCGATTAGATTTCCTCAAAGACATGTACAACTATGTCCTAAAGCAAAAACAGACACAATTCATTTCCCACATTAATCCTTTAGAGAGAAGCACATGTAAATTCAACATCATGCAATAACATATTCTAGAAGCATAACCAACACAGATGAAAGATAAGACAGAAAACAAGAACACACAGATTTACGTGGGGAAAACCCTTTTAGATAAAAAACCCCACACTCCAAAGATTGAGCCATTGTATTATTCAGCAACAAAAGGTTACAGTATAATTTTAGGCTCCTAGCCTTTTCAGAGATTACATCTTGTTCATTCTAGAAACAATCTGGTAACCAACTCTCCCTCTCTACATTTCCTGATCAACCTCTCAAACCAAACAATCTTTGTACTGTTTTAATTCTCTCACATAGTATACAGTACAAATCAACATGAGAGATCAACCATAGCATTCAATCATTGATTAGGAGAGAATTTGGCACCATAACCCTGCCTCTAACTTCCTCTGTTTCGGCCTCAAGGCCTCAACCATCCAGCCAGCTTCTCAGCCCTGATAGTAATTCTCTCCTGCTTTCACTCTTCTTTTTTCATAACATCCAATGCATACATCTATCCATGCATTCTTCACTGCATCTGTGAATTAGTTCGTTTCCAACTGCCGGATCACAACAACAAACCGTTCACATTTTTCCCTCTTTGATAGGTCCAAGTTGCACCATGTAGGATAGTATTTCACTTAGTCAAAGGCATTCACAATGTATCTGCATGTCGGTGAGACACTAATCGTGTCTCCCTGATGCCTAAAAGCTAGATTGTCATTATTGCCAAGAGTCTTCACTATTGGCAAGACGTTACACCGAGTTCACAAGCTACATTAACCTCAACAATCCCATCGACAAGACTATCATTATTCTCTAAGACATCATACCGAAGTTCACAAGTCACATAGATATCAACTTTCCCTTTGGTGAGACTATTGTCATTCGGTAAGAGATCATACCGAAGTCCACAAGTCACGTAGACACTAGTATTCCCTTAGGTGAGACTATTGCTACTCGCTAGGAGATCATACCGAGGTTCCAAAGTCACATCGAAATGTCCTACTATCGGTGAGACTTCATTTGTTGCTAAGACTTCATGCTGAAGCCTCCATGTTACCCCAAGACCACCTTTCACCAAAAGTCATACCAAAGCCATCCGATAATAAACACATGTTGCATTGTTGGCAAGACTTACCACTATTGATGGAACATCATACTGAGGCAAGTCTTTCAACCAAGGGTCTCCCCGATGTCTTCAAGTGTAACATTGTCGACAAGACAATCCTTCATCGCTAAGAGTTCTTCCCGAGTGTTCAAGTCATCCTGATGACTCCAAGAGAATACTTATCGGTAAGACTTCTCCCTGTCACTAAGAGTTCCTATTGAACCCTTATGTTATTTGAATGACTCTATATGTAACACAGTCAGTGAGACTTTCCATATTGATAGGACAGCATACTGAAGCATTTGAGTTACTCCGATGATCCAGTCACCATGAGTCTCCTCGACATCCACTAGACACCAAACTGTCGGTAAGAGATCTCCACTCAGTACAAGGTTACAACAAATGCCACAAGTCACAACAACAACACCAGTCAGTAAGACTGAAGCATTGTCTCGGTGACCTGTACAAACCACAAGGTTACTAAGCTTCCAGTCGGCCAGACAAAAGGAATGTCACACCGATTTTTCTCTTCTAGAGGTTTCACCCTGTGAGATTGAGGCACATTTTTCCAACAATCTGTTTGGAAAAGAATCCTACTTTCCATGCCAGGATGAAACATATAGATGTATAGTATCATTTTGTACGAGATATGGTGGAGGATGGAAAGGTTTCATTAGAAAAAGTGGATACTCTAGAGAATGTTGCAGATGCATTGATGAAGCCAGTGAGCACAAACAAGTTCAAGTGGTGTGCCATTTTGATGGGCCTTAGTGCCCATGAACTTTAGTAGTTTTTTGTTGTGCTCTGGAGGTGCCTGTGTGATCTTCATCAAGTGGCAAATTGTTGGAATTATGTGCCTCAATATCATAGGCTGAAACCTCTAAAAGAGCCAAGTCAGTGTGACTTCCTTATTGTTTGGTCGACTAGCAATTGGTTAACCTTGTGAAATTTTCAAGTTGCTGAGACCTTGTCACTATCATGTCGAATGGAGCTATCGATGTGACATTTCTATCGATGTAAGATTTTCTAACTCTCTTTGCTTGGGGAGATATCTTACCAACGAGTTGGTGTCAAGTGGTAATCAAGAAAAATTGTGGCAACTAAAGTTATCAAGAAGACTTGGGTGAAAGGTTTATTGTTGGTATGAAGTCTTGCTGACATGAATGTCTCACCGATAGTTATACACTTGTGGTCTCTGGGTAATATAGAGGCTTTGGTGTGAACTCTTGGTGATGGGTGTGTGTCTCACCGATGTTATAGTTTGTCTTTGGTATAACTCCTATTGAAAGTAGTTCTCAAGGTGACTTGAAGATTTCGGTAAGAACTCTCAGCAATAGCGGTAAGTATTTTCGATAATTATTTGTTTCGATATGACTTGAAGAGTTCGGTATGATCTCCTGGTGACAGCAATAGTTTCACCGAAGAGAATACTTATGTCTATGTGGCTTGTGGACTTTGGTATGATCTCTTGCCGAATGATGATAGTCTCTCCAATGGGAATGTTGACATCTATGTGACCTTTTGGACTTAGTGTAACATCTTGCTGATGAAGACGACTCTTGGTGATAACTATGATATGGCTTTGTGGCATCAGGGAGACACAATTAGTGTCTAATCGACATGCGAATAAAATTTGAACACCTTTGACCGAGTGAAAGACCATCCTACATGGTAAGTCTTTGACCAATCATTGAAGCCGAATGGGAACCATTGGAAGTTAGTCTGTTGTGGCAGTTTTGTGTGGAAGTTCGCTAGACAAGAACGACATGGATATATGCTAAAATTGTAGATGTTGTTTAGTTTGATGTTCAGTTGGTTCGATGAACTATTGGATGAATAGTTCGATGTACGATCAGTGAGAATTCTATTCTAAGAGTATTGTATCTTGAATATTCGATACAAGGTTGATCATTGTGAATGTTGTTGTAATTTGACATGGGAGAGTGAAGCTCGTACTCTGTATGTAATTTCATTACCGTAATACAAAGGGGTTTTTCTTGGTGTGGTGGGTTTTTCTCCCGTAAGGGTTTTCCCATGTAAATCTGTTGTTCATCTGTGTATGATAAATTATTTGTTTCTATTATTGCTTTCAAGTGTATCTTAATTTGAGTGTAATTGAAAATTTAAAAATATATTTTCATTCTTCCCTGAGGTTTTTACGTTAGGAGAGTTATTTTTGCACCTTAGCTTTCCATATAGGGAGAGGGTTAAGAGAGAGAGGGGGGTTGAGGGTTTAAGGATTTAAGGGTTTACAGTTTACGGTTTAAGTGTAGAATGTGTAGGGTTGAGAGAGAGAGAGGTGGGGTTTAGGGTTTTAGGGTTGAGGGTTGAGGGTTGATGTACTAGGATAGAGGGTAGAGAGAGAGAGATACATAGGAGAGAGAGGGTTGATGTTGAAGGTTTAAATTTAGAGAATTAGAGGTTAAGATGGGAAAGGGGAGCAAGAGAGGTAGAGGGTTGGGTTATGGGTAGAGTGGTACAGAGGGCTTAAGGGTTTTAGGGTTAGGGTTTGAGGGTTGGGCTTTAGTTTTTAGGGTAGAGGGTTGGGGTCAGGCAGAGGGGTGAAGGGGTGGCCCAGAGAGAGGGGTCAATATTTTAGGAGTTGAGGGGGAGGGTAGAGGGTCGAGGTTGAGGGTTGGGGAGTAGAGGGGTTTAGGGTTGAGAGATAGGGGGTTGAGGGTTTTAGGGTTTTGATTTATAATTAATGGTAGAGGGTGTAGGGGTTGAGAGAGAGATGGGGGGTTGGATGGTTTTGGGGTTTACATGGTTGAAAGGTTGAGGGGTGGGGGGTTTTAAGGGGGTTTGGGGTTTGGGGGGGGCAGAGGGTGGAGGGTGGAGGGGGAGAGCAGAGAGGGGAAGAGTTTTAAGGTTTTAGGGTTTACAATTTATGGTTTAAGGGTAAAGGGTGCAGGGTTGAGAGAGAGAGATAGACATGGGGTTGAGGGTTTAAGGGTTTAAGGGTTTACAGTTTACGGTTTAAGGGTAGAGGGTGTAGGGTTGAAAGAGAGAGATAGATAGGGCGGTTGAGGGTTTAAGGGTAGAGGGTGTAGGGTTGAGAGAGAGAGATAGGATTTAGGGTTTAGAGTTTATGGTTTAGGGTTGAGGGTAGAGGGTAGAGGGTTTAAGGGTTGAGAGAGAGAGGGTTGAGGGTTTTAGGGTTGAGGGTTTAAGGGTTTACGGTTTACAATTTAAGGTTAGGGGGTAGACAAATCCATTTAACTCCAACCCATCTCCCATTGTGAGTTCTTTCCCCCACCCTAATTGGATAACTCTCTATCCCTCTCAAGTCTCTATCGCTCTTAGGTCTCAGTCCCTACCACGCTACTAGGACTAATCTCTCTCACTCATATCGCCTCTCCCTCTAACTCAAGTCTCACTCCCTTCCTCTTTATATTGTCAAAGCATTTTAGAGCGCCAAATGCGTTCTACCTTGAAATGGTAAAATAGGGGTTGACCCCATGATTCAAGCCCACAGGGTTCTACTTTTGTCTAGTTCAATGCTTTATTTGACACATAAATGCATTTTTATGTAGTTGACTCCTTGTTATACCAATCTATGCTTGATCCATCACCTTTTTGCCACCAATTTGCATGCTAGACAATGTAGATGAAGACATTTTGAAGTTTCTACATCATTTTACATTATCTTAAGTAATATATTCATTTTGGTAATATTGAAATGTTTATATTTAGTATTTTTGTTTATTTTTGACAATAATCTAAATCCATTTAATGATTTTATAAATCATAACAATTGGAGATAGAATTCAACATTGAATTAGATGGGATTTGCATAAAAAAGTTTAATTTTAATGAGTTTGAAGAAAAAAATGAAAAAAATGACATAATTTAATTGAAATCATGTTTAAACTTATATAAATGACATCAAATTAACACAAATTTTCTTATGAATTCTATTTGCATTGCTTATAGTAGTCCATTTCCAGCATGCTTATATAAACAAATTCAACTCAACACAAGTTTTTTTGTTTTTTTTTGACAATTTATAGACAATTCATTTGATGATTTTATTAATTTTCATTGTTACACATAGAATTGAACATTAAATTCATTATTACTGATGATTATGGGAAAACTTTTATTTTCAACTAATTTGGAAAACCTAGGGGCTTTCATCAATTTTTAATGTGCAAGTTTCCATTAATTCTTTTGTAACATAAAAAAATAACCATAATTATGTGCTTAGATAATTTCAAGTGACTCAAGACATAGTTGGTTTAATGCGACTTTTCATTCATTCATACCATTTATCATTCTAAGAAAAAAAAGGGAAAATAAGCACAAGATTCTCTAGTTTCCAAAGGTGGAAACAACTTATACCTTGGGTTTGACACAATTCTTTGCTCCTAAGAACTTTTCCATACTCCAAATATTCCCCTCAAACCCTTCTTAACATTGATCAACACTTACATGAAACAATTTTGTACAAATATGATGTCAAACAAGGAAGTAACTTGTCTCCAACCTCAAATTAAACCAATTCAAACCCTCTTTTAGATTTTACAACCTTTCCTTTACTATCTTCCAAAAACTCACCTATTCTTGTAGATTTTCAAAAGAGGTTTCTTGACCTCAAAACACCATTAGGTTTCTTTGGAACAACTTTAAAGAAACAAAGCACCTACGTTGTCCTAGACCACAAATTAGGTCACTTTTACAAAGAGGTTCTATTGGAAACTCCTCCTCAAGACAAAAAATAAATGGGGCAGCAACAACCACTCAAAAAAACCTCCAATTTCACCATTTATTTGTAGTGACACACTTTCCAAGACATATAAACAAGAAACGCTCATTTTAGGCAATTTACATGGGGGTTTATTGAAAAACTATATCCCAGACCTTCTCTAGCCCAGATGCCACTTCAAAAACCCTTAATTATGTTTGTATATGCTTATAATTTCATTCACCAACCTCTATCATCAATATTTCACCAAGCCCTAGTTCAAAACCTCCATTTTCAAGCAAAATTTACACAAAAACCTTCAAGACAACAACACAAAAAGCCTTCAAAATTCTTCCCTATTCCAATGAACCATATACACACCTAAATCATTCCCTATTGAGCCATTCCACTGAGTTATAGAATAAAACACTAGGTCGAATGGCTTAAAATGTCATTTTCATACACTCAAAACCCTTAAAACAGGGTATATAGATCGGTCCTTTGTAATTTGACTCTAAAATGCACAAAAACAATTGAAATCAATCCAAACAAAGTATAAAATGGTGTTAGGAATTCTTCCCACAAGATTAACTCCATTAAAGATCAAAAATTTCTTGTATGTAACTGTACAAATCAAAGAAACTTTAAATTTTCTAGAAAATACACAAAAATAGGGGGTGTTTCAATTACTTCTCTTCTCAAAATTACATGAAAACCTCTCCCTTGGAGTTCACAAGAAATTTTTTAAGGTTCTCTAACCACATTCAATAGTTACAACTATTTTTCAAACCCAAATGACCATTGGGTTTCCCTCTTTACAACTTTTACATTTTCTATTGACAACTCTTCAACATTTTTTGCAATTTTTGTAATTTTGACACAATTGACCCCTAACTCACTCTAACCACCACAAAGAACATTAGAAGTGGTATAATTATACCTTATTCTACCTAATAACATGACTCCAAACAAGAAAAATACCATTTTACCCTCCTTGAAAACTTATGTCTAAATTGACAACTTTTTGACATGATTTGCAACTTTTACATTTATTTCCCAAAATGACTCAAATAACCACAAAATGAAATGTAATCATCGATATGGATATGCTTGAAAAAATTCATTACAAGAAATTTTCTTGTGGTATGGAGGTAGATGTATGTATGAATTTTTTTGTAGCATATAGACATGTTTGATAATTCCAAACAACTTGCTACCTTGTTTCATAAAATGCTTTGGTGTGTTCAATAAAATGCAATGTAATCAATGTCATCAATATGTTTCCTAAAATGAATTACTTAAATTTGTTCTATGTGTGATTATGAACATGTATCATTCAACGTCATACTGAGGAAATGATCAAAGCCTCTAACACTAGAAGAATGTGTAGTAAAAAAATGCGAGAAGAGAATAAAAAATTGCAGCTCGTGAAGTAAATGAATTGCAGCCCATACAACCATAAATTCTCATGAAATATAAGAGAGATGTACAATTGGAAAAAAAGGGGCATGAATGAACAAATTTCATGGAAGGACACAAATGGATCCCCAAGTTTGAGGCACATCATCAACCATAGGTGAAGTTCAATGCACATCTCTAGTTGAAGACACACCAACAACAACATGTGGTCTTCCAAGTATATCGAAAATCACATCTACAGTTGAAGACACACCATCAACAACATTGTGTTTTGAAAGTACATTAGAAAACATGCCTCTATTTGAAGTCACTCCACAAACATCTCAAGTCAGAGGTACAACATTGTTTACATGTCAATCTCAAGGTATGTCATCAGTTGCACCTCTGATTGAAGGTACGCGATTTATCCTTGATGTTGTCAACATTCCTAATGTTGACACAAATTTACATTTGAGAACTCCTAGATTTTTGCACAGAAAACCTATATTTTTTATTGATATTGATTCCACTGTTTTGAAATGGATGCTTGATAAGATGTCAACACGTTCATGTCAAATAGCCACATAGAGGATATGGAGTTTATTTTTTGAGAAGCTAAGTGAGGGTGGAAGATGCCAAATATTTGTTGAAATGATGAGGCAACTCAAATTTAGGCCCACCATGAAGGCTCTTGGGCTGAGAGTTTCAAATGACTCAAGTGAAAAATCCATTGTAAAGAACTTGATGAGTGCATACGAGAGTGTGGGTTCTACCTCACACACGAAGGATAGTTGTGCCATAAGATGTGTGATGACAACAACATTGTTAAGCAACCAAACAAGGAACAAGGAAAAGCTTACAAATACAAGTAAGTATTTGAAAATAAGTAGATCATCTCTAATGAGAGCCAAAGGAAGGCATGAAATATTGGAGGATCCAACTAGCAATGAGTTATGTACATTCTTGGGTAGAGTGCCACAGAAAGATAAAAGAATTGCTCAAGGCTTGAGATCTTTAATAGTAGATTATTGGAAGGATAACACAAGGACCTCTCCTAATCAAAGATATGTTGTAAGAAGGAGAATTTGTAGTAAAATTCATGAGTCACATCCAAAGAATTATTTGGATACCACTCAAACCCAATTTTTTGTTGATTTTGTACAAAAGTTGCTTCAAATTAAAATATGTCAAAGGTATTTTCAAATGCTAAAACCTTTTTATGTCAAAATAAATCACACATGCACTACTTGTTGTTGTAGATTACATATTTATTTTTCTAACCATTATGATGTTTATCGCTGTATATGTGTAAATATGCATAGTGGCAATGTTTTGCAGGAATGTAACATAAGGCCTCCACCTAAATCCTCAAGGGAATTCTTATCTTCCATTTTATGTGAAAGAGAGGATGGTCAAAAATTTTACAAGTAGTCATGTTTAGATGGCACATGTGATCATTATGGTGGCGTGCAACATTTTCTAATTTTCCAACACATGGCTAGTACACACACAATTGGAGACAAAACTGTCAAATTTGGAAAATACAAGATAGTGGCCTCCAGTCTAAAAGATGGGAAAGAAGCAAAGAAGTGTGAATTGGTCAATGATAAGATTCTAGTATATCAGTTTATGGGAATTTTCCATGATTAGGTGGTCTATGAGTATGCATGACATACACATAGAGCTCAATGGTTGGACTCACAGTTCAAGTTATGCAAGGACATGTTTCCACTTCATAGCATCATTTCAGTTATCAACTTCGCAGAGAAATACACACTATGCCACAAAACAAGGTGCAATCATAGAAAAAATTCACGAAGGTTGCTATATTTGTGCATATAACATTCATTCATGCAAATGATAGTACAGAGGATTGCAGGAAAGTATTGAGGGAGTATCACTTTTGCATTAGTGATGATCGCACACATTCTACAAAGTTTGTGCAAGGTTGCTTTTAGATGTTCTATGTTGATCTGGCTAGTAGGGGCATATCATTCAGTCAACATATCATATGGTCAAATAACTATACATCACAATTCAAGAATGCCAGAATGTTTTGTTGGTTGAGTAGGATGCATAGGATCAGTGGTGTTCAACATATGTAGAACTTCTCAGAGGCTAGGCATGGAAAGGGGGAGCATGATGGAGCAGGTGCATGTATCAAAAGAGCCCTAGCACAAGAAGAGCTAAAGTACAAAGACAGTGTAAATTTGATAGATGCAAGATCAATTGTCAAGTGGTGCAATCATGCAATGGGTCTAGGTAGTCAAGGTAATTATTTAGTTCATAGATTTTTTTATTTAGTAGATGATACTAATATTGCAAAATATGAGGATTGTTGTACACTAACAAGATCCAACGAGCTACTCTTTTATAAGCTCCAATGTAGGTACATGGACTATCCATACATGAAAGATGGCATGCTTTTGTTCTGCATGTACAATTGAAGCATGGAATGATTATGAGTCAATAGAGTGGGTTGACGAATGGTATGTAAGAAGTGCAACCCCACTTGACACTTATCAACTCCCGATGGCTCTACAAATCATGGAGATGTAATCATCCATTGACTTTGATCATGTATCAGACCTTGTAGAACTAGGTAATATATCTTATAGGTTTTATTTCAAGATGTTCATTAAATACATCTAACAAGATGAACATATCAATGTAGGGAAAGTTTATGCAGTGATTGTAGATGAAGAAAATGAAGAGGGTATAGATTATTAACTATTTGTTGTATTAAGGCCAAAAAGAAATTGGAGGCCCCAATTATAGATGGAGAAAACATAGAATATCCTACAGGTTCAGTGGTTGTTACTGGAACATGGCTCAGAAGGTACCCAGTTAAGAATGTTGGAGTTTGGTTGTTTGAGGACTTCAACATGCATCAAAAGATTCTTCACTACTCGAACCTTTTCATCACCACCAACGTTCATTTGATCAAATATAAGGGCAGGCTATGAACAAGAACTTGTGGAAAGTGTGTGAGTCTGACCATGGGGCAATACTTGACACAATAAAGAGTAGAGCAGACCCAGATAGTTCCTTGGTTTGATTTGTAAGTATGCACATTGAATTTGTAAATTCATATAAATTTAGGACTATCATTGATGCATTTGTGACTATAGGTTATCTTTAAGTTTGTCAAATTAAGAAAGGAACACCATTGGTTGTTGGTGCAAGTGTTTAGTGGTATGAGAAACATCGGTTGTTGGTGCAATTTCTAGTTCTCGATCTTCTCTTTCTTTTCCATTTCATAGATTTCTCAGATTCTTATATGCTCCATGTTTTATGTTGAGGGTTTCAGTGATATATTTGAAATCTATATGTATCATCATAGAGAGATGAGAAAGTAGTGAAAGATGGGACACATCAACATTGTAGGACCTTCAATTGATCTACTTACAACATGCATGAAGGTCATAATAGATCTCATCAAAAAATTTATGTCTGACATTATTCAATTATTGGTCTTTTAATGATTTTTATGAGTGCATGTCTGAAATTGTTAGGCTTTTACAAGATTGTTGTGGACCAAATTCCAATGACAGTACACAACCATAGAGAGGCTACCACCCATGTGTTTCCAAGGGAGCAGGGGAAGTACATGTTTTGAAGAATTCTAGAATGCAAATAATTGGGCCACCTGAGGTGGATTGGAGAAAAGAAACTGGGCAACAACTCCTTTTGTTTCTTCTTATACAATATATTTCATGATGTGGGCTGCAAATAGGAGAATTATTTCCTTGCATGTATTGCTACAAATATTGAGAAATGGGAGGATTTTGAAGATGTTCTTTCATCACTATTGTAATATTTGTTATTGATTTAGTGTATTTTTTGATATACATAAATTATGAGAAATTAATACATGTAAATTTGTACATACTCCTTAATATATGTCTCAATTAAATGTGTATATCATACATTTAAAGTTGGTTGTAATCATTTATGGTTTACATTTAAATTTTTCATTGGAAGTTTAAATGTTAGATGGATCAATTTCATGGTTAGTTTTGGTTGTGGGAGGTTAAATACAACCTGTTGAGTCGATGAGAAAGGTTGTTGATCATTTTTTAGGAAGAAATCAATAAAAACTCACTTTTCTATGTTGTTTTCTAAAAAATTTCTACTCTCTTACTATGTGCAGTTCCATACATATTGTATTCAATCTAAATTAGATATGTTGTGAAGGATATATGTGTTAGCTTCATTTTGGATATGGAGTGAAGTAATTTCATTGTGTTTTAAGAATTTTATTGTAATTTTACTCAAAGCGGGCTTGTACAGTCAAGATCAAGGTTTTGAAGGCTTAGTGGTAAAAGCTTGGAAAAGGCTTAGTGATGTAGAGCAAGGAGGCAAATGGTTCTCAATCATAAAACAAAGAGATTTCAAACACCTTTTGCTTCTTCAAACCCTATTTTCACAATCTCACCTAGTGTTCCCTTGTAGGTTTGCAACTCAGTTTCTCGATCATCACTTGCAAATTATTTGATAAAACCAATAACCATTCATAATTTCAAACACCATTTAATACCTCACAAAACATATCTCAAGACACCATATGGTTACTTTGGACCAACTCCTCAATTCATGGCTTCTACACAGTCCCAAATTGGCCAATTAGGTCACATTTACAAAACAATTGTACTCTAAACTATCAACCAACCACAAACACCTATGGATAATCCTTTGTATGCTTATAAATCCTCAAAATACACCATTTTTAATTAGAGAAGTACCCTCTAACACCATTAACCATAAAACCCTCAATTTTGCTTGTTTTAGGGAGGGTTTATTGAAATTCCTACTCTAACAACTTATCTCACCTTGCCAAAGCATCAAACATGCCTCAAATGACATGCATAAGCTTAAAATACCCTCAAAATCTGCTGCCCCATAGGTTTACTACAATTACCCACCTTAAATCATCAAATTTCACCAAAAACTCACAAATTTGACAACTAGGGCATCATGCCCACACTCACAAATGATCTCCCCTACTCCAAACCTCAACATCTACACCTAGTTTCATCCTAATGGACTGATTTCACCCACAGTGATCGTTTTCCTACTTGCAACTTTTCAACATTGCACTTTTGCAATTTCACATCATTTTGACAAATGTGCAACATGAACTCCTAAATGATCCCAAAACTAAAAAAACATGACTTATTACATTATAAATTGGTCTAATATGACCTTATTGAATGTTAAACAAGACTCTAACACCTAAACACCAACTTTAGACTCAAATTAACCAAATTTTCACAATAACCTTGGTGCCCCTGCACCACTTAGCCTATAAAAGGAAACTCATCACCTCCATTTTTAACATGCACAAGATCTATCATACTTACATGCTTCTTAAATCTCATATCAATTATCCAAAAGCATTCCTTTGTCTTTGCATCATCATTATCATTATCACTACATTCTCATTAGCATAGCATAGCAATCTCCTTAGCATTGTATTTGTAGCTACTTCATTGTAGAATCATATCCTCATCTCCATCTTATCATCATGAATAGCTTCATCAATCTCATATCCATAGCTTGCATTGTAGAAACAATTCACATTGTGGTACAAGGCACCATAGGTTTCATGATGTAAAAGAAGGTTAGGTGTTAAAATTTGCTTGGTTTTGTGTTAATCTGATGTAATAAGGTATTTTAAGATCACTTGTCGTGTTTTTGAGTCACTTGGTAATAAGTTGTGAAAAACTGTCATTTTGCAAAAAAGGTTGCAAAAAGTTGCTATGCAATGTTACATTTTTTATGTAAAGGGAAGTTGAACTCATGTGACCAAACTAACTATTTCAACACATATAAGTAGGTACATTTATGCTAGGCATGGTCCTCTTTCACACCCAAATGTGTTGAATCACTTCAAGCTATGTTCAACCGACTGAATCCCTTAAGAGTCTGAAGTGCAAAATGACTGCAAACTTCAACATGCCATTACTCAGACACTGTGATGCTTAGAAACTTATTTTTGAATCCTATGGGATCGAGTTGGGCCCCTATACAATAACCTCTCTCAGTTTTCACTATCTTAGAGGCACTTTCCCGTGGTGGCGAGTTTTCGCTTGGGGAAAAAGTTATCAAATGCAAATAGTGCAAAGTCGCAAAGTGGTGCAACTTTAGTTTTGCAACTCATGTGACCAAACTAACTCTTCCAACACATCCAATTGGGTACTTTTACACTAGGCATGGTCCTCTTTTGCACCTAAACACATTGAATCACTCTAAGCTACGTTCAATTAGCTGAATCTCTTAAGAGTCTGAAGTGCAAAATGACTACAAACTTTAGCATGTCATTACTTAGACACCATGACACTTAGAAATTTCTCATATAATCCTATGGGATCACATTGGGCCCCTCTACAATAATTTCTTTCAATTTTTTCTCTCTCAAAGGCATTTTCCCGTGGTGGAGAGTTTTCTCTTGGGGAAAAAGTTGTCAAATGCAAGTAGTGCAAAGTTGCAAAGTGGTTCAACTTTTATTTTGCAACTCATGTGACCAAACTAGTTTTTCCAATCCATCCAAGTGGGTGCATTTACACTAGGAATGGTCCTCTTTTGCACCCAAATGCGCCGAATTGCTTCGAGCTACGTTCAACTAACTAAATCCCTTAAGAGTTCGAAGTGCAAAATGATTGTAAACTTCAACATGCCATTACTCAGACACCGCAATGCTTAGAGACTTCTCTTCTGAGCCTATGGGATTGTGTTGGGCCCCTCTACAATAATATCTCTCAATTTTTCCTATTTCAGAGGCATTTTCCTGTGGTGGTGAGTTTTCGCTTAGGGAAAAAGTTGTCAAATGCAAGTAGTGCAAAGTTACAAAGTTGTACAAATTTCATTCTGCAGCTCATGTGACCAAAATAACTATTGCAATGTGTTTGATTGGGTACGTTTATGCTAGGCATGGTCCTCTTTTACACCCAAACACACTAAATTTCTTTAAGCTACATTCAACCAGCTAAATCCCTTAAGAGTTTGAAGTGCAAAATGACTAAAAACTTTAGCATGCCATTACTTAGACACCATGATGCTTAGAAAATTATTGTTTAAGCCTATGGGATTGCGTTGGGCCCCTCTATAATAACCTCTCTCAATTTTTTCTATCTAAGAGGCGTTTTCCTATAGTGGCGAGTTTACCCTTGGGAAAAAGTTGTCAAATGCAAGTAGTGCAAAGTTGCAAAGTGGTGCAACTTTCATTTTGCAACTCATGTGACAAAAATAACTCTTCCAATGCATCTAATTGGGTACGTTTACAATAGGCATGGTCCTCTTTTGTACCCAAACATGTCAAATCTCTCCAAGTTATCTTCAACCAACATAATCTCTTAAGAGTCTGAAGTGCAAAATGGATACAAACTTCAACATGTCATTACTTAGAAATCGTGATGCTTAAAAACTTATCATTTGAGCCTATGGATTCAAATTGGGCCCCTCTACAATAACCTCTCTCATTTTTTCTATCTCAGAGGCATTTTCCTGTGATGGCGATTTTTCACTTGGAGAAAAAGTTGTCAAATACAAGTAGTGCAAAGTTGCAAAGTAGTGCAACTTTTGTTTTGCAAATCGTGTAACCAAAATACCTATTTTGACATGTCTAGGTGGGTACATTTACACTAGTAATGGTCCTTTTTCACACCTAAATGTGTTGAATCACTTCAAACTATGTTCAAACAGCTAAATCCCTTAAAAGTTTGAAGTGCAAAATGGCTACAAACTTCAGCATGCCATTACTCAGACACCGTGATGCTTAGAAAATTATCATCTAAGCCTATGAGATTATGTTGTTTCCCTCTACAATAAACTCTCTCAAATTTTTCTATTGTAGAGGTGTTTTCCCATGGTGGTGAATTTTCACTTGGGAAGAAAGTTATCAAATGCAAGCAGTGGAAAGTTGCAAAGTGGTACAACTTTCGTTCTGCAACTTGTGTGACCAAACTAACTATTTCAAAATAGTTGAGTGGGTACAATTATGCTAGGATTGGTCCTCTTTTTCACCCAAACATGTCAAATTTCTCTGATCTATGTTCAACCGACTGAATCCCTTCTAAGTCCAAAATGCAAAATGGTTGTAAACTTCAACATGTCATTACTCAGACACCGTGATGCTTAGAAACTTATCATCTAATCCTTTGAGATAATTTTTTTCCCTCTACAATAACCTCTATTAGTTTTTTCTATTTCAGAGTTATTTTCCCGTGGTGTCAAGTTTTCACTTGGAGAAAAAGTTGTCAAATGTAAGTAGTGGAAAGTTGCAAAGTGGTGCAACTTTTATTTTGCAACTCGTGTGACAAAAATAATTGTTCCAATACATCCAAGTGGGTAAAATTATGCTAGGAATGGTCCCCTTTCACACCCAAACGTTCCAAATCACTTTAAGCTATGTTCAACTGATTGAATCCCTTAAGAGTTTGAAGTGCAAAATGGCTGCAAACTTCAACATGTCATTACTCAGAAATTGTGATGCTTAGAAAATTATCGTCTAATCCAATGGAATTGTGTTGTGCCCCTTTACAATAATCTCTCTCGGTTTTCACTATCTCAGAGATTTTTTTCCCGTGGTGGCAATTTTTCGCTTGGAGAAAAAATTGTTAAATGTAAGTAGTGCAAAGTTGCAAAGTGGTGCAACTTTCATTCTACAACTCGTGTGACCAAACTAACTATTCCAAGGCATCCAAGTGGGTATGTTTATGATAGGAATTATCCTCTTTCTCACCCAAATGTGTCGAATCACTCATTTCTATGTTCAACCGACTAAATCCCTTAAGAGTCTAAAGTGCAAAATGACTGCAAACTTTAGCACGCCCTTACTTGGACACCATGATGCTTAAAAACTTCTCATATGAGCTTATGGAATCTTATTGGGCCCCTCTATAATAAATTCTCTCATTTTTCGCTATCTTAGAGGTATTTTCCCATGGTGGTGAGATTTCGCTTGGGAAAAAAGTTGGAAAATGCAAGTAGTGCAAAGTGGTGCAACTTTTGTTTTGTAACTAATTTCATTTTGTAACTCGTGTGACCAAACTAACTGTTCCAACGTGTCTGAGTGGGTATGTTTACACTAAAAATGGTTCTCTTTTTCACCCAAACACATTGAATTGCTTCGAGCTACGTTCAAACAATTGAATCCCTTAAGAGTCTGAAATGCAAAATGTCTGAAAACTTCAACATGCCATTACTCAAACACTATGATGCTTATAAACTTCTCATATGAGCCAATGGGATTGTGTTGGGCCCCTCTACAATAAAATTTTGTCAGTTTTTGCTATCTCAGAGGAATTTTTCCATGGTGGAGAAAGTTTTCAAATGCAAGTAGTGCAAAGTTGCAAAGACCCTATTCTACTAAAGAAAATGGAGTTTAAGGCTTGATAATGTTGTATTGAAAGTACAAACTAGTAAATAACATAAAACAACGCTATAATTGTAGAACAAAGTACTTTTATTCAATTTTTTTTCAAAAATACAAACTCTCTAATCATTTGCACGCCTTCACAAGGCTCTTAAAAATGTGTTTACAAAAGATTTCCAAATTGCCCCCTCAATTACTATCTTTTCTATGCTTTTTCTTACTATAATTCTTTGATAGATTTTTTCCAAGCATCCATCGCTTGTTTGAAAGCACTTGTTGTAGGCTCTTAGCCATAGCAGCAAGATAGTGAACTGTTTGATAAAATTCTTTGGTAGACATGTATGAAAAATGTGGTAGCATAGACAAGGTAGTAAACTATTTAAAAACATGCCTCAAAGAAATGTGGTCTCATGGTGATGGAATGCCATGAAAATCTAGGGAATTTTCTTATCATGGCATTCCATCACCATGAGACCACATTTCTTTGAGGTATTTTTTTCAAATAGTTCGCTACCTTATCTATGCTATTGCTTACTATTACTCTTTGATGGATTTTTTCCAAGCATCCATAGCTTGTTTGAAAGCACCTATTTTAGAATTTTAGCCATAGCAACAAGGAAGTGAATTGATTGATAAAATGATTTGGTAGACATGTATGAAAAATATGGTAGCATAGACAAGGTAGCGAACTGTTTGAAAAAAAAGCCTCAAAGAAATGTGGTCTCCTAGTGATGGAATGCCATGACAAGCACATTGAGACCACATTTCTTTGAGGCATTTTTTTGAACAGTTCATTGCCTTGTCTATGCTATTTCTTCTTATTATTCTTTGATAGATTTTTTCCAAGCATCCATAGCTTGTTTGGAAACACCTATTTGGGCTTTTATCCATATCAGCAAGGTAGTGAACTATTTGATAAAATGCTTTGGTAAACATTTACGAAAAAATGTACAAGGTAGTGAATTGTTTGAAAAATTGCCTCAAAGAAACATGGTCTCATGGTGATGGAATGACATGACAATCCATAGAAATTTGCATGTCATGGCATTCCATCACCATGAGACCTCATTTCTTTCAGGGATTTTTTTCAAGCAGTTCATTGCCTTGTCTATAGTATTGTTTGCTATTATGCTTTTGATAGATTTTTTCTAAGCATCCATAGCTTGTTTGAAAGCACATTTTTTAGGATTTTAGCCATAACAACAAGGAAGCGAACTATTTGACAAAATGATTTGGTAAACATGTATGAAAAATGTGGTAACATAGACAAAGCAGTGAGCTATTTGAAAAAATACATCAAAGAAAATTGGTCTCATAGAATTCCATGTTAAGAAAATGTAATCAGCAGTTGCTCCTACTTATTAGTTATGCAATGTGAAGTAATTGCATAACTGCTTAGGTTGACTTTGTAAAAACTATATTGTAATTGAAATTTTGTCATCTATCAGCATCTAGTTATTAGTCATGCAATGTGAAGTAATGCTTTGACTTTGAAAGATGTGCAATAAAATGTAATCAATGATATGAAGATAAACTACAAAAAAATATTTCTTACAATTCATTAGTTAAAATATTTATTTTATTTGCTTTCTATATCTCTATATGCTATGGAAATACCTTTCAATTTCAAAATAAATAGTTTTTATCTCTTGTTCTACAATTTTTTACATTTTTTTTAAATATGATTTTTTCCTAGCTTTTTCAAAAACTCTTATACTTTTGGTTTGTCAATTTTTTCCCCAAAAGTTTTTTGCTGCTATGCATTGGAAGCATGAAGCATACACGTGAATACATGCAATATATGTGGATTATACATGTGAATAAGTGAGGCACAAGTAATTGAACCATTCCAAAGGATACAAACCACCAAAAATGAAGCTTATTTACACAATATGATTTAGATGGAGCTTATTGAGCAATCAACAATAATTAATTAAGCATTAGATGTAAACAAAATCCATGCCTACAACATTCAAGCATACAATTTACACAATACAAATGATATCATTCAAGAATGGCAGTAGAAAAATAAGATTTTTTAAAATAAAAAATCCATAAGGCTATACAATGATATATATTGATAAAAGTATATACAATATATCCAAAAAAGCCATACAGGCTTAGTACAAAGGAGCCATATGGACATAAAATGTCACGTATATATTGATAGTACAAAAAATATATTCCAAAATTCCACATAGGCATACAACAAATGACCCTCATACAGTCATTTCCCTCTAGGGGAAGGAAATAGATCTTGTGTTTCCTTTGAAATTTGGCTAGATGGAGTGACTATTGGTTCTCTAGTCTTTTGAACACACTCGATAGTCCTCCTCTCTTCACTCTAGACCTTCAACTGATACAATAAAATGTAAAGATTTTAATACATATAAATTGAATTGTGGAATGACATATGACAAAATATAATCACTTACCGCATACATATAGTCATCATTCACATTTACATCATTACCACGTCCATGATCTGGAGTGACAACCACCTGTAGCAACCATCAAGATAGAAATTAAACTACACAAAAGTATCATGAAAATTTTCTGTAATAGACCATAAAAGAGAAAATATAATGTCAAATCGACTAATCTGTTGCATACCTCTCTCAATGAATCAAAACTGGCTATTGATGCAACAACACCTTGGTCCATCATGCCACCAACATCACTAGGGTTGTTTTATGTCAACATCTACAAATGGTAAATGAAAGAGTAAATGGTAGAGTGAACTATTAAATGTTAATGGTATGGGATTAGGAAGGAATAAAGGAACAAAAGGTGAATTAGGAGAAGATAATGTGACATGATCAAGGAATACAAATGCAATGTTTGTGTTTCTCATCAATTTTTTAGATTTGTATACTCAAAATTATGAAAACTAGCTAACATTATTTTACAACACCATTAATGAATAAAACTACTTGAGTGTAAGTTGTTTGGGGAAATGAATTGAGAGGTCTGGAGGTTGAAGGTCCATAAGGAAACTATTTGAAATCCACAGAATTTTATGAGACAAACATTCAAATATAACATTTAACTATTCATTAAATTAACAAACATTATTATTTTATAGAAGAGTTCGGCTCTGCTCTTCCCACGTTGGTTGTTTTTTGAATTTTTAGCTTTGTTTTTCCATTGTCTATTTCATGGGTTCTTTGAGGGGCGCCCAGGAGGGCTTCCCATTCCAAGGACGTCATCCCTGCTTTTAGAGTTGTGCCTGTGGTGGTAGTGGCCAGTCTACCTACTTCTGATAAGACATTTTCTACTCGTACTATTGTCCTTTCCCATAGGGAAAAGACTAATGGAATCTCTAGGAAGTCACCCTTCTCATTGACATTTGGGATTAATTCCTTTTTTTTGGAGGAAGCTTTTGCTTCCTATGTGGACAAGTTGGTGAGGTCTGACTTGCCAACCCAAACTAAAAAACTCACAAAATCTACTTCTTGCTCAATTAATGGCTTGGAAGTCGATGTCCCTGAGGCCCTTATGCTAAAGGTGATGGATAACCTCAAAATGGCTTTGGTTGGAAATTTCTTGGTGTTTGGGCCAAATATTGAACTTATTTGTCAATGGGCTACTTCCTTCTGGAACCTCAAAGGTAGTGTCACCATAAACACCATGCCTTGAGGTATTTTTCTATTATCTTTTGTGGTCAATGAGGATATTCTTAAATTTTTATCTAGAGGTCCTTGGCCCTTTGACCTGGGATTTAAAAAAATTATCTCTTTGTAAATGGCAACTGGGTTTTGACCCGTTAGCTAATTTGGGGGCGTCAGTGCCTACTTAGGTTCGCCTTCTAGGGCTTCCCTTGGAGTTTTGGGAGAAAGGAATTTATAGGGTATTGCTAACTCTTTTTGGAGTCTTTTTGCCATTGATAAATTCACCCAAGAGAGATCGAGGCTTGTGTATGCTCGTATTTGTGTCAATGTGGTTGTTAATACAATTCTTCCCTCTTTTGTGTTGCTTAAGTCCAAGTTTGGAAACTAGACCCAACCCCTGGAGTATGAGAATGCTCACCTCTTTTGCTATCATTGTAAGAGGTTTGGTCACCTTATTGACTCTTGTGCGAGTCAGGGTGAAAGTTCAAAAGATAAGGATAAGAGGTCTGAAGGTGACTCTTCGCCTAAAGCTATGGACTCTAGTGTGCAGCCTTCTCTTGTGTCCCCCCAAAAGGTATCCATTCCCCTTTTGAAGGATAATGTTTCTGAGGTGTTGGATTTTCCTCAAGTCGAAGCTCAAGAGGTTAAGGTCCAAGTTGAGGATCCCTTGTTGGTGCAGAATGCACAGGTTCTGAAAGCTAATGAGTAGACAAATAGTATTGTGGAAGTCCAGGAAGAGGGAGAGTATGTTCTTCAAGAAATAACTCCATCTTTGGAGGAGCTAAATCTTATCTCCTAGTATGGTGTTCAAAATCTAAATTATACATTGGACCTTCTTGGCTTCCCTCATGGATCAAGTGATAAAGAGGATGATGAGGCATGGTCACAATCTACTACAAAAATTAAAAAGAAAAAGAAACTGGATGTTGCAGGGGAAATAAGGTGGGAAGACCCTCTTGGAAGGAATCAAGATTGAAAGACACAGTAAGGGATGTGGCTGTAGGAAAACATAAAATCTTGGATTTGATCACAGGATCAAAGCCTAAGAAAAAGTAGTTTGGGAGCTGGTAGGTGTTGGGGGGTGAAGGTGCTTATGTTTTTTAATGAAGTGCATCTCTTGGAATATTAGGGGCCTTAACAGTCCCTATAAATATGTTTTGGTTAAATCCTATATCCTAGATAACGAAGTTGATGTCCTCCTTTTACAAGAAATGAAGATGAAGAAAGAAACATTCAAAAAAGCTATTGCTATTATCTGACCTGAAGCTATTTTTTTGTTTGTGAAGTTGATGGAGCGTCAGGTGGTACTACTACCCTCTAGAACCCCTCTAAATTGAAAGTTTCTTTATGATCAGTTAATAAGAATCACCTTGAGATTACCTTGGAAGATTCTAGCTCTCAAGAGTCTTGGAATCTTGTAAATATCTATGCCCCTAATTTTAGTAGAGACATAGTTTTATTGTGGGAACAACTTATTGAAGCTATTTCTGAAAGGTTTGATGAACATTGGATGCTGAGAGGGGACTTCAATTCTCCCCTCCTTCCTTCAGAAAAGTCAGGAGGATTGGATGATTACTCAGATAGTGTGATGGAGCTTGTGGAATTCTTTAACTTGGCTGGTCTGATTGATATTCCTCTCCAAGGCACTAAATTTACCTTGTCAAATAGGAGGAATGGAAACCATTTAATTCAAGTTAAACTAGATAGATTCTTGATATCTACTAATTGGGATATCTCCCAATTCCTTTCTCTCTCTACTCTTCCTAGGTCCGGTTTGGATCATAATGCTTTGGTTCTGAAAAAATATGTGGATCATAATAAGGGCCCCTTCCCTTTCATATTTGAAGCCATGTGGTACACACATCCATATTTTGCTACTTTAGTTCAATCATGGTGGGAGGAACCCATCCTTGGAACACTCCTATGTTCTGTTTGGTTGAAAAACTTCGCAGAGTTAAAAAAAAGTTAAAGAGTGGAATAAGCTTACTTTTGGAAACATTTTTGAGTCAAAAAATTCTTTGGGAAAAATTCTAAAAGAGTTACAAGATAGTATGAAGTCTGGCTTGCTGGATGAAGAGATTTATGTGAAGGAAAGAGATTTGAGATCCTAATGGTATAAGATTAACAAAAATGAGGAAATATTTTGGAAACAAAAATCAAGAGTCCAATGGTTGACAGAAGGGGACAAGAACACCAAATTTTTCCACCAATCTACTCTCAAACACAAAAGCAAAAACAAAATCAGATCACTAGTTAAAGAGGATGGTTCTATTGTTACAAATGAAAGAGATATTTCTAGGGAAGTTGTTAACTTATTCTCTTCTTATCTTTTGAATCCTATCAATGATCCCTAGGTTAATGTTGATTTTCTTAATGTTATCCCTAATGTTGTCTCATAATTAGATTTAAAGATGATGACTAATGTTGTTTCTTTGGAAGAAGTCAAAAAGGTCGTGTTTTCATTTAGAGCTCTTAAAGCCCCTGGTCCATATGGTTTTCCCCCTATCTTTTTTCAAACTTACTAGGAAGTTGTCAAAAATGATCTCTTTAATGTTGCTAGATATTTTTTTAGGTTAGGAAGGTTGTTAAGTAATTTGAATGCTACCTTTATAGCTCTTATCCCAAAATCTACTGATGCCTCAGCAATGAAAGACTATAGACCTATTAGCCTTTGTAATACTGTTTATAAATTTTTTTCTAAAATTTTTGGTGTTTAGACCCAAATTGGTGCTTGGAAAAATGATAGCTCCTAATCAAAAAGGTTTTGTTTAGGGAAAAAATATTCTTGATGTTGTTATCTCTACCCATGAGATAATCCACTCTATGGAGAATTCAAAAAATCTTGGGACAGCCTTCAAAATTGACATCTCAAAGGGCTATGATAGGGTCTCTTGGCCTTTCCTCTTTGTTCTTCTTAATAAGCATGGGATAGATGGAATATTTTTAAAGATGATTTCGGCATGTGTTACTTCTCCTATGTATTTTGGTTTAGTTAATGGTTTTCCCCAAGGTTTCTTCTCTTGTGATCGTGGTCTTAGGTAGGGGGACCCTCTTTCTCCATACTTGTTTATTATTGTTGCTAAATCCCTAGGAAGGAATATGCAAAGGTTGGTAGATGAGAAAGCTATTAAAGGTATTAAGGTTGCTCCCTCTCTCAGGCCTGAATCCTATCAACAATTTGTTGATGATACCTTGATGTTTGGGGAAGCTTTCGTGGGGGAAGCAAGCTTATGGAAAAAGATACTTAATGATTATGCTGCTATTTCTGGTCAATGCATTAACTATGAAAAAAGAAAAGTTTACTTCTTCAACATTGATTAATATATAAGAGATAGAGTGAAATTTTTTTTGGGTTGTCAAGAAGTTGAGTTTCCTGATACCTACTTGGGGCTCCCTTTGTTTTCCAAGAGATTAGAAAATAATTACTAGAACCAATTATTAGAAAGGATTCAACATAAATTGGCAAGATCGAAGGGGAAGCTACTAAATTTGGTAGGTCAAATCCAACTACTTAGAGCCTCTCTTCAGAATATTCTAGTGTATTACCTTTCTTTGCTTAAAATTCCTACTCATATAGGGGAGAAGATAGAATAGATTTAGAGGAAATTTTTGTGGTCAGGAATAGAGGAAAAAAATAGACTATCTCTTGTTAGCTAGGATAAAGTCTGTAGGCCTAAAAGGTGTGGGGGGTTAGGAGTGCAAAGAATTCAATTGCTAAACAAAGCCTTAACTACTAAACTTGGCTGGAATCTTCTGGAAGGCTCTAAAGATTGGGTCAAAATTTTCCAAGCCAAGTACTTAAAAAACAAGAATTTTGGTTGTTTCCCATCTCAATTGGATCTTCCTTCTAGTTTTTCCTTATGGAACCATCTTATTAGATTAAGGAATGTGCTGAAGTTGGGGGAAAGGAAGAGAATAGGGAATGGGATTAACACCAATTTTATGAAGGATCCTTGGATTGATAATGCCATCCTATTTGCTTACGAGGATTTGAATCCCCTAAAGTGTAGCCTCCAAAGAATTTGTGGCAAAAAGGTGAGTGATCACATAATTCAGGAAGGGGAGGAACCAAAATGGAAGCAGTTTGATGCCTTGTTAAGGAGAAATAATCTGTGGGGTCAAAGAAAGGTGAACTGGGATCATCTCCTCATCAATTTGCATAATTTGATTGGGGAAGTGAAGTGGTTTGATAGAGGAAGGGAGGATGAATAACTCTGGAAAATTAGCTCCTTAGGCTGTTTCTTGGTTAGAAAGACCTATGAAGACTTGGTGAGGGTCCAAGTTGTTGTTCCTAATTCCTTCTAGAAAGTGGTGTGGCTTAAGAATCTCATTCCTAAAATTAATTATTTCTGGTGAACTGCTACCCATGGAAATATCCTCACCATTGATAACTTGGTTAAGAGAGGTTTCCATTTGGTTAATTAGTGTTCTCTATGTAAGTAGGAGGAAGAATCGATAACTCATTTGTTCTTCCATTGCAATTATGCGAGGGAATTGTGGTCCAATGTTTTGTAGTTGATGTCTTTAAATTGGGTGTTTCCAAACTCAATGAAGTTGTTTATCAAAGGATGGTCAAACTGTCCTTTCTCTCATAATGTTATCGTGGATCTATGGAATCAAGTTACCCCCTTTGTTACATGGGGGCTATGGAAGGAAAGAAATAATAAATTTTTTAGAGAGTTGGAGAGAAGCAGTTGGGAGGTGTTTTAGATAATTAGAACTCAAATTAAGGAAAATGTTGAGGCAAGCAAATACAGCTTCTCCAACTCTTGGCCAAACTACAAGGAGATGAGAATAAAACAAAATTGGGGTATAAGTAGAGACTTAACCAATATAAATTGGTGTAAGATAATTAATAGGATGGGTATTGTCTGGTGTCCTCCTCTGAAAGATTGGGTGAAGTGCAACTTTGATGATTGCTCAAAAGGAAACCTAGGTCAAGATGGAACTGGTGGCTTGGTGAGAAACTAGACCGGTGACTATATATTGGCTTTTGTAGCGAACCTTGGTATCTACTCTAAAAACAAATCAAAAGCTATGGTTGCTCTTGGCACCTTCAATTTCCTAAAGGAGTTGGGCTTTACAAATGTTATCATCAAAGGGAACTCAAAGTTAATTGTAGACATTTTAAATGATGTTGTTGCCCACCCATGGGAAATAAAAAATATTATTGATAGATGTAAACTAATCAAAAATTCTTTCACTATCTATTGGGTTCAACATGTGTATAGGGAAGGCAATAGAGCTACCAACTATGTAGCCAATGTGGCATTGGGGTTGGACATGGTGGACCAATAGAAATATGTCGCCACCTCTTAAAAATATCATCCTCAATGAAAAGTTTGAAAATGAATATCAAATGAGAATCTAAAAATTTGAATGTTAGTGGGTTGGAAGGGTACAAAGTGGTGCTATCAAGCTTTCCCAGTAATGATGGCTTAAGGTGTACGTGCAGGTATAGGAGGATCCTCGAGGGAGATAATTTCATTAATTTCCCATTAAAGAGTATGAACAAAAATCACATGCCAATTTTGGTTTTGATAAGGGTTGTCATTTCAATATGTGTCAAAAATCCCTTTATCAGCTATTCATGAATTTCTATAGAGGGAAATGGAAAGAAATTAATTATGGTTGTTAATGCTTACAAAATTCATAATGCATTTTGGGCTCTGGGAAATGTGAGGTTTTTGTCCCTAAGAAGAAACTTCTTGAATTGAAATTCTTATGTGAGTTTGTGTTTAGTTTGGGTTTCAAACACTAGTTTTAGTCAAGGAAGAAAGTAGTTTTCAGGGGAGGGTATGAAGTCTAGCTAGTTTCTACATAAGAACTTGTAGAAAAGCAAGATAGAAGGTCCAAGAAAAAGAACTGAACTGCCTAACTACCAAGCACTGAAATAGAATGGCTTTGTTTGAAAACATGGGAATGGCACCCTTCTTCCAATCCCTCAAAAGCTATAATGAAAGTTTAACTGCAAATTTTACTAATTCTTGGAGGAGGGGCTAGTTTTCTATAGTTGTGAAATTTGAGGTTACTTCTCATTTCATAGTTGAGGCCACAGGGTTGCAGAATTTTGGTTTGAAGGTTTCCAAAAAAAAGTAGAGCTGATTACCAAAGATTTGTGGATAATTTTCTGCATAATGGAGAAAATCTCAAGCGATTTCAGAATGAGTATGCCAGACTTGAACTTCCTCATCCTTTTTGCCTTGTGAGTCTATTTGTTATGCACTATTTTACTCTAGAAGGTCGCTATATGTCTATTCATGCTTATCACTTTCCTATTTTGAACCACATTAGACATGGGGAGCACATAAACTTGTCATTTTACCTTCTGTCCTCAATGCGATTGAATATAGAGAAAGGTGCTAACCCACCACTTCACTAGGGCCTAATGCTTACTCTATACAAATTTTCCCTTTCCCAAAATCCCCATGGCAATCCTCTTAATGCAAATGTTGAGAACCCTGACTAGTCTAATGAGGACAATGTTGAACCGTGGAGGGTGGATAACCCAGATGTTGAGGAACCCCTAGTTGTTGAACAACTTCCCCACAACCCTTCTGTTGTTGTTGCGAGACATTTTCTTATCCCAACCAAGAGCAACTCTCTGGTGGAAAATGTGTCAAACCCTTCTACCCCTAGATCCCAAAAAAGTGAGGATTCAAAGAACGTTGACTTGTTTCTTACCAGAGCTACCCCTAAAAAGAGAAAACACTCTCCCTTGCTGCTCAAACCCCCAAAATCCAAGAAACCTAGAAGGGATGTCAATCCTAGTGAATTTATTCATATTTCAAAGGATGTGATTCAAAAGGAGAAGGTCAAGGAGAAATTACAGGGACAGGAGAGTGGAGGTAGCAGTGGAAGAAGGTCTGCCTAGCTGGTGAAGGTGGCCTCAAAAGAGAAAAAGGGAAAAGAAAAAGTGTTTGTGGATGTGGAGGATATCCCAAGTTATGAGGAGTTCAAAGCTCAAGAAGATGATGATTCTAAATATTTTTATTTTGAGGAAACTTCCTATGATATGGGGGAAGATGAATTGGAGGAGGAGGAAAAATATGAGGAAGAGGAGGAGCAAGTGTAGCCATATGAGGAAAAGAATGAAACTGGGTATAAATAGGTTGTTGGGCTTTCTGGTATGGAGAATAAAACTGAAGAATTGAGTAATTATTTTTAAAAAAGTAGATTAACCTTTTTGTAGGTCCAATTTGAGGATATGGAAAAGGATTTGGTTTCTCTGATGAGAGTCACTAATAGGCTGATGAGACATACGATGTTGGGAGTGGCTTCGAGAGAAGTGAAGATAACTAGAAAATTAAAGAAGTAGGGGAAATTAGACGCCCTAAAACTGTTGAATGAAATAGAGGGACCTAAATGGCATGAATATATGGCTCTCTTAAGAGAGTATGGGGACCTATTTAGGAAAGCCAGCTAATGGCTTGGTTTTCTATTTTCCTACTTTTTGATGGGTTTTTTGAATTATACCAATATTTGGGACTGTTCGTTTATTCTCTATAAGATTTGGTGGAATACCACCTAGTATATTGTGGACTTAATTAATGGTCTTTGTAGCTTAAATTTAGCTGGTAGTAACTTTTTTTTATAGATAATGGTTGGACTATAGTGATGGTTTTAAATATGGGCTTGCATGCCAACCCGATGCTATTTTTTGGTTTGGTTGGTGGTGTCGTTTCCCACCTTTACTACTCTTTTTTATTTGCTATTGTTCCATGGGATCAAGGGCTTTCCCTGCTTATTTTATCAAAAAAATCAACTGTTCAAATGCAATAATAATATCTTTAGTACTAGTTGCATACATGTGGACTCAACGTCAAGAATGAATAAGGGTCTATAGGAATGGGGCACGTCTCATGAACACTCCAACCCTAAAATTTCATCATAGCAAAATTCTACTAATTTACTTATTCTTAAATTTCAAAATATAATTTAATAAACAACATTAAATGAATTTGTTGAATTTTACCTGAGTGTCAATGCTAAATGTATCATTCAACAAATCATTTGTGAAACCCATCACCTCTACAACTGATGTAGACTATGTAGCTACATCCCAAGCACTCTAATAATCGTACATGCAAACTACACCACAAGTTCCACAATGGTGGGGTGGAGCTTGGGACCTACACATCTCCACACCAGACTCTACTAGAGGCCTCACACACTGTAAAATTTGGTGTGGGTGAGTGAGCCAATCGACTCCAGTGTGTTCACCTCTACACTATCCTTAACAATGGAAAGAATGATGACATGCTCTACCATGGGTTTGGCCAAGGGTCTCTGTGCCAACTGTGGATTATGTTGTGCATCAATTCTATCATGTGTGGAGTCCCCACCTCTACCCTAAAAGTCCAAGAAGTCAAAATAATTTGGCATCTTATTGAGGACAAACTCACAATAGAGTTTCCTCAAAAAGTATTGTGGTACCTCATGGTTATTAATTCATGGAGGTTGGTCAAATACCATCCACAACGACTCCTAAAATTTATTTTTAATTAACTCATGGTGGTACCAATGGATTGGGAACCTCCTACATGCATGAGACAAAGGTGCGTTGGTTTTTGGGTCTATAAATAGGGCACACAAGTCGGCTTTGCTAATTTTTTGTTTTTTAACATCTGCATATAACAAACCACTAGCATAGTATTTTCTCATCTCATGCCTCTTATTTGACCAAAAAATTATTTTCTCGCTCATTTCTCCTACATGAAATACAATTTACTTCAATGATTTAGTATTCTACTTGCAAAAATAAATCCTATTTGTATGAAAGTAAAGTTGCATGAAAGGGAACTAATATTAAATCCTATTTGCATGAAAGGGAACTAATATAAGGAACAATTGCATGAATTGAAAATAGTAAACTACTTCACAATTTCTGGAAATGAAAATCTTTCTTGGATTCAAATTTAATCTAGAAATTTGGAATTACATTGTTGGAAAATGAAACTAGATCTATCCTATTTCCTCAGGATAAAATAAGCCTTTCTAATCCCCTCCCTTTGATCAAATGATTACATTATATTTATATAATTCATATTCTATATCTATCCAACCAATCCACTAATAATGTGGATCCAAGATCCTATTTTTGATGGGTTGTTTACAAAACTTTAAGAAAATTGAAGTTGCTGTCCTCCATCACACCACTTTTGTCTCAGTCATTTTATGACACATACTGCTCCTTTCCTGCTACAAATCATGCAAAATTCTCAAAAGGGTTTTTATCCCTTCAAATATACTTTGCAGATAATTTTGAAGTTTTGAATTTTGTTGAGTAACAAGGGAGATATCGTCGTTTTACTTAGACTGCATTTTTGACAATTTCTAAGTGCATGATTTTTAGGAAGTCTTCAAGTGTTGAACATGAATGAAGGAATTATTCTTCAGTTCAGTCAACCAAATCATTGATCCTTAGCATGAATAACATGCTATAATCATGTAACGACATTTGAGTGATGTTGTAACTTGAGTTATCTTTGGTGGAAGAAGGAAGCATGAAATTGAATAACTGTGAGAGATCTTAACACTCAACATGAAACAAATACTCATCTCATTAATTTAGGAATGAATGATGCTCCATGATTTTGCATGAATGTAGGAGTGTGTTGGGAGTCTTCTCTATCTTCTCATTACTTCTTCAAAGCCTTCTAAAGCTTTCATGAGTTAACTACTTCAAGTGTCTAGAGCTCTCTGCTACAAGTGTCTAGAGCTCTTTGTTGCGAGTGTCTATGAAGCTTCTTCTTACCATGAGTTATTTAATAACTCATTTATCTGCATTACATCATCTTAAACACTTCACAGATACATATTAGAGGAAATTTGGATCACATTTAATTACTAAAAATAAATCAAATATTCACTATACATTCTACCTTGAACAACTAAAGAACTTTCAATCATTACTCAAATCCACTTTAACACTAATGCATTTAGGAAGAAATAGATGATTTTCTTTGATAAAATATGAGACAATTTATTGTCTCATCAATATGCAACACAAGTACTATTGAAACAATTAAAAAAATAAAGGGGATACATAGTCCTAGAGGCCTATGGGTGAAATGTTAGATCAAGGGAATTCTCTAATCCCTTTTATTTCCCCAACACACCTCCTTGGGGAACCCTCAACTGTAATTATGTTCCCTAATCTCCACACTTTCTTGGGGATAGTAAATAACAAATGGGGAACATGCATGGTAAGTTACCCATGGGATAACATGTTAAATGCAAGGGAGATATGTGTGTATGTAAATGCAAAGTAGTACAAGGGGATTCTAAAGTGTAGGAAAATTTGAAAAGTAAAGCTTACAGAGAGAGGAAAATTCATAGTAATCCTACCAAAGCTAGAGCATAAGAGCATATCAAACACAATGAAAATCCAGCAAGAAAAAAAAGAGGAATATAAAGGAAAATAAAAAAGTGAACCCAACATTTCACTCAGTTTCAACCATGAAGCAAGGTGAAGAGGAAAACATTCCAACATGAAAGGAAGTAGGGGTTGAAGATAATATTTTTGAGTCATATAATCCCACCACAACACCACTAATATGGTCCTCTGAATTGTACGCCAATGAGCTAATTGCCATGAAAAAGTGACTACAATATTTAGAGGCAAGGGGACAGTATGAAGAAAATACAATGAAAGATATCATAGAAGCCAACTAGAAATTATCAAGGGAGAACAAACTACTCAAAGAAGAAATAAGAAAACTACAAATCTCCACGTCAAAAGGGGATCAAGAATAGATCTTGATAAGGAAAGTTCTAGTACAAAGTAGCATAGCAGACAAAAAAATTTCAAAAGGGATAGATGAAAGAAACAATTTATAGATAAAAGATCAATACAATCAGTATTGGACAGTGTGAAGATAAAAGAAAACTAGCTAAGGGACCAATTAGAGGAGTCCAAAAGTTGGGCTCATGTAGTGAAAGGTCCATCGGTAACACAAAGGGACCTCATATAAAAACATGTTTGAAGGTATATAAGAGAGGAAAAGGACATGAATGATAGGGCTATGAATGCCATTGCTAAAGGGCTAAAAGACTATGGTGAGAAAGAAATCTCAAAAGAGCTAACAAGGGATTTTTTTAAGGATGAATTACAATGTTTAAGAGTCATTCAACAAGAAAAAAAAATTGGAAAATGGGTGAAGGATGGAAAGGGTAGGCATGTAAGGTTTACTTTGGAGAACATTGAAGATAAGAACATGCTACTAAGGAACAAGAAGTTCCTTAAAGGTACTCAAATATACCTTGACGAGGACTTAACAATAATACAATAAGAAGAAAAACATAAAGAGTGGGAAAAAGTAAAGGCAACAAGAAATGAAGGAAAATAGGCTTGGTTAAAAAATCGAAAAGTCAAGTTAGTGATAGAATTACACATCAAAAATACGAACTTGAGGCTCCCCAAGAACAATTGTCAATGGTAAAGTGGAATTGTAGAGGTTACCTATGGAGAAGAGGACCTGGTTTAGGGCCCATAGTAGAAGGAAAGGACATCATCATCCTTATGGAGACTCATGAGCATGATGGTTGTAAAATCCTAAAATTTGATGGATATAAAAAGCTTCCATTTGGAATGAAAGAATAGATAGTGGCAAAGGGCACAGTGGAGTTGCAATTCTAATCAAAGAAACATGGTGCAATAACATACAAGTGGAGAAAGAAGATTGAAACAAAAACTACCTATGGTTTAAAATAATATAGAAAATCATACTACCATAAGGGTGGCATCTTGCTATTTCACTCCAAAGGGCTCTAAATCATATAAGGATCCTTGATCGGGAGGATTGTTTTGCTTCACTAAAAAAGACATCTCTATTTTTAATGGCATGGGAGAAGATATATTAATAGGTGATTTTAATGCCAGGACAACAAGCATACAAGCTCTTAATTTGAAAAGAAAAGACAAGGAGAAAGATGATCCACTATGTTTGGAGGAAGAAGACTAGCAACTTTGGGAAAGGATCTCCCAAGATAGTACACACAATGGCACACACTACGAGGCTGAGTTGTTGGGGCTATGTAGTTTATTCAACTTGGTCATATGTAATGGTATGAGATCATGGAAAAACTCAAGTAATATCACTTGCAAAACCTACAACGAGAAAAGTGTGGTAGATTATATCATTTGATCAGATAATTACACTTCAAAGCTAAAGGAGCTAGTGATTGGAAAGTGTTTGATAGAGTTGAAATTAGATCATAATTCAATATATGTAAAACTTGACATCCACATAGACATGCAATAAGGGGGAAAAGGCCATCTTAACAAAAAGAAAGTGCCTCCACAAGGTAGAATCATCACGAACTAAGACAATTAGAAAATCTTCAAGGTTTCCCTCAAAAGGATTTTTAGGAATTATAAAAGAAAATTAACAAAAATGGAGAATTATTCTATAAACAAGAACACATTGACCCCCCAGTTCACAAGGCTTTGGATGAGTGTAAGATAATTAGGCCTAAGAGGGGAAATACAAATTCTTGTCTAGCAAACCCATGGTTCAACGAAGAGTGCAAGATAACAAAAAGAAAACTTCATGAGGGTGGAAGGCCCATAGAAATCAAGAAAGAATACAAAAAGATGATACAACATAAAAAGAAAAATATGTGAGCACAAGAAGAATGGAGGTGATTTCCCTTGGAAAGAACAAGTTCCCAATAAATTTTGAAAGGAGCTACAACAAAAAAGAAAACAAATGGAAATTAATATCATAAGCTCTCAATGGTTGGAAAATGCAAAGATACTGTATGAACATGAACATGATAAACATAGACCTCCAATAATCAAGGCTACTACTGAACTTTTCACCATCAAAGATATCAATCAAGGGATAAAAATGTTGGATGGAGGAAAAGCAAAGGATATTGATGGGCTACAAGAAGAACACTTAAAATGGGGTATTGAAGTCCTTGCACCTTGTATCAGGTACATCTTCAATATGGATATGGGTATGCGCAGGATCATGATGGGCACAAAAAGTGGTGATATAATGGGTATGTGTAGGGTGTATGGCTGACAAATCTATTTTAACCCAAAATTGATGAAATGAAAAGGGTTTTTAAAGGAGATTCTCAACTTTCCACCGATATAAATTGTGCTTTACTTTGAATTTAATAAATAATTATTTTTCATTTTCTATTTCAATTATGACTAAAGTCCTGATTGATAGGCTGATTGAAAAACATTTATAGCTTTCAAATGGTATCACAATTTTTGAATCAGAAACATGTGTCACATTCTATGCTTTGCATACTATAGGATTAAAAAAAGAATAAATGAATTTCATGAAGTTTTGACCAAGTTAAGGTGGTTATACATATGATTTTTTATATTTTTTAAAAGTTGTAATAAAAAATTCATAATTAATTATTTACTTGGAAAAAAGATACAAAAAATATGCATCACATTGGGACATTAGTCCTCTACTTATATCTAAAATATTATAAAAAAATATTATTAATTTTTTGTGGTTAGGAAAGTCAGACAGACACCTACTTCTTATTTTTTCCCTAAAATTTAAGTACTATTGCATTGAAATTTCAAATTTTCACCAAATCAATTTAAAAAATAAAAAATAAACCTAGTGGTTTCGAAACTACATTCAATTTGCTACAGATTCTATTCTTACATATTTGTGAAATAATATAGACAATTTATTCAAATTTTTATGTCACGTTGCCTAACTTTGATTTTTTTGAATTTTTTGCCACTTAAGGGCCTATTTTTTCCATGAAGATCTTGCACATACCTATATTCAAGAAGGCTTCCTAGAAGGGTGGACAACTAGTGTTGTTATTCCCTTATACAAAAGTGGTGACATCGATAACCCTTCAAACTAGTGCACTATTATGATTAATCTGCTTCTTGGAAAAAAATTTGGAAGCATGATTGAATGCATAATTAGTAGTTGTGATAAGAAAGAGGGAAAAAGAATGGAGGGAAAAACTATTTTTTGACCGAAGCATTCCACTATTGATCATGGTATTACTCTTATATTTTTCATTGAAAAAAAATGGAACATTCAGGGGGAGGAGACCTTTTTTTGCTTTGTAGACTTTAAAAAATCCTTTCACACAGTACCACAAGGAAAGTTGTGGAATAGAATGGAAGAAATAAGAGTTCCAAAGGTGCTTAGGGTGACTCTTCATAGGCTATATGAGTAGGTCAGAGCTAAAATCAAAGCAAATGAAGACCTATTCCTAAGTGTTTTGGTAGTGACATTGGTGTCAAGCAAGGCTGCCTGCTTTCCCCAACTTTATTTTGGCTTTACATTGATAAAATCAAAGAGTGGATATACAAAGTTGGTGGGGAGGGTATTCAGTTGGCCAAATATGTAATGAAATTACTCTTGTATGCAAATGATCTCATTCTAATCACTAAAAAAACCCATGAGCTAAGAAAGCACTTGAAGGCTCTTGAATCATGTTGTCAGGAAGTTGGGATGCAAGTGAACACTAACAAAACTAAAATAATGATCTTCTCTCTGCAAAGGAAAAAATAGCAAATTAACTTTATCTTTGAAGGAAAACAGTTGGAAATAGTTGATGAATACAAATACATTGGGCTTGATTTTCACAACAAATGAGCAGTTGGGAAACATTTAGAGCAAAAAGAATTCAAGGGGGGTGGAAAGCACTATACTCTCTACAAAATAGGTGTAGAAATGTTGAATTGTGGGATTGGAAAACTAAGAGAACATTGTTTGGATTACTTGTGATCCTAGTGGTTCTCTATGGGTGTGAAATTTGAGGTAACAACATGTTAGATCAGAAATGGAGACAAGTGGAAAGAATCTGAAAGCATCTAATTGTTAGCAGCCTATAACTCAAAATTGTAATCCCTTATGAGATTTTATTGGCAGAGATAGGTACCTTCCCCTTGGAAGCTTCAATGGTGATTTGATTACTAAGTTACCTACAAAAGGTCCAAAATATGGAGAACCATCATTGGCCTAAGCTAATTGTGGAAGAAGAGTTAGATAGAAGAAAAAATGCATGGATGAAACAAAATAAAAAATGGATGAAAAAGCGAGATTTCTGCAAGATTGTCCAAGCACAAATGAAGAAATAAAAAAATATGTGAAAGAAAAATTCAAAAATGCTATATGAGCAAAACAATCAGGCTGAAAAAAAGATTACAATATCAAAGAATTTAACCCCAAAGGGATCATGAGGAAAAAGCCTATATAGGAGAAAATATTTTAAATGGAAAGTAAATATGTTGATAACTCAATTACAAACTAATTCACATCATCTTAGGTGTGAAATGAGCAGATGGGTGGTTCCTAAAGAAGAGTGAGAGAAAATAATATGTTGATTTTGTGACAAGGGAATGGTAGAGACAGAATGGCACTTTGTAATGGAATGCTCAACATATAAAGATATTCAAGTTTGTTATGAGGATACCTTACAAGTTGATAACTTAAGTACTTTGTTTGAGGAGTCAAGGTTGGACAAAGTGGAAAACTACATAATCAAAATCTACTATTGAAGAGCTGATCTCAAATGAAGATAAAAAACTATGTAGGGTCTTTCTCTTCATTGGTGATCTCATGTTATTCCTAGGTCCAATAGACTTCTGTGACCTCATGGATGTTATTAAAATATTTCATTTCAGTTCATTTCAATGACCACTAAACAGATGATGGTCTATCCAATAACGTTCGAGGCAATGTAAGGTGCATATTCAATCCAAAGAATTCCAAAGATCTTGGAGTGCATGCAAACCGTCATGTATAGCAGGAATTTGTGCCTTACTAGGGATATCTTCATTTTTATTCAACAAAATTTTAATCAATATACTTGGTTCCATTGTATTTTCTGTATTTGTGTAGCAATATAGTTGTCAAGGTTTATGATAGGTTATATCATCATAAATTATAATGTCACAACTTGTCGTATCCTAGTTACATATAATCAATATTACCTATTCAAGAGTTGTACATGTATAATAAAAAAATGAACAAAAGGATTATGTAAATCATATCAACTATATCAACAATGCTGAATAGCTAGAATTTCCTGAAGGGGATCAAAAAATTGATGTACAAAATGGTGTGCATGCACTCCAAGCTCTCTGGAATGAATCTACACTTTACACTATCTGGTTATTTGAGCTCCTTCAGTGAAAAATCAAGGGTTTAAATATTTGAACTAGAGTAGAGTTTGTGTGAAACATACAATTTGCATGGGAGTGGCATACCAGCTCTGTAGAGGATTTTAAAAATGACATTGTCATGCTCTCTTCTTGATTTATGCTAACAATTGTTTAATCTTTTATTTGGTTTGATTGTGTCACGTATGAGCCTAAATTTGATGGTTGTATGGCATAAAATACGATCAAAATATTAGTGAGATTGTATTTGCATGAATGGAAGATTTTAGATAACCTGAGATATATGTTTAGTTTATATATATAATTTTATTTATAATAAAATAATTTTAATGCATGAAGATCTTTTTTTTGGGAAGGTTTTATATCTAATTTGCATGTCTTTTCAGTTATCATTCAAATATTAAGACATATCTGATAAAAAATTCTTGAAATATCATCTTAACGCCTTTTATAATCACATGGGCTCATTTAGAATGACCTCTATGTAACCAACCAGATGCATGTTTGATTGTATTTATTAATTAATTGAAAATAAAAATGAACACATTTTTTATTTTCAATTAATTAATAAATATAGTCAAACATGCATCCTGCTAGTTGCATAGACAATAAGCTCATTTAGACCCGTTCAACTTGATGAATAGATAAAAATCAATTAAAACTAGATCAATCGCACCTTGGTGTGTGATGGGTACACCGAAGAGGTGTGGAAGGCCAATTGGTTGGCCATTTAGTAAATGATGTTGTTTATGCAATAAAGGTCTCAATGGAGAAGTGATAGCTTCAAATCAACTATGCATCCACTTACATGGATCCAAAAATAATTGAAACAAAACCTTTGAATTAGGAAGATAATTAGGCTCCATTATCAACATGCTCATGTTATGTTTGCAAGAGGGGGAGATAGAGAGGGGATGTGTGTGTGTGTGTGTGTGAAGAGAGAGAGAGAGGGGGGGCGGGGAGAGGGTAAGGAGAGAGATTGAGAGGAAGATAGAGATAGAGATAGAGATAGAGATGGAGATGGAGATGGCTATGGAGGTAGTGAAGTAGAGAGATACATGGAGAGAAGGAAAGGGAGAGATAAAGAGAGGGAAGAGAGACATATAGATAGATATGGAAGAGATAAATATATAGAGAGGGAGTGAGGAAGATAATGAGAGAGGGAGAGATAAAAAGATAAAGATAGAAATAGGAAGTCATATATGGAGGTAGAGAGAGGGAGAGATATAGGGAGAGAGAGAGAGATGGGAGGATAAGGAGATAGAAATAAAGGGCAAGATGGAAGAAGAATTGTGGAGAGGGAAAAAGATATAAATAAGGTCTAGTTTCTAAATATGTAATTTATTTCAATACCTAGATGATACAAATTGATTTTCAATAGGTTTTTCTAAAAACCATTGTTTAAAAGTCATTTTTTTTTGCCATACCATGCACATGTATGTCATCCATATTTTGACCTAAATAATCATATTTTTCTAAATCCTTTTGGGAAAAGATTTGAACTCCTCAAGCACGTTTCAATAATTTTTGTAATTTTTATTGAATATTTTTTTGTTAATTTTTTATTGGCCATATTTGCTGTTTTGAAAAAACGTCGTGTACATCACACATAAGATGACCTAAAATTATCATTTTTTGAATTTTTCCCAAATTGAAAAGAATTGTCTGAAGTATGTTTTCGTGCAATTCATTTTACAAAAAAACATTTTAATAAAAAGTTATTAAAATAGTAAAAAACTCTGATATTTTAAGTTTATGGACCAGTTTCATAAGAAAATAATTGAAAAATTAAAAAAATAATCCAATTGTAAAAAGGTTAACATATTTGGAATCTACACTATAATGGGTTTTAATTTTATAAAAAAATTCTGCAAAAAAGGTCTTCAAACATATGTCTAAATTCACTATTTTTTTATGACATTGACATGACCTTCAAGTTGCAGGTCAAACTAGGTCCAAAGCTTAGGTTCGGGTCCCCAAGCCTTTTTCCAAACTAAAAAACAAAAGCAAAAACCTGACCAAAAAATTAAAATTTTTAAAAACGGGATCTTATTCTAAAACGAGATCCCATTACATAAAAATATAATTTTTTTATACTTAAATGAAATGGGATCTTGTTCTGTAAAATAGGATCCCATTTTGCAAAACAGGATCTCATTTCTTAAAAGTATGAAAATATCTTTTTTATTAAATGGACTATTAAAAAATGGGATCCCATTTTAAAATGGACCATTAAAAAATAGGAACGAACTGTTAAAAATGAGATCTCATTTTTTAACGGCCTGTTTAAAAATAGGATCCAATTTCTTAAAAATGAGATCCCATTTTCGGTTTGAGACCCTAGACCTAAACGTGATCCCATTTATTAAAAAATGAGATCCCATTTTCTTGAAGCCAATTTCGGGTTTTTGTCTAAGGCAAAAACTTCCCTATTTCGTGGACTCATCTTCTTGCATTTATCTCTCTTCCTCTTTTTGTTCTTTCTCTGTATCCTCTTGTCTACCTCTATCCCCCCTCTCTCCCCTTGTCTATCCCTCTCCTTTGTGCTATCTATCTTTCTCACTTCCTCTCTTTCTCTTTCTTTCTATATCTCTTTCTCTCTTCCTCTTTTCCATTCTCTTTCACTCTCGCTTTCTTTATCTTCATCTTTCTCTATCTCCAATTCTCTTTATCTCTCCATCTTTTCTACATCTCTCTACCTCTATATATCTCTTATTGTTATCTCTCTTTTGATCTATCTCTCTTTTTGTCTTCCCCTATCTCTACCAATTTCCCTCTATGTTGTTCTCTCTTCCTTTATCGCTCTATCATTCTTTTTCATTCTCTCTCTATATATCTCATTCTCATTCTTTATTTCCCCTCTTTTGCTCCCCACCCCCTTTCTCTCTCCACTTCTTTGTCCCTATCTAGCTCTGTCTCCCTCTTTTATTCTCTCATTTTTTCTACTTTCTCTTCATCTATTCTTTACTCCCTCCGCGTCCCCCTCAATCTTTATATTAAAATATATACTATATATTCATTACATATTATATTATATAATAAATATAATTATTATATATATATATTTATATAAAATAACTATATAATTAAATAATAAATATACATAAATATTTAGTGTGAATGGTGATCCTAGACCTGCACAGTCATGAACAAACAACACAAAATTAGTCATTATATAAGTCTAAATCAACATTCCCCATAAGATTCATTTGAAACATGAAGAACAAGAAATAAAAGGAAGAACACAAATGAAAGCAAACTAAATCTTATTCAAATGCTCAAACTCTCAATCCCATGGGGGAATTGGTGCTATTTTGATGTGGAAAATAACCCTTTATCAATTCCTTGCAAAATTTGATGATCTTTGATGAAAATCCTCCATAACCTAGCCATGAAAGATGAAATGTGGATGAAAATGGATGAAAATGCCTAAGATTGTGGATCCAAATGAGCATTGTAATCTTACATGGATTGTGGATGATCAAATGCAATAGAGGAGACCTCTATTTATAACAAAGGAGGATGGAGGATTGAAGAATATGATGAATGTGGGATTAAAGATGGAGCAATGACATTGTGCCACTTGTCAATATGCTAGTGGAAGGAGGTGGAGCATATTTTGGTCAATGTGCATGATAAAATGCTATTAGATTCAAATTTGAAATTTGAAAGTGACATGTTGGAGGGAGAAGAAAATGGAGTTAATGCCACTTGACTCAAGGCAAAGGACATGTAAGAGGCTTTAAATGCCATGTTGGATGTACAAACTCTTTTGGAGGGATTTTTTGAATTTGAAGAATATTCCCTTTTTGATGCCTTTTTGAATGAAAATAGAGATTTAATAAATCAATTAAAATGATTTTCATGAACAAGTTACAAAATCTAGAGGATTTGATAGATTAGGATTAGAATTAATCAAGATTTTATTAATTTACATAGAATTTAACTAATTTGACAATTTGATTTAGATTTTAGGATTTAAATAAATCAAAATGAGATGAATAATGGTTTAGACTTAATTAAATAAAGTTTGATTTATTTAATTAAAGAGGGTGGTGTTAGATTAAATCAAATAAAGATTAATTTATTTAATTTAAAAAAGATAACTTTAGAGATTAATTAAATAAAGTGAATTATTTAATTAAAATAGGGACTATAAGATTAATTAAATAAAATGATTTATTTAATTAATAAAAGATGAAGACTTAATCAGATAAATTTGATTTATTTAATTAAGAGATGAAATATGATGAATTTAATCGAATGAAGATTATTCAATTAAATTGATTAGTAAAGGAGATGATTCAAGACAAACTGGTGTTAGTGAAATTAGGATCATGTGCATGCATATTTTATGTGTCTACATTTAGAATATAATATTTTAATAATTTTTTTTTTCTAATAATAAAATAAATATAATATATATTTTATACTATGTAATTACACTGAGAGGTGTCTACAGTAGCATCTAACAATCTGTGTAAAGGTTTTGAAACTACATTTAAAATGACATGTAGGTGGAAGTCATGTGCAACTACAATAGATTCTTTTATTTGATGAAACAAAAAAATCAAATAAAAGATATTTGATGAAAAAAAAATCAAATCAAAGAAATTTGATGAAACAAAAGAACAAATAAACATAAAGATAAATCAATCAAAAAAAGAAATTAGAAAATGACAACTCTCCACCTATTTTATATATATTAATATTTAATATATGTATGCTAGTTTTATTTTACAATAGCATATTATTTATATTGAACGCTAAAGTCTTTTTCTATTCACCTTATTATTAAAAACTTTGAAAACACATAAAAAAGTCTAACTCATGCTGAGTTCATTTTAACACGAATACGTTGATGGTTCCTTAATGTGAACCAACAAATTCAAACATCAATGACCGCCATAATATCCGTTGAAAAAATCGTCTTTAGTTTTACTTCTGTTTGGTTTAATTTTTCTTGTGTTTCGTGGCAAATGTTGTCCTTCCTGTATGAGCTGTCCTTGCTAGAGGTGGTCTCACCTATTCCATTTAATCCAAATTGCAATCCTTCGCTGATCATGTGGATAGGGAAATAACAATTTAGTCTTGTGTGTTGCTACTATTGGGGCCCACTAATAGTTTGCGTGGTTTTCTATTTGAATTCACTTTTTTTAAAAAATAAATAAATAATATTTTTATTTTTTTTATTGGATAAAGAAAAAAAAAAAATTATATCAATGAGAATACATGGTCAAATAGAAAAAAAACAAATTCTCTTATTGCATTTCAATCCTGCCAAAATTTATCAACCCCATAGATTTTACTAAAAAATATTACATTTCTTCCTTGATAGCGGTGTCCTCGTATTTTAGAGCTTCATATTGTTTGTTGGCGATTTTTTTAAAAATGTCATCCTTTGAAAGCCAGCTAACAAAATAATGCAATGACTATTCTTTGGCGATTTCTAATGATTTTTTTAATTTGGTCACTGAAGAAATGACGAAAAACATGGAAAACAACATAACTAGTAATCACACCTTACCGTGTGCAACGGGTACGCCGATGATGTGTAGGAGGTTAATTAGGATAAATTCCGGTCTTATTTTTTTCATACATTTATGCATTACATGATGTCAATTGGTAGGCCATTTAGCAAATGATGTTGTTTTTGCAACAAATGTCTCAATAGAGAAGTGATAGCTTCAAATCAACTATGCATCCACTTACAGGGATCCAAACATGATTTAAATAAAACCTCAGAATCAGGAAGATAATCAAGCTCCATTAGCAACAAGCTCATGTTATGTTTGCAATACGAAGAGAGGGAGAAATAGGGATAGAAACAGGGAGACATTGGATGGAAGAGTGAGAGAGAGAGATAAGGAGATAGAGATAGAGATGGAGAAGCAGAAGGAGAGGGATATGGAGAGGAGAGAATGAGAATGAGAGATAAAAGAGAGAGAAGAGATGGATAGATAGAGATGGAAGAGATAAATATATAGAGAGGGATAGAGAGAGGGAGACATGTCTAGAGATAAAAGGAGAGAGAGGGAAATAGAGCTATAGATGAAGATAGAGTGAGAGAGGAAGAGGGATACAAATAGATAGAAGAGAAATACAAAGAGAGATAGGGAGATAGAGAGATATAGATGAAGAGGGAGAGAGAGAGATATAGAGATATAGATGGTGAGATAGAGTGATAAAGATATAGAGATATAAGGAGATATAGAGAAATGAGGAGAGGGAGAGAGATAGACAAAGAGATAGACAAACAAAGAATTAGAGATAGGTACATAGAGAAAGAAAGAGAGATAGGTAGAGGAGGAAAGATAAAGAAGAGCGAGAGAGAGGGAGAGAGATAGATTAAAGAGGGAGAGAAGAAGATGGGGGAGAGAGGGAGAGATAGCTCAATAGATAGGGAGGGGGAGAGGGAGTGACAAAAATAGTGGGATATTTAGAGAGAGGGAGAGAATTAGCTCCCTCTCTCTCTATACATTTTATTCCCTCTATTTATCTTTATCTCCCTGTCTCTTTATGTGACTTTATCTCTATGTCCCTCTTCTCTTCTCTCTCTCTTTTCCTTTATCTATTTTTCTCTCTCTCCCTCTATGTTCCTCTATATCTCTACATATCTCTCTATATCTCTTTGTTTCCTTCTTATTTCTCCATTTCTATTTATCTCACTTTCTCTCTCTATCTCTATCTCTAGGTTTGTTTCTCTCTCTTTTCTCCTTTTTTGTTCCTATCCATATTTTTATCCCTTTATTTCTAGATTTGTTTCTCTCTCTTTATCTATCTTCGTCTCTATCTCCTCCTTTGTCTCATTTTGCTCCCTCTCTCTTTCTCTTATTTCTCTCAACCTAACTATATCTCATCTCTAGCTCCCTCTCCCTTTTCACTTCTTTTCTCTTTCTCTCTTTCTCTCTCTATATGTTTGTCTCCTTAAGTGTGCAATGGGTACATTGAAGAGGTCTTAAAGGTGAATTATCATATCTCTCATGCTCTATCTCTCTTTGTTTATTCCTCTCTCTCTCTCTCTCTCTCGATATCTATCTAAATTTGTCACTTTATGCCATTCTCTATCTTTTGAGTTTCTTTGTCTTTATTAGCCAATAGATTGCATTTAGTGTGAGATTTGAGGCTTTTTTCTAACTGTTTACTGCCTTGTCTATGGCTTGTCATGGCCTTCCATCACCATGAGACCACATTTCTTTGAGGCAATTTTTAGTGGTTATTAGTAATATTGCAGTTTTCTTTTTAGTCCTGAAAGGCCTTGCAAGATGGTTAAAAGAATCTCAGTCATTCATCATTTTTAAATGCCATTTTTTATGTTGTTTTTTTTTTGCTTTAGTACTGCTTTCCCCACCGCTATTGGTTTAGTGTATGTTTATTAAAATGAAAATTACAGACAAGATCCTAATAATGAGCACTTTTAAGTTTTAAAGTTATGGCTACCTTTACCCTACGTAGTTAAGTATATATTAACATAATTAATATATAACGTAAATTCTATATAATAAAAAAAATATTAATACATAATTATATTGTATATTATTATTATTATATATTATATTCTTCAACAAAACTATTAAATATAAATATAATTTGTATAATTATTATATTTTTATTTAATACAAAATATAATTAAAATATTATATATTTTATATAATACAGATTAAATTATATACAATATAATTATATTATTATATAAATAATATATATAGATAATATTTGCATTGGTTTTGGGTTCATCTCATTAAAAAAAATCCACAGGGTTTCAAACATTTTTTGAGGCATTTTTTCAATTAAATTATTACAATTAAAAACATATATATTCCATAAAAATTAGCTACTACAAACCCTCACTTGTTTTAATGGATGGCCTTTTTCTAATGTAACCGCCATACACTTTTAAAATTTAGTGGATGGCGTGACACCATGATCGTCACTTATAAAACTACAATCCTTTGAATTGTTATTAATAATTGTTCTCCTGAAAGGCCAATTCTTGATAAGCGGTTTGAACTGTAGCAAACCTAGCCACTAATTTTGGCACCCTGGTTTGACTTTTTCGTTTAAGTCTAACATGGAAGGTAACCATGGATTTAGTGAGTTCTCCCACGTTTGAATAATTTTGACACATACACAATATAGGTAACTAACGCATTCACCTAACATCCACAACTTGGAGGAAATGCACATATGCCGAGTGCCGGGCAGAAAATCAAAACAATTCACGTAAAGTTCCCGACCCCAGAGAATGTGAAAACGCCGAAAGAGTGCGAGTGAAGCAGCAAGAAAACGGCGAAAAACAACAGAAAGAATGGCAAAAATGATGAACGGCTGAGATTCTTTTAATCGTAGTCCATTGTAATCTGGACCGTTCGGCGTGAAAGAGCTTGGAAAAGCTCACCATGGGGATGCCTTCGGAAAAGATCAAAATTCACTGCAAAAGAAACAAAACCAGCAAAGAGCTGGAAAACAACATGAAGTAGTTCGGTGGGGTCGGCTATTGTTTTGTTGTCTTGGCTAATGTGGTCTTTCGGTTTCATTTCGTGGGTCCTATAGACTGGCTGGTCTCATAGACATAATTAAAATCAATCAATCAATCAATGTCTATTTTCCTTGTGGCGAAGGAATCATAACAAAAGGTCAGTAGATTGAGTCAAAAAAGTACTTTGATGTTATGTGCTTTTGGTTGGCTTTTCAGGACAATGCAGCTTTAACTCTCTCCGTATCAAAACGGAAATCGAGGTCATTAAGACGCTTTTTAACGGGAATCGAGGTCATCAAGATGTATTTCTGTCCATTCATTGGCTTGTCGTGCAGGTGTATTAGAAATCGTGCAGCTGCATTAGAAATCGCGCGCGCGACTCAATTATTAATCTACGAATTTCGGGGGCAACGAAAATGAACGGCCTAGAACATTTTGATCGTCTTACATCCATTTTCAAATAAACTGAGCCGTCGATTTAGCAAATTAACTCGCCCCACTTCATGGAGGGAACGGCTTCGGCGTAAATACTTCAAATAACCGTGACAGGGAGGGCCAACTCGCAAATTTAGGCCTTAGACTTTTGTCGCACATTTACAAGGGAAAAATTCGTAGCGGTTGAAGGAAAATAACAAGTTGAGCGGTGAAAGCTCAGCACTCCCCAGCACCTGTGATTGCTAAAGCTTCAAATTGGAACTCCATTGTTTTGTCTGCGTTAACCAGGTACACCACAATTTCTCTTCTCAATAAAAGATGCCATAGATCTAGAAAATACGTCAAACTTCAACAATTAATTTTGTGTCTTCACTTTTTCATTTCTTTGGGTTTTTTTTTTTAATCTCTTTAATGCATGTGCCTAGATTGCAATGGCAAATGGTTTTTTGGAGGAATATTTGGAATCTGTTTTCTCTCTTTTTCTTCCTTTCTCTCCATGCATGAATGCGCCGTGAACTTCATTGATTTTCACAGTTAGTTTCAGAGTCTTATTGTTTTTACATAAGGACAAATTTAACCTGCAGCCCTTGAAATATCATGATTAGTTTGTCCGGGTTCCATTCTAATCTTGTCATTTCTGTTGGAGCAATCAAAATAACATGGTTAGTCTCCACTTTACATGCTGCTGATAACCTGAACACAACAGATTTATTGTGTGATATTAGCCTGAACAGCTAACAAATTTATTATAACGGAAACCTTTTCGTCTCAAACTAGAAATATAGTGCAATACAATGCTATAATTATCATTTAATATTTATTACAATAAGTGATATATGTTTGGTGGTAATGAAATGCTAAGGGTGCGGTCTCATGGAGGGGGCTTCCTTAAAAATCTCAGCATATGCTGTTTAGCTTTTTTAGGAATATTTTAAAGTTCTTGGTCCCATGGATTTAATCTTACAATTCTGCTTAAAATTTTAAACTCCAAAATTTAAGGAATGAACTGTAGTGCTTTGTTAAAAAATAATAAATAAATAAAAATTCTCTCATTTTTATTTTCTAATAAAAATTGAAATTTTTACATGAGAGACAAGTGGCATAAAAACTACTAAGTTGGAGGGGCAATTTCTAGCCCCACCCCAATTTCACCAGCTGAAATATTCATTCCTATACTGCCTATTTTTCTGGATCCATAGCACAATTTTTTTCCTCCATAAGACCTCCTGCTCCATGGAAATAGAAGCCCAGGTCCCCATAAGACCATGCAGTAAATGTCATGTACTAACGACCAAAATGACAATTAATCATAACACCTCTATTATCTGCAGTAATATCTTCAGCTGTATATAACTTTAAAACATGGCCAGCCAACATGCCAGTCAAAGTATCTTTTATTACATAAGATCCACACATAAAAGATCTTATTCCAATAACACAAAGACAGAAGTCAGAAGACACAATGTACCGTGCAGAACCCGTTACATACGTGAAAGGCTATAAGCATGCAGCCCCGTACAGAGAAAACGCACAGCCAAAGACGAACAATAAGCCGGAGATGACTGAGAAAGAGAAAAACCTCAACCGGAAGAATAAGGGTAGATGTGAAGAAACAAATCCGAGGTGAGAGGGACGAGCGCCAAGAAGACCAAACTGCAGTATTGGCACAAAATATATGAACAAATACCATAAAGTTTTGTGGCTTGCATGGATGAGTGTAGGGAAAATATATACACCCTACAAGATTTAAAATTTACTTGTAATTAAACTAAGGATTTGATCTACCGAGTTGATATTGGAATAAAAGACCGACCCTAAGTAAATTGAGATTGAGAAATGACATAGTTGAAAATGAACAAGGGGTTTATTTAGTGTTTGATGTGACATAGACGTTGATCTATTGACTGGTTGATATATTGTGACATACTTGACCAGAAATTGAAATGTGGTATTTGAATAGAGATTAAGAGACTGTGAGTAAGCTCTTTTGAGATTTATGTTGTATGGGAAGGATTTGTGCATTCTAATTGGTTCTAGGATAAGATTGTCCATGTGCCCTACTCTAATTGGTGTGGTTTTTTTTTTAATCTTGAATTGTGGGATTTGTTTGCTTGCACTTGTATTTGCATGTAAATTTTTGCTGGTACCAAAAATACTTTTAGGGGCTTGTTTTAGATAGAGGTGTTAGTGTGAATTAGGCATGTTTTCTAATTAATCTATTTTCTAGCTAGTTCTCTACTTAGATCCTTTTAATATTATGCTAAGTTATTTTTATATTGAGCAATGTAAAAGTTGCAAAGAATAAGGACAGCCAAAGGCCTGTCAAGAATATATATGAACAACTGTCAAACAACAAAACATGTTTAGAAAGAGTTGAGACTACACAAGGCAACACTCATGACTAGCTGCCAACAACAAAACAAGACAAGACATGACAACATCAATAACCAAAACATCAAAGATTACAATCTGAATTTGAACAACCTATGAAGTTGTCTATAGCAAAACAACTCTTGTGATTCTGGAGAATGTGAAGTTTAACATTGTCCAAATGATTTCTGATGTTGACTTAGTGACTTTTTATGCATTATGTCACATTGGTCATATATTTTTAGTCTCATGGGTGGTATATCCTCTCTCTCTCTCTCTATATATATATATATATATATATATATATTCACCTATAGTTTACATTGAAAATACTCATTAGTTTATTTTATCATTTTGGTATCCTATATTTTACTTTCTTTGAGTTATTTGCATTTTAGGTGGCTTCACAACCAAATCTTACATGGTATTAGAATGGTTGTGAGTTTTGGATTAGTATTTTTTTAATAAATTTATGAGTGGATTTTTTTTCTTTTCTTGAAGTATTGAGTATGCTCTTATCTTGCATACTAAGATGATTTAGAGAATTAAAAAGGTGTGAAAGAAATATAAGATTCTAGAGAGATTCATTTTCTAACTTGTTAGTTATAAGTGCATTATTTGAGTTTCTTGGAGAAAATATAAGGTCAACATTGAGTTTAGAGTACTCAAGAAGTTAGATTTTCTTTTAATTTTGTCCTATTTGTACCTTAGAGGCCAAATCTATGAGAGTTTAAAGATCATATTTTTTCTATTAGATCCAATGTGCTACTCATTTTTTGGGCTTTTTGAGGTGAAATATACCCTGCCATTACATCTAGAAGGCCTAATAATCCCCATTTTCAAAGATTTTTTCAATTTAGGAAAAGTTGCTTTGAGATATTTTTATGGCCCAAGCCATATGATTTTCCATATTATATACAAAATCATCAGTTTTTTTTTTTTTTTTTGCACATAGCATATCAAGGCATTGTAGTGGTGATGTTGCTTAACTAATACCACCTACACTCCATGCACCACCATTGTGCCACCAACCCTCTCTACAGTGCCACTAATAGATGACCACCACCTTTGTGGTTGTGCAACCAAACATGCACCTATCTATCACTTTAAAATATTTTTAAAGAATATTCCCTTGAAATAGTTGATCACACTTAAAGTAGTTTTGCACCAATTTTGGAGTGGTTTCCTTGTTATTGATGATGATTTTAGTGTATAATAAAATTTTTCATGCAAATGAAGGTTAGTTTTAGAATATTCTAATTCAAGAGAATATTTTGGTGAATCTTAAAATACTTTGCTGATGAATCATCTTGATGTCAACAAGCCTTGTTCAAATAGTTTGATTCCCTCTCTATTAGTAGTTTAAAATTTGTAGTCCAACTTTAGATGGCCATAAATTAGGCTCATGACCTTTTTATGAGAATTTTTTATTTGGGCTATTTTTTATTTATATTTACACGAGTGTAGATAATTCCTAATTTTGATGCACAAATTTTCTAGAATTGATATGTTTTATAGATATAGCTACGTAGTTCTCATTTTAAAAACTTTTAAGGCCACATTTAGTTTCATACATGCTCCTTTTCATGTGTTTTTTTTTTTTGAAAAGTCAATAATTAGTTGTGTACTTCATAGTGGTGCTATTTTATTGTACTCATTGTAATAAACAAATATACTTTTAGAATAAGGCCTTTTTTCAAAAATTATACAATATATAACTATATTAAGTATAGAGTGTCAGAATCATAGTTTCTTGGGGGTTTATTTGATTTAGTGAATTTAGGGTGTCTCTTGGTGTGTTTGTGCTTGTGAATTTATTTCTACATGTTCTCTACTTTTCTCTTACAAATGACTTTAAGTTTCCATTGATAACTTCATATAATTATTCAACATGGCTTAAAAATGCATGAAACACCTTAATGCAACAAGGTTATATTCTATATGTTGAGAAAGGATTGATGAAACCAAAGATAATGAGGATTGGATATAATTGATTCTTGAACGTATTGAATCATGTGGATGCATTCACATATTTATTTCCCCTAATCTTATGTTTCATATTGAAGCATATACAAATTTACATGATATTGGGGAGAAAATTAAAACTCTTTATGGAAAAAGTATTGAATTTAGGGGTTATTAGATCAACACTAATTGATGAGTCTTGATCTAAAATACATTGAAAATTTATAAGATTACCTCACAAAGTTCAATGACCTTATAGCATAATATAAATCATGTGATATTGATAAAAGTGACATTCAATTAATCTATGATGTGCTGAATAAACTTGGTCCCTAAATTACAACTTTTGTTTCTAGCTTTCACAATTACATAATGATTATGGGTAAAGAATATAATATGCCTTCATTGACATAATTTTATGAGATGTTAATGCTTATCAACATAAGATTATTTATATGATTCTTATAGGCATCTTAGTCTCAAAATCTATTAGCTAGTCAACCTAAGGGAAAAAAGGGGCTAGGTCATCTTGACAAGAAACATAAATGGTCTAAGAAAAAGCCACACTTAGATAAAGCACAATCCTCATCTACCTCAAAATAAAAATCTAAATCCCACTTATCCAAGAGGAATTCTTAGAAAAATTAAAGTGCAATTTGTAGCTATTGTAGGAAGGTTGGTCATAATGAATATTTATGTCATGGGAACTAGATATCTAAGCCAATACGTGTTTTAAAAAAGAACAATATTCATTTACCATCCTTTATTACTCAACAATCATCCACTCCTTTTTATAAATTAGGTAAAGGAAAAGTCATTGCTCTTGTCACTTTAGTAGATTCTTCTAGTTAGTGGATTCTTGAATGAAGTAATTTGCACCATATGGGTATTGATAGAGTACAATTTTCTTCATCAAAGAATTATTATATGCCTCATATCTCATTGGGGATGATACTCTAATAGATTTCATTAGGAAGGGATCAATCAATGCTAGTACTAGTATATTTGAGGATGTTCTTTGTGTGCCTAGATTGTTAACTAATCTTCTCTCCAATTACCAAATCACTCATCTCGAGAATGGTATGAAGGCCAAGTTCACTCTAGATTCAATTTCTATTAAGGATGTTGAATAAGTTTCTCTTCTTATAGTGGGAAAAGATGACCATCACTCTCAACTTTATTCTTTCTCTTATTTTGTACCTAATGTCCCCACTACATCTTTGCTCATCCATTTAGATTCTATGAAAAAATGACATGAGTAATTTAGACATCTCAACCGCTCATAAATTTAGTAGCTCAACACAAAATACATGGCCACAAGACTTTTTTCAAATCATTTTTTTGATGGTGTTTGTTTATGTTGTTCCTTGGGAAAGCATCCTAAGGAAAATTTTGACAAAAACAAGATTGGAGGGATTCAAAAGTCCTTGATCTAGTTCAAAATGACTTGGCTTGCTATTTTCTATGAAAAAATGGCATGTGAGTAATTTAGGCATCTCAATTACTCATAAATTTAGTAGCTCAACACAAAATACATGGTCACAATTCTTTGTCAAATCAATTTTTTGATGGTGTTTGTTATGTTGTTCCTTGAGAAAGAATCCTAAGGAAAATTTTAACAAAAAAGATTGAAGGGCTTGAAAAGTCCTTAAGCTAGTTCAAAATGACTTGGCTTTCTATTTTCTCACCTTCATTAAAAACTATTCCAAATACACATAGGTCTTCTTCCTTTGGAAGAAAGGTGAATTCTTTGATAGGTTTCAAGAGTTCAAGGTTTGTGCCAATAAATAATTTAGAAAGTACATCAAGATTATTAGCACTAATAATGGTAAATAATATATAAATAAATAGTTTGAACAATTTTGTACTTTTAAAGGGGTTGATATTTCTAAGTGTGTACTATCACCTACACACCTTAGTCGAATGGAATTACAGAGGAGAAATAGTCCCTAAAAGAGATGGCTAGCTAAATGAACCATGCTCACTCCCTTGCACTATAATATTAAGCTAAAACTATCATTTATGATTCTCATATCCAAAATAGGGTTTATTATAAGGAATTGAATGAAATCACTTCATTTAAACTGTATTGAAAAAATAAAGCTATTGTGTGACACTTTAGAGTCTTTAGCATAGCTACATGGACACACATTCCTTTAGAGAAGCATTGGTCTTTGGAATCTTATAGTCAACCCTATGCCTTTATTAGATACCTTGATGTTGTCAATGGATATAATCTTTTATATCCCAAGCCACATGAGGTCTTCATTGAGTTAAGTGTTCAATTTGAGTAAATCTCTCGCAAATTATCCTCTAAAATTATTCCTTCATCTATAGAAGATTTAGATGATAATTCAACATTGATGGTTTTCCTCCAATTCCTACTCATAAATTTTGATCATGAGAATTTACCCACCCTTTTACCAAGTTTACATTCAAAGGATGATGATTCTCCTCATCCATCTCCTTCTTATATGTGTCATTGGGCTTATTAGATGCTTGTTTTTTAATGTATTCTTGTTGGATATCCTTAAACACTCAAAGGACTCAATCACAACACTAGGATATTCCACATTACTATAGTACCACAACCTAATATCCACAAGGATTTTGTTAATCATTAGGTAGATTATTGAGTTAGATTTAAATCCATGGAAGAAAAGCAAATATTTGATTAGGAACAACACATGAGAGCTTATTCCACTTCCTAAGGGAAGAAAAATAGTTTAGTGTAAGTGGATATATCAAACAAAATTCATAATGGATGGTCAATTGACAAGTTCAAATCATAGTTTGTGGCCAAAGGTTTTTCACATGTTTCTCATGTTGAATACACTGAGACCTTTTCTATCATTGGCAAGATGAATTCCATTTCCCTAACTCTTGTTCTTGTTGCAACTCATGGTTGGGTTGCACATCATATGGATGAAAGTGCATTTCTTTCTAGGGATCTACATGTTGATATTTACATGGAATATCCACAACAATTCATTTAGAATTATTCATTGGTTTTTAGATTAAGGAATTATTTCTATAGACTTAAACAAGCCCTGCAGGCTTGGTATGTTGATATGGACTCCTTTCTTCTCTTAGTTAGGTTCTCCATATGCTATTTAAATCCAAATTTATACATATTGAGATAGGATGCTGCTCTTATTTTCCTGGCTCTCTATGTTGATGTTTTTGATTGTCACAAGGAGCATCTCATCCACTATAACCAAAGTCAAGATTGATTTACATGATTGGTTTTCCATGATTGACTTGGGAATCTTAGACTAGCTTTTGGGATCAAGAAAACTTAGACATTTTTTATGATCTTTCATACATTGCTAAAATATGATCTTGATATTTTATGTCATTTTATAAATTTTAATTTTAATCTTGCACAAAATCCCTTCAAGTTTGGAGTCAAGTTTAAGGCAAAGTGTTCCACACCACTTGTTGATGCCACTTTTGTATCATTAAATTTAGTTATACTCACCCTGATACTTCCTTTATAGTTAGCATGGATTCACAATTTATAACAAAGCCTTAGCATGGATTCACAATTTATAACAAAGCCACATGAGGTTCACTAGAAGGTGGTCAAATGATTTTGGAAGTATATATAGAAAACTTGCAATTAAAAGATTCATTATTTAATAGGCACAATTTCAAAATTAATTTGATACATGGAAATTGATTGGGATAGAAACTTTTGATTATTGCAAGTCCACATCTAGCTATATTTTTCACTTTGATTTTTAGCATATTTTTTATAGAGAAAGAAATAGCATGCCATTGGTCTCTTTTATTAAGGCTAAGTAAGGAGGGGATCTAAGTATCATCATTGAGGCTATTTGGATTTATATTTTCATCATTGAACTTGGCATCACTTTTTAGAAGTCATCAATCATATACTATGACAACCAAAGTGTCATCTAGATACAAAGAATCTGATCCATCATCAGTTAGCCAAACACATCTAGATCCCCATGCATTTTCTTCAAGCTCTATTAGGGGTGCAAGACATTTCTTTGTACAAGGATAACCCTAATAGTCCTTGTTCTTAGGATCTATATTTGAATGGTTTTCTTGTTTTTCCTCTTTAAGTTACACTAAATGGGGGTGTTAGTGTGAATGAGTTATATTACTTAACTACTCAATTTCCTTGATAATTCTCTCCACATAGGTCCTTTTCACACTAGGTTAAGTTACTTAAGGAATTCTTGTAAATTATCTCAAATTCATTATGCTTTTAGTCTATTGGGTGGTATAGCCTATATACACCTACATATAGTTCACATTGTAATTTCTCATTCTTGTATCCTTTACATTTCGATTGAATAAAATATAGTTTCACCATTCTAAGCTTTTCCTTTAGCCATTTGTATTTTGTGTGGCTTCATAGCCAAATCTTACAAGAAGGAAGACCATGAACTTATTGAGTAGTGTTCAAATCTTATTGTTAATATGAAAGATTGAAAAAAAGAAAAATAGAGATGAAAATGCTAATACAATTTAGACTATTTTAATACTAAGACTCATCTAAATGTTATTGAAATTATTTGATTTTAAATTATTTGTGATATGAATTGATTGATTTTAAATAATCCAGGATTATATTCTCAAATACAAATTTTATACACACCATGAGATTTTTGACATGTGGGGTAGCAAAATAATAGTCATATTCTAGAATATTCACTTTGGATAATAGGAGATTTTAAATTCAAATCGTAAGGATTAGGCCATGGCATAATCTTATATAACTAATAGGATGTAAATGTGACCTTGTTTGGGGGGTAGAACCCCTATGCATTTGATTGGTCCTACATAGGTGGTGTGTAAATAAGTCCAAGGTTATAGCTAGTTTGTGAGAAAAATGAGCCCAGTTGATTGCTAAGACCATGCATTTACAAGGGTAAAAGTGTAAAACATGTAACTTTATCCCTTATATTTCACCCATATTGGTGTGTGTGAAATCTAAATGAGCAAGCATGTCAAAAAGAGAAACTGAAAGAAATAAGGACTTATGGAATGGATATAGTTTTTCGATTATTGATTATGATCAAATATGGATCAATAATGTTCTCTTTTTTCCCTTCCGATGAAATAGGAGTAAATTAATCTTGTCACATATAAAAAATAATAATACCAACTAATAAAATATTAGACATAATTGATAAAGAAATTAGTAATAATATGTCTCCAACTTGAATTGTGTGCAGTACAAAGAAGTGCCCAAAAATTGAGAAGTAAAACTAAACAAAAATAAAATAAAATATAGAAGTTATGGCTAAATATGAAGAATAAATAGTAAATGGAGTAGATATACTATGTATTTTACCTGTGTAATTAGTTTGTTGAAACATATGTGAAATATGTCATAATTTTTGCGTCGAATAGGAGCAATTGCGACTACATAGAAATTGAAAAGAAAAAATAATATACCATTCCCCTAAGTGGGAAGCTCAAATGAAAAGAATTTAAATAAAGCATGAACCTAACATATGTAAAATAACAAATAATATGTGGTCTATAACATCCCTTATGAGCTAAAAAAAAACATTCTATATTTTTTCTCTTTTAGTTAAAAGTTCTCCTCTACTATGCAATGTCTAGCCTGTAAAGTCTTCCATGCATGTCTATAAATTGAATAAATTGAATAGAAGAGCCTGTAATCGTAGAGCTCAAGTTCAGAGTTCTCCTCTGTTTTTCTGTCTTCTCTATATTTTTCAGGAGAGCGTAGGGATGGTTCATGGCTCATATTTGCAAAAGAAGAGTTTAAGATGGTGAAGGAAAATTGTAGAGATAAGTTGAGCGCCAGTGATTGCTGAAGCTTCAAATTAGAGCTCCATTGTTTTTTCTGTCTTAACCAGGTACACCGCGATTTCTCTCCTTACTAAAAGGTCTCGACTGTTATGACATAGATCTAAACAATGCTTCAACTTCATCAATTTTACATTTCTTGCGACTTTTGAGCTCTAATAAACATGCCTAGATTGCAACGGTAAGAACGTTGTTTTAATTGAGAATCTGTCTTTTTAAATAAAAATTAACTCCATGTATGAGTTCACACGAACTTCAATCTTTTCTATTGTTAATTTCGGACTCTCGAAGTTTTTTCAAAATACAAATTTAATTGAACTGATGTTAAAATCCTATACTCTGAGATCACATGCTCTTAACACAACATTTCCATCAATCCTGTAGCACTTGAAATACCATCGTTAATTCTACCGAGTTCTATTCTAATATTTTCGTTTATCCTTGAGCAATCAAAACAACATAGTTAGTGTTCACTGTCCCGGCAGCTTATAGTCTAAACAGACAACAAATTTATAGTGTGATATTAATCTGAACAGATAACAAATTTATAATATTTATGGGAACGGAAACCTCTAGAACTCATAACGAGCACATTACAATCTATAGAAATATAAATTTGAAACAGTTCTATTATTTGTCTTCTATAAATAAAAATAATTGTATAAAGTTTAGAAATGTAACAGTAAGTACAGAATATTTACCCCTAAAGATCTTGTTTGAATAACACAAGGCCAGAAATCAGAAGACAGACTACTGCGCAGGGCTCACTCCATACTTTGACTGCAATAAGCATAGAGCCCGCACATAGAGAACCCAGACAGCCCAGAGAGGAACATATTAGCAGAAAGCGTAAGCATGGATGTGAAGAAACAAGTACAAGGTTAGAGGGATGAACGCCAAGATGAACGAAGAGGCAGAGGAGAAAAACAGAGATAAAATGCAGAAATTAAAATACAGAAAATAAGTTGTTATGATTTGTATTTCATATATATGTTTTAAAATATACAATATCTATTGTCATAAAACTAAATACAGAGCTGCTGCTCTTTCTTATGCTCAGAAAATAATTGAAAACCAAATTCTTCTGTTTTACTGGCTGTCCAAACTATTGGTACAACAAAAATAAGTTTTGGTCAACTATTCCCACACCACATCAGAAAAATAACTATTCAAAACCTATGTATATGCCCAACAAAAGAGGCAAATCAAAAACATTTAATTACATTTAATTCTGCTGTGTGTGAAACCCAAAGAAAGAGAGTTGCAATTAAATTCTCATTCAAAATCTGTGCTATTGTAGTGGATGGGAAGGGAAGTTGAAATGTAATTGAGCTAGCAATTAAAATCTCACACGCATGAACAAAAATGTGACGATGGAGATAAAAGAAGAGTCTACGGAGGAGGAATTAAAGAGAGCAGTTGGATTAAATTCCAACAGGAAAGATATTTACACTTTACCATAATCTAATGTTTAACTCAAATTAAATCTTGATCCATACTCAAATTAAATCTTGATCCAATGGAAAGATATTGAAATAAAAGATTGAAATTTCAGTAGATCTGGATCCATAAATGAGATAGCTGAAAATGCAAACTTTGACCTGTTTGACCGATTAATATATTGGGACAGAATTGATTGAAAATAAAGATTTGGTATCTGAGCAGAGATCCGGGGAATTGATCAAGGATCTTTTGAGATTTATGTTGTTTGAGAAGGATTTGCACCTGCAAGTTAGTCATTGGATGAGTTTTCCATGCAACCTAGATTGATTGGTGCAGTTTTGTTACCCATGCTCACCTGTGAAATTTATTTTCTTGCATTTGAAAATTTAATGGCACCAAAAGCACTTTTATGGGTTTATTATAGGGAGAGGAGGTCACCGACTTCTTTATTAGTAGTCAAGCTTCCAATGAACACAGATAAAAATAAGTAAAATAAAGATACAAATGTCGATACAAACAAGATTGATAAGAGATTAAGACTCAAGTAATTATGATCAAATTTATCGAAATGTAAGTGTTTTGTGAAATGAATTGATTGATATTAAACGATCTAGGATGACATCCCTAAATACAAGTCAAATACATGTATCTTGAGACTTTTCATGCATGAGTTGATGGAATAATGGTCATATTTCAAAATCACTATGGAAAGCTAGACCATGATGTAGCCTTTTTGCAAGTGGTAAGATGTAAGTGTGGCTTAGTTTGGGATGTAGAATCTCAATGGATTTGGATTTGTCTTGTCTTAATGTAGGTTTAATTGATAGGATTAAGGCTGGTTTGTGTATCAAATGAGTGAAGTGGAGTGCTAATATCAAGCATTATTTAGATAAAAGTATAAAGTTTGCATTTATCTCTTATATTGCCCTCCACATTGGTTTGCATGTAGGTCTACATGTGCAAACATGTGAAAAACTAACAATAAAATAAGTCATGGAATGGATATAGTTTCTTTTTTGGATTGATTATCAAATATTGGTCAATTATGTGTTCTCTTTGTCCTTGACATGCAAGAGGCATCCATTGAGCTTTTTAGACAGTCACAAAATAGAACCAACCTATAAAGTATTACACATAAACTGCGAATTAAATTAGCAAGTGTATTCCCCCACATTGAATTGTGTGAACTTCAAAGGAGTGTCTGAAAATCAAATAGGAAATATAAATAATGACTCAATGAAATATGGAAATTTTGATTGAAAAATAAGCATAACAAGTAGAGGAAATTGAGTATCTAGAGTACACATGTCTAGTGTATTTTACTTGTATGTGAAATTGGTTAGTTGAAACAAGTGCAAAAAATACCAAGTCAAGTGTGATCATATAGAACTTGTTAAAAAATAATTTTCCTTGCTCTCAATAAAAGTCAAGTGGAGGAAATAAAATATATCATGAGTATAACAATATATATCTTAATACTATAACATAAAATGTGTAACAATCCTTATGGACTTAAAAAAGAACTAGACAAATTTATTTCCTTTATTAGCAACCTAGTCCACCAATTTGATATTAACTATGAGTGTTATTCTTGAACTTCCTGAAACAAAGAAAATAGGGTGGGTCTACCTTTTAGGAGATGGACCACTTAGGGAACCCTATTTTGGCTCTATTTCATTCAAGGAAACCTTAGAGATCTCAATCCAGTGGTTGAATTGAGAAGGGGGATCTGCTATAAGGTCTCCTAGGGTGTGATTAAGGACTAAAAGTTGGTTCACCACCAAGCAAAGGCTTGGAAAGAAGGAAATGCAAATGATATGCAAATGTAACTATGTAATCCAAGATATGAAACTAAAAATCAAAATAATGGACTAAGAATGAACAGAGGTTCACTTGGAAAGATGAAGATGTCTAAAGCAAGGTTTGCACTCCTGAAATTATGACTTTTCAAACACACTGGGACTCATATGCCAGTAGGGGAAATTTAGACCCAGTTTAGGGTTTCGAGCCAAAACCAGAATCTACAACTAGTAAACTAGGATCTACAAAAAATGCTTGAAATATGGTATACTTTGACTCATATGCCACAAGTGGCAATTTAGTCCTAGTATTAGGGCTAATTTGAAAATATGATATCCTGCAGTGATCTCTTGTAGCTTATCTCCTTCGAGATCTTAGAGTTTGAGAGCTTGAATTTTGACCTGTAGATGACTTTCCGTAATCTTGCAAGGTAGATGACAACTTTGACAACTTTCTCCAATCTTGCTCTTTAATGGATCTTCAACCTAAGTCACCTAGATCTGCAATCATACATCAAAGAGAGGGAAAAATGTTGTTTTGTTAGTGGATAGGGGTTTGCTTTGGTCAAACCCCGTTTTGGTAATCAAACCTTGAAATGAATAGAAATAGAATGAAGGAATGATGAATGAACAAATAAGCTATGTTGCAACTCACAAAACCCTTGAAACAAAGGCTGCAAACTTGTATATAATGACTAGCATGAATGCAGATCTTGATTCTTAATTGTATGATATGGATTTTGACTTGAATGCTTGCTTGAATCATAAAAACCTACATCACAAATGTTAGCTAAAAAACAAACATGATGCATGATGACTTTGACATAATGCTTGAATCTTGAATATAGCTCCAAAATGCTTGATAATCAACTCTTGAATGCTAGAATGCTTGAATGCTTAGATCACACTTTCTCATGAAAATTGCTAGATGACTTGTAAACTTGCTAGGTGAAAATATGTGAAATAACCTTGTATTTGTATACAAAGATTTTGGATTCCAAGGCTTTCTAGTACTTCTAGGGTTTTTCACCTAAAAAAGAGAAAGATGGGCCAAAATGCAATGTAAACATTCTAGATTAATGCAATGATGGATGGAATATGCCTAAATGTGATGCCTAAATGCAACAAATTGAAATAGAAAGGTGATTATTAATGCTAAACCTAAGAAATGCAAAGTGCTGGAAAATATAGTGTTGTATGCAAACATGTACCAAATGACCTAGAAATGACCATGGAACAAAACATAAAACTATAAAACTGAATGTGTGCACCTAGAGGTTGAAAAAGGATGGAATGAAGGTTCGAAATCCTACAAATTTGACTAGAAATGTTGACTAAGACACTTGTTCCTGAACCATAGATTTTAGGGAATGAGGTCTATAGGCTACTCTTGCACTCTTAGGATGTTTCACCTAAAAGGAGAGAGATAAACCTCATTCAAAATTTGGGGAATGGTTCACTCAAATTAGGAAATGTATGATGTTATTAAGACTAAATGAGATGATATAAATGCAACTAAGCTCAGTAATTGACTGACTATGAATGCAAAATCTAAGAAATGTGCAATGTTTGAAAACACAATGTGATATGCAAATAGAACTACAAGATGAACAAATGCAAAACAAAAATGGAGAAGACTGAATTAGAGTGCACCTGGGAATTTGATGAAGAATCTGTCCAGTGTCTTGAATGTTGACAGAGATCACTAAAATTCATTAGTGGGACTCATTCACCACTAATGGCGAATCAGTCCTACTTCTGATGAAAACTTCTAAAAATAAGTTTTTGAGTGTCGAGATCCAAAATTTGGCAAAATCTAACTTTCTAGCCTTAAGGTGGGACTCATTCGCCACTGAGGGTGAATCAATCCTCTCCCAAAATTTTGTGAAATCAGGGACCAATTCTGTAGCACAAGATACGAGGTTGTCTTCTTGTCGGGTTGATAGAGTCAAATCTGCAGAAAATGGACTGTAGATTGTCTCTAAGCTTGAAATTGGTTGTAGTTGACTTGAAACACTTTGTTGACTTCTTGTCCACTTCTCAACACCTAATTTTTTCATAAATCTGCATACAAAAGGGGAAAAATCATTAAGGGTTAGAGTATAGGGATTTGCCTTGGTCAAATGGGTATGTGTAGGATCATGATGGGCCAAAAAGTGGCAATATGATGGGTATGTGGCTGGTGACTTTTTTTTACTCAAAATTGATGAAACGAAAAGGGTTCTTAAAAGAGATTCTCAGATTTCCACCAATATAAATTATGCTTTACTTTGAATTTAATAAGTAATTATTATTCATTTTCTATTTAAATTATGACTAAAGTCTTGATTGATAGACTGATTGAAAAACATCTGTAGCTTTCAAACTGTATCACATTTTTTTAATCCAAAACCTACATCACATTCTATGCTTTGCATACTATAGGATTAAAAAAGAAAATTTAATTTCATGAAGTTTTGACCAAGTTAAGGTAGTTAGACATCGAGTTTTTATTTTTTTAAAAGTGCTAATAAAAAATCATAATTAATTATTTACTTGGAAAAAATTACAAAAAAATATGCATCACATTGGGACATGAGTCCTCTACTTATATCTAAAATCTTATAAAAAAAATATTATCATTTTATGTGGTTAGAATGGTTAGACAGACACCTACTTCTTATTTTTTCCCTGAAATTTAAGTACTACTACATTGAAATTTCAAATTTTCACCAAATAGATTTTTCCTTTTTTTTTAAACAAACCTAATAGTTTAGAAATTACATTCAATTTTCTACATATTCTATTCTTACATATTTTTGAAATAATATATATATAACTTATTCAAATTTTTACGTCAAGTTACCTAACTCTAATTTTTCTAATTTTTTGCCACTTAAGGGCCTATTTTTTCCATGATGGTCTAACACATACCCAAATCCTACTTTGGTAATCAAACCCTTAATGAAAAAATGGAATGAAATGAAAAAGGAAAGATGAATAACATGTAAATGTCCTAAACTCACCAACCTTGTTGAAGAAATTTGAAGATATATTAATGGCTACTCCAAGATACTTGATTGAATGATGCAAAGTGTTTGAATGCTTCAGTGAATATGTGAATTAGTGAACTTGATGAACAGGGGTTGAAATGAGAAGAAAAACACTTATTTATACACACTTGTGCCTTAGTAACGCAATGATACTTCATCACACACCGACATAAGGTAATTTTGAATAAAAAACTAAAAGAAAATTTGAAATATTTTGAATTTGAAGCCAAAAGGGACTCATTCGCCACCTTTGGCGAATGGGTCCCATCTTGGACTTGAAAGTGGGTGTCGGAAATTATTTTGCATTCAATGTTGTTTGTCGGGTTTACATTAAAAAACACACTTAATTAAGCCTTATGAGTGCATAAAGAGGTCCAATAAAGTACAAGAAAGGTGTAAATAGTGAAATTAAGCCCAGAAAAGCATAAAATCTTGTTATAAGACTTTACGAAACTTCAATATAGGACTTGATAGGTGATGAAAAGGTGTTTTTTAGGTGAATTGTAATAGATAGAGTCTAGATAAGTGTAGAAATGTTCTACAACAATTCACAACACCTTCACAAAATGCCATAATTTGAATTTTAAGGACCTAATGTGAATGTTTTAACCCACATTACTGTTGTCACCTAGAAATGCACCCCATGCGAAGTTATGAAACTAGGCTTTTTGGTGAAACATGGGATCATTTCAAGGCTGTGGGTCACTTGAAGTTGAAATGAACCATTGGAGAAGGTTAGATTCCTTTGTGCTATCACCTAAAACTACTGATCTTGGTAAAAGAAAAGGGAGAAAGAGTACATAAATTTAAACTAAACTAAGGTGATACACCAAACTGATAAGAACAATGAGATACTCGAGTTACACTTGAGTACCGATGATGGATATGGGACTGCACAACAAGATTCCGTGGATTATGCATACAAACAGGTTCGACATGCACACACTTTCAAGAAGGAAAACAAACTTTCACAAATTAAAAGATCATGTGCAATTGAGTAAACATAGTTTATAACATGATACCACTTTTGCAAAGAAAGACATGCTAACATGAAACAAAGCTATAAGGAAAAGAAAGATTTCACTAAGTAGCTTGATGAATCACATAAAAATGCACAATACTTCACAAGAACCAGAAGGCAAAAATGAACCATCAATGGTAATCGAAGTAAATTTTATATAACATGTTCCAAAACGAGTTACAAAAGTTTGCTAATCTGAGAGAGGACTATAAAAGTCACAAACCTTTGAAAAGCATCCAAAGAACTCCAAACGAGTTACAAAATCTACACTAGTTGAGAAAGGATTTAGGAAAAATCACTAACTCTCCAGAATGCATAATCCGAACTATTTTCAAAAAAGGAAAAAAATGCCTTATATATCAAAAGTGTCGGCCCCTTAGGGCTTACAAAATATTGGTCTCTGAAAAGATCTATCCCTAGATCTTTTGACAAAGTTAATGCTGTGTTCAGTTGGACCCCTGCTGTCTATGTCGGTGTGAAGAGTTGCCTACAGGAGTGGTCTTCTTCAGATCTTTCTGCAACCACCACATTTACTCCCTGGTATCGTGTCTGCCTTGAACCTCCTCAGTCGAGCTGCCTTCAATGCTTATGACTTCAGAGCAGGATCACGTCATCTTTATTTTGTTGATCTTCTTTGCCAAAGTATCAGTCAGTCAAAAAGTCAATGGTTCATCTTAGGCTCCTTATGATTGGCTGGTTCATTCCACGCAGATCCCTCAGATAGTCAAAAGCTCCCTTGATCAGAATTGTATCTCAGCAAGACTCTGGAAGTGTCTCACAGATGCGATTATCCCCCTTGAAGCTATCAACACAACATGGAAATGTCGAGGAGAGCTCTTATCGAGCTTCAAAGCTCATACCGACATTGCCTCTGTGATCTCCAAGACAATCGCTATCAGGAAGACAATTTACTGTATGCATTCTACTATGTCGAGGAGACATTCTTAGGTTGGGAAGACTTCATAGTGAGACTCATTTGTCTTGCCGATGTTTCCTTCTTTTGCTGAGACCACACCGTGTTGACAGGACATTTCCCCTCGAGCTTAGATCCTTTGTCGAAGGAATATTCTTGTAAGAGGCGCATGATCCTTTCGGTGAGACTTTTGTCTGTCGGTAGGACCTTAGGGCAAAGTCTTCAACTCTTGGCGAGCTCAGCTTGCTTTTGGTGAGACCTTATCGGCTCAGTAAGAACTCATAGCGAAGGCACAACCTTTTACTGAGCTTACTTTATTCCGTCGCCAAGGCATTCCCGAGTCACCGAGACTTCTTAGTGAGCTCAAATTGTCTTATCGATATCCCCTGCTTTCGCTAAGACTACACTGCATCAGCAAGAGATTACCGCGACGACAGAGAGCTACACCAATGTAAAATGTCGGGGAGACTTCCCCGCATTCGGTAGGACCTATGGTGAAGCTCCTGCATCCCTTCAATGAGACTTTAGCTCTTTGGCGACACTGTGCTGACATCACTTTCTCTCGGTGAGGCTTTGGCTAGTCGCCGAGACATTTTGGTGACTTGACCTTCCTTTTGGCGAACTGGGATCTCGTCGGGATGACCCTCCACTTTTGGCAAGACTTCGTGGTGAAGCTCCCATCTCTTGGTGATGAGTTTACTTTTTCTTTGGTCAGGGAGACATCACCATCTCGGCAAGACCTCCTGCCGAGCTTAAAATCTTATGCCAAGAATTCCTCAGTGAACACTATTAGCATGACCCTTTCCGGTCACTGAGACATCACAGCGAGGCCCTTCCCTTCTTGGCAATGACATTCCTTTTCACCGAGGTTTATATTCCTTTCGGTGACACACTAAGCCGTCGGTGAGACATTACATCGATATCAATTCCCCTCAGTGAAAGCCTTCACTACTTCCTGATTTCAAACCCTCCTGCGGAGTCAGAGCCGGAATGAGGACCAAAACGAGACCGAAGTGAGAAAGGGGGCAGAAGAAAAATAGATGAATCCTGGGGGAACTAGGATCAAGACCAAATCCTCCCCTAAAACTTTCTTCAAGGTTCAGGTTCAGATTCTGAACCGGTCCCACCCCCGACAAAACTCAAAAGAAGGCAAAGGAAAAGGTCGGCGAAACTGGGACCGGATCCGGAACGTGGGCAAAACAAAAAGTGAGTGGAACTAGAAATAGAACTAAATCTGGATCTGAAACTTTCTCCAGGTTTCAAGTTCATATTTCGTTCTGATCCTGCACCCAGCAAAACAAGGAAGAAGGCAAGAAGAAAGCAAAATAGAAAAAGGAAAGGACAAGGCAAAACATAAGATGAAGATCGACCTAAAAAATGAACACCTGCACGCTAGGCTTAATCCTTGTGGGAGCCACATTTAATCCATGTGTCAAATTTTTAAAACATAATTCTCCTCTACATCTGCACAAGAAGCAAACAGTTTAGAAAATATGCGGTCCTAATGCAAGTGTTCCTCCATTTGGTCTTCGAGAACCTCTAAAAGCATGGGCTACCCTGCCTGATTGAGCCCGCAAGTGAAAAATGGGTAACAATTACAACATTAAATCAAAGCAAAATGGACCAAGCATCATGAAGAGACCTAAAAGACCATGAAAATGTCAAGGGGCCATTTTTCTATGGTACAATGCCAATCTGGGTGACTTAGTCCTAGATCGAGAATAGTAACTCTACAAACTATAATAGAAAATTGAAAGTAGCAAACATAAGCATAAAAAAGCAATTTCAAATCCTAAAAAATTGGAAAGTCAAAGTCAACAATGACTAAGACACCAGTAAGGGAATCTTGGTCCTACTGATGAAATTTTGAGGTTCTAGAAACTAGAACAAGAAGCAAACAACACAGATAGGGTTTTAAGCAGAAAACCCATAGAAGGACTAAGATGCTAGTAAGAGAATTTTAGTCCTAGTAAAGGTTTTTTTTAGAAAAACAATAAAATTTGGATTATTTATAGTGTTCCCAAGTTGCCTATTTAGGGACCTGATGTTTAGAAACAGAAAAGTGTGCAAATGAATGCAATAAAAGGTGACTAATGATAAGCAATTGAATGCAAAGTTGAATTAATTTTTTTTAAAAATTTTGTATGCAATCACAATGTTCCTAAATGCAATTAGAATGATTGAAAATGTACTTTTTAGTTTTTCAATGAGATAAAATGATGCAAGAAAGCAAAAATACAACCTATATGCACTTTCACTAATGTAAATATAAGAAACCCTAGATGCACTTTCACTAATGCAATAATAAATGCAACCTAGATCTAGCTCCTTAATGAACTCCAAATCAGAAAAATGAATATTCTAAAATGTTAGGCTCACCAAAATGAATGATAGGAGAATGGGGATGCTTTATGGCCTAGGTCATAGAACACCACTATTCTCCAATTGTCATTCAAATATGCCCTAAGAGCCACAATTGGATTGACTATCAACCCAAAGGTGAGTCAATTCTCAACAAGGATGACCTAGGGGGTATCTTTAGGCTTCTAAAGGTTCACCACCAAGAAAAAGCTTGAAAAAGACTACTTACATTTAAACCACAAAACCTAGTACAATGCAAGCCAAATAATAAGTGCAAATGATGAAATTAAGCAACAAGTTAGGATATGTGTACTTGGGAAGTCTGGAAATGTAATGAGGATTTTGGAAATGTAAAAATGCTTCCAAATATACTAGGGAGGACTAAGACACCCTTACTATTGTCTTAGTCTCACTACTATTTTTTGGGTCGGATGTTGAATCTTCAGATGTTTGAATATAATCTAAAAATATCTTGGAAAAATACCCTTGGGAGGACTAAGATGTCATTGTTGCTGACTTAGTCCCATCTTGAATTTTTGAAATCACTGAATGTGATCCTAAGGTTCAATGTATGCACTTCCTTCTTCTCTAATCTTAGGTTCTGAACTTCCATATCTGGCTTGTAGGTGAGTTTCCGTGAAGATGAAAACTTTGCAATGCAACTTTGTATCATTGCACTCCAAATGATCTTCAAGTCTTGAACATAAATTTGCAAACACAGACATGCAAGAAAGGGAAAACTTGTTGGTTGCTAGTAAATGGGGGTTTTCCTTGTTCAAAACCCTTGTTGGTAATTAAACCTTGGAATGAAATGAAATAATGGAGGGAAATGATGAATAAAAAAGATGCAATGTTCCAACTCACCAAACCCTTATTATGAAATCTAAAAAATTGTGTGAAATGGCTAGCTTGAATGTAGACCTTGAAATGCTTGAATGCTTGATAGACATTGACTCAAATTGCTTGTTTGAATGAAAACCCTACATCACAAATGTTAGCTCAAAAACACACATGATGCAATAATATCCTTGATATGATGCTTGAATCTTGATGATCGCTCCAAATGCTTGATGAATTGCTCTTGAATGCTCTCTTGAATATGATTGGATTGCTTGTTAGATTGCTAGGTGGAAATATGAGAGAAAAGACCTTGTATTTATACTTATGTATGCTTAATATCTTGAAATTACACCACACCAAGCCGACATATGAATTCATTAATCAAAGGAGGCTAAATCCCACCAAGATTTGTAATTAAATCCCAAAAATAACTTAAGGGGGACTAAGATGCCCTAGGTGGCATCTTAGTCCCGAGGCTTGAAACCTGAGGCATAGACTCCAAAAAGGGGCCCATTAAGGTGAATTTGAAATCAGGGTCCCAAGATTTTTGAAGGAAAAAGATTCCCTAGGTGTTGTCTTAGTCCCAATCCAAAAATTAGGTACACACGGCCAAAATTATTAAATTATCATTTACCCTTTGATGTTTTTCGACATTAGCCATAAAAAGATATAATTTATTAGGCTTGTGGATGCAAAATAGGACCAATCAAGACATAAATAAGGATATAGAAAGGGAGGCGAGCCCAAACAAGTGTGAGAAAGCAAGGGTATGCATTTTCCTATACTACACATAATGATAGCACTTTCAGGTTTTTTTTAAATACTATTAGTCCCCAAATCTTTAGGAAGAGTATAGAAAATAGATATCTATCAAGTGAAAGTTAGAGCAATTTTCTATTGTGTATATGGGAAAATCTAGGCTCAAAGGACTAATCATGGCTATAAATTTGTCCAATACCTATGAACTTATCCTGTATAGAGCATTGATCCAAAGTAAAAGAACAAGTATTTGTCTAATAGAGATGTTGCATTTTATAAGGTAAATTCAAAGAATATTTCAAAATCTTCATTAATCTTCCACAGGCCTTCCTCTCCATTTCACTAGATATTCTTCATATTGTCTATTTCTAGTACTCCTTCCCACACGACTATCCAAGATTACTTCAATCTCCTCCTTTTCTGAAATAGGTGCTGGAATGTCATACTGCCCTATTGCTGGTGCTTCTTTTGTTCCACCTTCATGATACTCTATCCAATCTAAAATGTTGAACACAGGGGAAATGTTTATTCCATCTAAAAACTCTACCTCATATGCATTCCCTGAATCATACTTCTTCAAAATCTTACAGGGACCAAATTTCTTCATCTTCAATTTATTATAGGTTCCCATGGGAAACCTTTCTTTCCTCAAGTGGACCATTACTTCATCGCCAATCTGAAACTCCTTATACCTCCTCTTCTGATCTACCTTAACTTTTTACTACATATTCATCTTGTTAATATGTTCTCTTACCTTCTCATGTATATCCTTGATGTGTTCTACAAAATCTTCGACTTCAGCACTTACTTTTTTCTCTTGGTCCATCTTCCTCAATTTTGGAGCTGTTCTGGGGCTACCTCCATACACAATCTGGAACAGTGATCTACCAGTGCTTCTGTTGACAGAATTGTTGTAAGAAAATTTTGCCTGGGGTAAGATCAAGTCCCATGCCTTGGGTTTATCTCCTACCAAACATCTCAATAGGTTACCCAGACTAATGTTAACAACCTCTATCTCCCCATCTGTTTGTGGATGGTGTGCAGAACTAAACTTCAACTCTGTCTTCAGCTTCTTCCACAAGGTCCTCCAAAAGTACCCCACAAATTTGGTGTCACGATCTGAAACAATACTCTTTGGTAGACCATGTAGCCTCACCACCTCTCTTTGAAGAACAAGTCAACAATGTGG
>VDFB02000003.1:502864733-502895595 GCA_007258455.2 Sequoia sempervirens | reverse complement strand
ATAGAAAATAAAAACCATAAATTGGGAATTTCATTATGATGAAAAGGGTATCCAAAAATGTAAAAACATCTAAAAACTGAGAAACTTGAAATTTAACTATTTTTGGGTGATGCAAAATTGTCATTACACCACTGGATGCTCCTGCATCAACGTGGCTCACCCAAACTCGGGCTATATCCACCAATAGAGAGTCCAATATTATTATCCAGTAAATCAAATTGATTACAACCAGTAATCCTTGCAACTCAATACTGCTGCAAATGCTACAATATAATGTCAATAGAAACCCTGACTCTTAACCTTTATCAAGACTTATGTCGATTACAAAATAGGGTTTTTTATGTCAGCAAATAGAAAAATAACTCTCGACACCTTTATAAAATAATAAAAATTGTGAGAGGTTTTGGGTGCACTGCCCCCAAACCCCTGTTAAATAATTTGGAGGGAAACCGCATTGATAAAAGTGGGAAAAAATTTAACTTCTCAGTTTGATTAGGTTCCATATACCAACACATTTATGTTTAGAGAGGCATGAAATTCTTTTACAACACCTTTACAAGTCATTGATAAATGCATTTTATTCAATTTGCAAGGGTCCAAGACCTAGTTTGGATGTGAAAAACACCTCACAACACCAAATCAAGGCCTCACTAAGTCAAATTTATTCTCATATCAAGCAAGCAAAAACAAATACTTTTTCCGTGTCCACAAGAATAACAAATATAAAAAATACAAATCTTTGTGACATTTTTTTTTTAATATTAATTTTAAATATACATTTTTTAATATCATATTTAATAAAGAAAATGTTCTTACCATTTTTTTTCTTTTAAATATTAATCATATTAAACATCATTTCAAAAAATATTTCTTTCGTATTTTATATTTATTTTTTAAAACTAAATATGCTAATTATTAATGCAAAAAAAAAAAAGCATTCTCCAAATATGCTAATTATTAATGGAAAAATAGAAGGCATTCTTCCTTTTTTGGTGTTACTTTAGGGTGGAACAAAATTTGCCTTATATTTAATTATTTTTAATCTATGTAAACTAGCTATTTAATATCGTCATTTATAGTTATTTGCAGAGTTAATACTTAATATGATTAAATGATGAATTTCATTTAATGGTAGAAATAACTAGCCTGAGATGTAAGTAAGGGGTTCGACAATCAATAAAATGAAAATTGTCTGAATTAACAAAGTAAATGATCTTTGTGAAAAAACTACTTATGATATGATATAGAAATACAGTTTGATTCTTGAAATAGAAGTATATAATGTTATAACTAAAACGTGATAATTCAATTAATTTGAATTCAAAACTCTTTATGATATGATTATGATATAGAAATACAGTTATGATATGATTAAGTTGCTCCTGGATGGGGAACTACTCCTTTTATGGGTATTGCAATGGCTCTATTTGCAGTATTCTTATGCATTATTCTGGAGATTTATAATTCTTCCATTTTATTAGACGGAATTCCAGTTAGGAATTCCAGTTAGTTGGGGCTAGAAAAATTAGAAAATCCGCCCCCGAGTTCATCCACAAGAAAAAGAATTAAGAAAGAAAAAATTTTGAATAGCTTTCATTTTTAGGTTATTACGTTCTGGTAGTTTGATCGTTTAATTACTTTTATCTAAGGATTTTTGGAATTATGGGTGTGCGACTTGTTAAAATTGATCTCTATGATTATTTGTTTAGTTGTAAATTTTTGTTTTGTTTTACAAAAATTAAACTATATGTTTCTTTGGGGTTCCCCTATGATTTTTTCAGGTGTACAAGTGAAGTTGATCCCATCGTTTGATATCGAGAAACTATCATATGGCCGGCGAAACCGATACAGAGACTGTTAAAATAGATATACATGTAAGTGGTAAGAGTAAAATAAGTTGTGGTAAGGATAAAATAAACTGCACAGTCCGAGATGGAGAGGGAAAATGCCTGTTACAATGGAACAGTGAACCTGAAACATGGATTGATCAAGTTAAACATACATATGGAGCTCCAGAGCGCAAAATGCTAGAAACATCTCCTGATTTATCCATATATCGGGTGCCTGAATCTATAAAAAAAACCAAACGAGAAGCGTATGATCCTCTGGTTGTGTTTCTTGGACCTTATCATCACAAGAAACACCAGTCTCTGACTGCAATGGACAAATATAAGCTCCATGCGGTAGACAAAACCTTGCAAAGGCTTGGCATGCCCATAGAGGGGGTACATAACGAAGTCAAAGGGCTGATAGACGAGATCAGAAATTGCTATGAAGACTCAGCCATGGAATGGGATGATGAAACGCTTGTCTGGATGTTGACCATGGATGCATGCTTTATTCTCGAGTTCCTCCGAATGGATTTATCCCATTCTAGCCTTGTTTTTCACGAGAACAGAGGTGATAATATCAAAAGACGAGAGATTATGCTGGACATTTTGAAGCTGGAAAATCAGATTCCTCTGTGTATTCTGAAAATGATCCTGGAGTTGAAAGATTCTGAAAGTTTAGAGAATTTCTTAGCCGAACATCTGCCTGGCTACGCCTATTTTGGGGGTTATCCATTCTCAAGCGGATCAGAAGGAAAAAAGATTGTAAAACACATTGAAAGTGATCCACTGCCACTGCATCTATTGGATTTGTCAAGGCGGGTGATTGCAGATTTCTTATCAAACTCTGATCCTGGTTCTGGTTGCAAGTTTCCTGATTGTCGTGGTTTCAAAGCTCACTGCGGCGCTTCTCATTGCGTTGCTACTCCAAGTGCCGTTGGTTGTTTTATAGGGGAAAGCTCATCACAGAATCGATCTTCCGGAAAACATACAATACCTTCGGCAGAAAAATTACAAAAAGCTGGAATTAAGTTGCAGCCGAGCACTGAAGGAAAAATCGAGTTTAAACACGGATACTTCGGAGTCTGTACACTTTTCCTCCCTCATATCATTGTTGATGATTACACAGAAATATTCCTGAGAAACCTCGTGGCTTTTGAAGAGTGTCAAAGGCACCACCGCTCTTCAATTAAACGAGAAATTTCCCTCAACATGTGTATAATGGATAACTTAATCAACTCCAAAGAGGATGTTGGGCTGTTTCAAAGAGCTGATATAATAAAAAATTATCTAGGGTCTGAAGATGAAGTAGCTCAAATATTCAATGAGTTGCGCTTCGGAATCACTACCAAGGATGATTTGCAGCCAACTTTCGACATGATTAACAAACATTACGACAACCAGTTGAACGTGTGGATTACAGAGTTCAAGAAAGAGCATTGTTCAAGACCATGGTATATTATCTCTTTTGTGGCAGCCACACTACTTTTGGTAATGACACTGTTGCAAACCATCTATACAATGAAAAGTTATTTCCATTCTTAGTAAGACCGTTGTTGAGAGATGTAGGATTGACGTTATTTGTATTAACACTATGAGGGACTGAATTTTTAGGCTATCTTGTAACCTTTGTTTTAATTGAAAAATCGTGATACATGTGGACATATGTGACTCGAATGTATTAATATATTTTAAGTTTGAAGTGTAGTTAATTAATGATGTTTTAGATGATAATAATTTCGAATTATAATATTTATTTTAAATATTAAAATGTTAATATGAAGGAATATTATTTTCAAGGATGATTGTTATGATTTAGAGTAAGTTTGGATCTAGTTTATTATTTTATTGTTTGCTTTTGTGTACGTTATAGAGTTTTCATTAATTTTGCGTGTGTCACACTATTTTTTAGACTTCTTGTATATTAATTTTGTTCTTTATTTTATATTTAATGGTTAAAATTGTGTCTTTTGTAATCAATTGTGCATTTGATAGTGAGGATGGCTCCAAAGAATGTTTAGAATTTTGTATTGAAGGTGTACAACAAGACTTAGTATTCAAACTTGATGTTATTTTTCTCATTGATGTTGTTGAATATGTTTGAGTATTTTAGCCTTATTGTTTATTGTGTAGGATATGTCCCCTCAAAATAATGCATGCTCTCCCAGGTTGATAATTCTTAGCAATCCAAAGGAATTAATTTGTCTAAAGTTAGAAATTTGTCCAAGGTATTTTTTCGTATTCATTTCCATGACCCCTAGCATATCAATATACTTTCTAACAGGGATAGTTGTTGGTTCATAAGAAACACCTTTTTGGTGCCTTTTTACATGACCCAAGAATTTAATGTCTCTAAGTATCCCTAAAGGTTTGTATTTGAATTGATTTTTCTAGGTTCCTCATACCACTATGGGCATTTTTGGAGGATATTATCTAGTTTCTCTTGCAATGAACTAGATTTTTTCATTGCTCAGCCACATGAATAGGTTTATGCAAAGGTTTACAACACTTCCAATCTTAAATAATTCATTGATATTTCAAGTGATGACATGTGTTTTTATAGAAATTCACCTAAAATAATGTACCAAACACATGTTTCTAGTCCTACTCTCTAGACCATAAGATTAAAGATTGTCTTCTTATCCCAAGTGTTATTCTTTTCCAATCCAAGAGGCTATTTGGTTGATATTTTTGATGATAAAGAAACATTTAGCTACTAGATAACCTAAATCTAATGACCATTTTTATAAACCCCAATATGTTCATAATGTTTAGACTCTTTTGGTGACCAAAAAAGAGGTTGTTATTCCAACCAATGTGTCACTTCCTAGCATGTATTGTTAAATTATGACTAGAAATTTTTGTTAAAGGCACCATGTGAATATTAGGATATCTCTTAAAATTGATCTATCCTTCAATTGTTTACATAATTTATCTAGAGATAATGGATCACCAAGGGGAAATTTTAGTAGGAAATGCCACTCTATTTTTCTTGGAGGCTACTTTTCTCCAAAAAAAAATTTTTATTGGGTAAATAATTTGAGACATTAGTAGATATTTATGCTGAATTGTTAGATCACTTTATTGAGGATCCCTTCACATGAATGTTATCTCTTGGTATGTTAGAGGTCTTACAAAAGCTTCCTATAATTTTTATACATGGGTTGTGTATCAAAAAATTGGCCTACTCAACATCTTTTATTTTAAAAGAAACACAAAATTTAATATTTTTGCTTCAAGCCACCTTCAAGACTATTTGGTTTATATGTCTATAGCTCGACATATCATATTTAGTGGATATGGTGATTTGCACATGCTAGTTGTTTCTATGTCAAATTTGACTCACATTGCCTCTAATGAAGAGCCCAATTGATGTGATAGGTGGAAAACCTTTGAAAATTATGGGAAGTTGGTAGGGGTTTTGTATATTTACACTTCTAAAGATGGTCTCAAAAAATTGGTGCTACTGTATTATTTGGCTAACATCTTACCCTTTTCTAGTTAGTTTATTTGTAGTGATTTTTATATGGAGGAATATCTTGGTGATAAAATTGGAATGCTTCTATTGAGATGGTGTATTAGATAAATGTATACTTGGAATTATTTTTAAAATTGGTGGCAATTGATCAATCTAAATTTTTAGTGGTGGCTTTCCATGCCAAATCTATAGGATACATCATGGGCCAAATCAGAGGTTAGCAAAGACACGGTGATCAAATATCTTGTTCATGTTATTATTTTTTATCAACTCATGCTCAATGTATCATTACACACATAATTATAAAATATATTGATCATGACATAATCTTAGAGAAACACACATTGAATATGAAAGTGAATCTTGATATTAGTCTCTGTGATCATACTCCAATCATATTTTATGTGGATTGGGTTTTTGTACTACTGAAGTTTATTTGGAAATTTTTTATAACATGTCATTCATTATTCATTAGTGGGCCATCCACCTTATCACCTAAGTGTGAAACCTGAAGCTACATTCATCTTTTAATGTTATCTACATTGACTAGTCAAAATTTGAGATTAACTGCACCACCACCAACCTATGTGGGTTTGGAAAGAATGTTAATTATATTTATAACTAAGTTGAAGTTGTTTCTAGTAAGGAATTGATTGTAATATGTATGCATAGAATTAGGTTTTCTACTTGTAACACAAAATAAATATTGCTAACACACACCATGCCAAAGGGGATTAATTTAAAGATAACTTCTTCTATCTTAAGATGGGATATAAATCCTCAAATGAATTATATTAAAAAAATTCTCATGTTAAGGAAATTAATATTACTATTAGGAGTCTTTATTCACTCCCTTAGATAAATCATGTCTTTCATTTAATTTGATTTTTTAGGCACATAATAACTTGTGGGAATTTTATTATGCACTCTAAAAATACCTAGAGTTCATGCTAACCTAGCTCAGTGACATGGGTATCATGGTTTATGATACTTAACTCATTTTGGAGGAGCTTTATTATGCACTTAATTCATATGGTAATGATAATGTACCATTCATGAATGAGTTTCTCTAAGAATTTTGTAAGTTTAATTAGCACTTCACATGACTTAACTTGATCCAAGTTTCTAAGGAATCTATCTATAACCATTCCTTCAAGTTTTTTATCAACCATGGAAATGTTAAATTCATTCCTAAAGTTGAGTATATAGAGATAGTCAAATATTAGCAACCTATTACCTTGTTGGATAATTCATAAAGTCCCTCACTCTATCCACTTTTCACCTACACTCAATTATTTAACTTGAGCAATGTGGTTCATCAAGGGTTACTATATCCTACACAATATCATTATCATTTGGGAAGAGATATAATTGGCTAGGGTGTCCAAATAGCTAACTCTTTTTATAAAGATTTATTTTTACAAATAATACAATTGAATTGAGTGATACTTTGCCATTTCTATTATTAGAAAGGGTGTATCAACCTTGCATTTCATAACATTAATAACATAAAATATAGTTTTATAATATAACACAAGGAAAATCTAATTTTGGGCTATAAATGTTTTGTGGACCCCCCCAAAAAGAAATTGAAGTATGTTGTAACTAGCAAGGTAGTTGTGAGGATATATATCTCTTCAAGCTTTGAAATTAAAAAAAAAAATCTTAATAGTGAATCAAAATTTATGGCCTTCAAAAGTTGGGCCCCTCACATAAAAAATATAAGAAAATTTATAGCACATAAGTGAGCTATTAGAGGGTGTTACATAACTGACCAATTTATGCATGTTATGCAATGTCATAAGGTACCTTTGAATGGAGATAATGGATCCAAAATTAGGCACCCAAATTTATGAGTGGATTATGATGATCTTATAAAAAGTGGAAGGAATATGATATTTTTAGTATATGAACAAATCTTTGAATTTGGGCATAGTTTTTAAGTATAGTTTTGGCTTCCAAATTTTTATTGGTTTTACCTTATAATTTGTTTATTTTTATTTTACATTTTTATGTATTATTTCTCCTATTTATTGGGTTCTTTAGTTGTAGGATTCATCGGGAGTTTTTTTAAAGGTATAGTTATGACATCATAATTCTCTATATCTCATGTTGGTGATCATGTTATAAAGGCTTAGATTCGACAATTATATTGTAACCACTAATTAATAAGTGTTTAGGTGGAAAATAGGGTTCACCAAAATGAATCAACAAGATGATGAACCACTTAGTTTTCCCACACAAAACACATGCAATTATGAGAGCCAACAGATGCAAATAACAATCAGAAATGATACCTAGTTGTTATAGCAACTATGAGGGAAGTTTTTAGAGTTGAGAGATTTGTACCTTGCTACAAGAAGCCTATTTTTAGGGAACAAAGGACTCATTCGCCTTTAGTGGCGAATGGGTACCTGTTAGGGTTTCTGAAATTGAGATCTGGATTATTTTCCTTGATTTCTACATTCTCAAATTCTTCGTTGCTAGCCCACAAAATCTTGTACTTAATTCTATAGCTTCAATTCTTCATTCTTGCACTTTAAATGACAACTTTTGTAACTTGATACACTATTACAAAAACAACAATATATGACTAAATAAACTACTAAAAATTGCATATAAATGACTAATTTTGGTCACGTGACCATTAGTAGTTTATTGCTAGTTATTTATAATGTGACCAAATTTATGACTAAACTATTTTAGTCATTTAGTCATTGATTTGGTCATTAATTTAGTCATTGATTTAGTCGTTAATTTAGTCATTGATTATTGTTAACTGGTCATTTATTTAGTCATGGTAGTGATTTATTTAGTCATTAATTTAGTCATATATTTAGTCATTAATTTAGTCATTGATTGTTGTTAATTGGTCATTTATTTAGTCATGGTAGTGATTTATTTAGTCATTAATTTAGTCATTAATTTAGTCATATATTTAGTCATTAATTTAGTCATTGATTGTTGTTAATTGGTCATTTATTTTACTCATGTAGTCATATATTTAGTCATTACTTTAGTCATATATTTAGTCATTATTTGGTCATTATTTTAGTCATGGTAGTCATATATTTAGTCATTGTAGTCATATATTTGGTCATTGTATTCATTTATTTTAGTCATAGTAGTCATTTATTTAGTCATGGTTTAGTCATTTATTTGAGTGAATCAATGATTCAAGCCATAAATCAAATCTAACTTAATTAATTCTCGCAAATTTATGGATATAAACTTCAAATATCATAGATATTCAAATGTTCTTTTTGTATTGGATTAACATGAAAAAAAATACAATCAACAAACAAATTTATGCATATAAAGCTCAAATATCATATATATTAAATTTAAAAATATTGTATTGCATGAAAAAAAAGAATATACAAATAGTAAACAACTGCATAACCAAAGGAATTACAAACAACATACAACTACATAAACAAAGATCCAAGAAATACATCCTTCACTGCACTCTTGGTTGCCATGGAAGACAAATCCAAGATATGATACAAATGCTACAAACATTGAAGGGAGAAAAGACATGAAAATATATAGTAAATGTAGTTATATTATTTGTGGTGCATATATTGTCCAATTCAGAGTAGCCTTGCCCTCCCATTCCAGCCAGACAACCCTTGAGAGAAGATTGGAAGGATTCGAATGAGAAGGATGGCAACTTCCTATCTAGAAATATCACTGGTCATGGTCGGATGAAAGTAAAGAGTGCATGTTCACCTCTCCAATTTGACGAGCTGCAACCTAAAAATAAGATTTCAATGAGGGTTTAGAATATATTTATTAAAATGAAAATACCATAAATTAAAATGAAAATATAGCCAAGATCTAATAATGAGCACATTTATATTTTTACAATATGGCATCTTTTACCTGTTTCAATGGTTCTATGAGATTTCCCATTATAGTGATTATGGTAGAACACTAATTTGCAATATGACTGTGAATTTGCTCAGTAATGAATTCAATGGTGATAGGACTAAAAGGTGCAGCATCAACAACACTGCCACTTGATACAATTATATTTGATAAGAAACATTCAAAATCTATCTAAATGTTTATCTGGGAGGAAATGCATGTGGACTTATGATAAAACTAGAACAATGCCTTCAACTGTCATTTCTCCATTATACAACTGCCCATGTGAAATGAAGAGCTTCTAACAACCACATTTTATCCTTTGTGATCCTCCATAGCTTGCAATGATACTGTTGGACGACGCATAATTCTTACAACTAGAACAAAAGACCAAGGGTCATATGCTTGCAATGATATTCTATTTGTTCCTTCTTTGATGCATGTTGTAATCTACAATAGGTTAAAACAAAGCAGGTTACAAATTGAAAAGAAAACAAATTGATATGAACATAAAATAGTAAGGCACTGGGCATATCAAGAATTATGCTAAGAATGAACACAAAATGACTACAAAGAATAAGGAAATGCATCACTATGAAGAGTATGCAAAATGGACAGAAACTACTCAGAGATTTAGTTGCTAAGAGTGTTAGAAAATGAGATGAGAAAAAAATAATTAGTACAATGTAGCATCTTAAGATGTTAAAAGGAACCCAACCTAGGACCATCACAATGACCATTGGCTCCCAGTAATTGAGCACTTAGTCTGTTTGTAACCTTAATTGATATTCCTATACCAAAAAGACAAAACTCATATAATACTTTGGCATGGCCATATAAGAACAAAAAACAAAAAATATATCATAACTCTGCATCTTCTCTTTCATGTCCACCATGTTATAGTTTCTCTAATTTTATTAAGTTTTTACCTAAACCTCTAGACACTACAAAGTACAAACAACCCTTTAAAAGAAAATACAACAAACATTCAAGTGGCCTAAGAATTGAAAAACAAGATTAGCTAGTTACTTCTTCATATATTTTAGATTCTTTTTGCTTCCTTAAACTTAGCATCATATACAAAAACAAACAACATCAGACAATAGATTATGCACCATAAACATATAATCCTTTAATACAGTAGAAATTCAGAGGGTTTTTCAATATATTCACAAGAAAAATATTAAAATCAACTTTGTACAACACAATTGCATGTATCACATCCACTGAGCAAAGAGATAATGAAGCATTCTCCAACTCTTATTACAACAAGAGATCATAACCTACCAAATCCTCCAGTAGCTATAAATGCAAGGCCATGCCCAACTAACTTCTGCCTCAAAATGCCCTGGCATTATAGAAGCATTGTTAAGTAACATACAAAAACAACAAGTTGAAAGTTCATATCTCTAAGAAGAAATCAATATAAGAAAATCAGTCATGACATATAATGCATGAGTGTGAATATAATCAGCACTGGATTACCTCACCACCAAATATCCTAGGACGAGCTCTCCTATTGACCATAGTTGTTACTATCACATCATTAAGTGGGCAAATGAATGCATCTGACTACAGTGATCATTACACAAATTCAATTTCAAAAAACAAGTATAACAACCTAAACTGAATCCACAAAATATCCAACTTAAGATCAACTTGTTGTCAGAACATAAATAAAAGTTACCTGACAAATAATTTCTCCATTGAAAGCAACTAGCTCAATCTATAAAAGTTTCCACAAATTAGAAATTAAAGGTTATTCATTACTAATAGAATTCAACTCCGATTTAAGAAAAAAAAAGCATTGCACTCCCTACTTTGGGGAGAACAAGTATAGATGTAGGTAGGTTAAGATCACAAATCAGAAGAATTCTAGAAAGAGATGGTGTTTCCACTCCAACAAAGCCATCTTAGGATCCCACATTAATTAATTATAAATATTTTTTAAAGAAACCCTATTTTTTTAGATTTTCCTATTTTTGATAGTTTCAAAATGTCCATTTCAGAGACTAAACCCACTTTCAGTTTTAGATAATTTAAGGAACAAACAGATGTAGTTGGCACCCATGATCATATTTTATTGTGACTAGTACAACACATGATATGTTTTTTTGCACTTATAGCTAGGGATTAAACAAAATAATGAATGATCTAAAAAAATGCTTACTTCTAGTTTCTCAACATATTTATCCTGCTTTCCAAATGGTCTCAACTCGGTTTGAGAAAAATCGAATGCATCTGTGTTATTCTTTGTAGATTATCTAACATAAAATTTTCCAAAGTAATGCACTACCAAACTACACTTGATATCCAGTATTAGATGAGAATTGCTTGGTGACTACTAGGGATATTATAAGAAACATTTGAAACTTTCAATACTAGTACCATTTGGGAATAACTCATGCCACAAGTAACAAATATCTAGTATATTCATTTTCAGACCTTGCAACATCAACCTACACTAAGTGGTCAACAACAAGATCCATAGGTACCTACAAACAAAAAATAGAACAATATCAATAGCTGGAAAAAGAAGGAAAATATCATCAATAACAGGAAAAATGATTAAGAAATATAAATATAAAGTAGAATTTAAAGTAATAAAGACTAAAAGAAACAGAAAAAAAAGAGTCATAATTAAAAAGTAATCTTCAACAACCATCACTGCCTCAAAACCAATAGACAGATTATGTAGTTGGTAGAAATAGAAATTGTGAAATACTTGTTCTAATGGCCTTTGGAAGTTCCTCTATAATTTCTTGTTGTCTCAAGCTCTTTGGTTTAAACTTCAAGAACATATATGATAAGATGTGGTCCCTAAGTATTGGTGGGAGGTATTAGACTTCATAAAATGTATTGTACATGACACACTATAAAATGTATTGTACATGAAACACTATATACATTATATATATAAAGTAGGCAATGAACAATGTATAGAATAAAACCAATTATCTTTCAAAACTTAAAAATGTGATGTCTACTAATGGAATGTCTAGATAAATTCCATTGTAACTTACTTTTGTAGAAACAAATTACAAAAAATGATGAAGAAGGCTTAAATATATTTCAAAAGAAAAATAATAGCCTCCATCCACATGCCTTGCTAATGCTTGCACAACTCTTCATGCAAGGAGTCATGGAGGAAGCTATCAAAGCTTGGGGAAGAGAGCTTTACACTTGCCAGTTGTATGGCTTGAAGATCTTAAGGGTTAACATAAAAAATAATGATTATACTAGTATAGTTTTAACCATAATGATTATACTCCCATCTTACCATATCAACTAGGGTGGTCAACAATATTGGATGATAACATATGTATTCAATTTTAACTATTTATGCAAGCTACTTTTGAAATACAACTAAAAGATATTAGAGTTTTACTTTAGATAAATTTGATCATGTTTTAAAGAAACAAATGAATGAAGATTTTTTAATAGTATTGATCACAAAGTGATGTTAGATTATGTGAAACTATTGAATATGTCATAGGAGCATCTGTCTTCAAAAAAATCAACATAAAGCAAGAATTTACTAGACATACGTGTTGTCTTAATTTCAAAATGCAGAATAAAAAAATAAATAACATAGATAATCATATCTTTCACCATCAATGAACATAAGCAATAATAATAAAAATTTATGCCATTTTCATTTTAAAAATAAATAAAGTTAGTGATACATTTAGAAAGCATTCCTATTAGATAGAAAAAATCCTTGTGGATGATATTAAATCTTCCAAAAATTTACATGTTTTAAAAAGTATGTTTTCCATGCCCTTGACTTCAAATGGTTATGTTAGTATTTTTAAACTTTGATGTTTGAGAATTTCAAAAAAATTGCATTGAATCCTTGAAATATTAGAAAAGGCATGCATGTGCTTCTTGTGAAAAAAGGGATGTTGCATTATGACTAAAATGTAGTGTGGGAATATGGGATTATCATGGAAATGGCATGGAAAAGTCAAATGGTATTGTGCGAGCCTTGCTATGACCCCCATCCTTCATGTTATGTGTTTTTGTGCTTTTGTTATGAAGCCGTAGGAGTTGAAGAATCTAAAATAGAATGGAGTGGACTCTCTTACCCATCCACTCATATGTTGAGTGAGGTTGAGGCATCGATAGGTTAAAATAAGATACAACTTAAAATGAATGGGGAATCAAACATGTAAATTTTAATGAAAAATAATCTGCAAGACAATTTACTATGCCTATGAGGATATGCAAAAGGACCGTGAAGGATAGACAAGACACTCTAGCATTTATGAGACCATGGATCTTGGGACAGACTTGTGCACCAATACCAATGTTAATGAGGGTGTCCATGGGATGGGGGCATGCTCCTCAACCTACACATGGTTGGTTCCACAATGACACTCCATTGCTCATACCTAGGACAACTCTCTCTTCCTTTTTGTACCTTGAATTGTAAGTCCAATAGGTGCTAGTGATCATTTTGCACATGCTTGATTAGGTTCGATGATCTCTTCATGTGTGCCTACTTGGTGTAATATAATGACTATGTATTTGGCATGTGTACACTTGGAATGCTACCTATGTACTCCTCATGTGTGCTTGCTTGATGAGTCTTTGCAATATGTATTGTGATGGGTGTGTACTTGTCCAACTTTGTGTTTGGATGTGAGTGTATTACACTATCTGAGTCAGTTGTCTCCCAATTCAAACATGTAGGGCCAATGGCTCCAAATGATAGGGTGGTGTTAACCTATAAGCATCCAAAATTGCACAGGTCAACATACACATTTGATGATAACCTAGTGGTCCAACTCACAACTCCTAAATCAATCCCAATTTGCATCTTCCATTTCCATCAAGTGGGGTACCCCAAGGCTAGAAGAGGAGAAAATATTACGAATAAAAGTTGGATCCTCCAAGGACACAATTACAATAGTTGCATAAGAAGCTTCAAAAATTCTTCCATGTTCTTTTATTTCAAGAAACAATTTCTTTACTCAAAATTTTATTAGTTATTAAATCGCATACCCTTTCATAAAATTTGTAACAATCTATTATTGTTCCTTAGTTTAGTTTAGATTCATTGTTGCTTTCTCAGGTAGATTATATTTAGATTATTTTATGTACTTTTCTTGCTAGTGGGTTAAACGTATAATTGAAAACTCTACTTAAAATAAAAAACACAAGAAAAAGCACAATGTACTTGCAAAGCCATATCAAAGATGTTATTTGCATGTACATTAATTAACTCAAACTTCAATTTGGAAAAGCACAAAAAATGAATAAGTAAACAAAATCTCTTTGGATGCATTTAGATTATTGTATTTGTAAGCATGATTTCTTACCTCTTGGCCCTACTCTTGTCATAGATTCATTCAATATTTACACCCCTCTTTATGAGATTGTATGTTGCTACGATACTTTGTGATGTTCTCATTATATCTTTTGGTTGTTCCCTTGTGAACCTTGTCATTTTCCTTGCCTCTCTTACCCTTGAGAAGGAGAGTTTTGTTGTGGGGATTAGTCCACTTTCTAAGGCATTTGGGAAATCCACACTTGGCTAAGGTGGGCCCATGTATGCTTCAGTACTTGATCTGAATTTTTTTGGCATAGCACACAACAGGAGGGAGTTATGCCTCAGAAATCAAAAAGAAAGAGCTTGTTCTCCTTACCTTGTTAATGTTTTGCATAGTTGCAATCTGCTTCTTAGACCCTGAAGTCTGAATTGTAGGTTGTGGGAGTCGTGAAGCTTTTATTGTGTTTCTAGTTTTTTTTGTCTTATTAGGTTCTTTCTTTTGTTCACATGGGGTCCACAATGGAGCTAGTTCCTTCCTTATATCCTCCTTGATTTAATTTCTTTTTTTAACTGTTGGCTGAAAGTTTGCTTCTTTTATCTACATGGAAATTTAAATATACTTCTCATAAATTTTATATGGAAATTCTTTCACCATACATTTTTTATAATTAGAAAATGGGTAAAAAGTTTTGGATCAATGTTTCCAATGATCTTGTAAAAAATGTTTTCCTCATTCTTATAACATCATATTTAGAATTAAAAATATTTCAAAACCAATTTTTTCAAAGATCAGATATAATGTTTCCACTCGCCATATTATTTAATCTAAATATTCAATCTATTCTTTTATCATCAACATTTATTTTATTTTATTTTTTTTAAATGATATAATGCATGTTAATAAACGTAAAATTAAGACCTCTTCACATGTTCTCTAACAAGATGGAATTTGTTGAAGGTAACAATATAATAAGGTCTATGGGATTATCAAACTCTCATATCATATTACCAACAGGTGCTATCTCATCAACAGAGTCAAGAATGGATAGGATTTCAGATGGATAGGAAAATGGTGATTTGGAAGAGATTATAGCATTTGTTTAGCTCAATAGTTCTAAGGCCCAATTGATAATGTATGATGATTATTTTTGGTTTTATTAGATACAACATGTTTGTCTTATTATTATTTCAAAAACAGTTATGTGCCATTGTGCGCATATGATTAAGGGAGAAATATCACGATTAGGGGAGAAAGGTCATAACTAGTTTGTAAATTGATTGTTCTTTCTTGTGTGAGCATAATTTTCTATATATAAATCCAAGAAGGCTATGTGTTTTACAAAAACAAAATAGCAAATACAAACTAAGGCCAACAGAGTAATTTGAAAATAAAACCGCTAAGACTGGTGTATTCTTAGAGCGCTAGGGTTATGTGTTTTACCAAATAGTAGAACTCTTACCTTATCACATCAGGTGAGTCCTTATCTACATATCGTTGAAATAATGAATCTATTTGCTTCAAATCCTTATCAGCTCCTTTGTTACCTATTGTTTAGACCACATACAAAATTGTTAGGAAGTAAAAAGGCCAAAGTTTAAACCAATTAATCTTTTTTCAAAACTTCGGTTCAATAGTGAATGTAGGATTATTTTCAAAGTCAAAATGTTCAGTACAGATGACAATTCCTTACACAATTTCCATTTTTAGAACAAAAGACCAATGACTTCAGATTTACATGGGTTATCTTAATAATGCAGATAAAAGCAATGTTGAAGAAAACTTTCAAAACTGATACAATTTGAAATGAATTGTTGAATATTTTCAAAATCTAAGTTATAGACAAATTACTAGACTTAAAAATTAAAAAATGAAAAATATTTATCTTTTAGGCTATATAGTTGGACATGATTTGCATATAAAAAATAAATTTGGTTAAGTTATGCCGCATATGAATGTATTCTAGGTTGGAATTGAGCTTCATAGAAACATGAATCTCCTAGTGTTTTCAATCTCATATTTAGTTGAACCCAATTCAATCAATCGGTACAAGCTCAAGAGGTAGAAGAACTGAAGTTCTATATAGATTCACATTCCAGAAGGCATGATGAATTTGGAAATCATTTAACTGGGTAAGATTTCTATTCAACTTGCTAGGTGGGGTGCAAACTACACAGTTCAAACCAAGTGATAGTCCTAGAGGAATTTGATGAATAGATAGCCCTCAATTGTAGCAATTACGTAGTAGATTATTCTGAAAAGGGTAATTTAATAAATTGCCCCAATATAAACCTAAATCATCAAACCTACTATTTAAGTGCCCTCTTATCATCAACATTTAGAATCATACTACATGATAAATTTTCAGAAAGACGAACACAAGAAACAATGATGAATCATTTAAAATGATCCAACACTTGATGATAAGAACATACAATTGAATCCTAAAGCACTCAAATTCACTTTTGAAAATTCTTAAATTTTCTTAATAAAACCCAGTGAAAAGTTTTAGTTAACCTGCTTCCATCAACATCAGCCTAATAATTATGAGTTGAATGTTACAAGCCAACTTTGAGACTATAGGACCAGAGATCTGGGAAAACACTCTTGGTCAGGTGGATATCTTTGTGATGGGAATTGGGAGTGGAGGAACTGTCTCTGGTGTGGGCAGATACCTCAAATCCAAGAATCCCAATGTCAAGGTATGGTAAAAGTTGAAGATTATGTTTCAGCTTAGGTGTTTCAGTTTATAGAAGGTATTTTCTCTGGATGTTATGATTATTTTTAGCAGTTCCTTTCTATATTTTGTTTACATCACGTTCCATTTTTGGTGCTTCAGTTTTTATTAATTAAAATCAGTGACAAATCTCCATTGTATGTAGGTACAACATGTGCTACCATGACAATGTGCTCCTTTAACACCAAAGAGATATATCAGCAATTTATCATACACACACTAAACAACATAAATATAACAACAATGCATAGCAGATGTAAGCATAAACCAGAAAATGCAAGTGATGATTTCATTGAACACAAGAATTCAGTTTTACACAACACCAGATCACAATATTCCATAACACTTTTTCCTTGTGGGTCTTCTAAGCTAAACAAAGTATGTCTTATAACTTCATAAAAAATATGGTTATCACATTGCAAAATGCCCAAAGGATAACTTGCTGCCTAAACTGTCTATTGCAAAAAGAAGTTGTGATGCTCCTTGTTAGTCTTAGGAGTAATCTTAGGGTTGCTAATTATTCTTTTTGACATGGTTTTTAGGTCATGAACTGCCAAAATATTTCCTTTAGGCTTTATATAGAATTCAAACATCGAAGGGTTCATGGTAGTAAATTGGATTGATTAAAATAGAAAACTTTATTTTTGGAGTTAGTTGATAATGAAAATGTTATATGTAGGCTTTTAAAGTTTTCCATATTTCACCATTGCTTTACTATTATCATAAAGTAGAGACAAATGCAAGAAGATGCAAAGTTGTCCTTTCCCTCATTGTTCAATATCAGGGTCCCTGTCCTTCCCACCCAGCAAGCTCTTCAGATAAGGTGATGGCATCACAATCACCCACCTTCATCATATCTACAGTATCTATGGAATACAACCAAGTATGTAGGAATGAGCTACTCAAGTATTATTACTACCGTGCACAAAAAACAATTCTCAGGTTTTCATTTTCATAAAAAAGAAGACCATATGTCATCTTAGAATGGAGAAGCCACCAAAGCCTTGATTATTAATGGATGTGATAGATTTTGGAGTTTGACTACTTAATTAAAAGGTTCTAATCTATAGGTTCATGGGAATGTTTACAGGAGAGAGGGAGTTTCTCGAAAAGTTTAGATCTATTCATGAAGTCATGGTCTATTTGTGAAACAGTGTTAGTAAAAGATCTGACCAACTCTTCTTTCAGTGAGCATGGTCAAGAATGCTCTCTTAAATATGGGAATGCAATTGGGTAATACATCAAAGCCTCAGAGTGCACCAAATATGTAGGAATGTTGAACTATGCTCCAATTTGTGTCAACATAGATTGGACAAAAGCCTTCCTAGATAGGAGAATTTTGGAAAGGGAGCAACCTATCCATTAGGAAAATATTTCTTTCCATTGTTGGGCTTTTCATGAGTGTGGAAATTTAGCCAAAGTATAAGTACCCTAAAGAATATGGTAGAAACAGAGGAAATCAAACTAGAGAAGATGCTAGGAAAATCCTGCTGCATGACCAATCTGTTGCACCAGAAAGAGAATAGCTAAAGCAAGGGGAGGATAAATTCTAATGAGATTATGCTAGTTGAGAAGAAGTTAGTCACAAAATGCCTATCACACTTGCACTTTCAGCCCCTTCAATGCCTTTTTGTGGAAAAAGGATGATGGTATGGAAGGAACGAAGACCTAGATAAGCTCTATCTTAAACAGACTCAATGAATGCCAATACCCCTAAGGAGACCAAAGAAACACATCAAGCTAAGAGCCAAATTATTCATAGAAGATACTTCAAAATTTACTTCAAGAAATAAAGGTAGCAAAGGAACCTTCAACAACAGACCAGCTACAACCCAGTCATTTTGAAAGTAAATATATTGATCAAGCAAAGAAATCCCTCAAAGGATTCTAATGAAGTGGACTATTAAAATTCAGCACATTCACATTATATATAGATTATGCACTCTAGAAACTAGCCCAACTTGTCTAAGAATCTAATTGAAACTTCAATCAAAACTGTAATCTTGAGTATGTTAACCTACAAACACAAATCTGTTGTAATTACAAAAATAAAATAATATTGAAATAGGTAACTGGTTGTCTGAAATTTTTCATTATTTTGAATTTCTTCTATCTATAGTTTGGTTGTGTAAAAGAGTTCCTAGGATCTTAAATAGATCTCCAACTTGGGTGACCCACAAAAGTATGGGCTTCTTCCACATACCAATGGGCATATTGGAAGGGAAAGCATATTGAGAGGTTTGATATATCGGTTTGGCAATATATAGAGAAGGAAACCTATTGGAGTGATAAGGAACCAGTTTATCTCCATTTGGTAGTAAAATTTATTAGGTATTGTGAATTGTATTATCTCTGAGCATTTGGTGGAACCCGACTTAGAAATTTTTGTTATCTTTGTAATCATGTCCATATTATACACCAATAGCATGTTATCCTTGCAAAATAATGTCAATAACCAACAAAAAACAAAGATAATATCTAAATGTTAGTGTTAAGACAAGCCTCTGATTATACAGTTTTGCAATCAATATAAGATGTGACAAGGATTCAATAATTTGTAAGAACAATCACAAGATTGGACGCCCAATGCCTCAATAGAGAAGAAAGATGTTGTCAACTAAGATGTTCCTTCTTCAAGCAGTTCAACTCAAAAAGTTGGTAAAGACAAAAAGTCCTTGAAGATAAGTGTTAAGCCCCTTCTTGTGTCATAGAATAATGTTCTAGAGAAGAATGATGTTGATGTTCCTTCTTCAAGTAGTTCAACTCAAAAGGTTGGTAAAGACAAAAGTCTTTGAAGAAATGTTGTAAGCCCCCTTGTGTGTCATAGAACATTGTTGTCGGTTCTAAGTCAAAAAGTGTGTTCTCTCATGGATATAATACCTATTAGCCTTCCTATTGTTGAATTTTCAAACTTTTTAGTTTTGGAGACAATAAAATCCAACAAACATTGTATTGGTCTAGGGTATATAGGTGTTGTGAATTTCATGAACAAGAATATTCCAAACCTATTGAATTTGTGTCTAGAGATATTCAGAACAATAGTCAAGGCAACCCATTGCTCAGCCATGTGAAATTAACAAGTTGTCATGTGAATCAAAATCAACTTGCACTAAAGCTCATTAAGTCCAAACATGGCATTATAGACATTGAGGACATACCTCCAATGATTGTTTTGATCTACATCCTTGTCTATCATGTGGTTAACATATATTTTGCAAAACATTGTTATGTAGAGATTTGTCTATCAAATCAAATGAGGCATATGCATTTTGGATGGATAGATCACTCTAGATGGAAAACTAAAGCTTGCGTATTAAAATACTAAGAATACATTCAATTTTCTAGTTGTGGACTTACTGCCATGGTAACATGGACACAATAGGAAGGGCACAACAGTGATGTAGATCACATCATTACTCTACCTAGTGAATAAAATATTATAAATGAAACTCAAATAAACAAAACCAGAGTAAAAATTATGTGACAAACAAAATAGCATTCAAAACCAAAAGACAAACACTTAAAGAGTATTAAAAACACCAACCTACATAGCAAAATTGAATGTCATGAAATCCACAAAGGGTTTGAGTCCATAATATGTTGCACCAACACCAATGCCAGTAAAACCAGCCTGTAATGGAAAAATACATGCAAACATAAATTGGCTATATATTTGAATAATAAAAGATATAAAGGAAAAAATTCTTTGGACAAGATTTCAATTAGCACATTTTAGCTTCAGAAACTTGTAAACCTCCATGATTGGGGTATCAAGAACCCTATCAAGTCCAAAATTTTGCAGAAGGCCTTTAGAAACCTGTAAAGAAACATGAATATAAGTATATCAAATGAAAATATCTCAAAATTTCAAATTTCTAGTCAATTATTCAATAGCAAAGGGTTCTTATCTGATTATTATATAATTTTTATAAAATTTCCACAAGTAAAATATTAGAGTCCTCCCCGCCTGTGCAAAAATGGGAGCTTTGGGATGGGCTATGAACATGCACCAAAGCATAATGGTAGGGGAATTTTTGTCAGATGTTATAGTTGGATATGCTCTAGTAGACATATATGCAAGATGTGGAATCGTAGACAAAACACCTGAATTGTTTGATAGAATGCCTCAAAGAGATGTCATCTCATGGAATGAAATGATTGATTGCAGAATGTGCACAAAATGGATTTTGCAAGGAACCTCTCAAAAAATTTGAATTAATGAAGCACTATGGAACACATCCTAACATTCTATTTTCAATGGAATCGGAGAGGTTATTTAAACTTTTACACCCTTCTATGTTCAAGTGTTGCAATTGTGACAAGTTTCCAATGAATTAGGGAGGCTATTTAAATCTATACACCCTACCATGTTCAAGTGTTGCAGCTGTGACAGGTTGCCATTGGAATCAAGGAGCTTATTTAAATGTCCACACCCTTCTATGTTCAAGTGTTGTAGTTGTGATAGGTTTCCAAATGAATTAGGGAGCTTATTTAAACATCCACACCCTTCTATGTTCAAGTGTTGCAATTGTGACAGGCTGCTAATGGAATCAAGGAGGTTATTTAATCAGGGAGCTTATTTAAATTTCCACACCCTTCTATGTTCAAGAGTTGTGTTGCAACTGTGATAGGTTGCTAATGAGATCAAGGAGGTTATTTAAGCTATGACAATATTTTATTTTTAAGTGTTTCAGTTGTGATAGATTGTCAATAGAATCAAGGAGGTTATTTAAACCTTTAAAATTTCCTATTGTATTCAAGTGTTGCAGCTATGAGAGGTTGACAATGGAATTGGGGAGGTTATTTAAACCTTTGAAACTTTCTATTTTCAAGTGTTGCAGATGTGATAGGTTGCCAATGGAATCAGGAAGGTTATTTAAACCTCTAAAGTCTTCTATAAAGGAGGTTATTTAAACCACAAAAATATTTTAGTTTCGAATGTTGCAACTGCAATAGATTTTCAATAGAATCAAGGAGGTTATTTAAACCTTTGAAACTTCCTATTATGTTCAAGTGCTACATTTGTGATAGGTTGACAATGGAATCAAGAAGGTTATTTAAACCTCAACAACTTACTATTTTCAAGTATTGTAGACATGACAGGTTGCTAGTGGAATAAGGAAGGTTTTTTAAACCTCTACAATATTCTATAATCAAGTGTTGCAGCTGCAACAGGTTGCCAATAGAATCAAGGAGGTTATTTAAAATTTTACACCCTTCTATGCTCAAGTGTTGCAGTTGTGACAACTTGCCAATGTAATCAAGGAGCTTATTTAAACCTTCACACTCTATTATATTCAAGTGTTGCAGCTATGACAGGTTGTCAATGGAATCAATTTCAGATTGGGTTCTAGGTGCATGAATTCATGCAGGTTTAGTGGATGAGGGCCGCACATACTTCACATGTCAGTAACCATTATTGCATTACAATTTACATATATAATTGATCATTAAGTGTGCATGGTTGAAAATCTTCAGGACATTACAAGGAAGGACTGTGAATTTTCATAATTGAGAAAGATCAAATAGGATATCACCATGGAAGTTTTGTAGAGACCAATGGTGAATACAAAGAATTCCCCCTACAAAAGGTGAGGTCTCAATGGAGGCAGAGACTTGAATCAAATATAAGCTATTAGTGAGGTCTAGCATGAAAATGATTGAACTTCAACATAGATGCTCAATGCATTTTTTGCTTTCCTTTCTGAACTGTGTTTTAGGATCAGTTCTAGTTTTTCATGGTTCTTTCAATGCATTACATGATTAAAGAACACAATTTTATCACACAAAATTATTTCAAAAAATGTTGCCACTACATATTTGAAATAATTCCTTGAATTGAGAATACACTGCTTCCACCCAAAATACATAAAAGCAGATTGACAAGGTTTTCTAAAATTACAACTGCAAGTTAGAAATGTTATATATTCCACATTCCTATAAGCATGTGTAGTATAATCTATACAAACTAGTTTTTTTCGGTCTAAAACTGGTAGGTTCCCATGGATTATCATACTTCTCACTACCTCCCTGATCCTTGAAACAGAGAAACTCCCACTAACCTCCCTTAGTTAAGTAGTTTAAGTCGTACTTATATCTAATTTGAGTCAAATTTTCAGCCTTACCTCTCTCTGAGTATGTGTTCCTTGTCATCCCTAATCCCACAAGTCTAACATTTTCCCTATGCATCTTTTCAAAGTTGCGCTTGTGCTCATCCCTATACTTAAATACTTCATCCTTTGTATCTCCAATGAACAACTCCCAACAACTTCCAAAATGATGCAAGAATACGTTTAATGTCATACCAAGAATGAAGTGTGCCCATCCTATGTCCTAAAACAACTAAAGAAAAAAAATTATAGAAATGACCCAAAATATCCCACACTTACACTTTTTAAGATTTTGCAACATCTAATGCATTGATAAGCACACTGGAGATGACAAAGGACAATACTTAGACAATTTTTGACAAAGGGAAAAATAACTTAGAGAACCTCACATTCCTTCTACCTTCATAGCTATAAAGGGATAAGGGCACTAAAGCATGGTGCATTTCTATGCAAAATTAAATAAAATACCCCTTCGATTTATGAATTGTAAATCAAGATGCGATCGCTAGTACTATACATATTTCATGATAGATTGTATTTTATTTTTTGTCATCAAATATTCTCTAAATATACATTATATATTAGGGATTAATAATTTAAATTTGATGACCATATAATTATATTTAATTATTTTAACAACGAAATAAAATTATAATTCTATATTACTTAAAAGAGAGGTTTAGACCATTTGAGATCACTGGAGAAGTTTGAAGTACATTCCCACTAGAATTTGCTGTGTATAGTCAACATGGAGCACTGTGAGAAATTGAGGTGATTGCAAGGTATGTGAAGATGGTTTTCCCAGATGAATGGCATAAATTCCTAGAAGGGGTTGGCCCATTGAAACCCCTTCAAAGATAATGGAGGAAAAAGCCCAAAAAGGGTAACCTTGCTGACATTTCTTATACACTACTTTGGATCTTTTTATTTTGCATCGAAATATTGTATTAAGGTCAAGACTGATTAGATCTTGCATGTGTATTTAAATGAATTTAATTCATGCAGATCTAGTATGTTAATTGTTTGTAGGTATTGTGACCCATTATATCTTCATTTATCCTACTACAGACAAGGGACGGGTGAGATAAATGATTGCAACAACCAAAGACTGCAAAACCATGATCTAACTTGCACCTCTAATCAGGTTAGGTTCATCACTAGATCTAACTTGATTAGGAGACAAAAATTTTATGTGATAGATGTCATTTATTTGTTTGTGATGTGATCTACAACAAGTGATAAGGATTTTATGGTTTGACAGGAAACTCCACCTAAGTAGGGAATACCACTTTGTATCCTTTGAATACCCTGCCTATGTGCTATTTGCTTTGTAGTTTTTTTTGTTATATGGCAAAGATGCAAAACCATTGCTATTTTGGAGATGAAAACTGTAGTAACTTAAAAAATGTGAGGATCAAATTCCGGTCCTTTAAATGTAGTACTCCAGGACTACAAAACAAAATGGAATTCCATGGATTGTATATATGAAAAAACACAACACGTATCCTCATGTTCAAGCTACAATTTATCTCTACTTTTTTTTTTAACTAGTCTCATTTTTGTTTGATTTTTGAAGACTAGAACACTATTTGCTACAAAAGAAGCAAGGAATCAGATTACTTAGAATTTAAGTTTTACCTCTAGAAAAGTGCAACCTTTCAAAAAATTCCTGCGTTCAAATTCTTAACCTTCATATGTCTTGAATTCCTAGCCTTCATATGTGATTTTTAGCTACTCTTTAAGCTTTATTTGTTAAAGCAGTATAATTGATTGAATTAGGGACAATAAACTACAATTATAATTTTAAGAAGACTATATTACTTGAAAGAGAGGTTTAAACCATTTGAGATCATAGGAAAGTGGGAGATTTTATAAGAATAAGAAAGAGAAAGGAATACTGGTGACTGTCTTAACAAAGTGGAGACAATGAATGATGAAATTATACTCTGCTATGAATAAGCATGCCATGGTTTGAGAAGTGATTGTTACAAACTATCTTTGAAAATTACGGCCAAGATCCTAATACTGAGCACATTTAGGTTTTAATATTAAGGCATCCTTTACCTGTAGATTTTGTTGCTTTCTATAGCTATTGGTTTTAGCTCCTCCAAACTCTTCCTCGCTAGTTTTGACCTTTCAATTCTCTGATTTGGCAAGCTGCAGCCTGAAAATAAGGTTTTGACGAGGGTTTTAGAATCCCTGAGAACAATGGATTTCCCAACCGCCATTCGACATTCAATGTGTTTATTAAAATGAAAATTATGGCGGGGAGTCTAAAAATTATGGCCAAGATTTGCCCGCCCACTATGCCCCGCCATTAGGGTACGAAATTAAATAAAAAGATATTATTATATATTATATTATATAATAATATATTATATAATATTATAATATTATATTATTATATAATATTAAACACATTATAATATGAATATAATATTATAATACTATATAATTAATATTATATTATAATATAATATTATATAATAATAATATATTATATTGGTCCATGTGTCTTAAAGTGAAATTGTCTATGCCAGGGATGGCTAGATTGGCATATGGGCCTTTGCCAAATTTGGTAAACTTGGGCCCACCACCAGGAGGAATTTGAGGCACAATATTAAATTTGGGATGTCTTATCATCCTCGGAAAATGCTACTCTCTGAGAAATGATCTGGCTGGGACATCCCTGATGTTGGAATGCGCTCACTACAGGTAATGGTGTATGCGATGGAGGAAGGAAAATTATGGTGAAGTGTGTGAATTAAATGGAGAGATGTGGCCTCACCAAGAGCATCAAAGGTACTCAGGGAAATTGCTTCAATGCAGTCGACCATTAATCTTGCAATGAAGAGAAGCTCTATTTACTTGGTGTCAAGGTCCATTCTTGCCACAAAGATGGACACTCTAGTAAACCTTCAGAGCTCAAAGCAGGAGGCCACCTTCAGGGGTTATATTTCATATTTTCATTTGAAGATGATTTTCCTCAACAAGGATATACTCTACCTCGAAGCGGTCAGGATGGTGTTAGGAAGGAATTACTGTTTTTCTCATAACCGCACCAGGGCCAATTCTGATATTTCATCACACTTCTTGGCCTCATTGTTGGAAATGGATTTTTTGAAGGTTAGATGTCTTTTATTGTTTCCCTCGATGTTCAAAAAGACCATTTTGGTAGATGACTTGGATGCGGTGGGGATGGCTCTCCTTGGAGTGGGATTACCATGGCCAGATGACCTAGACCATATGGTTCAGCAGGGGATTGAGGTTGAATGACAGCCATTTTTAGTGGGGATGAGCAACAATGAGCTACAAATGCACCCCTACTGGGCTACCCAAGTCTATCAGTTCCTCTGTTGAAGATTGGGCATGATAGAGGTAAGCGGTCTGGGATGGTTTCATGAATTCACTAAACTCGTTAGCTCAGGGTGTTTTTATGGATAATTTCAATGAAGGAAAGATTGTTTTTTGAGTTCTGTAGTATAATAATTTTGAGTCTGGATTGTAATGCAACATTGTGTGCCTGGCCTTAGAGGGTCGATCAATGCAAATTTTTTTTTTCAATATATCAATACTTTAATTGAGAATTTAGTCATCTTTATCAAAGTGGCTTCAAATCATAGTTAAAAACATTAATGATTCATTAACATAATGAGTAATCAAAGTTAAAGAATGTAAATGTTAAATTTTTTTATAAAATATGTGAAGGCCTTAAGATTGCACCGAGAGGCAATGCCTTTCACGTGATAGGTATTTTTGGTGCACCAAGCAACATAGGTGGCCAAATGGCCCACTTAGGTAGGGGTCCCATGAGGGGGGCTTAAACTCTATGGATTATGATCAAATTTGAAAGAAAAAAGAATATAGGAGTAATAATCATTTATTTAGTCATTTAGTTGTGATTTTACCCGATGACCAAATTAGTCACTTATAGATGACCAAATTAGTCATTTATTTTCAATATTCTACTAGTATTAGTCACGTGACTAAAAGTTTTAGTCACATGACAAATTTTTAGTCACGTAGTCATTTATTTACCAAATTCTACTAGTGATAACTTTGACAATTTTTCTCTAAACTTGCTCTCCACTTGATCTTCAACCTATAAATTTGTACACAAACATTCAAGGAGAGAAAAACTTTTTGATTGTTAGTGAATAGGGGCTTTCCTAAGTCAAACCCCTTGTAGGTAGTTAAACCAAATGATAAGATAAGGAAATTGAAGCATGGAACATCAAATATTGCAATGTAGATAGGTACCTTGGATATTTTCTTGTAATACCAATCTGTAATCTAACATGTAGTTTCTGTGAAGAATGTAGATCTTGATCCTTGAATATAATGTGAAACAATGCTTGCAAGTATATCTTCAATGCTACACTCACTTTCTTAGCTCAACATGTATGAATGCATCAAACCCTTGACATGATGATATGATCTTGAATTGCTGAAATAAACCTTAAAAATATGCCTTGAAATGCCTTTGAAAATGCTCTTGTAATGCTCTAATGCTTGTAAACTTTAATTCTTGGAGATTTAGAATGAATTTCTAGGAGAAATAATGTGAATCAACCCCTTATTTATAATAAATTAGGAGATTAACCCCAAAATTCAAACAATTAAGATTGACACCAGATTTGGAAATAAACATCATTAAATTCTCATCACAATAAAATTCAAAAAGGGGTCCTCTTTAAGGGAAGACCCATTCGCCACCTAGGGTGAATGGGTTTTATCTTAGTTTTCCAGGACCGAACCCTAGGGGATGGAAAGATCACTAAAAACCCATTTAGAATCAACTAATAAAGGGGCTCCTATAGAGGGAGGACCCATTCACCACCTAGGGTGAATGGGTCATGGCACCATTTTCCAAGACCCTGATTTTTCCCAATTGATTGTTTTGTAATTTAAATTGTGGGTGTTATGATAGATTTTTAAGAGGTGTCATAAATAAGGCTTAAATTTGAATTAAAGGGGCTAATTAACTCCAATTAACCACAATTAATTAAAAGGACCCTAGAGATAAATGTGAAAGTGTTACAACATTTTACAACACATAAATAGGGTAAACATTAGGTACATTTCATTAAAAGGGGCCCATTAGGCTTAATTAATTAAATAAACCCTAGAAAAGTGTGAAAGTGTGTTACAACATTTTACAACACTCTTGCAAAGGAAAATTTAGGGTACATTTTAACTAAATAAGGACCCTAGAATGAATTGAATTTATACAACACTTTACAACAATATTCCAAGATACAATTAATTCAAGTTTACGTCAATTATCCAATTTAAGTGTGAAAAAGGATTACTTTTTTTGACACTACAATAACTAATACATTGAGTTATTTTAGAGTGTGGTGATTTTCTCTTGAAATATTTTTCGCCACACAAATCATTATGTTGTGGTATATAAATATATTTTACCCTTCTAACTATATGATTAGTTTAACTTCTTCACATACCTCCTTTCATAAATTAGTGTAGGAAGAATACATCATTTCTTTCCTTCATTTTAGATCAAATATTTATCACCTTAGGTTATAAGTGTTAGGGATAAGAATTTTTTAAATTAATCTTGGATTAGGTGTCAACTTGAATAGAAGAATATCTTTTTGTAGGAAAAATATAAATATATCAAGCATATATATAAATAATCTTTTAGTCACAAATCTGAGATTTGAAATTTTAAGATAGAGGATATGCTCATGGATAGGGATCTATAAACTACATTTTTATATTCAAATTTTTTGTATACCATAAGAAGACTAATACAAAATAGATAGAAAAGTGAAGGGCATCATTAGGCTCTATTTGGAAGACTCTATATTGTTGAATGTACATGAAGAATCCACCACTACAACTCTTTAGAAGAATATGTGTGATATTTACTAGAATAAGTCCCTAATAAACACATTTTTTTTGAGAAATTTATGTACTCATAGAATTGATGATACTGCTTTTTTAACTAAGTACCTAATTTCTTTCAATGTGATTGTTATCTAATTACACTTTATTGGAGTGGAAATACAAGAGTATTATTGCATGGCTTTGTTATATTCTTTTATAGATTCATGGGACTAGTTTTTCATGGCAACTAGGAATTTACTACCTTTAAACTCAAAATAGATGAGGTATTTGTATAATTAATTTTAAATATTTGGAGAAAAAATTGAATAAGACATGAAGGCCCTAGAAGTTAATGGAAGACTAAAGATAAATTCAATAAAAGAGACATGAAAATAACCAAATCCCATGGGAGATCCAAGTCTCATAAAAATACCATAGATAAATGTTTGAGATGAAATAATGTTGGGTATTTAAGAAGAGACTACAAGGATGATAAAATTAAAAATAAAGATGATTATAATGATAAGTATAAAAACTATTCTCCAAATGATGATGATGCCTTTTCTCAAACCTTGGTAGTACTTGGATCAAAATTTGTGTCATTGTTATATCTCAAAGATTCTTTCCACATGACCTCAAATTAAATTTAGTTGTTAAAGTTTCAAGAATATCATATTAGGAAGGTGTATGTCCATGATAGCTCTCACTTAAATATTATTTGTCATAGAAGATTTATGATCTAATTATCTCTAATGAATGAGTGAAGGAGATCAATGTTTTATTATAATCCTTAATTTGGAATTATACCTACTTTCAATTAGTAATCTTAATTATGCACAAAAATAATTATCAAATGAATGGTGCAAGATGGTTTAAGTTGTTGGAAATATGTGTTTTCATTGATGTAAACTCAAGATAGGTTTCCATTGATGCCAAATGCATATGTCAAAGTTTGTATAATACTCCAGAGTTAGTTGATGTGCAAAGATATATATTGATATAGTCAAGAATGCAGTATTTGAAGAGTGGTGATTAGTTTGATGTCTAAGTGTGATGCGAAGGTGGTTACACTTGTTCCAATATGCTTTTAGCATGCCTACATTGATATCTTACTGGTTTAGTGTACCACACATGAAGATAAGTTGCAAAAAATTGATAATGTATTTATAGTGTATACTATATGGCAAAGTCATGATAATATGGTCTACATATCATTGTAGAGCAAGATTTTGTGTTATAGTTCAAAATATAAGATGGTTGAGATGTGAAGGTGGTATATTCAAGAATTCAAGTCATTACACCTTGCACTATGAAAGTTATAAGTGACAGTGTTTCAATCTATGCTCTGGTAGAGAAAAGTATTAGTAAAGGCACGTTGGGATACTTTGCATTCCTCCAGAAGTGAAGTGATGGCCTTGTGGTTTTGAATACATGATCAGTAATGTTTAATGAACACTACTTTATAGTATCTAGTTTTTTTCTATCTACAAGATTAGTTTTCAAATGATAGTTTTCTACAGTTTATTTGAAATGCTTTGTTCCTATAGATTCAATGGGTTTCTTTAGTTGCACCAGCATATGATGATTAGACACTTTAGTAAAATGTTGAAGAGATGTTGTGCATGAACTAAAATTCATGTAGCTTGGTCCACATGATGTTCTTTCTTTCTCCTTAGTGGCACTAAGTTGAATAGTTGGTAGTTTTGGTGGTGTTG
>VDFB02000003.1:502804343-502864633 GCA_007258455.2 Sequoia sempervirens | reverse complement strand
CCAACTATCTAGTAGTCTACAGATTCCCGACGGTGATTCTCAGGTGACAAGAAAATTCTGAGCATCCTCGCAGATTCTGTCGACAGTCGAGCCCATGTCGACTGGCGATGGCCAGTTAGCAGTAAAATTTAATCATGTGATTGGATGGCGTCAACCTACATCAGCAATGACGTCAACATCCCATTGAAATTTTTTTCCCCTTCTTTGTTGGCAATTTTGATTTTGCAATCCATTTTCAAATGCTAATATGTCAGTCATACGATCTCCTTTTTTAGTGCAATTTTTTTTATTTGGGCTAATTTTTTGCACTCTACATAGTGGTACAATTAGTTTCTGGTTTTGGTGCCTAGTGTTTCCAGAAATTTTAGATTCTTACAGGTGTTGTTGCTTCATCCTCATTTTGGGAACTTCAGGAGCTCATATCTTGCTCCTACGGTAACATTTTTGTGTGTAGTTTTTTTTTAAAGTGCATGATTTTTTGTGTACTTCTCAATGGTATGATCAGATTGATCTAATTGTATGCCAAAAATTGTACTTGATTCTATGGCCTATTTTGGGCATTTGCATGTACCAAGATCAAGACCACTTCATTGTTTTTGGCAAGTGGCAATTGTAAACACACTACTCATAAAGTTCCAAGCTCATATATTGCTGGGGATGTTATTTAATTGAGTGAATTTGGGGGGGATTCTTCTTGTGGTTGTGGTCATATTCCTCTTGATTTGTGTTCTTGTTTCATCATGGAGCCATCTACAATTCCTCTTCTAACACCTTACAACTATCCTAAATGGAAATTAGAAATGAACAAATTGCTAAGAGTAAAAAGATTGTATAGGATAGTTCATGGGCTTGATGGTGAACCACAAAATGATTATGCTAAAAAGAATAAGTGGTTGAATAGTTGTGAAGAAGCCATTGGCTATTTGTGCTTGTATGTCTCTCCTGAGTCATTGTTTCACATTGAGAGTTTGGATAAACCTATGGTTATGTGGACTACATTGTCAGACTTATTTGGGAAAGCAGATGAAATTCAAGGAAATTTGTTGGAGAATGAATTAATTAGTCTCAATCGATGCAATTTTGACAACATACAAGAATTCATCACCAAATTCAAGTCACTAAGAACACAATTGAAGAATTGTAAAATTGAGAAATTATATACACAGTTGATCTTAAGTGTTTTTTCAAAGCTAGGACCTGCATATTCAGTGTTTGTGTCTACTTTCTATGCTACAAAGAATTCCTTTTGGGGTGAGTTTAAGATGCCTTCCTTTGAAGATTTTTCTATGCAACTCACTAGGGAGCAAGATAAGCTTATTCAAATGGGTATTTTGAAGTCTTCAAAATGACATGCCTTGGTTGCAAAGGATGAGAAGTCTTCAAATGGCAAAGAAAAGACAAAGAAAAAGCCTAAGAAGAACACACAATCCACATCAAATTCCATAGAAGAACATAAAGACTCATCTTCAAAAGAGAAATCATCAAAGAAGGAGAGACTTTTTTGTGCATATTGCAAGAAGGATGGACATGAAGAACACTATTGTTATAAGAAGGATATTGATGAGTTGAAAACTCTTCTTAAAAGGAATCACATTGATTTTCTTTCTAGAATGTCTCAATCTTCTTCTCCTTCTACTTCAAAACAGTCTAAAAAGGACAAAGGTAAAACTTCGTCATTAGAATATAAAGGACAAGCTCTTTTTTCTCATTCAGGTCCAGGATCAGGGATATGGCTTCTAGATTCAAGAGCATCACATCATATGGCATCTTCATAGGCTATCTTCTCTTCATTTCAGCCTTGTTCTATGTCTCCTATCTTGATGGGAAACAATACATACATGAGTGTAATAGGAAAGGAATCTATTATCATTGGGGAGAACACTTTTGAGGATGTCTTGTGTGTTCCTCATTTGATGAACAATCTGCTTTCCATATATCAGATTACACATGGTGGAGATGGGAGAACTGGGGAGTTCACTCCTGATTTGGTTATCATTCGTGACTTGGAGACTAGAGATATCATTTCTACTAGGGTGGTTGATCATTCATCTTGGTTGTATACATTTTCACAATTTTCTTCTGATAGTGACATTGTTCCTTCAACTGTTGATCACATGAACCATGATTTAGAGGAGATATTTGGCTTTTTGAACTTGGGAGTTCTCATATCAGATCTAGTACTTGAGCCATGCATTTCATCTCCTCCATCTACTATTGTACTTGATGATGCTTGTGTTTCTACAGTTTTGGCTTCTAGTGATTCAGTGTAGCAGAATATACATAGTCTTCCAGATATGGCTACTTTGGATGGCTTCCTCACAGGTATTTCAGACTTGTTTGTGGAGTCTCATCTTGCAGATTTGGAGAACATCATTGATAGCATTCATCTTCTCTTTGATGAAGATACACCTTCTTCAGTTGTTGTGAGGGAACACCTTGACCCTCTTGTTCATTCTCTACATGATCATTCTTCACAGATTGGCATGAGTGTGGATACTTTTGGAGAACATTTGGAGGAGGCTTCTTTGTCTTTAGAGGGGATATCCTTGTCTTTGGATTGTGCTCTACATTCATCTCTACTAGATGTTGGATTTTCCTCTTTAGCAGTGTGGCCTAGAATGCCTGTTTGGAGTGTGTTAGCTTTCGACATCGACATGGAGACACTTTTGCATGCTTCAAAAACATCATCCATTATCCATCTTCTTGATATCTTGCATACATCCATGGTTTTGTTTCTTCCTAAGTGGAGGAATGTTGTTCGGCGAGATTGGATCATCTTCAACATTTAATGTCGAGCTTCTACCATCATTATAGGAGACTCAACATTGAGGGGGGTTGCCTTGTCTCTCTTCTACTTCTCTCTTATGGGGGGGGGTCTTTTTCCTCGCATGGGGTTTTTACCTTCTCATTCTTCATTGAGAGTATTTCACTTTTAGTATTTCATCTCTCTTTTGGGGAGGAGTTTTGTCCCACTGATTTTTCTCCTTTCCTCCATTTGTGAGAGATTGCATTGATTGCATTTGCATATGTACATGGGTACCTAACATGGCCTAGTAGCCGGGACCCATCTTTGCATCTTTGTGTCATTTGCATAATAATCTGCTACTCCCTAAGTTGCACTTAAACAAGGGTGTTGGTGTAATTAAATGTGTTGTACCTTTTCCTAGGTCATAATTACACCTTAGTTAAGTTTACTTAGGGACCACATAGGAGGTTGTAGATTTTCCACTTTTGGTGGACTTGACATGTCATTACTTTATCACTTCCACCTTTTGTGGGAACATCATGTGATTATCTCTCCACCTTAGGTGGAGTGATAGCTTTTCATAGTTGTCTCATGTCATAAGATTATGACACTTCTCATAATCTTATGCCCTTCTATGTTCTCACCTTGGCTATATAACCAAGGGGTCTCTCTCATTTTAAATGACAATCATATCATTGACATTGAATATAGTTTATTCTTGTCATATTTTCTCTCTTTTTGTGCTTTCCATTTGGTCCATAGATCTTGGCATCCATAGCCAATTCTAACAAAAACCATAATATGAGAAGGTGGAAGCAAAAGGATTAGATGTATGGAAGGGTTTTCCCAATTCTTTCTTCAAAGATGAATGGGTCAAAATTTCCTTGAGCCAAATTCATGAAGATATATTTTCACTTGATAAACCCCACCTAATCACAAACTATCCTATCAAGGTTGTGACTAGATTATGCTCCACCAAACCTATGTTGACACTAAATTCTATAAAGAATGAAGCAGTCATGAAGCTTACTAGAGCTAAATTTGACAAAAGAACCCTAGTTGTGGATGATATTTTTGACCTAGGGTTCTACTGTGCCACAATGGTTATTTATTTTAATTTTTACTACATAAATAAGGATGGGTTTGTTACCACCACTACCATCTAAACTACTCATCAGACAGTGAAGGGAAATATTATGATATTTATGATCTTTTATGGCAACAGTTGTTAAAGAATTTGTAAAGAACTAAGGATTCAAGCTACACTTTCTAGTATAGCACCTTGATCATTTGTGTTATGTTTTATTTCATGAAAGAAATTTATAGTTTGAATATTGTGGTTTGGAGAAGGGATTTTATTGTGGTACATTAGATTAGGGATCATATGTGTCTCTTTCTAAATACAAAATAATGTGACAATGTTCTAGGGTTTTTTCAAAACATTTCAAAATGAAATGTACAAGAGGGATAGATTTCCCTCACAAGTTATAGAAACATACAAGAATGATATCACCTTTATGGTGGATAAAGATAATTGTTATATGGAGGCAGTTGAAAAAAGGACTTCATGGATAACAAGGTTTCCAGGCTATCAGCTCCCTAGAGCTAACTGGATTGCATATGCTAACATTTTATCAGCAAACCTAAGGATCCCACTGTTGAAAAGTTTGGCACATATGATGAAATAACCAACAAAAAAGTCAAGAAGGTAGGAGAAAAGATGAAGAAAACATCAAATGTGGAGAAGGGTAAGTGCATGGAACTGTGACAAATTTTGGCTCTTAAGATGCCATTTTTTTTTTTGAAATCAACAAAATCTGATTTGCACAAGAAAATGAAGATAGTTGCACTCAAAATTTCAAGATGTTGCAAGAAAAAAAGTTGAAGTGCTTCGAGTCTAGTTTCTAACCTACTATTTTTTTTTAAAATTAATTAAGATTAAGGGTTTCAAAAAGGGGGCACCCAAAATAGGTATTTTTTTATTAAAAAAAAATAGCATAGCACTTGAGGGCTCCTCCCTTTTTGATTAAGTTTTTTTTAGAATTAAAAAAATTTCAATAGTGAGAAATTAGGTAACACCATGTAGTTTATCCTAATTCTTTCAGATTTTTTTTTTAATGAATATATAATATTTTATGAATTTTCAAAGTGGACATATCCTAAAAAGTTGAAATTTGAGTGTGCTCGCCCCCTTTTTTTTAAAACTAATAAAAAATTGAATTTTTTTCATCATGTGTAGAATGGGGTCTAGTTTCAAAAAATGTAATTTGTTTCGCATTTTGATGAACGAGTAAAAATATATCCGAAAAATAGCACAAGTTGGTTTTTGACCAAAAACAAAGGCATTTACAATAGAAGCTATGGATCAAAACTTTAACTAAATCAAAATAAAAAAATAATTATATATTTAGATAGCTAAGAGAGAGGTTAACATTATCACTGTCTTTTATAAACTTGCATTAAAAGATGTGCAAATGTGACAGGGAGCACAAATGAAAATATGAGGAAATTTGGAAAATCTTGTTAATTAACACGTCTAAAGCAGGTCATTTGGTGAGCACCAAATTTGGCACTCACCAAATGACACATCCCATTTGGCACACACCAAATTTGGTGTGCACCAAATGGGATGTGTCATTTGGCAAGTACCAAATGACCTTCTTTGAACAAAATTGTACTTTCCTCTCTCTTTGGTCAACCACTTTGATAATGCTGACAGTGCATGGTTTATGATCATAGATGGATAGTTGAGGTTTTACCTTTCATACACTCTCTACCTCATTACCCTAACTGGATAACTCTCTATCCCTTTGAAGTCTCCCTCTCTCTTAGGTCTCACTCCCTCCCATGCAACTAAATACTCTCTCTCAGGTCTCATTCTCTCCCACCCTACCTAGATAAATATATCTCATTCCAACCCCCTTTCTCACTCTCCCTCTCTCTCTCCCTTTGGTATTTTTGTTTCTCTCACTCCCTCTCCCTCTCTTAGTTCATTATATTTCTTTCTCTCTCTCTCTCTCTCTCATCTCTCCCTCCTACCCCTCTCTCCCTCTCTCAGATCTCTCACTCCTCCCACTCTTCCTTCACTCCTTCCTATCTCCTCCCTCCCTCTTTCTCCTCATCCCGAGGGTCTATCCACTCCTTCTCCTCTCCCCCCCTCTCTCCTCTCTCTTATCTCTCTCTCTCTCTCTCCCTCTCTCTTCCTCCCTCTCTCTCACTCTCTCTCCAGTGTCTCCCCTTCCACCTCACCTCTCTCTTGGGTCCCTCTCTCCCTCTCATTGCCCATCTGTCTCTCCTCTCTCTTGGATTCTTCTCCCTCCCCACCCCTCTCCTCCCTCTCTCTTCCAGGTCTCCCCCCCTCTTTCCTCCACTCCATGTCCACTCCCTCTCTCTCTCCACTCTCTCTCTCCCTTCATCCTCTCCGTTCTCCCTCTCTCTCCTTGTCCTCCATCCCTATCCTCCACTCTCCACCTCCTCCTCTCCATCCATTTGTCCTCCCTCCCCCCCCTCTTCATTTCCACCCTCTCTCTCTCTCTTTTAGGGCTCTATCTCTCATTCTCTCTATCTCTCCCTCTCTCTTGGGTGTCTCCTTCCCACCCTTCCCTCTCTCTCCATCCTCCACCTCTCTTTATCTCTCCACTCCATCCTCCCTCTCTTCCATTTATCTCTCCTCCATTTGTCTCTCTCCATTCTCCACCCCTCCCTCTTGGGTCTCTCCTCCTCTATCTCTCTCCCTCCTTTCCTCTCACCTCTCTCCAGGTCTCTTCCTCCCTCTCCCTCCCTCTCTCTCCCTCTATCTCTTCCCTCTTTCTCTCTCCATCCCTATCTGGGGTCTTTCCTCCCCCACCCCTCTCCCCTCTCTCAAGATCCTTCCCTCCCTCTCTCTCTTTATTGATTCTCCCACTCCTACCCCCTCTCCCTTTCTTGTTGACTCCCTCCCTCCATCCATCCTTTGTCCACCCCTCCACCCCTCCTCTTCCATCCTCCCTCTATCCTCCATTTCCTCCTCCACTATCTCCCCTCTTCCACCCTCCATCCTCCATCCATCTCCAGGGCTCCCTCCACCCCCTCCATCTCAGATCCTCCATCCACCCTCTCCCTCCTCCCTCCCTCTCCCTCCATCTCTCCCTCTATCTCTCTCTCCATTATCCTTCCACCACCCTCTCCCTTCCATCCATCCACCTTTTCTTTGTCTCTCCATCTCCACCTTCCATCTTTCTCTCTCTCTTCTCTCTCTCCACTCCCTCTCCATTCCCTCTATCTCTCTCCTCTCTCCTCTCTTCCACCCCCTCTATCCACTCTCTCTCTCCCTCTCTCTCCACTGGCTCTCTCCAGGTCTCTCCACCCAACCCCTCTCCTCTCTCTCCACTCCCTCTGTCTCTCCCATTTCTCTCCCTCTCTCTTCGTTATCCTCCATCCCCCCCTCCATCTCCCTCTTTGTCCCCCCACCACCCCTCCACTTTCATTTTCTATCTCCCTCCCTCTCCTCTCCCTCTCTCTTTTCTCTCTCCCTTCCTCTCTCTTTGTCCTCCCTCTCTCCATCTTCCTCAAGTATCTGCCTCCTCCCCCTCTCCCTCTCTTAGATCTCTCTCTATCTTTCTAACTTACTCCCTCTATCTCTCTCCCACAACCTCTCTCTCTCACTCCCTCTATCTCTCTCCCTCACTCTCTCTTAGGTATCTCCACCCACCCCTTCCCTATCTCTCTCTCTCTCTCTCACTAACATCTTTCCATCTCTCTCCCATCCCTCTATCTATCATTTCTAAGTAATACATTTGGCACTTTCCAAATTTGGCAAGCACCAAATTTGGCTCTCTCCAAATTTGGCAAGTACCAAATGTGATTTACCTTGAAACTATAAAATAGGGCTTGACCCTTTGATTCAGGCCCACATGCTTCTATATTTGTCTAGTTCAACACTTTATCTGACAAAGAAATGCCTTTTTTAAGTAGTTGACTCTCTGTTGTACCAATCTATGCTTGATCTATCACTTACTTACCACCAATTTGCATGCCATTCAACATAGATGAAGACATTTTGAAGCTTCTACATCATTTTACATTATCTCAGGTAATATATTCATTTTGGTAATTTTCAAATGTCTATATTTAGTATGTTTGTTTATTTTGACAATAATTTAAATTCCTTTAATGATTTTATTAATCATAACAATTGGACATAGAATTCAACATTGAAATAGATGGGAGTTGCATAAAAAGTTTAATTTTTATGAGTTTCAAGAAAAAAAATGAAAAACATGACATAATTTAGATGAATTCATGTTTAAACTTATATAAAGGACATCAACTTAACACAAATTTTCTTATGAATTCTATTTGCATTGCTTATAGTAGTCCATTTCCAACATGGCTAGTGGAATTCAACCTATTTCACTTTTGGTAGAAGCTTATATTCAGATTTTTTTTTGACAATTTATAAACCATTCATTTGATGATTTTATTAATCTTCATTATTAAACATAGAATTCAACATTAAATTAGATGGATGCTACATGTACAAGTTTAATTTTTAGGAGCTTGAAGATATAAAATTGAAAACATGAAATAATAGATTCAAATTCATTATTACTGATGGTTGTGGGAAAACTTTTATTTTCAACTAATTTGGAAAAACTAAGAGCTTTCATCAATGTTAATGCAAGTTTCCATTAATTTTTTTGTGTCATAAAAAATTCACCTTCATGATGTGCTTAGATAATTTCAAGTGACTCAAGACATAGTTGGTTTAATGCAGGTTTCCATTTATTCATACCATTTATCATTCTAGGAAAAAAAAGGGAAAATAAGCACAAGATTCTCTAGTTTCCAAAGGTGGCAGCAACTTATACCCTGGGTTTGACACAAGTCTTTGCTACCTTCTTTCATAAAATGCTTTTGTGTGTTCAATAAAGTGCAATGTAATTAGCGTTATCAATATGTTTCATAATTTAATGCATTACTTAATTTTTTTCTATGTGTGTTTGTGAACATGTAGCATTCAAGGTCATGCTAAGGAAACAAACAAAGCCTCTAACACCAGAAGAATGTGCAATAAAAAATGGAAGGAAAAGAGAATAAAAAATTTCAGCTTGTGAAGCAAATGAATTGCAGCCCATACAACCAGAAATTCCTGTGCAATCTAAGAGAGATGCTCAATTGGAAAAAAAAGGGCATGAATGAAAATAGTTCATGGAAGGACACAAATGGATCCCCATGTTGGAAGCACATCATCAACCATAGGTGAAGTTCAATGCTCATCTCCAATGGAAGATACAACAACATGTGGTCTTCCAAGTACATCAAAAATCACATCTACAGTTGAAGACACACCATCAACAACATTGTGTTTCAAAAGTACATTAGTAAACATGCCTCTATTTGAAGTCACTCCACAAATGACATATCAAGTTGGAGGTACAACATCATTTACATGTCAATCTCAAGGTATGCCATAAATTGCACCTCTGATTGAAGGTACACAATCTATCCCCAATATTGTTGACATTCCTAACATTGACAAAAATTTACATTTGAGAACTCCTCCTAGAGTCTTGCATAGAAAGCCTATATTTTTGATTGATATTGATTCCAATGTTTTGAAATGGATGCCTGATAAGATTCCAAAATGTACATGTCAAAGATATGCACAAATGATATGGAGTTTATTTTTTGAGAAGATAAGTGAGGGTGGAAGATGCCAACTATTTGTTGAAATGATGAGGCAACTCAAATTTAAGCCCACCATGAAGGCTCTTGGGCTGAGACTTTCGAATGACTCAAGTGAAAATTTCATTGTAAAGAACTTGATGAGTGAATATGAGAGAATGGGTTCTACCTCACACACGAAGGATAGTTGTGCCACACAATGTGTGATGACAACAACACTGTTAATTAGTCAAACAAGGAACAAGGTAAACCTTACAAATACAAGAAATTCTTTGAAAATAAGTATATCATCTCTAATGAGAGCCAAAGGAAGGCATGAAAGATTGGAGGATCCAAATAGCAATGAGTTATGGGCATTCTCAGGTAGAGTACCACAAAAAGATAAAATAATTTCTCAAGGATTTAGATTTTTAATAGTAGATTATTGGAAGGATAAAACAATGACTTCTCCTAATCAAAGAGATGTTGTAGGAAGGAAAATTGGTAGTAAAATCCGTGAGCCACATCCAAAGCATTATTTGGATACCACTCAAACCCAACTTTTTGTTGATTTTGTACATAAGTTTCCTGAAATTAAAATATGTCAAAGGTATTTTGAAATGCTAAAGCCTTTTGTGTCAAAATAAATCACACATGCACTACTTTTTTTTTAGAGTACATATTGAGTTTTCTAACCATTATGATGTTTATCGATGTAAATGTGTAGATATACATATTGCAAGCATGAGATCTACTGCTACTATCTTGTAGTTTGTAGATAGCTCTACTGTTAAGCCTAATGGTGTAGTGGAGGATCTTGTGGTAGTTCTAGACTCCTGGGAATATCTAGTATATTTTATGATTCTTTCTCCTAAGGTTACACTAGGAAGGTGTCCCATTATCCTTGGAAGACCTTGGTTGGAAATTGTAGATGCCTACATTGGATGTTAGTCAGGTGACATGACTATTTCAGATGGAAGGAGTACTAAATTTTTTGTTCTTTATCCACCTGCTCAACCATCTCATGACGAAGAAGATTCTATATGGCCACAAGTTGGTGAAGAGGTTGAGGAAGTTAATTCTATGGCACAACTTATGATGCTAGGAAGAAGCTCTTTAATGCAACACCAAGATGAGGATGAGGTGTTGACTAACATCATTGAGAACCATTATGGAGTGGAGGAAACATCATCTTCTACTTCAGTCAGGACACTTCTACCTATTCTTCATGTAGCCACTATTCCTATAGACATTTTTCCTGTAGATATTCTTCCTATAGCCACTCTTCCTACAGACGTTGTTCCTATAGACATTATTCCTACAAATATTCTTCCTGCAACCACTCTTGTTGTAGACATTGTTCCTGCAAACAGACTTCTTGTAGCAATAGGTACATTGCATACATTGTTGTTGTATGAACTAAAGGTAACGTGTGTTAATGAAGCAGCCATGGTAGAATAAAATACACAAGTACATGTGTCAGAAGGAAAATATTTAAATGTTAATAGTAAATTGAGTGAAGCATAGAAAGTGTTGTTGGAAAATCTATTAAGGGCCCATCAACATGCACTTGCATGGGATTATCACAACATGAAGGGACTAGATCCTAACCTTTGTACCCACAGAATTTATATCAAAGATGATTGCACTCCAATATGACAACCACAAAGGAGGATTAACCCTTCACTAAGAGAAATTATGAAAGGAGAACTATAGAAATCGCTAGATGCAAGATTTATCTATCCCATTTTAGATAGTCAGTGAGTGTCCATTAGTGATTGTGCCAAAGAAAGGAGGGAAGTGGTGAGTTTGTGTTGATTATAGAGAACTTAATGCTACCACCAAGAAAGATCGCTTTCCTTTACCTTTCATTGATCAAGTTTTAGACACACTTGCAAGAAAGCAATACTTCTCTTTTCTAGATGGATTCAATGGCTACAACCAGATTCAAATTGCACCAGAAGACTAGGACAAGACCATATTTACCTATCCATGGGGGACCTATTCCTATTCGGTACTCCCATTAGGCTTGTGCAATGCACCTAAAACTTTCCAAAGGGAAATCATTAGTATATTTTTAGACATTTCTCATGATTTCATGGAGATTTATATGGATGACTTCACCACTTATGGTGTTGATTTTGATCAAGCATTGAAGAATCTCAAGAGAGTCCTCCAAAGATGTGTGGATCAAAACTTGTCCTTAAATAGCGAAAAATGCTTCATGATGATGCAAGAGGGTGTAGTTCTTGGCCACTACATCTCCCATAAGGGAATTCAAGAAGATCCTATGAAAATATAGGTAATAAAAAATCTACCTACACCTGCAAAAAAAAGGAAGTTAGGAGTTTCTTGGGTCATGCAGGATATTATAGATGATTTATCAAAGATTTTAGCAAGGTAGCAACACAGTTGTATACCCTTCTCACTAAGGATGCTGAATTTTAGTGGACTGAAGCTTGTGACAAGGAATTTTCCACCTTGAAGGAAGCTTTGAAAAATGCTCCTGTACTTAAGGGACCCAATTGGGAGCTTCCTTTCCACATTCACACTAATGCATTAGATTATGCCATAGGAGTAGTCTTAGGAGAAGAGGGAGCTGTTGAAAATACTATTTAATTTGTCAACAAAAATTTGCAAGGAGCTGAATTCAATTATACAGTGACAAAGAAAGAGATGTTGGTAGTACTTTATGCACTAAACAAATTCAGACATTACATAATGGGCTACCAAATCTTTGTGCACATTGATCATGCATCCATTAGATATCTCATAAATAAACCTTTGATCACAAGAAGATTGGCAAGATGGTTATTATTGATGCAAGAGTTTGATATAACCATTGTAGATAAGCTAGGGAAAGCTAATGTTGTTGCCAATTTTCTTTCAAGCCTAACTACATCAGAAGATAATCAGCCCATAAATGACTCTTTTTCTGATGAGTACCTATTCTCTCTTAGTGTACAAATACCCTGGTATGCTAACATAGCCAATTACTTGGTTATAGGTAGAGTTCCTTCTCACTTCTCCCCAAAAGAGAAAATGGCACTCATTGAAAATAAATTTCCTTTCTCTTGGATTGTTGGATGTTTGTTTTATACTGGACCTGACCATGTCATTAGAAGATGTGTGAGAGAATATGAGACATATGAAATTTTGCATGCATGTCATAATGAGCCATGTGGAGGACACTTTGCAGCTAAAAGCACAACAATGAAGATCTTGAACATAGGGTTTTACTGGCCAACACTCCACAAGAATGCGGGAAGGTATACCAAAAAATATGATAGATGTCAAAGAATGGGTAGACCAACTAGATCTGATGAAATGCCACTATTCTCTCAGATAGTGATCACTCCCTTTGACAAGTGGGGATTAGATTTTGTGAGACCAATTGACCCTCCATCAAATGGTAAGTCTTATATATTGGTATGCAATGATTATGTAACAAAATAGGTAGAAGTTAAGGCCATGATGCATGCAAGAGATAACAAGGTTGCAAAGTTTCTTTGTGAGGAGATTTTCACAAGATATGGAGTTCCAAGAGAGATAGTGACTAATCAAGGACCACAATTCACATCAAATCTTGTTGCGACATTGATAAATGAGTACAATATCAAGAAAAAAAAGTCTACTCCTTATCACCCCCAGGCTAATGGCCAAGTTGAGGTGAAAAACTAAGAAATTGAAGCCATTTTGACTAAAACAGTAGCTATCCATAGGAAAGATTGGGAAAACATATTACCTGAAGCTATTTGGGCCTATAGGACAACATGGAAAACAACTATAGGCTTCACCCCATTTGAGTTGCTATATGGAAACAAAGCTATGATATCAATTGAATTTGAACATAAAACTTTGTGAATTGCAATGGATTTAGGGATGGAAATTTTTGAAGCATAGAGAGAAATAATCATGTAGCTAAATGCTTTGGATGAAATAAGGAGAGCAACCCTGCGACATACAAAAGTAGTGCATAATCAAAGAATCAAGTGTCATGGTAGATTTATCAAGGACAAGAAGTTCAAACTAGGAGATTGGGCCTTTCTATATGATTCAAGATACCAGGACAATGCAGGAAAATCACAGACAAGTTGGCTAGGACCATACAAAGTTGCTAAGGTCTTTCCCAATGGAGTTGTTCAGCTTACCACCATTGACCCTGTCAAGTTCAAATTACTTGTCAATGATCATTGTATCAAATTATATCATAAGCTAGCTTCTAAAGAAGAGTTCCTACAATAATTCACCCAACACTCAGAGCTTCCTGCAACAGAAGGCGGTGGACCTAGTGTCCCTCCTTCAACCTAATTGAGGTACACACTTTTCATAATAAAGACTTTCACTTATGTGGAAGTCAATTTCTTCATCATTTACCCATCCACCCATCTATACCACCTTTTTCTCTCTTCCATCACTTCATTCCACCCCATCCTCATTCATTGCTTAATTCATTTTCCAACAAAGTGAGTGTTACTTATCCATGATCTTTGTAGCAATTCTTCCACACATTTAGGTATGTGCACATTAATTGCTATCATTAATCATCTTTTAGGTACATTCATTTAATTATTGTACGTTAGTATAGGTATTCACATAAATGCCATCATTGTTTGTCAATAACCACTCCCATCTCACATGTGTGGACACATGTCCAAATTTAGGTTGGGGGAGGGGAACAAAAACTATGCAAATAGTTTATTGTCCATGTGTCAAAGCACATTAGGCTATGTCAATTTTTTTGAAATGAGTTGATTAAATGTGTGAAGTGATAATAACTGCAGCTGCCAATTCTTCCATCATAATTTCCCTTTATCACTCTTTTTCTTGCTCTTATTGCCCTATTGTAATCTTGAGTTGCAAGAAAAAAGGAAAAACAAAAGAAAGGAAATTTAGTCAACACCAGCACTGGAAATTAGTAGACACTATAGGGAAGTGCATTTGATTCTTAGAAGGGGAATTTTAAGAAAAGAAGTTGTAAAGAATTTGTTTGATTGCAGTCAATGGGAGGTGGGTTAGTTCAAAAGGAACCCATGGTGCATGATATTTTACTACAGGATGCACAATGCCTAGACGAATTTTAAAACTATGGATGGATAGATTACTTTTGAAGTTGGATGCTTTTGATGAAAGAATTTCCCTTGAATTTTCCTAGACATTTTCAAAAGGAAAAGCCACAGTAAAAGGGTTAGAAGTCTTGGCAATAGAGGAAAGAATTGCAGAAGTTACAGGGTTACTTGTTGATGGTGAAAATTATGCTATTTCCAGAGATGCCAAGTCAGCAAGGGTTGAATTTTTTGAGCCAAACAACCCCCCATTAACCATAGACAAGCAGGGCACAAAAAGAATGTCTCTTTCTGAGCCATGGAAGCAGATAGTTGTGTATGTCATCAAATACATTACTTGTGAGAGTCGCTAGTCAAATTTGCATTCTATCCATTTCAAGCTTTTGAATCACATGAAGCATAGGAGGAAGATGAATGTGCCCAATGTCTTGTACAATATTCTCTCAATCATAGTGGCTGAGACCCAGAAAGATAGGGATAATTATGTTTCCTACCATTGGTTGATTAAATTGCTAGTTGAAAAATCTCTACATGATGTTTCTAGAATGAATTGGGAAGAATTTATTAAGGTTGATCAAGATTATCACCAGGAAGAGTTTTTCAATGTTGAACTTTTGCCACCTAGGGCTATACCTCGATCCCATAGATCTAGCAGGAGAGTAAGCATGACTGAAGCCATTCCTAGTGCTTCAACCTCTAGTGTTGGCTCTAGCATGAATCCTCCTATAGCAGAGGAAACCATTGAAATTAGTTCTTTTGGAACATAGCACTTAGAAGAAGAAAGCTCTTCCTCAGATTTTGATGATGAAGTTCCACTTGAAACCCTCATGACAACTAGGACACAATAGAGAAGGGTAGAAATGAGAAAAGGAAAGGCTAAAACATAGCTTATAGAAATAAAAGTGCCAAGCCCAAAAAAGAGGAAGGTTGATACTATTCCTCCTGTAGCCAAAGGAAAACGTGAAATACCTCCCAGAAAATCAAAACCAACGGGCCTGCGATTGGTACGCCCTTGTAGGAAAGCCCTAAAATTGGCGAGACCTCACATGAGGATCTTGAAGCTCCAATGGAGTAGGAGCATGTTGAAAAAGAATAAGACATGTTTAATGGGGAAACAAACATAACACTGGCCGATCTTGCTAGCATTGCGAAAGAATTGGAGGAAAATTAAGACTTCCTGTAGCATGAGCAAGAGGTCCTGCAACATGAAGTCCTACAACAACAACTAGAATCGGAGTAGGAGTTCCTACAAGAACAAGAATACCTATAGAAAAAGGGAGAAGAAACAACACCCTTACTGTCGGAGATAACTAGACAACGTGAGTTCATGCAAATAGTATCATATAAGGAGCAACCATCAACAAAAAGACTGGTAGGCATTCATAATCCTCCTAGTTTTATAGTACATGCAACAATTTTGAATCTATGGAAAGACATAGAAAGAAGGGAGGAAGAATGGAAAAAGGAAAAATGAAATTTGAAGGAAAAAATTCAAAAGAAGGATGAAGAAATTGAGGAAAAAGATGTAGAAATTGCTATCTTGAAGCAAAGGGTAGATGATATGGCAGTTTTGGCACCAAAGATTCTAGAATGTAGAGAACCCTCGAGGGTCTATGCTCTACTCCTAAAAGAGAAGTATCTCTCTTTTAAGATGTCAAGACTTGCCTTAGGTTTGAATCCTTCTATTGATACCCCTATGGAATTTTTCAATGCTTATAGGATTGCCTCCCCTAAAATGAAGAATTTGTTATGTGAATTTAATTTACATAATTATGTTGTCACAAAGGACCATGAGTGGAACCACTACTGTATGTTGGAGATGTTCAATTAAGAGCATTCATGTCTTGGGTACAAAATGAAATTATTTGGGGACAACAACATAGTGCTTATAAACAATTAGAGTTTGATATCCCTCTCCCTGTTAGAGTTGAATCGAGTAACCCAAGGGATATTTATAGAGAATGGCATATAATTATACTCAGACTAAGTTATGGAAATGGGATTATGCCTTGGATTGAGGTATTTTACACTGAGTATAAGGTAAAAACAATAAAAGAGGAAACTGTGAGGAAATGTTTATCCTAGAGATGGAATCGTTTGACTAATGAGATGAAATAGGATGAGCCTCATTCCATTCACAATTATATTGTAGCATTAAATTGAGAAACATATTTAGATTGGGAGAACTTAGGGATGGCATTGGCTTCCCTTGACTTTTCAGCCACCCATGCTCATGTAGCCCATGCCAAATTTTAGATTCTACCAAAGTGATATTGCCACAAAAAGTAGAGATGGGACAAGTTTGATAGATTGGGAGGATTATATTGGGGTCCTGACTCACGCACTGTAGCTACTAATGTTGGACAGCTCTCAGTTGCAAATTTTAGAGTTTTGACTAGGCAGAATAACAACTCTTCCCCTGCTGGAGGACCAACAAAACATTAGGTTGGGGGAGCGATAAGCCTAGTTTTTGGTCTAGTTTTGGGAAGAATTTATAGCCTATTTGCTTATATATGTCATGTAATTTAATGCTTAAATGTTATTAATAGCATAATGTTTCCCCCAAACCATTAACATTTGACATTACCCTATCTCTGCAAGCTTTAATGATATTTGGCATAATATGTGGGTCATCTATATTGATTTTGCATGTGATTAATGAATGTTTCTTAGAGTGGTTATTGATGTGAAGTTATTGGTATCAGGACATAATAACCCGACCAAAATAACCCTAGATAGAATAACCCGACCAAAATAACCCAAGGACAAAATAACCTAGGGTCATAATAACCCATGGACAAAATAACCTGTGGTCAGAATAATCCATGGATAGAATAACCCATGGTCATTTTAGATCAAGCTAGTAAACTAGAAATGCCATAAAATAAATTATAAATATGATTGTGAAGCACCATAGAGGCTATTTAGGCCATTTTTAGACCATATATCAATTATATACCCCTAAAATAGCCTTAAAACACCTTTAATATGCTTAAATAACCTATAAAATGGTAAATAATTATAAAAATAAAGGCAATTTCGTGGGAATAAGTTGATTAAGAGTTATTATGAAAAGATATAAATGAAAAGGAATTAAGAAGATATATAAAGTGGTAGAATGAAGAGAAGTAAAGAAAGGAAGAAGGGGAGAAGAAGTAAAATGACCATGGGTTCAAGTGCAGATGAAATATTTGCATATGAAATCAAGAAACTTGTTGCATTAGATTTCATGCCTCAGATAGATGTAATTGATGCATTTGAAACACTTAAACAATCTCCTTATTACACAGAACATGAGGAGATCCTACAACCCATAATTAATTATTTTGAAGACACATGGATTGACAGACTAACGAGAAGAGGCAACAAACGATCACCGAAGTTTCCAATCACAATGTGGAATTGTTATTCAGCTACTCAAGATGATCTTCCCATAACCAATAATACTATTAAGGGATGGCATAGAGGATTTAGTGAATTGCTTCAAGCATCACACAACTTAGTTTGGAAATTCATGAAAGCAATGAAAAAAGAACAGAGTCTCCAAGAGAATAGAATAGAGAAATATATGGTTGGATACACTGGGCAACCAAGTATGAATACTTTGAACTCAAAGAAAGACTAAAAATATTGGTTGATGGTTATGACAACCATAACATTTTAGATTATATAAGAAGCATCACTCATAATTTGACACTTTAATTGAAAATTTGAATAATAAAGTTTTTTTAGCAACATACATGTAATTTATAAATTTTATTTTCCTTTCTCTATATTCTTATGGGAATATTTTTTCCATGGGTTATTTTGACCATGGGTTATTTTGGCTTGGGTTATTATGACACTGGGTTATTTTGTCCCTGAGTTATTGTGACCAGGTTATTCTATCCAGGGTTATTTTGGTTGGGTTATTATGTCCCATAACCAAAGTTATTATGGGTACTAACCTTGGCTTGCATACTTAATACACCAAGTTATGGAAGACACCGCCAGCTGGGCATGCACCATAATGACCAGTTGAGAAGTCACTACAAGTCAAAGGCAACCGACAACGAATATTCTTCATGCAACTAAACATAACTGCCTTGCAGTGGGCCTTAATGATCAAGCATGCATGGGCGTTACTATTGTGCTGGATCTACACTTGACTTGCATGTCTGACCAGATTCCATGCATGTGTAACCATCGTTGCTCCACTTTCCCCTATTTTCCCTAAATGGCATCATCCCAGTCATGGAGTTGACTTCCCTTTTTCGTTGTAGTATAAATAATAATTTGATGCTCCTTCTTAAAAAAAAAAGGTTGCACGATTTTACATTGTACTCTCATTTTCAGCTATACAGATACATTACTCTTTGTATGCATGATTTATAGTGAATAAAATAAAGTTTTGAGTTCAAGCACCTAAGTTCTTGTTAGTTTAGAGGATACTTATCCAAGGGGGACCACTTGGTGAGTAGTTTGTTCTCTTAGTTTAGCATTAGCTTAATATTACTTGTTGTTTGATACTTAGTTTGAAATCTGGCATTGACTGTTCCTACAACCTAGTTTGAAATATGGCATTGACTATTCCTACAACCACTAGAAGTCCATTATGTGTCTGTTCCTGTAGTCAAAGAAGACAGAGTAGTCCTTTTTTGTCACATTGATTTTTATTCTTGCTCTACATTTTAGCTTAAGCATATTTGTTGGTTAATGTTCAACATTTTCTCTATTTCCTTTCAGCTATTTCCTTTTAGCATTGCGTTTCTTAGCTATAGAATGCAATGACTACTTGAGCCCCTGGTGCACATACAGTGCTGACCCATTTCAAGTTCACGTCCCTAGGTTGACAAGTTAAATGCACCTTCATGATGATTGAATGGCTATTCAGGTTAGATGTCCAATCTCTGAATCATGGTTGTAAAGGCTTAGTTATGAGATCATTGTAGGAGACTAACAAGTTGAATGTAATATTTGAATGTTTGTTTGGTAACATGCTTTGGATTTCAAATAGTTTCCTAGTGGACCTTCAACCTCTACACCTCACAATTAATTTCCTCAAACAACTTACACTCAGGAAACCTTTATTCATTAATGGTGTTGTAAAACAATGTTAGCTAGTTTTCTTAATTTTGCATCTACAAATCTAAAAAATTGATGAGAAACACAAACATTACATTTGTATTGGTTGAACATGTCACATTATCTTCTCCTAATTCACTTTTTGTTCCTTTATTCCTTCATAATCCTATCCCATTAAAATTTAATATTTCACCCTACCATTTACTCTTTCATTTACCATTTGCAGATGTTGACATCATATAGCTCTAGTGATGTTGGTGGCATGATGGACAATGGAGTTACTACAACAATAGCCAGTTCTGATCCATTAAGAGAGGTATGCAACAAATTAGTCAATTTGACATTATAATTGCTCTTTTATGGTCTATTATAGAAAATTTTCATGATACTTTTATGTACTTTAATTTCTATCTTGATGGTTGCTACAGGTGGTTGTCACTCCAGATCATGGGGGTGGTAATGCTGCAAATGTGCATGATGACTATATGTATGCGATAAGTGATTATATTTTGTTATATTTCATTCCATAATTCAATTTATATGTATTAACATCTTTACTTTTTATTGTATTAGTTGAAGGTCCAGAGTGAAGAGAGGAGGACAAGCGAGCATGTTCAAAAGACAAGAGAACCAACAATCATTCCATCCAACCAAATTTCGAAGGCAGCACAGGATCTATTTCCTTCCCCTAAAGGGAAATTACTATGTATTAGGGTCATTTGTTGTATGCCTAGGTGGCATTTGGGAACATATGTTTTGTACTATTGATATATATGTGACATTTTATGTCCATATGGCTCCTTTTTACTAAGCCTATATGGCCTTTTTGGATATATTGTATATACTTTTATCAATATATATCATAGTATAGCCTTACAACTTTTTTATTAAAAAAAATCTTATTTTGCTACTGCCATTCTTGAATGATGTTATCATGCATAATGTGTAAATTGTATGCTTGAATGTTGTAGGCATGGATTTTGTTTACATCTAATGCTTAATTAATTACCATTGATTGCTAAATAAGCTCCATTCTTGGTGGTTCGTATCCTTTGGAATGCTTCAATTACTTGTTCCTCAGTTATTCACATGTATGCTTCACTTATTCACATGTATACTTCATGTATATTGTGTGTATTCATGTTATTCTTCATGCTTCCAATGCATAGCAGCAAAAATCTTTTGGGGAAAAAATTGACAAACCAAAAGTATAAGAGTTTTTGAAAAAATGGGGAAAAAATCATATTTAAAAAAATGTAAAAAATTGTAGAACAAGAGATAAAAACTATTTTTTTGAAATTGAAAGGTATTTCCATAGCATATAGAGATATAAAGAGCAAATAAAATAAATATTTTAACTAATGAATTGTAGAAAATAGATTCTTGTATTTTGTATTCGTATCGTTGATTACATTGTATTGCACATCTTTCAAAGTCAAAGCAATACTTCACACTGCATAACTAATAACTAGATGTTGATAGATGAAAAAAAATCAATTACAATATAGGTTTTACAAATTCAACCTAAGTAGTTATGCAATTACTTCACATTGCATAACTAATAACTAGGAGAAACTACCAATTGCATTTTCTTATCATGGCATTCTATGAGACCAAATTTCTTTGAGGTATTTTTTCAAATTGTTTAGTGCCTTGTCTATGTTACCACATTTTTCATACATGTCTACCTAAGCATTTTTTTCAAAAATTTCACTACCTTGTTGCTATGGATAAAATCCTAAAACAATTGCTTTCAAACAAGCTATGGATGCTTGGAAAAATTCTATCAAAAGCATAATAGCAAGCAATAGTATAGACAAGGAAATGAGTTGCTTGAAAAAATGCCTCAAAGAAATGCAGTCTCATGGTGATGGAATGCCATGACATGCAAATTTCTATGGATTTTCATGCCATTCCATCACCATGATACCACATTTCTTTGAGGCATTTTTTCAAACAATTCATTGCCTTGTCTATGCTACCACATTTTTCATACATGTTTACCAAAGCATTTTATCAACATTTCACTGCCTTGTTGCTATGGCTAAAATCCTAAAATAGGTGCTTCCAAACAAGCTATGGATGCTTGAAAAAAATCTATCAAAGAATAATAATAAGCAATAGCATAGAAAAGGTAGTGAACTATTCAAAAAAATGCCTCAAAGAAATGTGGTCTCAATGTGCTTGTCATCGCATTCCATCACTAGGAGACCACATTTCTTTGAGGATTTTTTTTCAAATAGTTCACTTCCTTGTCTATGCTACCACATTTTTCATACATGTCTACCAAATAATTTTATCAATCAATTCACTGCCTTGCTGCTAAGGCTAAAAGTCTAAAATAGGTGCTTTCAAACAAGCTATGGATGTTTGGGAAAAATCTATCAAAGCGTAATAGTAAGCAATAACATAGAAAAGGTAGCAAACTATTTGAAAAAATTCCTCAAATAAATGTGGCCTCATGGTGATGGAATTCCATGAAAAGAAAATTCCCTAGATTTTCATGGCATTCCATCACCATGAGACCATATTTCTTTGAGGCATTTTTTCATATAGTTTACTACCTTGTTTATGCTACCACATTTTTCATACATGTCTACCAAAGCATTTTATCAAATAGTTCACTATCTTGCTACTATGGCTAAGAGCATACAACAAGCTCTTTTGAACAAGTGATGGATGCCTGGAAAAAATCTATCAAAGCATAATAGTAAGTAGTAGCATAGACAAGGTAGTGAACTAGTTGAAAAAATGTGGTGCAGGAGTAGCTTGTGTATTTTATGCCTCCAATAGGAAATTATGTAAAGTTTGAATCTTCACCATGAAATACATGTAAAAAGGTCATGATAAGGTCATTTTAAATGTATTTAAGTCATCTTTAGGTTTCTAGGAGGACAAATTGCAAAAAATTGTTTTTATTGTAAAAAATGCAAAATTTGCAAATTTGCAAAATTGCAAGAAGTTGTAAAAAATCAAGAAGTTGAAGAGTCATGAAGTTGTAAAGTCTTAGTAACTGAGGGGGAATTCAAGAAATATTTTGTAAAAACCTTTTTAAGAGCCTTTCGAAGGAATACAAAAGATCAGAGAGTTTGTATTTTTTAATAATTTTTGAATAAAAGTACTTTGTTCTGCAATTACAATGTTGTTCTCTATTATTTACTAGTTTGTATTGTTAATACAACATCATCAGGCCTTAAACTCCACTTTATTTGGTATAATAGGGACTTGGTTATCCATTAAACTTGATTTGAAGAGATATCTTTGAGTTTTGAATTTTGTTTTGAGTCCTTTACAGTAAAACTATTGAAATCCTCCATTTGGGGTTTGAGAGTCTAAAGTTTGGATCAACAACCATTCCACCAATTTATATCTTTATAATCAGTGGAGTGGGTTAGTATAGAGTTTTTTTTAGCTCTTTAATGATTATAGATATAGGAGAAGTCCAGAAACAAAGTGTTTGTTGTTGCCCTCTCAGAAATTTATGAGTTTTCCTTGAAATATGATGGATCCAAGTTAGAATCAGGTGTAAAAGCATTCAAGGAGGTTGGGAAATGGTTCCTAGAGTTTTTGCAGAAATATTCCAACATGTTTGAAGGTGTGGCAAGTTGGTATGAGGTTTGGAAATCATACTTTCATTAAACCCTCTTTTGGTTGAGCATAGTGTAGTATAATTCAAGGGTTTGTATTTTGTCGCCTATGGAAGGGTTTAAGAGATCTAAATTTTATTGATTTAGAAATTTTATGACCTGTTACAAGACTTTTCATGGTTATTTTGGGTTTGGGAGTTCAATTGATGGTACTTTCTTTGTAATATGGACCTACTTGAAGCCTAAAAGCAGCAAATTTAGCTGGTTGAACACAACTTGAAGCAATTCGACATGTTTAGGTGCTAAAGAGGACCATTCCTAGTGCAAAAATACCCACTTGGACCCATTGGAATAGTTCATTTGGTCACACGAGTTGCAGAATGAAAGTTGCACCACTTTGCAACTTTGCACTACTTGCATTTGACAACTTTTTCTCCAAGTGAAAACTCACCACCATGGGAAAACGCCTCCAAGATAGTGAAAATTGAGAGAGATTATTGTAGAGGGGGCCAACACAATCCCATAGGATCATACAAGAAGTTTCTAAGCATCGTAGTGTTCGAGTAACAACATGCAAAAATTTGCAGCCATTTTGCACTTCAAACTTTTGAGGGATTCAATCGGTTGAACATAGCTCAGAGTGATATGACGTGTTCTGATGTGAAAGAGGACCATGCCTAGTGTAACTATACCAACTCATATGTGTTGGAATAGTTCGTTTGGTCACACGAGTTGTAGAACAAAATTTGCACCACTTTGCAACTTTGCACTACTTGCATTTGACAACTTTTTTCCCAAGTGAAAACTCACCACCACAGAAAAATATCGTCGAGATAGAAAAAATAGAGAGAGGTTATTGTAGAGGCGCCCAACACAATCCCATAGGCTTAGTTGATAAGTTTCTAAGCATCACAATGTCTGAGTAATGACATGTGGAAGTTTGCAACCATTTTTCACTTCAAACTCTTAATGGATTCAATTGGTTGAACGTAGCTCAGATTGATTCAACGTGTTTGGGTGAGAAAGAAGACCATTCATATCATAAAAATACCCACTTAAATGCATTATAATAGTTCATTTAGTCATGTGAGTTGTAGAACAAAAGTTGCACCACTTTACAACTTTGCACTACATACATTTGACAACTTTTTCTCTAAGCGAAAACTCACCACCATGGGAAAATTCCTTTGAGATGAAGAAAACCGAGAGACATTATTGTAGAGGGGCCCAAAAAAATTTCATAGGCTCAAATGAGAAGTTTCTAAGTGTCATGGTGTCCAAGTGACGACATGTTTAAGTTTGTAGCCATTTTGCACTTCAAATTCTTAAGGGATTTAGCTGGTTAATGTAGCTCAAAGTGATTCAGCGTGTTTGGGTGAAAAAGAGGACTATTCTTAGCTTTAAAATACCCATTTAGATGTGTTGGAACAATTTTTTTGGTCATATGAGTTACAAAATTAAAGTTGCACCACTTTGCAACTTTGCACTACTTGCATTTGACAACTTTTTTCTCAAGTGAAAACTCGCCACCATAGGAAAATGCCTCTAAGATAGAAAAAAATGAGAGAGGTTATTGTAGAGGGGCCCAACATGAACCCATAGGATTAGATAAAAATTTTCTAAGTGTCACGGTGTCTGAGTAATGACATGCTAAATTTTGTAGCCATTTTGCACTTTAGACTCTTAAGGGATTCAACTGATTGAATGTAGCTCAGAGCGATTTGGCATGTTTGGGTGTGAAAGAGGACCATTCCTAGTGTAAATGTACCCACTCGGATGCATTGGAATAGTTTTTTTGGTCACATGAGTTGCAAAATGAAAGTTGTACCACTTTGCATCTTTGTACTACTTGCATTTGACAATTTTTTCTCCAAGCAAAAACTTGCCACCATAGGAAAATGCCTCTAAGATAGGAAAAAATGAGAGAGGTTATTGTAGAGGGGCCCAAAATGATCTCCTATGATTAGATGAGAATTTTCTAAGTATCACAATGTCCAAGTAATGACATGTTGAAGTTTGCAACCATTTTGCACTTCAAACTCTTAAGGGATTTAACCAATTGAACGTAGCTTAGAGCAATTCAGCTTGTTGGGGTGCAATAGAGGACCATGCCTAGAATAAATGTAACCAATTAGACATATTTGAATAGTTCATTTGGTCACATGAGTTGCAAAAGAAAAGTTGCACCACTTTGCAACTTTGCACTACTTGCATTTGACAACTTTTTCCTCAAGCAAAAACTCGCCACCACAGGAAAATGCCTCTAAGATAGAAAAGACTGAGAGAGGTTATTGTAGAGGGTCCCAACATGATTCCATAGGCTAAGACAAATTTTTTTTAATTGTTAGGTTGTCTGAATAACGACATGTTGAAGTTTACAGGCATTTTTCACTTTAGACTCTTAAGGGATTCAACTGGTTGAAAGTAGCTTAAAGTGATTCAAAATGTTTGGATGTGAAAGAAGACCATTCATAGTGTAAACATACCCACTCAAATGCATTGGAATAGTTTGTTTGGTCACACAAGTTGCAAAACAAAAGTTACACCACTTTACAACTTTGCACTACTTGCATTTGACGACTCTTTTCCCAAGGGAAAACTCCCCACCATAGGAAAAAAACCTCTGAGATAGAAAAAATTGAGAGAGGTTTTTGTAGAGGGGCCTAACAAAATCCAATAGGCTCAGACGAGAAGTTTCTAAGAATCACGGTGTTTGAGTAACGACATGCTGAAATTTGTAGCCATTTTGCATTTCAGACTCTTAAGGGATTCAACTAGTTGAACGTAGCTCAAAGTGATTTGATGTGTTTGGGTGAGAAAGAGGATTGTACCTAGCATAATTTAATGTTAGGTAAATCTCGCTTACCAATTACAACCCTTAATTTCCAAATTAATTTAATAGAATAAGAATCATTATAAAGTGGTGCAAAAAAAAGAACATGCCTAACAACAATGATCATAGTGTCTCATTGACATGACCATTCATTACATATTTGAATATTACAAGGAACATATTGAAGTTCCTTTACAAGTCACATAAATCTACAAATAATATTCTCAAGTTCCACCGATGCATCATCCTTGCATAATAATTTAAGGTAAAGCCAACACTATCATGAATCGCCCCAAGTATTTTCTAATAAGACAATTTTAACTCCATTGACCTCTAAAATATCACATAAGTACATTGAAAAACATAACCACTCATGTAAAGCATCATGAAAGTAATCCTAGTTCTGCTAGAATGTACATATGCCCATGCAATTATAATCAGATTGTTTACCTCTAAACTCAATGATTCATAGAAAGCTCAACAATAAGAAAATAAAAATCTAAACAATTAAGAAGATATGGAGAACACATATATAAGATAGTGAATACATACATACATACATACATACATACATACATACATACATACATACATACATACATATATATATATATATATATATATATATATATATAAACTTTCTATGCAAATAAATCTCAAGATCAACTAAGTGAGATATTCTATGATAACCAATGATATAGGAGAGGAGTGTCAACATTGATCCCAAAATCTAATATGTAAGGTGTGATCCAATATTTATCTATCTTTTTACAAAAATTCTCAATTGATTCACAATACATAATATGCATGGGTGAATTTCAAAATAATTCTATAAACATAGATCCAATGTTATAAAAGGTCACAAATTCCACATTCATAAGAGAAATCTTCATCAACAAACAATTAATTCTACTTCAGGTTTCTATATTTCACTTTTGACTTGGTTTAATCATTCCTCTAACATTTCCGTGGATATAAATAATTAAATGCAAATGTGCATCTTCCTATTTGTCTTTCAAATATCCAATAAGCTATTTCCAAATTATATTATTTAATCTAGAAAAAAATAAACATTTGTATGACATTCGTAAGAAGTACTTCCAAGCAAAAATGTACACTTTTAATGAGCAAAACTTACCCAATTCACACAATGCATAATTAAATAAATAAATAAATCAGTTATAAACAAATGTATTCTTGTATTCAAGGCAATCAATATGCCATTTTTAATTGAAATGATTTAGTCTAAAATAGTGGAGTTATATAGTTTTTAAAGAAACATTCACCAATACATGTATGTGTATTTATATTTATACAAATATTCATAAACAAATCATTCTAATACTACAATAAGTCAATCTTAAACAAAATATTGATCACTCCAATCAGATTTTGATGTCTACTCTTTTCTAATTTTAACACTTGCTCTCATTTAATTTGTATTTGTATTCATTTTTTATATATTTATATATGTGTGTGTGTGTATATATATATATATATATATATATATATATGATTAGATATACAAAATTTTATATTCTAACTGAAGAATTTCATTTCAGAAATATTATTAGAGCAACAACATTTACATTTTATTAGATTCATATATCTAATTGAAATTGAATATGTATATATATACATGTGTTTTTATATACACTTTCCAAAAAATTGCAATTACAACGAAATTATATATATATATATATATATATATCACAGCTAGATAGTTCATAGCATATTTTAATGTTCCAACACAATTACACAATAAATATATATATATCTATATGTATATACTAACTGTTGTTCAAATATAGAAAAGAATTACACAATGAAGAGTTGATAAGCTTGTAAAGTTAAAGTATTGGGAAAATCAACCTTTCCCAATACATTGAATTTAAAGTTCCTAAAACAAAACCAGATTCCCTTACAATTAATTTTATTTAGAGTTTCAACAATAGGGACCCCAACAAAATAAAGTGAAAATGAATATTCATCTATAGCCAAGTATATATTTATTTATTTAAATTCCACTGAGAAATACACAAAGCTATATGCATATATTGTAATTATATAAATTATTCCATAGTGATTAAATACAAAAACTTGTAATTAAGAGGTATTTTCAAGGTGAATAGTTTGTGGTGATTGTTTTATGGAACCATAGCTTATACCTTACTAGCTGGAGCATATGTGAGAGGAAATATTGTATTTAGGAGGAAAATGGAGGATAGTTGTTGGGATATGCCATCAGATTTGGAAGGGATGTCTAGCCTACGAGGGACGCCTAACTTGTGAGGAGCCTTAAAGCTCACAATACTAGTTACCACCCCTTGTTATACAAAACAAAGGAGTCGTGCCATGTAGGGAGGCATAAGGTGAGGCATAGAAAATTAAAGTGTCAGGCTTAGAGTAGTCAAAAACATTTACCTCTTCAACAAAAATAGTGATATCAAGATTTACATTCTAGATTTTTTTATTCGTCCAAAAGAAATATGAAAAATTAAATAATATTATTATATTTTGGGTTAAAAATTCAATTCAATTTTTTTTACAATAGTAGGGTATAAATGTACATAATGCTATATATATATGTATGTATTTACATAATTTATATAGTTTTATCTAGAAGAACAAATAAAATACAGATTTGCATAGCCATGAGGCTAAATCTCATATAGTAATAGGATAATAGAACACTTAACTAACTTTGCATTGATTTTAAAAAAAGTTTTCAAAAGAGGATCAAATTTTTCCATAGGCAATTCATCCATTCTCATATTTGAAAATTAAAATACTTTGTAAAGAGGATTTAAAAACTTGGAAAACACTTTCTGAATGAATTTCCTCTTTTAGTTCCTCTTTCCCATTTTTGATTGCTGGAAATCTCCTACGAAAGATTCTTACACTTTTTCCCTTATATTAATTTCTCTTCTTTCCACCATTTTTAGTTTACTGTACTTCGGAAACCCTCTTCCCAGAAGCCATTTTTAGTTATCTTTTACAAGCAAAATCAAGAAATTTTATGGAAACAAAAATTGTCCATTTCCGTTAATGATTTTCCTCCTTTAAAGATTTCTCCTCACATTCCCAGTAACCAAATCTTGAAATCAAAATAATATTTGTTATTTTTTCTTATACATAATGCAACTAAGAAATTTACCAACAATAAATAATGAGAATTAAAAAACTATTTTTAATAAATGCAAAGAAATATGTATCCTTAATAAGAAAATAAAGAAATATTATTCATTTGCAAATTAAATATTTGCTCCAAATAAATAATAAAAAAAGTTCATTCAATTGGGAATAAAAAGAAAAATATTCTAAATTAACTAAGTATTATCACTTATTTGAAATAAATAAATATATAATTAGATTATAATTAATTTCTTTTTATTTCATTACACTTTTATTTCACCACTAGTTAATTTAATCAATCATTGTAGAATATGAACCATAAAATAGGGGTTGTGACATCCTCCCCCCCTTAAGAATCATCGTCCCGATGATCAACTTAACTAAGGATAAAATGTCATACCTCTTTAATTATGTTTTACCTTAATCTCAAAAATAGCCCACTTGACAACTATAGTTTACTTCAAGCACCTATCTATTCATTACAAAAAAATCATGTGGTTGAAATTCACACACTTTTACATCTCATTAGCACATCATGGCTTCATCAATTCACTCTAATAAAAGTATGCCAACTAATCTATTTCTTTCATACAATCCTATATATCTTAATCAAATCTTTTCATATTCTGAGATATTCATCGATAGAAAGAAAAAAATTATGGTTCATTTTGTCAATATGCCTACTCACATGAGACGTCAGAACAATTTCCTTTATGATGAAAAAAAACCATCCCATGCTACTTGTTATCATCATTGATAAATTAAAACACTAAACAAAAAGAAAAACCTTAGTAAGCAGAAAATGCAAACCAATTGCAATAAGGTCTTCCTTTTGATCAACAACATAAAAGATAATAAGATCAACAAGTTACAGAAGATCATCAACATGATTAGAATTATTAAGATAAGGAGATCACTTACTAATACAAAAGGTTCAAGTTGATTACCATAGCAATCCCAGAATACCAGATGTCGGGAAGATCATCAAGAGCTCAATATTGATTCAACTAGTTACTAAATTTTACAACAAAAAGTGAATTTCTATTAACAAGGATATTTGTAAATGTAAGTTTTCAAAAGAGGATCAAATCTTTCCATAGGCAATTCATCCATTCTCATATTTGAAAATTAAAATACTTTGTAAAGAGGATTTAAAAACTTGGAAACACTTTTTGAATGAATTACCTCTTTTAGTTTCTCTTTCCCATTTTTGATTGTTGGAAATCTCCTACGGAAGATTCTTACACTTGTTCCCTTACATTAATTTCTCTTCTTTCCACCATTTTTAGTTTACTGTACTTCAAAAACCCTGTTCCCAAAAGCCATTTTTAGTTATCTTTTACAAAGAAAATCAAGAAATTTTATGGAAACAAAAATTGTCCCTTTCCGTTAATGATTTTCCTCCTTTAAATATTTCTCCTCACATTCCCAGTAACCAAATCTTGAAATCAAAATAATATTTGTTCTTTTTTTTATGCATAATGCAACTAAGAAATTTACCAAGAGTAAATAATGAGAATTAAAAAACTATTTTTAATTTGTAAAGAAATATTTATCCTTAATAAACAAATAAAGAAATATTATTCATTTGCAAATTAAATATTTGCTCCAAATAAATAATAAAGAAAGTTCATTCAATTGGGAATAAAAAAAAATATTCTAAATTAACCAAATATTATCACTTATTTGAAATAAATAAATATATAATTAAATTATAATTAATTTATTTTTATTTCATTACACTTTTATTTCACCACCAATGAATTTAATCAATCATTGTAAAATATGAACCATAAAATAGGGGTTGTGACATACTCCCCCCTTAAGAATCATCGTCCCGATGATCAACTTAACTAAGGATAAAATGTCATACCTCTTTAATTCTGTTTTACCTTAATGTCAAAAATAGCCCACCTAACAATTATAGTTTACTTCAAGCACCTATCTATTCATAACAGCAAAAAAATCCTATGGTTGAAATTCACACACTTTTACATCTCGTTAGCACATCATGGCTTCATCAAATTCACTCTACTAAAAGTATACCAACTAATCTATTTCTTTCATACAATCCTATATATCTTAATCAAATCTTTTCATATTCTAAGATATTCACCGATAGAAAGAAAAAAATTATGGTTCATTTTGTCAATATGCCTACTCACATGAGACGCCAGAACAATTTCCTTTATGATGAAAAAAAACCATCCCATACTACTTGTTATCATCATCGGTAAATTAAAACACTAAACAAAAAGAAAAACCTTAGTAAGCAGAAAATGAAAACCAATTGCATTAAGTTATTCCTTTTGATCAACAACATAAAAGATAATAAGATCAACAAGTTATAGAAGATCATCAACATGATTAGAATTATCAAAGATAAGGAGATCACTTACTAATACAAAAGGTTCAAGTTGATTGCCATAGCAATCTTGGAATACTAGATGTTGGGAAGATCATCAAGAGCTCAATATTGATTCAACTAGTTACTAAATTTTACAAAAAAAACTAAATTTCTATTAACAAGGATATTTGTAAATGTAAGTTTTCAAAAGAGGATCAAATCTTTCCATAGGAAATTCATCCATTCTCATATTTGAAAATTAAAATACTTTGTAAAGAGGATTTAAAAACTTGGAAAATGCTTTCTGAATGAATTTCCTCTTTTAGTTTCTCTTTCCCATTTTTGATTGCTGGAAATCTCCTATAGAAGATTCTTACACTTGTTCTCTTACATTAATTTCTCTTCTTTCCACCATTTTTAGTTTACTCTACTTCAGAAACCCTCTTCCAGAAGCCATTTTAGTTATCTTTTACAAAGAAAATCAAGAAATTTTATGGAAACAAAAATTGTCCCTTTCCATTAATGATTCTCCTCCTTTAAAGAATTCTCCTCACATTCCTAGTAACCAAATCTTGAAATCAAAATAATATTTCTTCTTTTTTTTATGCATAATGCAATTAAGAAATTTACCAACAGTAAATAATGAGAATTAAAAACTATTTTTAATTTGCAAAGAAATATTTATCCTTAATAAGCAAATAAAGAAATATTATTCATTTGCAAATTAAATATTTGCTCCAAATAAATAATAAAGAAAGTTCATTCAATTGGGAATAAAAAAAATTATTCTAAATTAACCAAATATTATCACTTATTTGAAATAAATAAATATATAATTAAATTATAATTAATTTATTTTTATTTCATTACACTTTTATTTCACCACCAATTAATTTAATCAATCATTGTAAAATACGAACCATAAAATAGAGGTTGTGACATCGTCCCCCCCTTAAGAATCATCATCCCGATGATCAACTTAACTAAGGATAAAATGTCATACCTATTTATTTTTGTTTTACCTTAATGTCAAAAATAGCCCACCTAACAATTATAGTTTACATCAAGCACCTATCTATTCATAACAACAACAAAATCATGTGGTTGACATTCACACACTTTTACATCTCGTTAGCACATCATGGCTTCTTCAAATTCACTCTAATAAAAATATGCCAACTAATCTATTTCTTTCATACAATCCTATATATCTTAATTAAATCTTTTCATATTCTGAGATATTCACCGATAGAAAGAAAACAATTATGGTTCATTTTGTCAATATCCCTACTCACATGAGATGTCAGAAAAATTTCCTTTATGATGAAAAAAAACCATCCCATACTACTTGTTATCATCACTGGTAAATTAGAACACTAAACAAAAAGAAAAACCTTAGTAAGCAGAAAATGCAAACCAATTGCAATAAGGTCTTCCTTTTGATCAACAACATAAAAGATAATAAGATCAACAAGTTACAGAAGATCATCAACATGATTAGAATTATCAAAGATAAGGAGATCACTTACTAATACAAAAGGTTCAAGTTGATTACCATAGCAATCCCAGAATACCAAATGTCAGGAAGATCATCAAGAGCTCAATATTGATGCAACTAGTTACTAAATTTTACAACAAAGAGTAAATTTCTATTAACAAGGATATTCATAAATGTATGATATGCAAAATCCTTTACCTTTTTAAAAATGTAATAAGAGTGCATCAAAAATAAGTGCATTGCATTATTTGACTAAACAAGCCATCCAATGATCCATGCAATAATACATATCTAGTTTTTGAATTACATAAAGAAAATAAAACATTTAATCAATCTTCAGTTGTCATAACCCAGTGGTCTTCTACAAGCTGAAGGTCAAGAGCATGGTTAAGGTGATTTTCCCACCCAACCATGAAGTATAACATTTCCCCAGGATTATTCCTAACTTGAAGAACACCCAATCCTACATGAGGTTCCTAGAAACCAATAATAATAGGGTAGGAGGGAAACTCTTGGTGCATTTCTAATGCGTTATATGCACTCTTATACTAGAATGAACATATTTCTTGCATACAAGATGTGGCAAATAAGCATATCTATAAAAAAATTCTAGGAATTCATTATCCGTCTATTTCAATGGTACAACTCACTTTGGCCAAAGCATATATATATATAATTTGATTGATCTTGGAAAATAAGACCACCTTCTCTGTTACTCCACATTTGGCATCCTATCCTGGAAGGTAAGCTTAAATCTTATCACCCACACCACATTCAATAAGAATAATCAAACTGTATAGAATAAAAACCATATGATATAATAGGGCATAATGTATACTTAAGTGCACATAGAATGAATACTTAACAAAGAATATTTCATAAACCCCTGGTGCCTAACTCACATATGGTATGCAAACATAACTTACTTGTAGTGCCTCACTCACACAAATATGGAATGTCTTGTATACAATGTGCATTACTCATTCAATTTTTTCATACAATAAATATGGTAAGTGCATCTCTCGCACAAGTGCATCACTTGTACAAAAGTTGAAATATGCATAAATTACAATAGTATAGTTATCGTGATCATAACTCGATCCAATAACACAATGAGTATAAAAAGTATATTCACACACAAATTAAGAATGTAATCATTACTCAAGCACTTCATCTGCACAAAGGAATCAATAACTTACTCTAGTGCATCATTCACACAAAAAATAATATGAAAAATGTATCACTCACATTAGAATAAGTACAACAAGCATTTCTCTTTCAAGTATAGATATAAGTACAGTTAAGGCAACAATTTTCTATGATATGCATACAATTATGCATATGGATGTGTCACTCACATGGAGCATGAGAAGTGCAGTATTGCACAAGTATCATTCTCATATAATACATACAAGTACATTTCACTAAAAACAATCAAGCATATAAGGTTCATCACCTCAATCACTTTTGCCTTGTCTAATAGATAGATCAAGTTATTTATCAAATCAACTTCTATCATGAATTACCAATGAAGATTATCAAGACATTAGAACCTTGCATTTTTGAAAGATCCCATGGATTCCATTAGATCCAAATCCTATAGGAATAAGATGTTGCTCAACAATCAACTTTCCCCCTAGTACTGATATGAGCATTCTCGCCTTTAAAACATCCTCCTTAGGTTTCCTACCTTTGAGAAAGCTCAACCAATATTTATCCATTATTATCATCTTTAATTATTTCACAGGTATTTTTCCTTTTTCCTTTCATTAGGAATTTCTTCTTCTCTTCTTCCCTTGTATCTTATCAACTCATTCATCCTTTACATCATCAAAGAGATCTCTCTTCACAATATATTTCTCTTATTAATTGACTTATATTGCCACAATTCATCATTCATGGGTTGTCACCCTATACATTCCATCTTGGCTCACTTCAAATAACACTATATATTATCCTTCTTGTCTTATTTCAAATAGCCACCATTACTCTTACTAGAAATTCATATGAAAATTTGACCTAAGGTGAAGGGGCCTCACACCTCTAGAGTTCATTGAATGATCAAACTAAATCTAAACTTCTAATCAGTTCCAATTAACCAACAAAGAATCACCCATACTAGGGTTCACAGGTTCATATACTATAATGCAACCTAAGCATAGAAGACTCAAGACCCAAGTGTTGAACCTGAGTGCTTTGATACCAAAATGTAACATTAGGGAAATCTCGCTTACCAATTACAACCCTTAATTTCCAAATTAATTTAATAGAATAAGAATCATTATAAAGTTGTGCAAAAAAAAGAGGAATAATTTAATTACTTTCATCACTATATTTAAATGGAATAACATATGTCAAAGAATCAAGGTATATCACCTAGGTTATACCATTGCAAGATATAGCCTTATAGGCTTACACAAGATTTTTCACATTAGTAATCCATGTAAATTCAAATACTATACTACAAATTAAGAAAACATCAAGATCATAAATGCATCCATAAAAGTACCATAAAAAAAATATTTCATGAGTGGAAAACCCCCGTAGGAATGAAAAGCCACTCGTAAAAGTGCCTCACTGGCTTAATAAAATCCCTCACTGGCAAATCCTTACTGGCTACAAGGTTTCAATGGTTACAACATGCCTCATGACAATGATCATACTGTCTCATTGACATGGCCATTCATTACACATTTCAATATCACAAGGAACATATTGAAGTTCCTTTACAAGTCACATAAATCTACAAGTAATATTCTCAAGTTCCACTAATGCATCATCCTTGCATAATAATTTAAGGTAAAGCCAACACTATCATGAATCACCCTAAGTATTTTCTAATAAGACAATTTTACCTCCATTGACCTCTCAAATATCACACAAGTACACTGAAAAACATAACCACTCATGTAAAGCATCATGAAAGTAATCCTAGTTCTGCTAGAATGTACACATGCCTATGCAATTATAATCAAATTGTTTACCTCCAAGCTCAATGATTCATATAAAACTCAATAATAAGAAAATAAAACTGTAAATAGTTAAGAAGATATGGAGAATACATATATAAGCTAGTGAATACATACATACATATATATTCTACACAAATAAATCTCAAGATCAACTAAGTGAGATATTTTATGATAACCCATGATGTAGGAGAGGTGTGTCAACATTGATCCCAAACTCTAATATGTAAGGTGCGATCCAATATTTATCTATCTTTTTACAAAAATTCTCAATTGATTCACAATATATAATATGCATGGGTGAATTTCAAACTAATTCTATACACATAGATCCAATGTTATAAAAGGTCACAAATTCCACATTCATAAGAGAAATGTTCATCAACAAGCAATTAATTCTACTTCAGGTTTCTATATTTCACTTTTGACTTGGTTTAATCATTCCTCTAACATTTCAATGGATATAAATAATTAAATGCAAATGTGCATCTTCCTATTTATCTTTCAAGTATCCAATAAGCTATTTCCAAATTATATGATTTAATCTAAAAAAAAAACATTTGTATGACATTTGTAAGAAGTACTTCCAAGCAAAAATGTACACTTTTAATGAGCAAAACTTACCCAATTCACGTAATGCATAATTAAATAAATAAATAAATCAATTATAAACAAATGTATTCTTGTATTGAATAAAGTTAATGTGCCATTTCTAATTGAAAGGATTTAGTCTAAAATAGTGGAGTTATATAGTTTTTAAAGAAACATTCACCAATACATGTATGTGTATTTATATTTATACAAATATTCATAAACAAATCATTCTAATACTACAATAAGTCCATTTTAAACAAAATATTGATCACTCCAATCAAATTTTGATGTCTACTCTTTTCGAATTTTAACACTTGCTCTCATTTAATTTGCATTTGTATTCATTTTTATATATTTATATGTGTGTGTGTGTGTGTATACATGGAATTTTATATTCTAACTGAAGAATTTCATTTCAGAAATAATATTATAGCAACAACATTTAAATTTTATTGGATTCATATATCTAATTGAAATTGAATATGTATATATATACATGTGTTTGTATATACACTTTCCAAAAATTTACAATTAAAACGAAATTAAATATATATATCCACAGCCAGATAGTTCATAGCATATTTTAATGTTCCAACACAATTACACAATAAATACATACATACATACATACATACATACACACACACACACACACACACATATATATATATATTCGTATGTATATACTAACTGTTGTTCAAATATAGAAAAGAATTGATCAACATACACAATGAAGAGTTGACAGGCTTGTACAGTTAAAGTATTCAGAAAATCAACCTTTCCCAATACATTGAATTTAAAGTTCCTAAAACAAAACGAGTTTCCCTTACAATTAATTTGATTCAGAGTTTAAACAATAGGGACCCCAATGAAATAAAGGGAAAATGAATATTCATCTACAACCAAACATATTTTCAGCTATAGCCAATTATACTCCATTCAATTTCTACAACCAAGTATATATTTATTTATTTATTTAAAATCCATAGAGATAAATACGCAAACTTAGATGCGTATATTGTATAAATATAAATTCCACAGTGATTAAATACAAAAACTGGTAATTAAGAGGTATTTGCAAGATGAATAGTTTGTGGTGATTTTTTTATGGAACCATAGCTTATACCTTACTAGCCAGAGCATATGTGAGGAAATATTGTATTTAGGAGGAAAATGGAGTATAGTTGTTATGGCATTAGATTTGGAGGGGACGTCCAACCTACAAGGGCTGCCCAGCCTGTGAGGAGCCTTAAGGCTCACAATACTAGCTACCACCCCTTGTAATACAAAAAAAAGGAGTTGTGCCAAGTAGGGAGGCATAAGCTGAGGCATAAACAATTAAAGAGGGTGATTTCGGGCTTAGAGCAGTCAAAAACATTTACCTCTTCAACAAAAATAGTGATATCAAAGATTTACATTCTGGATTTTTTATCCGTCCAAAAGAAATATGAAAAATTATAATATTATTATATTATGGGTTAAAAATTCAATTCAACTTTTTTTCACAACACTAGGGTATAAATGTACATAATGCTATATATGTATATATATATATTTATATAAAAATATATAGTTTTATCTAGAAGAATAGATAAAATACAGATTTGCATAGCCATGAGGCTAAATCTCATATAGTAACAGGATAATAGAACACTTAACTAACTTTGCATTGATTTTAAAAAAAAATTTAAAAAGAGGATCAAATCTTTCCATAGGAAATTCATCCATTCTTAGATTTGAAAATTAAAATACTTTGTAAAGTGGATTTAAAAACCTAGAAAATGCTTTTCGAATGAATTTCCTCTTTTAGTTACTCTTTCCTATTTTTGATTGTTGGAAATCTCCTACGGAAGATTCTTACACTTTTTCCCTTGCATTAATTTCTCTTCTTTTCACTATTTTTAGTTTACTGTACTTCGGAAACCCTCTTCCCGAAAGCCATTTTTCAATTAACTTTTGCAAAGCAAGTCAAGAAATTTTATTTAAGCAAAAATTGTCCATTTTCATTAATGATTTTCCTCCTTTAAAGATTTCTCCTCACATTCCCAGTAACTGAACCTTGAAATCAAAATTATATATATATATATATATATATATATATATTTTATGCATAATGCAACTAATATATTTAACCATAGTAAATAATGATAATTGAAAAACTATTTTTAATTTGCAAAGAAATATGTATCCTTAATAAGCAAACAAAGAAATATTATTCACTTACAAATTAAATATTTACTCCAAATAAATAATAAAGAAAGTTCATTCAATTGGGAATAAAAAAATAATTATTCTAAATTAACCAAGTATTATCACTTATTTGAAATAAATAAATATATAATTAAATTATAATTAATTTCTTTTTATTTCATTACACTTTTATTTCACCAGCAATTAATTTAATCAATCATTGTAAAATACGAACCATAAAATAGGGGTTGTGACACATAAACGTACCCACTCGCACGCATTGGAATAGTTTGTTTGGTCACACAAGTTCAAATTCCCTTTACATAAAAAATGCAATGTTGCATATCAACTTTTTGCAACTTTTTTTGCAAAATGACAACTTTTCACAAATTTTCGTAGAGTCTTGTTTGTCATTCAATAAGTTCATATTAGACCAATTTATAATGTAATAAGTCATTCTTTTTTTGTTTTGGGGTCATTTAGGAGTTCATGTTTTACATTTGTCAAAATGATGTGAAATTGCAAAAGTGCAATGTAGAAATGTTGGAAAAATGCAAACTAGGAAGGAAAATGGTCACTTCGAGTTTAAAAGTCAGGTTTGTTAGTTTTCATAGTTGGTTTCAAGTTGATAAATACTTCAGGAACTCAGAGGAAGGAGGTTGTTGATTTTTTTGTTTTTAGGCTAGTTTCAGGCTGTGGGATCCAATTGCAAAGAAAATTGTCCATGGTCACAATGTTTTTTTCAATGAGAGGGCATTTCCAGGTTTGCAAAAATAAAGTACTTCAGATAATTTTATTAAGTTTGATATGTTTGATAATAGAGCTCATTTTAATAATAAACCTAGCAATGTTCCTTATCTTAGATCCCAGTCATCAACTGTTACTTTCTCTTCTCCTCTTGTTTCCTTAGTGCCTTCACCTGTTTGTTCGCAACCCTCTTATATTTGTTCGCTGTCACAAACTCCAATTCTAATTTTTACGCATGATGTGCAACCTTCCATACAACCACTTCTTCCCCATGACTCGCGTCCTATGTAGCATATGGTAGAGGCTAACAATCCCACTATTCAATCATCCTTATTCTCTCAACCCCCTCCTATTATGTCTACCCAACCTTCTACCATGGATGCTGCATTATAGGCCATGGATGTGCCATTTCATGCCATGGATGCACCATTTCATGCCATGGATGTGCCATTACAGGCCATGTATGTGCCATTTCATGCCATGGATGCGCCATTACATGCCATGGATATGCCATTACATGCCATGGATGCACCATTTTAGGGAGTGGATGTGCCATTTCAGGCTGTGGATGCACCACTTTAGACTATGGATACGCCACTTCATCTAGATAGAGGACAAACTATTGGGGATAATGAATAGAGAAGGGCAGATTTAAATTTTGATCTAGAGGGAGTTCAATCTCAATTACAAAAATTACGTTTGGATGAAGCTCCTCCACTGTGAAAATCATCTTATGTGAATAAAAGACCCTCTAAGTATGATGATTATGAACTTTTTCTTTCTAATTAGGTAGAGCCAACCAAATTTAAGCAAGCTTGTAAAGATGAGAATTAGTCAAATGGATGGAAGCAATTTGAAAGGGACTTCTGATTATGTTTTATGTTTTGGAGGAAAGAACACTCAACTTCTGATTGTGTAACCATAGTCTGGATTCCTCCTGTGCATGTCTTGCTTTTGGAGAATATTCTGAGAAAAATATGTAATGAAGTTTTATGCTATACGAAGATGTATTTTTGGAGTAGGGGAGATCATTTGTGAGTGTGGGCATGATGCCCTAGTTGTCAAATTTGTGAGTTTTTGGTGAAATTTGATGGTTTAAGGTGGTAATTGTAGTAAACCCTTGGGGTAGCAAATTTTGAGGATATTTTAAGCTTGTGCGGGTCATTTGAGGAATGTTTGATGCTTTGGAAAGGTGAGATAAGTTGTGGGAGTAGGACTTTCAATAAACCCTCCCTAAAATAAGAAAAATTGAGGGTTTTATGGTTAATGGTGTTAGAGGGCACTTCTCTGATTAAAAATGGTGGATTTTAAGGATTTATAAGTAGACAAAGGAATTTCCATAGGTGTTTGTGGTTGGTTGATAGTTTAGAGCATAGTTGTTTCGTAAATGTGACCTAATTGGCCAATTTGGGATAGCGTAGAAGCCATGAATTGAGGAGTTGGTCTGAAGTAACCATGTATGGTTTCTTGAGATATGTTTTGTGAGGGATGAAAGGGGTTTGAAATGGTGGATGGTTATTGGTTTTGACAAATAATCTGAAAGTGATAATTAAGAAATTGAGTTGCAAACCCACAAGGGAACACTTGGTGAGATTGTGAAAATAGGGTTTGAAGAAACAAAAGGTGTTTAAAATCTCTTTGTTTTGTGATTGAGAATCCATTTTCCACCCTGCTCTGCATCACTAAGGAATTGTACATGCATGTGGCATGAGATCAATGGTTGGATAATTGGTCATTATTTCATGTTATGCCTTCAAAACCTTGATCTTGACTATATGGACTGGCCTTGAGTAAAATTACAATAAAATTCTTAAAACACAATGAAATTACTTCACTCCAAAGCCAAAATGAACCTAACACGTATATCCTTCAAATTAGATGAAATTTGGATTGAAGAAAACCTATACATAACTATATAGAACAATAGAGCAAGAAATTTTTAGAAAACAACACAGAAAAGTGAGTTTTTATTGATTTCTTCCTCAAAAATGATCAACAACCTTTCTCATCAACCCAAGAGGTTCTATGTAACCTCCAAAAACTAAAAATGACCATCAAAATGACCAAAATAACATTTAAACTTCCAATGAAAACTTTAAATGTAAACCATAAACCATTACAACTAACTTTAAATCATAAACCATTACAACTAACTTTAAATGTACTATGCACATTTAATTGAGGCATATATTAAGGAGTATACACATTTACATGTATTAATTTCTCATAATTTTTGTATATCAAAAAATTAACTAAGTCAATAACAAATATTACAATAGTGATAAAAGAAAATCTTGAAAATCCTCCCATTTCTCAATATTTGTAGCAATACATACATGGAAATAATTCTCCCATTTGTAGTCCACATCATGAAATATATTGTACAAGAAGAAAAAAAAGGAGTTGCTGCCCAGTTTCTTTTCTCCAATCCACCTCAGGTGGCCTAGTTATTTGCATTCCAAAATGCTTCAAAACATGTACTTCCCCTACTCCCTTGGAAACACATGGATAGTAGCCTCTCTATGGTTATGTATTGTCACTGGAATTTGGTCCACAACAATCTTGCAAGAGCGTAACAATTTCATACATGGACTCACATAAAAATCATTAAAAGACCATTAACTAAATAATGTCAGACATACACCTTCTAACGAGTTTTATTATCACCTTCATGCATGTTGTAAGTAGATTGATTGAAGGTCCTACAATGGTGATGTGGCCCATCTTTCACTACTTTCTCATCTCTTGATGATCATATATATAAATTTCAAATATATCACTGACACCCTCAACATAAAACATGGAGCATACAAGAATCTGAGAAATCTATGAAATGGAAAAGAAAGAGAAGATTGAGAACTAGAAAATGCACCAACAATTAATGTTTCTCATAGCACTGAACAGTTGCACTAGCAATCGATGTTGTTCTTTTCTTAAGTTGACAAACTTAAGTATAACCTACAATCACAAATGCATCAATAATAGCCCTAAATGCATATGACATCAAACAAAAAAATTTAAAAATCTTTTACAATCAAACTTAAATGATTCAAAGAAAGTAGTGATCAATAACATGAATTTACAAATTCAATGTGCATACTTACAAATCAATCTAGGGAACCATCCGGGTTTTCTCTACTCCTTATTGCGTCAAGTATTGCCTCGTGGTCAGACTCATGTACTTTCCACAAGTTCTTGTTCGCAGGTGTACTGTTATATTTGATCAAATGAATGTTGGTGGTGAAGACAAGGTTCAAGTAGTGAAGAATCTTTTGATGTGTGTCGAAGTCCTCAAGCAACCAAATTGCAGCATTCTTAACTAGGTACCTTCTAAGCCGTGTTCCAGTAACAACCACCAAACCTGTAGGATATAATTCTATGTTTTCTCCATCTATAACTGGGGCCTCCAATTTCTTTTTGGCCTCAATATAATACACAGGTAATAATATGTACCCTCTTCATTGTCTTCATCTGCAATCACTGCATAAACGTGCCCTGCATTGATATGTTCATCTTGTTAGATGTATTTAATGAACATCAAAATAACACCTGTAAGTAAGATATATTACCTAGTTCTAGAAGGTCTAATACATGATCAAAGTCAACAGATGATTTCATCTCTATGATTTGTAGAGCCATTGGGAGCTGATAAGTGTCAAGTGGGGTTATACTTCTTATAGACCATTCGTCAACCCACTCTATTGACTCGCAATCATTCCATTTCTGAAGTGTATATGCAAAACAAAAGCATTCCATCTTCCGCATATGGATAGTCCATGTACCTACATTGGACCTTCTGAAAGAGTGTAGCTCGCTTAATCCTGTTAGTGTACAACAATCCTCATATTTTGCAATGTTAGTATCATCTACTAAATGAAAAAATCTATGAACTAAATAATTACCTTCACTACCTAGACACATTGCATGATTGCACCACTCAATAATTGATCTTGCATCTATTAACTTTACATTGTCTTTGTACTTTAAATCTTCTCATGCTAGGGCTCTTTTGATACATGCACCTACTCCATCATGCTCCCTCTTTCCATTCCTAGCCTCTAAGAAGTTCCACATATGTTGAACACCATTGATCCTATGCATCCTACTCAAATAGTAAAACATTTTGACATTCTTGAATTGTGATGTACATTTATCTAACCATATAATATGTTGACTGAATGATATGCCCCTACTAGCCAGATCAACATAGAACGTTTGAAAGAAACCTTACACAAAATCGGTAGAATGAATATAAAAAAAATTCATCTATTGCCACTCAGCCATTCGTAGAGCCAATGCATGCACAACTACCTTGGGCCACACTATGGATAGTATGTGGGAAAGTATCTCCTAGTTGATTGAGATGGGCCTACCTTCCCCATTCCTTGAAGATGAATCGGTAGAATTAGTAAAACAAATAGTGACAATGATTGAAGAGAAGCAACAAGACTTGGTCGTGTTCTAGAGATTCAACCAACCTCCTACCATGGTAGATATTTAAGGTATGTCTCATCTGATTGCATAACTGCTATTCACTTGTGAATTAGGGGTTAGCTTACCTACGACACCTCCTTACAAAGAGATGCTTGATCTGGGTGGAGCACAGTAGAATCTTTGTGACATATCAAGACCATCCAAGGCCGATTAGCTACCTTTGTAAACCACCCTTTCTAAACTCTAGTAGTCACCCAATTGAGGTAAGCTTTGGTCTTCAGGCTAGAAATTTTTTTGGGTTCATCGTTCCTTAAGAGAAATGCCCTTGGTAGTCACCAAAAGCTGTGAACATAAAATTCATCCAGCTCCCTTTGAGTTTTGTTTATTTTTGCTAAGTTCCAACCCATGCCTAAATGAATATCATTGAAATTTTTTGACTTTGCCACATGTCCGCTTGGTGTTCTCCGAAGAGATTCTCCCCTTCACCTTTCAAATGGCCCCCACCATGCTTCCATGTGTCATCACCGCATGCATTGAAAGGCTTGTTCCATGTAGCTTTTATCCACTTATGCTTTGACGTACCCCCACAATTGGAGCTAGTGTAAAAACATGCTTCCACGTGACTTCCTGGCACAAGCTTCCAGTGGAAAGGAGAAGAGTTGAACCAAGGGCTACGAAATGCAGCCACGCGTCTCTTCAGCAGGGACTTATTCAAACCAAGAGATGGAGTAAATTGTCACCTCTGCCATACTACCATGTGTTCTAACTGCCTTACTAGGTGGTGACACTTGTCCAAATAGGGCTTTGTTGGGACCACTACCATCATTCATAGGGAATGCATCTAGTTGGGGAGACTACACATTGAGGCTAAAATCTTTTATGTTGCAATGGTCATGGAAATCATTGCTTCTGCATCATTTCTATCAGGCTCGAATCTTTTCTGTTATAGCTCACCAGGTGGTGGGAGTGCTTGATATATATGCTACTCTTTGTTTTGGTTATGGGGTTCTAGATTTTTAGTGTTTTAAGAATTTTGTTTCTAGTTCAACTATTTTATGAGTTATAGAATTATAGGAGATATACATTTTAAGGAGACACCAAGCCTTTTTACTATTTTAGATTATTGTAGAAAGACTCACAGACTGTGCCAATTGTTTGACCTCTCTATTTTTCTCATGTTATTTAATAAACTTTATACTATGCCAATATTGTTCATGAATGTCTCATTTACAAAACTTATATAATCTAAATGGAAGTTTGTTGACCTAGATCATATCTTTTGACTCCTCTTTTCAGTAAATGTGTGTGTGAAAGGTTATTTTATGTCATTGAATGGACTGTTCATGCTTAAAATATTTAATTTCTATTATTCTACGACATAGCAAATTGTTGAATGGGCCCTTAGACTTAATCAAAAAGATAGGTTTATCATGTCTTTTATCTAAGTCTTGGCGTATCACCATAGTTAGATCTTTTCATTTTATATCTGCTTCCTTTTCCATTTTCAAACCCCAATCATAGAAGAAGCATATTTCTTAAAAAACTCGGAGGTCACCAAGTTTAGAGCAATAGGTCCCACATAAACTAAGTTTCCCACGAGAGGTTGTTACCTTGCCAATTTTTGGCATCAATAGACTTCGATGGATGTGGATCTTGACTCTTGCTTGAATGAGACATATCTTGAATTGAAGGCTTTCTTTAATCATGAAACCCTACATCACAATTGTTAGCTCAAAAAAAAAACATAATGCATGATGGCTTTGACATGATGCTTGATAATTGAATAATGCTCCAAAACACTTAATAATCAGCTCTTGAAGACTCTTGAATGCTCTAGTAAACTCTTGAATGCTCTTGTGAACTTCAATTTTTGTATAAGAATGCTTATTCATTTTTCTAGGAGAAAAATGAATGAAATAACCTTGTATTTATACTTGTTTATGCCAAATTTACCTAAATTACAATACTACAAACTGACATAAAATCTAGGAGAATAAAATTTCACCAAGAATTTGAATTTAAATTAACTTTAAGTGACATGGGACCCATATGCCAAAAGTGGCATATGAGTCCCATTAAGCTAGGGTATGGGATACATTTTTCAAGAAATTCTTAGATTCATGTGAAATTAGGATTGTGGCCCTAAAACCTAGGTGGGACCCATATGCCCAAGGTGGCATATGAGTCTTGGATCATTAAATCTAGGCCATACAATCCAAAAACATTAATTTATGATTGGTCATTATATATGTATCAGGATTATCCTTTGAAAGATGTATTAAATAAGGCTTGTAGATGTAAAATAGGACCAAATAAGGCATAAAGAATCCCAATTAATTAATTAATGAAAACCATAGATTAGTGTGAAAGTGTGGCATGATAGTTTACAACACCCTAAATAAGGCACAAATAAGGTTCATTTAGTACACAAGGGCCCAAACAAGTTTGAAAATGTAACAAACGACATTTTTTGACACTACAATATGTAACTGTATTGAGCCATTCTTGGTGAAATGGGAATTGATAATGGCATGCACATTTTACCATTATATTTTTCCCCCATTTTGAGGTGCATGTAAATATTAAAGTGATTACATATCTCAAAGAATGTAGTAATTATAAACATGCATGCAAAGTAAATATTTGGACATCAAAGGATATCTATGTCTAAATAAAGTAATATACCCCACTGACATGCGTTATGCAGCAAGAAAACATACATTATTTTTGAGTGGAAAAATTTATCATCCTCCACATCATTAAATTCATTGTGTTGTGTGAAATGATTCCAATATCATATGAACAATTGTATTTATCCTTCTTGGATTGTAGGTGTTCATATGACTATCTTCTACCCCATGCTATAGGTCCATGTAAATTATAGTGTCCTTAGTGGTAAAGAAACTATAAACTACTTAATTGTAGGTAATTTCACTCTCTTACATGAAGTCCTCTATTTAGATGTCACTTAACTATCCTTGATTTAGACACTGGTGCAGGTGCACCCTTGGAAGAACATGCCTCTATGAGGAAACTTTAAGTTTTTTATTTAGAAATGCTAATATTATGATGTAATAAGGCTTGAATGGCTGAAATAAGCACACAATATGTCCTAGTTAGTTAATTTGGGTCATTTTGGGCATAAATGTAAAAAGTACAAAAATTGACAAAATGTTGTCAATGTAGAATTGTAAACATGCAACAAAATTGCAAAATAGAGGAAGATGAAGGGTTAGACAGTTGAAGAATTAGTTTTAGGCATTGGAATGGAATTTCATGAGTTTATAAAGGCATTTGGAAGCCTCAAAAATCTTGAGGGAGGTTGGGGAAGTTGTAGGATGAAGATTTCAATGAAAAACATCAGTTATTCTGGTAATTTTCTATAATTTTATGATATCAGGCCTCTATACAGCCACATTTTATATATAAATCCTCTCCTCCTCCATTGGTTTGAATCCATCTGAATCTCTTTTAAAATTTATTTCATTTTATCTAAATCCACTTAGTATTGAGTAAGATATTGAACTTTTTCTCTAGGCAGGTGAAAACCTTGTTTTAGGGTAGCAATGTGCACTCAAAACTACATTTCTCAACTTTTAACTATTGAAAATCTTTGTAAATTGGTAATAATGGAGTTTCATAAGTAATTTAAAGGATCTAAAAATTTTAGTGCATGAAAATGAGGTTTGGGGCAGTTTTTGTGATGCCCTAGCTCTGAAAAATGTGTAAAATATGTTATTGACATTGTATAGAAGGGTTTTAATGAGTTTTGTTAATGTTTTTGAGTTCTTCAAGAGTTATATTGATTTAAAAGAGTGTTAGTATGTATATGAGTTCACTTCTTAATTTTTTTTGGTGTGTTGATAAGTTTTAGGTCTTTGTTTATTGATTGTCCAGTTATGGCAGTCTTGTGATAGTCATTTTTGGAACCTAAAATGAAGGGTTTGAATGGGTGTTTATTGAAATGTCTTGAATAAAGTGTGGGAAAATGTTTCTTATGGTTGGTAAGACTTATTTACACTATTTTGTAATATTATAAAGGAGGGAAGGACTTGGGAATGTGTAGTTGAGTTATTGATGTGGTCTAAATGGGCCTAATTAAAGTTTAGGACAATCTACTTGGAAAAGTCTCATGTTTGAGTTGTTTATGTTGGAGAAAGGAATTGGATCAGTCTTTTGAATGTTTTCTATGATGTTTATTGAATAAAAAAGTGATTTTTGAGTCTTGTTCTCAATTGGATGCTTTGAAACAAGAGTTTTGTGAAGGGAAAATGTGTCCTAGTTGCAAGGACAACAAGTTTTGGATTGAGATTTTGTCAAATTGAGTTTAGTATGGGTGTTGTGATCCTACATTGTTATTAGACACTCATGATATCTCCTTTGAGGACTTACTTATAGGTACTTTCACTCTCTTAAATCAATCATAGCATTTTTCACTTGAATCCAATTTATGACAACTACTACCAGAGGACTACCTAGGTCATTATACTTGGGAATAGTCACTTTTCCCAGCATGATATCAGCTAGCTTTCCCACCACATGAATTGTAGTTGGGTCTTTTTTCTTCCTTCCTGGCTGCTTAAGACAAGCTTCCTTATTAGCTTTGTCATAGATTGGAACATCTTTTATGGCCTGAAATAGGGGTATTTGAACAGATATATGCTTTAGCTGATCTAGGATGTCAAAATTGGTATCCTCCTTTTCTTCCTTCTTCTTAGCAACTTCTAGTCTCTAAGAAAATGGTGGTTCTTGCTCAGTTTGCTTGGCTTGGACTGGTTTAGGATTTTTAGGTGCACTTGGCTGAATAGGATCATTCAGAGGCTCCTCCTCCTCTTCCACAGGAAGCTCAATAATGATAGGCTTGGAAGGGGCTGGTAGTTTGGTTCTTGAACATAAATGGATATCACTTACACTCACAACATATGCAGGAAATTGATTTGAATCAGCAAAATATATAGGTTTTTGTTGTGGCTTGTTATTAGGATTGGGTGTGGACTGAGCTTGTAGCTGAGTTTGTTTAGGTGCATTAGAACTTGGATTAGCAAGTGGAGGTATTATATTAGGTTGTTGGGGCTGAGAAAGTGGCTACATGTTATTGGTGTTCTGAGTAGGCAATTTCTATCCTCCTCTCCATTGATTTGTTTGCTATCAATTTCCTGGAGGTGGTTACTAGTGCCCTTGAAATTGCTACCAATTCCCCTGAGGTTTATGCCACTAAGGTGGAGGACTCTGATGGATAGGCCAAGTTTTTGGAGGGTTACTCGAAGGATGTGGTCAATATCCTCAATAACTAGGTAGATATGGGGGTTGCCATTGGTTGCTAGATGAATAAGAGTTAAAATATGGTCTAGCACACGATAGTGGATCTAGTGGCATACCTTGTCTTGGAGCCCAAGGATTCCTTTGTGCAACATAGTAGACTTGGTATTCTTCAATCTGAATTGCCTGGAACTCAGGTGGAATCTACTTACTTTCTAGGTTAGCGACCATCTTACATTTGCAGTCCTTCTTCTTTTGTCTATAGTGGGAACAATACTCTGTCAACATCATTTTTGCCTCCTCTTGCTTCTTTTTGACCTGAAGTGTATCTAGCCGAGTAGCTAGATTTTTGATAATATCATGCTTGAAGTAAACTAGCAAATGAGTGATTTCCATTCTTGAAACTCCACCGATAGTTGACTTACCCATGGACGATTGATAAGCTATCCCTTTCTTTGAAGCTTCCCTAGAGTAGTTCTGGCATATTTTCTTGATATCCTCCTAAGGAGCTTGGGATATATCTCCTCCTACCATGAGATCCAAAGCATTAGTGTAGCTATCATTGATTCCTCTCACAAAAAGAAACTTTTGTGAGTCCTCATTAAGTGCATGGTGTGGAGATTTTTGCAAGAAAAAAAAGAACCCTGCAATGTAATCTTCCAAGCTCTCATCTTCCTTCTATTGCATCATGAAAATGTCTCATCCTCTCATGTCATTACCACTATAGTATTCCTTGTATTTCTCAAGGAATTTTGTCTTCATGTCTTCCCAAGTTTCCATAGTATCTCTATCTAGGCTCATGAACCATCTTAATGTAGCCTATTTCAAAGTGGTGGGAAATAACTTAATCCTATGGGCATCAATAGTATAATCATAACTCATGTAGAGTATGTCAAACTAAAATAAGAAGGTATCAAGGTCCTCTGTCACAAGTCCATAAAACTTGGGGAGTGCTGAGGGAGGGATGTTCTTGATGTTGTTAACTTCATTTTGATAGTCAATGGGGAAAGGAAAAGCTAGTTGGTTTTGTCTGTTGCTATTTGCATCAGCCATTCCTGCTTGATGTGGTTCAAAGACAAAGGGGTTTTCAAGCTGATTTTGATCTTCTAAGGAGACTTTAGAACTAGTCAGATTAGGATATGAGTTTGGAAAGGGGTGTGGATCTTCTTCTTCTTCTAGGATATTTTGGTACTCAACTAGTAGGAATGGATGAGGATTGTTAGGAAGGAAGCTTCCATAAGCATCCCTTCCCCTTCCTCTATGCATGTGGTATCACTCACTATTAGTCAAATCACACAAAGAATTGGTAAAGAATCAAGGGGGTCATTACTTCCTAAATGAGGATATGCTAAGAACAACTTACAAAAATACTACAACAAAAACTACCAATGACTCCAAAAACTTCCTAGCTTAACACCATCCCCACCAACGACACGAAAAATGTTGGCCTGGGTATGTGTAGGATCATCATGGAAAAAATAGGCCCTTAAGTGGCAAAAAAATTCAGAAAAATCAGAATTAGGCAAATTGATGTAAAAATTTGAATAAGTTATCTATATTATTTCAAAAATATGTAAGACTAGAATCTGTAGCAAATTGAATGTAGTTTCTAAACTACTAGGTTTTTAAAAAAAAAAAAAATCTATTTGGTGAAAATTTGAAATTTCAATGTAGTGGTACTTTCAGGGAAAAAATAAGAAGTAGGTGTCTCATAACCACCTAACCACAGTAAAATGATAATATTTTTTTATAATATTTTAGATATAAGTAGAAGACTCATGCCCGATGTGATGCATATTTTTTTGTAATTTTTTTCCAAGTAAATAATTAATTATGAATTTTTATTACAATTTTTTTAAAAATATAAAAACTCATATGTCTGACCATCTTAACTTGGTCAAAACTTCATGAAATTCATTTCTTCTTTTTTTAATCCTATGGTATGTGAAGCATAGAATGTGACACATGTTTTGGATTCAAAAAATGTGATATTGTTTGAAAGCTATAAATGTTTTTCAATCAACCTATCAATCAGGACTTTAGTTGTAATTTGAATACAAAATGAATAATAATTACTTATTAAATTCAAAGTAAAGCATAATTTATATCAGTGGAAAGATGAGAATCTCCTTTAAAAACCCTTTTTGTTTCATCAATTTTGGGTATAAAAATAGTCATCAGCGACATACCCATCATATTGCCACTTTTTGGCCCATCATGACCCTGCACATACTCGCCTCCTATAATGATCTCATAACCAAGTCTTTACAACCATGATTCAGAGACTGGACATCTAACTAGAATAGCCATTCTTGATCATCATGAAAATGCATTTAACTTTTCAACCCAAGGATGTGAACTTGAAATGGGTCAGCACTGTATGTGTACTAGGGGCTCAAGTAGTCATTGCATTGCACAACTAATAAACACAATGTTGAAAGTAAATAGCTGAAAGGAAATCAAGAAAATGTTGAACATTACCCAACAACTATGCTTAAGCTGAAATTTAGAGCAAAAATGAAAATCTATGCAAAAAAAAAGGACTACTCTGTCCACTTTGGCTGCAGGAACAGACACAGAATGGACTTCTAATAGTTGTAAGAACAGTCAATGCCAGATTTCAAACTAAGTATCAAACAACAAGTAATACTAAGCTAAAGCTAAACTAAGAAAATAGATTACTCACCAAGTGGGCCCCCTTGGATAAGTATCCTCTAAACTAATAAGAACTCAGATGCTCAAACTTAGAATTTTATTTTATTCACTATAAATCATGCATACAAAGAGCAATGTATCTGTATCGCTGAAAATGAGAGTACAATGTAAAATTGTGCAACCTCATTTTTTGAAGGAGCAACAAATTATTATTTATACTACAACTAAACAAGGAAGTCAACTCCACGACTGGGAGGATGCCATTTAGGGAAAATAGGGGAAAATGGAGCGAAAATGATTACACATGCATGCAATCCAGTCAGACATGCAAGTCAAGTTCAGATCCAACATAGCAGTAACTCCCATGCATGACCGATCATTAAGGCCCACTTCAAGGTAGTTACATTCAGTTGCATGAAGAATCTTTACAACTAGCTACCTTTGACTTGGAAAAACTTCTCAGCTGGTCGTTATGATGCATTCCTAGTTGGCGGTGTCTTCCATAACTTGGCATATTAAGTCTACAAGCCAAGGTTAGTACACATAATAACTGCACATCAATAACCACTCTAAGAAACATTCATTAATCACATGTAAAATCAATATAGATGACCCACATATTATGCCAAATATCATTAAAGCTTGCAAAGATAGGGTAATGTCAAATTTCAATGGTTTGAGGGAAACATTATGCCAATACTCACACGTAAGCATTAAATTCCATAACATCTATGAGCGAATAGGCTATAGATTCTTCCCAAAACTAGGCTCATCGCAACTATTCAAATGCAATAATAATATCTTTAATACTAGTTGCATACTTATAGAATCAAGATCAAGAACAAATAAGGGTTTGTAGGAATGGGGCACATCTCATGAACACTCTGACCCTAAAATTTCATCATATTGAAATTCTACTAATTTACTTATTCTTAAATTTCAAAATATAATTTAATAAAAAACATTAAATGAACTTGTTGAATTTTACCTGAGTGTCAATGCTGAATGTATCATTCAGCAAATCATCAATCAAATCCATCACCTCTACAACCAATGTAGGTTGTGTATCTACATCCCGAGCACTCTGATAATCGTATGTTCAAACAACACCACAAGCACCACATTGGTGTGGTGGAGCTCGAGGCCTACACGTCTCCTCCACACCCGGCTCTACTAGAGGCCTCACACACTATAAAATGGTCTAGATGAGTGATCCAATCAACTTCAACATGTCCACCTCGACACTATCCTTAACAATGGAAGGAACGATGACATGCTCCACCATGGGTCTGGCCAAGGGTCTTGGTGCCAACTATGGATTACATCATGTAGTAGGTCTATCATGTGTGGAGCCCCCACCTCTAACCTAAAATTCTAAGATGTCAAAATAATTTGTCATCTTATTGAGGACAAACTCACAATAGAGCTTCCTCAAAAATTATTGTGGTACCTCATGGTTATTTCATGGAGGTTGGTCAAATACCATCCACCACTACTCCCAAAATTTATTTTTAATTAACTCATGGTGGCACCAATGGATGGGGAATCTCCTACATGCATGAGACAGAGGTGCATTGGTTCTTGGGTCTGTAAATAGGGAACACAAGTCAACTTTGCTAATTTTTTCTTTTTAAACATCTACATATGACAAATCCCTAGCATAAAATTGTCTCATCTCATTCCTCTTATTTGACCAAAAATTTATTTTCTCACTCATTTCTCCTACATTAGATACAATTGACTTCAATGATTCAACAATCCCTTGCCTATAAGGGTGGGTTTTGGCATGCTCGGTTAATCTTCCAATTAATTGTTCAATGTATGTTTTATTGTTTTCAATTTGATTTAGAATATTTTCTTTTGTTCCTTGAGGATGCCTATAAATTGATGAGGAGTTTCAAGTTGTTCTTGTATAGGAGGCTCTTCCTGAGGGGGTGACTATGAATTCTCAATGTTTCGAGGTGGAGATTCATTCCCTGAGAATTAGAACAAAATTTTATTATAAAAACTATTTCAATCCGTATTCTAAATCAAATTCAAAATAAATAAAATAAAAATGCATACCTCTTCACAATCTTCAACGTCTTTGATGTGTTGGTAGCATCCTCATGAAAAATAGCAAGCTAAGAGTGCAAAAGATGGATGAGATTTGGTGAGCACAAGTTGCAAAGCTCAAATCCTCCAAGCCAAGCCACAGGTTGAAATGAAAATGCAAGTTTCAAATCCATTTTTTTCTTTTAATCTACTTTTTCATTTGGCACATGCCAAATGCTCAATTTTGAGTTTTTTTTGTGAATTTTTTCAGTTTGGTACCAAAATTGTGTCACAAATTGGTGCACTTACCCAAAAGATGATGTCTAAATTGAAGGTGTTTGGTTCTCCTAAGGGTCCTATGGAAGAAATTCAAGCCACTCCTACAACACCAGCTCCTAGAAGGACAAGTAGATATACCTATGTCTATAATATAGCTTCTAAACCAACTCAAACACTTTCTAGTAGAAGAGATACTACTAGTGCACTAGCATATACTAAGACTACAAAAAGAAAGAAGACAAGAACTAAGAAAAAAGAAAAATGAGAAAATATTAAACTAGTGAATGTGGATGATGATGAAGACGATGAAGAAGAAGAAATGAAATATTAAATATTAAAGAGAAGATAAAAGAGAATAAGATAGGAAGAAGAAGAAACATCCATAGAAAAGGAAATTGAAAATAAAACAAAGAATTCTCCTCTAGACACACCTGAACATGTTCCTCTATATCTTAAGGATACTACCAATGTAATTATACATCATGATGCATTGAAAGAGGTTGTTGTTCCTTATGATGGGATCGCCCATGTTGACAAGACCATAATTGAAAAGGAAATAGTTATGTATAAGAATAGTTTTAATATGGCACTAAATGAAATCATTAATCAACTTTCGGCAAGTCTAGTAGATGTACTAAGTCAAGAGAAATGAAGCTATTGCAGAAGAAGATAAGATAAGGCAACAAGATTTAGATAAGGCTAGTGTATCTATTTCTCATGAAGAAAGTGTCAAATTATCTCAATATTAGGCACAAGAATTCATAACCAAACAAATAATAAATATTCTAATGGGGAATGATAAAGAAGAAATAAAGAGGGTGGAGAAAGAAACAGAAGAAAAGACAACAAAAATATTGGAAGAATTGAAGAATGTTGAGATAATTAAAGATCAAGCTCCTTTAGATACTTATAATATTCCTAACTCATGACATAGAATTATTAGTTTTTTAGGAAAATGTGGCTAGAGGTAATGAGATAGATGAAAATTTCAAATAAAATGAAGCAAATCCTCTGGATAATAGCAGTGCACAAGGTACATAAGATCAAGGTGAAGTGTGTATCTCTTCTTTGGGGAACACTATTTCTAGTAAGGAATATAATATTCCCCCTTTGCATAATTCAAGAAGTGATGACCAAAAGAAAGAGGATAATCTTGAAAATGTTCAAGATGCAAAAAGATAGTTGAGAAGCAAGATGCTTCTATGGATTCTTTCAAGGACCTACTAGGAATGAAGATGCAGTTTCAACCTATGGTAACACCCCAAATTCTACATATTTCTATAAATCAAGGACAAGTTAACTTTTCAAGTGCTTCTCCCCTCCATAAGTTACAACATGGTGATATTTTGCACGCTTCTTCCAAAAATCAAATTCTACAAGAACATAAGAAAAGTGGATTAATCGATGATGTGATGAAGATCATTCAAGAAGGTTTATCTGAGGTAACATTGACTCCTCCTTGCCTCCAAAACAAAATTTGAATATTTTAATGGATTCTTTCAAGGATCATTCATCTCACAAAAATAAAAAGGTAGAGCAAGAGGCTTTTAGAAAGGTAACCGATAAGAGAATGGATTATCTATCTAACCAGTGTGCTAGTGCACTCAATAAATTGCAAGAAAATTTAAAATTGTTCAAGAATTGTGTTGAAGTCATTGTACTTTATCAATTTTGTTTAAAATGGAAAAGCTCCACCAAGAAGGTCAAAGATCATATTGACTCCATTGAGTGATAGGTTACTTAATTGGCTGAAACATATGATTTGTCAAAAGATAAGGATGGATCAATAAGGGTTCAAATAGAAAATCTCCAAGTTTAGTTGTCTTTAATTCTAGATCAGAGAGATAAAATAAAGTAGTTTGGTTAGTTAAAGGAAGTAGTAAACTTGAGTCTTGCTTCATTATTTGGATTGCTTGATGAAGTAGAAAAATTTGGTTAGAAAATGAAAGCTCTAGAAAGTGCAGATGAGCTTGAGGACTTGTGTATGCAATTTGAATGTCAGAATCACATTCTCACCTCAACAAAAGAAAATTAAGTTGCAATCCTGATGTAAATTAAGGTAATTCGCAAGAATATTCTACCTTCTAAAGAAGTTGCAAAGGTGTAAATAAGATATTTTGGTCTTTGTATAGTTTTGCAGAGGATTGCAGTATCATTTTTGGTTTGTGTTGAAAATACTTTGTACATAACATCTATTTTTGGGGCATCTTCATCTCAGGAGGAGAGTTTTGATAAGAAATCATACGGTAAGGGAGAGTTCTTTCAGTTTTTTGGGTTGTTAGAAGTAGAAAATTTTATTCCCTTTTCCCTTGATGTCAAAGGGGGAGAGAAAGTTGTTGGAAGTTTTCTTTTCATTGATGAGATTGTTGGAAACATGAGCATATATGGTGTTGTTATTGATTTCAAAATTGATGTACAACTATTTGATGAGTGTGATTGATTGTGGTGATGGAAATACATTATATAGGTGCAAGAGTTTTAGTTCAAAGTAGAATAGAACAATTGGATATTTGTCTAAGTCTCAGTGTATAGTGAACCTGTTACATGAGGTTTTCATTGCTCCACCATGCAGAATCAGGTTATGTAGTTCTAAGGAAATTTTGTTATATGATGGAGAAATCCAAATCCAAATTTTCATGTCTTTATGTCTTCCAGTGTCAAAGATAGAGTATTGGGTTTTCCAGTGACAATGCTACCAATATAGAGTACATGATTAGAATGCTCTACATTCCACTATGGATGAATATTTGGTTATGTGGTTTTGTGGGAGTGCTTATAGGTGTCAGAAGTATGAGTGGTCCAAGTGGGAAGTTTTTTGGTGGTCCACACATTGTGTTGTGAATGAATAGGTGGCTCATGTCACTAATCTTTACTATCTGACACTAACCTAAAGAGTTTGGGGTTGTGAAAAGTTAAAGTATGAATTGAGAAAGCTTAAGGGAGTAATTATAGGCCCCTATTGACCTATTTTGGTGTGTTATAATTTTTTTTTGTGCCACGAGGTGTGTATGGTTGGATATTGTTTTGATAGGTTGATGTATTACATGTTTCATCTAATTAGGCTATCCTAATTGATGTTGTAGGTGTTTGTGGATGTAATGCATATAAATGCAAGATCATTTTGGTGTTGTAATGATGATGTGTGCTCTATAGAAAAAGTGTGATTTGAATTCCTAATTAGATTATGTAAATGTGATGTGAAGAAGAGCAAAGTGGGTGTAAGTGTTCAAAAACACATGAAGTCTATTAAGTTAATATATTGAGCTTCAGTGGAACTATCTCAAACATATTGTAGATGTATTTTATCAGCTCAAATCTTGGTAGTGAGCCACCCTTTCTTATTTCTCTCTTATTCTCTTGATAGTGAGTCTTTCTATAATATGTTGTAGTTGGTTATAATATATTATGATCTAATCCTCACTGTGGTTTTCCCTTCTTATGTTTTTCATTTAAATCTAGTGTTCTTGTGCTATGTGATGTGATGCATTCTTTAATTGTATATTTTCATTTTTTCAAGCTTGATGAAATGTATTGAATACATGTTTAAGTGGTTTTAGAGAATACTAATTCACCCCCCCTCTTAGTATTTTGGGTGTTCAACAATTGGTATCAAAGCTTGGTTCCTTGTAAGATGCTTAGCCATTTGAGGAAGATCTTGGAGATTGAACACATGGATACTAGGAGATATCCTACTAATTTGGAGGAAATTCCTATGGTAGGATTCACTGAATAAGATTGCATGGTTGATATGAATGGAAAACTCAGACTAGCCCTTGAAGATCTCAAAATAACTGAAAGTGAGAATAGAGATTTGAAAAAAAATGTCAAGGAAGTAAATGAATGCATCAGGAAGTTGAGGGAGAAAATCAAGAAGTTTAGAGAAAGACACAAGTAGGTTAATGAGTAGTTGAAGCAATTAAATGAGACAATCATTAGTCTAAAAGTATAAGTTGAAGAAGGAAAAAGAGCTAAGGAATGCTTGAATGAGAAAATAAAAAGAAAATTTACAAAATGTTCAAGACTTGAAGAAGAGGTTGTGATTTTGAAATCATATCTAGAGATATCAAAGAATCACAAAGAAAAATTCAAGAAGAGCTCTACAATGCTTGATGACATGCTTGCAAACTAGAAGGCTTCTAAAGACAAAGGAGGATTAGGTTTAAAAAAAGAGAAATTTCAAAAGAAAATTAGACACCAAGTACTAAAAAGAAAAATGAAAAAAATAATATTAGAGTCAAGAAGAGAAATGACAAGCATGTTCAAAATAAAAGGAAAAACTTCAAAAGACCACCTATCAAACAACCAAATACATAGAGGTACCTATATTTTAATGGTTATTGTTATTCTTGTTAGAATTTTTGACATAAGGTTGTATATTATAGAAGTACAATAAATTAGAATGTTCAATCATTTCCCAATCAGTGCTATACATGCAATAGATTTGGTCATAAGACTAGTTAATGTAGAAATCAAATAATGAATGGTTACAATAATGGCATGAGGTTTCAATATTTCAATGGCTATTGTTATACATGCAATGGATTTGGGCATCGGATAATGTAGATCTAAAGTTGGCTTAAGTAAGCTTGTTTAAAATGTTGTCATATGCCACAAATAAAATAAACCTAGATATATAGAAAATTTTTGTAGAAGCAAGAATCTGAAGGTTGATCTAGTAAATGTTGATGTGTTTTTTATGCACTTCTCAACATAGGAAATGCTTAGGTGCACTACCTCTCTTGAAGGACAATCTTCCACAATCAGATTGCATAACACTATCCCAAGGTATCTAATGTCAGGTCTTGACAATTATTGGAATATCTTAGTTGATTGATGTGATTTTTTGGAATCACAAGGCGGTCTTACAGATGAGTTACAAAGCATGGGAAGTTGGGTTTGCAAATGCAGTTTCAAAGTGCTAGAAGTGAATGAACAATGGCTGTCCACTCAAAACAAGCAGCTGAAACTCATCAAGTTCATTTGATTTAGCTTCATAGTGATGCTTTGGATCCTACTCTAACCAAGGATTAAAATAAATAGAAAAAGGAGAAGGGTTAAGAAAGTTGTTCTAATCCTAAGCTACGAATGAATAGTAACAATGGTGGCTGCTACAGTAGACAAACTCCCTAAGCTGTGTCTTGTTTGGCCAAGAGAAACCTACAGTTGCACAAAACCAGTGCAATCTTCTAAGGACTACAAATTTTCATATTGCATACATACATCATGTACATGCAATCGAACTAAGTTGCAACAATAAAGGAAGGAGGCTCAGACTAGCTTTGCAAAGTGATTCATCATCAATGAACCACAAAAAGCATCAGATGAAAATTCATCAAATAATGAAACAACAAACACCATCACCACTTCCATTCAAGAAACTAACACCTAAACCAATAGGGAAGTTGAACCATGCATACATATAGAGAAAACTCAAAAGGAACACCCATAAATCATGCAATGCTACTTTCTATTGTTGTAAAATGTCTTTACATCAATTCTCCAACACGTTACAAATGAGGGGCAAGCTGCTATTTATAGTTTTCCAAAGCCCAAATGAATGGCTAGGATCAATTTACAATGAATGGCCCAGATTTGTTTACAATAGGGTTTCACCTACCCCACAATATTCAACAATTAAAAATACATTCCTTATCTTTTCTCTATTTTTTCATCTAGTGCTAGTCACAGTAGCAATTTCATGATTTAGTTGATTTCCCTTTTCACTATAGAAAAACCTATCTGAAAGTTTCCCTCTTACTTTATGTGTTTGCAGTGTTCTTCCTTGGATCAAACGATCCTGTCGATGATTGGCATCAATAGATTGGTTGCCCCTGATTCGAGTGAACAACTCCCTTATGCTTTCTTCAAGGCCACCCCCTTGCATTTTTGTCCTTGACTTCCTTGGTACATGCCTTCTTTTAATGTCAACCTTGTTGTTGGGTGCTAGTGGGAGAGGCGAACATCAAATGAATGTTGACAGGAGCTATGTGCATTCCTTATTCAACTTTCTCAATGGGTCTCCTCAATGGACCTGTGGTAGGCTTCTTGGATCCTGCATACATGAAGTGTCGTAAGTGCTCTCATACACAAATCAGGGAAAACATTAGTCAAATCTTGCAAAATCCTTGTTAGTTCCATCCATGCATCATCAAAAGATCATAATATTTATATTTGAAGATCATTTGGACCATAAACATTAATGTGGGCC